>OY829539.1:64914937-65529510 GCA_963691705.1 Viola odorata
GATTTTAATATATGGAGGTCAAGAAAAGGATCAAGAATGATACAAGAAAGGAACGAGGAGCAACTCTGAGATCATATTTATCTTTTTTCATATTACCGTACTTGTTCCACAATTCTCCAATTTATCACCAACAAATAAAAGAGATTGCTTTTTTTTATCAACTAACATTTTTTTATTTGCTTATGAATTATATATAGTGTGGCGTGTAGATGAGGAGTATTAGATATTGAATTTTTATTTTAAATTATAGTTTTAAGACATTATCGAGGTGCTCATTTAAGAAGCTCGTCAGATTAATCATAATCCTCTAATAAAAATATTTTTAATGAAAGACTTTCAAAAGGGAAGTCTTTCAAATTCATGTGTCCAATTGTGTATAACGGTAACGGCTAAGATATAGTTTGTTTCTCTCAAGTGGAAATAGATTAAATATGACCTATTATGGTACGTGATGATCTAAATAATCTTTTATTGCTTCTTTTGTATTTACTGCAATTTATTGTCATGTATAGTTTCAGGGTAACACTCGTTGTGAAGTTATATAACTAATTAGTTTAATTGATAAAATACAAATTAATCTAGGCTAAGAAAATATAAGCTATGAGTATTCTTAATCGATATTTATATTGGTTACATTTTTTCTACCGTTTGAAAAAAACAACTGTTGCGTACAATTACAGGATTTGGAAAACATATATTAAAACACACATATTCTTAATCTTATTTGAATAATATGACTGCCCTTTAGAAATATCTATGATAAATACTATATAGAATCGATCAAATTGTAGTCGTGTTACATATTCCCTACTCCAAAGTTAATTATGCTTAACATTAAAAGTATCAGTAGAAACTCGATTTCAAGTTCGAATAAAATTTATCTATCACAATTCAAATTTTAGGTTTGAGTATAAAAAAAAATAATAAAAAAATTATACTAAAAAAGTTATCAGAAGTAACGCCTCGGTACTTTTAAGTTTACATTTTTTTAAATAATTTATTTTATTTACCAAAAAAATTATATTTGGCCCTCCCTAACTTTCTAAAAGTACATAGTTCTTAAATATGTAGATTTTAGTTATTTACTTTAATTTACCCTAAAATTTAGTTGGATTTTATATATATATATATAGTTTCTTATATTAACGGCAAATAAATCAAATTTTCTAAATATATTTTATTAACTTTTATAATTTTTTAGAATAGCTCCTAAATATATGTTACTTTTATATATTATATCATAAGGTCTCTCCAAAATATTTAGTCTAACTTTGCCTTTAACTTCTCCCTGTAAAAAAAATTCTAGCTCGGCTCTTAAAAGTCACTTATCTCCTGTCTTAATCATTTTCGAATAAAATTAGTCTCATCCGAAAAGAATAGAGAGAAAAAAATATTATATATATTTTTAATTCAGCTATAATAATTATTAAAGTTTCATTTTTTAAGATAATTTATTATATTTGGTTTCGATTATTTCAATGGGAGTAGAGTAGAGCATATGGAGTTTATTTTTTTTCTTGTTATTGAAATAATTTAAATACTATCATAAAAAAGAATAATTTCATCTACTCTCTCACATCGATCTCGATGTAAATTTTGCAGTCTTATCTTGCTTAAGTCTTTCTTTCTGTTAGGAGCTAAAATTTTGATGATTACTTTAAAAGAGCGTATATTTTGGTATAATAAATGAACTTTACAAAGTAAACATATAACTAAGAGGCTGTGATGAATTGGGACGGTGGAAAAAGCTTGGCAACCAGTCGATCACATTCACATGGAATGGTCAGAATTATTATTAGTATTACGATCATTAGTATTACAATTACAATTTACTAGTTTAGAGTAGACTTATTAAGTCAATGGATTACGATCATTACTATTACGATCATTGTTTCATTATTACTAATTTTTGTAAATAAAAGGAAACTTAAAGCCCATGTAACACCAACATTTCATTTTTTATGTCGGACTCATTTGTAACATTGGTATTCGACGGACATCTATATGATATGTGTCCGACGTACTGCATTTTGCTTTCTGCTTTTGTCATAATTCTAAACAATTGTTGGCGGTGAAGAGATATGTAACGTAAATTATAATTGCTAAAAATATTTAAAAGATTAAACTTAATTTGAAAATACCGTTCCAATTACATTATAATTAAAAATATAATTGAAACTTATTTTTTTAACATTAATTAATCAATCCCCTTTTGCGAGTTTTTAAAATGAAACCCTTCCGTAGTTAGCTATTTGCTTGTTTGAGCCTCCGCCGTGTTTCCCTTTCCTTAAACGAAAGAGTTGTTAATTATTACGAGCTTCCATTTTAGTTTCCGAAGAAAAAAAGCAAAAGCAAAAACAAAAAACGAAAAAAAGAGAATGGTTCTCCCGTGGATTATTGCCGCTGCTAAAAAGATCGGAGGGTGCTGTGTTGAGCCCATCGTGGAGTTCATCAAGACAGAGGTTGGTCTTCTGATTAATTACAGCGCCAACCTTGAGAAGCTGAGAGAACAAGCTCAGAATGTGAGTGATGCAGCAGAATCGGTGAATGGTCGAATTGAAGAGGCTGAGAATCTTAGAGGGGAGACGAAGGTGGACGCTACTGTTATGAGATGGAAGACAAGGGCAACTTCTCTCCAGGAGGACGCTGACAAGATTATTGCAGAAGAAGGGAAAGCAGAGGATAAGAGGTGTCTCATGGGTTTGCGCTTCAATTTATGGGCCTGCTACCAGGTAATTAATTTGATTTTATTCGGTTAAATTAAATTCCAATCCGATCTGATCCTACCGATCCGCTAAATCCCTGATTTTTGGCAGGTAAGCAAATCAGCAAAGGAGGCGATAGACAAGGCTGTTCAACTTCAGGAGGAGGAGAAAAAATTTGCCAGGGTTGCGAATACTGATTACTCGGAGTGCTTGGGGGTCACACCGATTCCTAATTTTGAGGAATTCAAATCAAGAGACAAAGTTTCACAGGATATCGTGGCGGTCTTGAAGGATCCGAGTGTGAATATGGTAGGGGTGTTTGGGATGGGCGGGGTGGGGAAGACCACACTGGTGGAAAAGGTTGCTGCCCAGCTCCAGAAAGACCGGACATTTGATTTTGTGGTTAAGGCAACTGTGTCCGATGTACCAGATCTGAGGAGGATTCAGGGAGAAATTGCAGATACACTGAAGATCAAATTGGACGCGGAAACAGTGCAAGGGAGAGCTGGTCAATTAATGGGGCGATTGGGAAAACGAGAGAAACTACTCATTGTTCTGGATGATATCTGGGAAGGAATTCTGTTGAAGGATATCGGGATTCCTTTCGGTACTCGACGAGCTGGAAGAAGGGATCAGAAGGGAGGTCACTTTGACAGCCTCGCCGAGGGAGCTGATGATGATACCAAAACAAGCTCTCGCAGCAGTACTCATGACTGCAAAATATTGATGACATCTAGAAGTGAAACAGTGTTAAAGAGCAAGATGGAATCCCCCCGCAACTTTCTCCTTCAAGAGCTAGACAACGTCGATGCATTGAACTTGTTTCAGAAGACACTAGGCAGTACTCCTGAGGATCCGAGCTGGCGATCAATTGCTAATCAAGTGGTTGAAAGATGTTCAGGTACTCTTCCAAACCAAACTAATAAGACTGTTTACTTTCTGTTGGAGTTGGTTTACAAACACTCTAAATTTAGTATATATAAATTATTATAAAGAGACTTTCTCTGGGTTTTTACGGTAAGTGGTGTAGGGAAAAATTGTAGAAAAACTGTCTCAAAGAATAAAATTAAGCCTGGTGCATACTTAAAAAAAAATAGAAAGAAAAGTCTAATTAGCCTCAAATCCGAAAACGATAATAAATCCTGAAAATAATTAAGAAAAACGTAAAAATAAGTTTCATTGGTCGATTTTTTTGGACAGTAAGTAATATGTCTGCTGACTTTGAGTGTTGTCCAACGATCGAATCAAAAATCATAATTGTATTAAATTTGGATATCTGTTGTTTTTGTTTTTTTGTTTTTTGACCGAGATAGAAATTCTTAAGCTTATTCGTTCCACACTAGAAGCTGTAACCCTAGATTCTAGTTTTATTATTTTGGTAATTTCTTTTAGTTCTTAATTTCATTAATTAATTCTAATTTTTCTTCAGAAAAACTTTTTTTTACATAAAAAGTTATGAGCAAAGTATTACATTTTATAAAATCTTTTATGGGACACATTTTACATATAAATATCACTTATTTGCAATTTGTACTATTCTAGCTTGATTAACCATGTATTTTTTAATAATTCAATTAGTTTTTCTCTTTATAGAACAGCTTCCTTGATTTTATTTTCTTAATTTATAATTAATTTAATTATTTTTTATATAATATTTTATTTCTATTTCATTTGAAATTTAATATTTATGTTTTATTCAATAAATTTATATATAAATTATGAAATAATATAATCAATAAATTTTATTATTAAATATATGTAATAATGATTCCATAAAAATAAAGATAAAATATAAATTTACACATTTTATTCTCATTTCTTACCATTCATATCAAATAAAGATAATGGTCATTCAAACTTTCTTATTCTCATTCCTTGTGGTAGGATACCAAAGAAATTAATGGATATACTCTATCATACTCATTCCCTACTTCCATTTTCATTCCTTATGGTCTATTACGGGCAACCAAACAAATCGTAAAAGTATGAAACGAAATACGTGTGTAAAATTGTATAATTGAATTTTTAAGAAAATAGTAAGGGTATTTAATTAAGAGAAAAGAAACACTTAAGAAGTCGTACTTTTATATATATAATAGATTATAGATCATATGAAAACAATTAAGTGAATTATGATATTAATCTTGACTTTTCGTACAAGAAATAAAAAAAACTAACTTTGGCATATAAATGTATCCATAAATGTATCCACATAAATGTATCCATAAATGTATCCACAACTTATTTATTCCTTTAATGACACTCTAAATATATCCGTAAATGTAAGTCACATTTTTGCAATATTTAATGACATTAAATGATACGTTACCAACGGCATGAAGGATTTCTTAAAATATCTATTATTCCTTTAATAAGTTTTTTATAAAATAAATACGTTTTGAGTTTGAATTTTGAGAATAAAAAATATATATATTAGGAGAGTTTCCAACTATAGATTGAAAACAAACTCGTATGAAATTAATAATTATACTATTAGTTATTAACAATAATATTACCATTAATGATTAACCGATGCCCCACAAGCTATCACATAATCCCAAACCGAAATGTGAGAGCTTAACATGTTTAAATCATGAATTTTCAGATGTAATTAGTTCAATTGGCAAACACGGTGTGAATAAAGGGTAAATCTCTTATTCTTAACATATTTTTAAAATCTTAACTATCTAACTATTAGTAATATAATTAACAATAATATTATCATTTTACAAAATAATAGTAATTACCATTATAACACAATCTCAATCTTAATAAACCACAGGAGAGAAAATAAATACAAATAAATTGCCTCTAATAAAATTTGGGGGCATGAAAATGACTAAGTTTAAAAGACGGATATTAGTAATAACTTTTTTATAAATTTTTTTTTTAAAATAAAAAATAATTTTAAGGCAGAGTTAGTAAAGGTGAAAAGAGTGAAAGAAGTAACCTTATTTTCAATGTGTTATGGGTAATTAGTACGTCACCTCCTAGGTACTATTGTTAAATAGAAAAGATTGCCCGGCGTTTCAAAAACCTTGTTTAGGACTCTAACTTATCTAACCATTACAATTAACCCCTTTCCTTAATATGTCGTGAAAATTGGATAAGTTGGAGTAGTGTTTTAAAAACTGGACTGATTTAGTGGTCAAACCGATAAATTGGCGACCCAAAGAAGTTTTCAGTTCGATTCAGCCTATCTGACCGGATATGTATCATGATCGGTCAAAACCGGTTGATTCGGCCACTTTTACAGAGCCGGTGAACTGGCCGAGTCACTATCTAACCGCTTGGGTCAATACCATCATTAAAACGCCGTAATTTTATGAAAGAAAAAAAAACAATACCATCAGAATGATGTCATTTTAAAGAAAAGAAAAAGAGAAAAAGTTTGTTGTCCTGTTCAATCCAAATTAACTATTATTCTTTTTTTGGTAAACCGAAAAATGTCACATCCGTTAGTATGAAAATCTACTGGTTCAATCCGGTTGAATTATCTAAGACTAAACGGTCTATATGTGAAAGGTTCAAAAATGATCCAATGAGTCAATCCGGTTGAACCATGTCGAATCAGATCAAACTAATAATTCATTTATTTTCAATTTATTATCCGATCCGGTTATGGAAATACTGTGATGGAGATTTTAAATTTCTTATATATTTTTAAGTGGATAAAAATGATTCTTAGAGATTGTGATAGGTTTATTTATTTTTTACGTGAGCAATAAGAGCCTATTGCAGACATAGACCTAAGATGACACCTACTAACTAATTGAATTATAACCTTATATACATATAGACGTGAATGTTAACTGTTAAAAGACGGATATTAGTAATAACTTTTTTATAAGATTTTTTTAAAATAAAAAATAATTTTAAGGCAGAGTTAGTAAAGGTGACAAGAGAGAAAGAAGTAACCTTATTTTCAATGTGTTATGGGTAATTAGTACCTCACCTCCTAGGTACTATTGTTAAATAGGAAAGATTGCCCGGCGTTTCAAAAACCTTGTTTAGGCCTCTAACTTATCTAATCGTTACAATTAACCCCTTTCCATAATATGTCGTGAAAATTGGATATGTTGGAGTAGTGTTTTAAAAATCGGACTGATTTGGTGGTCAAACTAGTGAATTGGAGACCCAAGGAAGTTTTTAGTTTGATTCAGCCTATCTGACTGGATATGTATCTTGATCGGTCAAAACCGGTTGACCCAACCACTTTTATAGAACCAATGAATTGGAGATTCAAGGAAGTTTTTCCTATTTGTATTGATCATAAATATTTTATCCGTTACTTAAATATAATCTCAACTGTAAAAAAAATGTTAATGGAGACAAACTCCGTTAGATTTTAATACTTTAGTATTTTTCCTGACAATTGGGCTATCATGTAACACGTCAACTAGAAGAAAGAAAAAAAAAGTGAAAAAAAATTACTAGACAACTAAATACCATAAATTTTGAAAACAAATAATAAATATTTAAAATTGGTTAACTCACTCTCTATCTCCTCTGTCTTCCACACTCAACTATCCCTTAAACCAAGATAAGATCTCATCCCTTAAAAAAAAAGAATCATACTATTTACTATAGAGATAAAACAATAAAAAAACAGGTTAAAAAATAATTTTGTTTATATAAAAAATGGTAACATTTTAAAAAGCAATCGCTTTTTTTTTAACAAAATATAAAAATAAAAAAAATGTTAAATTGATACCACTGATAAAATTTAACTATTGAGAATTGAAATTAGAAGAAGAAATAATTATAATTTTTCTAATGAGAGAAATGTAATGAGTACTTTTATTACATGAAATTCAATAAATTAGTTAGTTAGAAAATATCTGATTACGAAGTATTTAAAAGAGAGAATTATAAATAAATAAATTAATTATCTTAGGTGCATACTTTTCAAAAATATAAAATTCAATTAGGTTTGCACATAAGAAATTGGGTTTGCAAATATAAAAAAAAATTGATTTTCAATTTTAAGTATAATACATAAAAAATATTTAGAAATCAAAGAAACAAAGAATGCAAAGGTGAATTGACAGAATAAAATAAATTAAGGGCTTACTTACATTGAAATAAATAAATGATGAGATTAATTTTTACTTTGCTGAAACTAAAAAAGTTAAATATATAAAAATAACATAGTTAAAAAAAGAAAAAGAAAAAAAAAAGAGAGAATGAAAATTCGGAGGAAAATTGCAATGGTTACTAATACTATGAATATAAAAATGTATTATGAGAAGTTGAATATTATAAAAATGTATTATGAGAAGTTGAATATTATAAAAATGTATAAAATGAAGAAGTTAAGAAATTAATGAGAAAAATGAAATTTACAAAAAAGAAGAAGGTATACCTGTTTTTAACCAATTTTATTTTTCATTGTGGTAGGTATACCTGTTCTTCTTGATGTTGTTTCTAGGGCTTTAAAAGATAAGGATTTGCAGACTTGGATGGCTGCTTTGGAAAAATTGAAGACGTTTGATAAGTCTGAGTTGATTGATACTTATTACTTGAAAATAGAGTTGAGCTATAACCATCTCAAAGGTGAGGAGATAAAGTCATTGTTCCGACTTCTTGGACAAATGAATCCTCACTACATTCCAGTCTCAGACTTGCTGAAATATACAATGGGGTTGGGTATATTCAAACGGTGCAGTAGTGTAGAACATGTAAGAAATGAACTACACATATGCCTCAATAACCTCAAAGACTATGGCTTGTTGCATGATGTTGACAAGGAGGGAACAGAAATCAGAATGCATGATGTTGTCCACAAGTTTGCAGCCTACGTTGGGTCCGAAGACCATCATATTTTCAATGTCTCTGTAGCAGATAAATTAGAAGAATGGCCTGATGAGGATAAGCTTAAACAGTTCAAAGCAATTTCCTTCTACACGTGTCGTCTCCCTCATGACGAGCTTCCTGCATCGTTTGATAGCCCGAAGCTTGAGTCATTTCTAATGCTTAGGAACGAGCGCGACCCCACCTTTAAAATCCCAGACAAATTTTTTGAAGAAATGAAAGGACTCAAGCTCCTGGATTTGACAAGGATCTCTCTTTCATCAGCACTGCCTACATCGCTTAAAGTTCTTGCAAAGCTTAAGACACTGTGTCTTGATTTTTGTGAATTGGATGACATTGCTATAATTGGAGAGCTACCAAAGTTACAAGTTCTCAGCCTTATTGGTTCCACTATTGTTCGTCTCCCAAAAGAATTGGGGAAATTGACTCGTCTAAAACTTCTGGATTTGAATAGGTGCTCAAGTCTGAAGGAGATTGCCTCAGATGTTTTATCAAAGTTGACGTCATTACAGGAATTGTGTATGGAAAACAGCTTCAAGAATTGGGAGAAGGAAGGATATTGCAGCAGCAACAGTGCAATTGAAACAATACCTAAGAACACTAGCTTGGGGGAATTGAAGAATATGCCCAACTTAATCTACCTATCAATTCACATCCCTCATGCAGAGATGCTTCCCAATGAACTATTACTCTTTGAAAACTTGAAAAGTTTCAAAATACTCGTTGGAGAGGCGTGGGACTGGGATAATGATTATGGAACTTCAAAAACTTTGAAACTGAAGCTCGTCGAATGTGCTCAGTTGGAATATGGTGGAATTAAGGCGTTGATAGGAAGAGCTGAGGATGTGTATCTGCAACAACTGAATGGTTTTGAAAGTTTCTGCAAATTGGACTCTCAAGGTTTTCCTCTCATGAAGCATCTCAATGTTCAAAATGGAGTTCAAATTCGGTACATCGTAATCTCCATTTCCAGTTGTGTTGTTTTCCCAAAGTTGGAGACTCTGGTGCTCCAGGATTTGGAAAAGTTGGAGAAGATCATCTATCATGGCGGTGATGGTCAGCTTCTAAAGTCGGGGTCGTTTGAAAACTTGAGCAAAATAAAGGTGAAGAGATGCAATGGACTGAAGGATCTCTTCTCATCCAGCTTGGCAAGAGGCTTTTTATTACGCTTAAAAGAAATTGAAGTAATTGACTGTCAAAACATGCAAACCATTGTTTCCACAACTGGAGAAATTATGGGAGAAATGTTGTTTCCTCACTTAAACTTCATCAAACTCAAATCTCTTCCAAAGCTCAAGACTTTCTGCACTGCTGACTACATTGGATGCCCTTTCTTGCAAAAACTGTTGATAGAAGATTGCCCTGAGCTGAAGACATTCGCCACCAATTATGCAAGTACAGATACAACACTTTTTGATGGAAAGGTACATCTCATTCTCTGGGTCTTGATCTTTACATTTCTGTAATTGTATTTGGCACCTCATTTTACAAGTGATGAAAGGTTAGAGTAAGGCGCCAGCCACATGTTTGTCAAAAAGCCTCATCAAACCAAACAACCTCTCCCCTACTCGGTTACACGGATAAATCATGCACCATAGTTAACATTGCTACTGGGTGGGGACAAAACTTACTTCACAAAACATATTAGAAAGATCCTGGATACAAATATTAGAAAGTTTTACAGACATTCTCCAGGAAAGTGATGTTGCATCTAATATTTTACTTGGACCACAAAATCATTTGGCCAAAAATAGGGGGGGAAAAGTTGCAAAGATTACATTGCATTTAACTTTTGTTTTTCTTTTTCTTGGGTAGAAATTCACATTAAGAAAAATGTCTAAAATCGTATGAATATAGGCAAAATAAAGCATTTACCATTCACCATTAAGGGGGAGAAAATGAATGTAAAGCTGGGAAAAAGATAGTAATATAAAAGATATATTTTTTACTTTTCTTTTTGCGAATAGTCACTGCAATACATCTGAAACATCTACTATAAATTTTAATGACTATTAATTTGGAATTGTTATTTTTTTGCAGGTTGCATTCCCTAACTTGGAGGAACTAACACTTCAGAAGAACATGGATGGATTAAAGACGATATGGGGGAATGAGTTGCATCCAAATTCCTTCTCCAAACTTAAGACGCTGAAGATAGAGGATGGGAGTGCTTTATTGAATG
Source organism: Viola odorata (assembly GCA_963691705.1). NCBI lineage: Eukaryota > Viridiplantae > Streptophyta > Magnoliopsida > Malpighiales > Violaceae > Viola > Viola odorata. The sequence continues at coordinate 64,925,639 of OY829539.1, forward strand.
TTTTCCCACCTAGTATGTTGAGAACAAGATTGTTGAACCTCCAGAATTTGGTGATTTCTCGTTGCAGCTCGTTGGAAAAGGTGTTTGATGTCCAAATGCTCATTAATGAAAGAGAGTTACATGTGGTATTAACTCGCACTCAGTTGACATCTATTACAATAAGAGAGCTGCCAAAGTTGAAGCATGTGTGGAATAAGGATCCTAATGGTTTTCTTTCCTTCCAAAATCTTCAGCTTGTGAATGTTTCCCAATGTCTAATTCTAAAAAGTCTTTTTCCAGTCTCTGTTGCCCTGAATCTTCAACAACTTGAAAAGCTTGAAATAGACAATTGTAAGGGGATGAAGGAACTTGTTTCAATGGATGAAGAGTATGATAAAAAAACAGTACTTAGGTTCGTGTTTCCTAAAGTTACTTTTTTTAAGCTTCGGTTATTACCTGAACTTGAGAGATTCTATCAAGGATCTCATTCCTCAGAATGGCCAATTTTAAAGATTTTTTGGATGTATCATTGTGAGAAAGTTGATATGCGTGGCCCTGAGTTTGAGAGCATCCAAGCAGATGCACGTAGGGAGTCCCAAGTTGATCTCCAACTCCATCACCAACAATTCTTATCATTATCAAAGGTATGGACAGCACCCCTATTTTGTTAACAAATGTCCCGCCACCTCTATCAAATGAGAAATTAGAAAAAAGAAAACAAGAATTGTTATTGATCACAATTTGTTATTTTTCCTTAGAGACCAATCTTTCAGTTCAAGTGAAAACAATATTATTATTACTAACCAACCTTGTGGCAAAATGGCTAAGCAACCCCAACTAAGATTGCCAGAGGTCATAGGTTCGAGGGTCAGTACATGTGGTGGAGTAAAATGATGATAATAATCTCAGATGTTCTAAAGTAAAAGAAAACACTGAAATTGTTGAAAAGTTTGAATTCCTAATATTATTTCTTTGTTTACAATTATTCAACCATGTTTAGTATCATTTAACCTAACATTTTAGTGTGTCAGCTTGATCTATATAGAAACTAGCTATATCTTAAATATTTGCTATCAATGACCTTACAGCACAGCAATACTCTTTACAAGGTAGACGAAGTTAGATATATGTAACCCAGATTTCCTTGTTTTAGTGAGATCACCAGTCCTTCAGAACAAGTAAGAAAAACTTGTTTATATGTTGACCATACTTCACGTGTAATTAGCTTCTGTTTGATTGATTTTGTAGGTTATTGTCAGCTTGGAGGAAGTCTCCCTAAGGAGTAAAGACATTGAGGTGGTATGTTATCCGGGCATGCTTATGGCAGACAAACTAAAACTTCTTGAACTGAAATGCTTTCATGACAGTTCCAAAGTTCTTCCAGTTGCTTTGATTGAAAGATTCCCCAATTTGGAGAAGCTTGTTGTGGCATGTTCTCATTTCAAGCAATTATTTCCTCACGAGCTTCTGAGTGATGAGTCAAATGTAAAGACTCTTGCACGGATACCGCAGTTAAAGCTAGATAATATGCCTGAGATGAAGCATGTCTGGAGTGAAAAGTCTCAGTTGGATCATATTCTTCAAAATCTTGAACGTCTAGAATTTTGGAGCTGCCCTCACTTGATCAGTTTAGCCCCATCTGCTGCATTGTTCCATAAACTAACATACTTGGAAGTATATAAATGCGGACAACTGGTAAAGTTACTAACATCCTCTATTGCAAAAGGCCTTGTGCAACTCACAAAGATGCGTATAAGCGAATGTGATTTGTTAACAGAGATTGTAGCAAGTGATGCAGAGAAAGCTAGCAATGAGGACATTGCTTTTGATAACTTAGGAAGTCTGACACTACAATCCCTAACAAGTCTCGCCAGTTTCTGCTCCGCAACTTACAACTTCAAGTTCCCATCTTTGGTTTCGGTAATTGTGGCAGAGTGTCCCCAGATGGAGTTTTTCTCCCAGGGAAGCCTGACCACACCAAAATTGCGGAGGGTTTGGGTAAAGAAAGAAGGTGAAAAGGAAAAGGAAGGGTGCTGGATGGGAGACCTTAATTCCACCGTGCGATGGTTATACAAAGAAATGGTATGTGTGGATTCACTACTTTTTCACTTCACTTTTTTTGATAGCCATTGTAACAATCAAATTAGACATAGGTAAATGAAGCAAATTAACTAATTAAAAAGAAACACATGTTAAAAGAGTAATACTCCTTAGCAAAAATAGTAAATGGTAGTATACTTTCGGTCATTTTCTAGAGACCACCATGCCTATCCTATCCAAGAACGTAGTGAAAAAGTGAAGACATTTTGTTTGTAAACAGGCTGAGAATGAAAATCCTTCCTAAATCAATACATAGCTATAGCATATTCCTAAGTGTGCTAGTTATCTAGCTTGTTTTAACTTACTGTAACTTTTGGATAATTGTGAAGGATGGATATCTTGGCAAGCAACAGTTGAAACTTTCAGAATTTCCTGGGCTGAAGTTCATTTGGCTTGATGAATTTTCCGTAGTGCAGTCTAGTGACATAAGATTTCTTGAGGTGGACAAATGTAATTTTCTACCCTATTCCATATCGTCTAGTATGCTATTGTCGTTGAACAACTTGGAGGAGCTACGAGTAACAAACTGCAACAACTTGCAAGAGGTGTTTGATGGATCAAAAGAGTCAGTGCTGAGGAATAATAATGTTGATGTTGGGCTTCTGTCAAAGTTAAAAAAGTTTTACTTGGTTGATTTGCCATCTTTAGAACACGTATGGCCTGAGAATTTTGAGGGAATTTTGAACTTTAAAAACCTGACTTTGCTCAATGTTCACAGTTGTAACAGCTTGAGACACATACTTACCCCATCCATGGCTTTGTGTCTTATTCAACTTAAAGAGATAGAAGTGAAAAGCTGTGCTCATGTGGAAGAAATCATTTTGAAGGGAGAGAATGATGGAATTGGGGATGATGGTGTTATAACATTCCCTCAATTGAATTCCCTTCTTCTTCAGTGTTTACCTTGCTTGGCAAGCTTCTATTCTGGAAATAGTGTTCTAGAGTGCCCTTCTTTGGAGAAGATTACTATGGTTGATTGCCCAATGATGGAGACGTTTGTTGCCACATCGTTAAGGGAAAAAGAATTGACCATTCAAGAAAATGATGAAAGGCTCGGCAATGGAGGCCTCCTGTCAGTTGAAGCTCTTTTCAATGACAAGGTGAGTTGCACAAAAACTCTTTATTCAAAAGAACTAATATGGTTAAAAAGAATTTCAAGTGGTAAAGAATAAGTTGGCTATGTAAAAATTTATACTGATAATAAGTTATGAAATTGAAATAGTCAGGAGTTTAGAATTTAGTCTAACAAAGTTTGCCATTTAAATTTAATTGTGGGAGATCATATTATTGTTGTCACTTTTCCAATTAACAGTGAAATCAAGAATGATGAGTATTACAAGGAGTAATTCTTTTAGCAATAGCAGTGAATTGGGCTTAAAATCTTACTATGTTGAGCACATTTCCTCCGTTTTCTCATAATATATATATTATATTAGGGACATAATCAACATCAATTTCAATCTTTGATGTTTTAGGAGTCTTTAATTATACTTGAGAAATGCACTATCAAATTTATGTACAACTATCATATATACATAATATACAGTTAATAGAATTGTACGAATTGCATACGGTTCAAGGCACTGAGGTTTCGGGACAAAATACAAATATCTAGCTAGAACTTTTCATGCGTGTGCAAAAAATACTTTGTCTGGGTTTAAAAAGAGCAAACGTTAAAAAAAGTGAAAGAAGATATAATATTTCTTTTACTTCCTTAATAACTAGAATAGTCTATTGGGTGTTTTGCTTCCTATTTTGTGGTTGTTTAACTAACATTGTCTCAGCTTGCATTCCCTAACTTGGAGGAACTAAAATTTCAGGACAAAATATCTAGCTAGAAAAAAACTAATAATCCTCCTTTTTTTTCATGCGTGTGCAAAAATACTTTGTCTCAGGTTGCATTCCCTAACTTGGAGGAATTAAAGTTTGTGGAAATGCACGGACTGAAGATGATATGGCAAAATGAACTCCACCCGAGTTCCTTTTTAAAACTGAAGACATTGAAGATAGAGAAAACAAGTACTTTGTTGACTATTTTTCCGCCCACAATGGTGAAAAGAGCGTTAAATCTAGAGAATCTGACCATCTCTAATTGTGAATCAGTTCAAGAGGTGTTTGATGTTCAAATGCCTATCAATGAGAGCGATATACAAGGTGAAGTGCTACCAACTCAGTTGAGAAGTGTGGACATATCAAAGCTTCCAAAGTTGAAACATGTGTGGAATAGAGATCCCCATGGACTTCTTTCCTATCAAAACCTTTGCTCTGTCAATGCTTCTCTTTGTCCGACTCTAAAGAGTCTTTTTCCTGTCTCGGTTGCCTTGACTCTTCAACAACTAGAAGAGCTTAGAATAGAAAACTGTGAATGTATGGAGGAAATTGTTTCAAAGGAGGAAGAGGATCAGGAGCAAAGTTGCGCCGTTACGTTCTTGTTTCCCAAAGTAACGCATTTAAAGCTTTGGAATTTACCAGCACTGAAGAAATTTTATCCAGGATCTTATAGTTCAAATTGGCCAAAGTTGTCTAAATTACGTGTCTATGGCTGTGACAAATTTGATATATTTGGTCCAAAGCTTGAAATCATCCAAGATGAAGCTTGCAGGGAGGAACAACGTGATATCCAAGTTCAAAGACAACCTTTTTTATCATTTACAAAGGTATGGACCCAATTACTATATCATGAAATGTTCTCTCATCAGTGACCTCCTCCTAGATGTGTGTAATGAATTCATCAAATCCATGGAAATTTCCATCTTTATATCTTGTTGCAGAAAATTTATAAGTCACATTCGTTTAAACTTTCTTTATTTGATTTTGCAGGTTATTCCTAACTTGGAGGAAGTCTCACTAAGGAGTCAAGATCTTGATTTGATTTGTGACCAAGGCTTGTTTACAGCAAACAAACTAAAAGTTCTTCAACTGAAATGCTTTCATGATAGTTCCCATGTTTTTCCAGTTTCTTTCCTTCAAAGATTTCCAAATCTGGAGAAGCTTGTTGTGGCGTGTTCTTATTTCAAGCAACTATTCCCCGATGAACTTGTGGTTGATGAGACAAACGCAAAGACACTTGCACGGATCTCACAGTTAAACCTAGATCTTTTGCCTGAGATGACACACATTTGGGATTCAAACTCCCAACTAGATGTTCTTCTTCATGATCTTGGACATCTTGAAGTTTGGAGTTGTCACCACTTGATCAATTTAGCACCATCCACGGCATTGTTCGAAAATCTAACATATTTGGATGTGTGGAAATGCAACGGACTAATAACATTATTGGCATCCTCTACGGCGAAAAGCCTTGTGCAGCTCAAAAAGATGCGGATAAGAGAATGCAGTTCACTGGTAGAGATTGTAGCAAATGATGAAGATGAAGCACGCATGGAGGACATTGTTTATGAAAAATTGGAAGGACTAATACTACAGTCCTTAGCAAGTCTTACCAGTTTCTGCTCCGCAACTTGCAACTTCAAGTTCCCATATTTGGTTTCGGTAATTATGGCGGAATGTCCCAAGATGGAGTTTTTCTCCAAAGGAGTCTTGAACACACCAAAGCTAACCAAGGTTTGGGTAAAGAAAGAAGGTGTAAAAGAAGAGAGAGGGCGATGGTTGGGTGACCTTAATTCCACCACAAGCCAGTTGTACAAAGAAATGGTAATGTATTAGATTCACTGGTTTCCATTTTCCTTTTTTTCTCACTTTTAAACTCATCCATTTTCCCTTATTGTTGTTTCTAAATGCACTGGTAATCTGATGCTTCATTACTGCAGAATTCTTCATGATTTTGAAGTGAATGGCAAAGATTCTCAAATGCCGGTTTAAAATGGTGTCAAGAAGACTTGTATATGTATGGAGCTTGATGAAGGAGCCAGGCTCTTCTCTGAGAAATGAAATGGTGAAGGAGCCTGTCTTCCGTTTGCTCCTGATTAGCTTCTTGTTTTTCTCTTTGGATAAGAGAAGAAGAAGCATATTTGTTTTGGTGAAGAAACTATATTAGTAGTACTGCTGCTTTCTTCATCTCTGGTTATGCCCATGCAAGTGCAAAAGTAGACAGCCAATCATATTCTTTAAACTGATTGTGTAATAACAGTGTAAGAATCTTGAAGAAAACAGTTCTCGGTCGCAGCTAAAAAATCAATTGACAATGGGGAAGAAAACCTTCTCAGGTCTTTGACCATATCCTCAATTCATTTACAAGACAGAAGTTCTTGCAAAAGGCTTTAAGAGAGTAATCACGTATTCTTTTCATTTGGAGGACGAGCCTTATAAGATGACTACTCTTAAGCGAACTCTTTCAGTTAATAACTTGACAAAGATGCTTCATATAAGTCCATGACAGGTTAATTACACGTGCCTGTCACTGAAAATGAAAATTGTACGTGTTTTACAGGAATGAAGAAGCAATTGATGGAGATACAATAGAAAGAATGCTTTACCGACTAAAGAGTGCTAGCTTAAGGTATATATGTATGGTAATTGTAATCAATATAAGATTTTATTTAATTTGATAAATTATATAGTTGTGAGAATTTATTTTTTAATTAACCTTATTAATTATTTATAGTATTGTTGCTTGCAAAATGTGTATTGTGAGCAAAGGTCGTGGGAAAGGTTGATTAATTTAGTTTATTTAATAATAATGTTATTATTAATGATTAGAATAATATTAATTACACTTTTAATGTTGCAGTGGAAAGCCCAGCTTTCAAGTCTTGAAAGAAGAACATGCTAGTTTCAAAAATGCAGTATAGTCCTTGAACAAATTTACATTAATTTATTTTATTTTAATATTTATTTTTTCTTCATTTGTGTTGAATTTTTCAGCTGTTGAAGCAAGTTAGCTTTGCCTTGTAAATTTCATAAAATTAATAACAAATGTGTATGAAATATTAGTGTTAATTATTTAGATTAATAAATGTCTTTATACTATCAATTAGAATTTCAATTTCAACCAAAATATCTTGATTTCCTACATTTTGTTAAAATCTGAGCACTGAAACTAGTTTTGTTAATATCTTGATTTCCTACATATTTGATTAAATAAAAACGTTCTTAAAATCAAACAACAGTATCATGCACAGCTTTTATTCTACTTAAAAATAGAGAAAGAACAGTAACATCATGTCATTATATGACACAAATTCCAGTTTGCAGTGACAATAATAAACAATGATCAAATCAAACATCAAAATAAAATTTGGATACCTTACTTTCAACTTTTTGCTTAATGTATAACCAGAACATTAGATTTAAGCTACGAACTATCCAGTTTGTAAGAGCAACCACTACCAAATGAAGAAAAAGATATGTCTTACCTGTGGTGCTAAGTTGAGGAATTTGTATTTGTCCAGGGCATATCGTACCAGTGCTTCATTCTCTCCAGGGCATATCGTTTTTTTCTCTTGGTTCTTTCATAGAGTTCTTTCATTTCTCTCTGAGGAAAATAAGATAATGTGGAGAAACAAAATATATATATGTTACTGTTGTACAAGGCATTCTCAATCATAAAGGAGCAAATATAGTCTTGTTTTCTTCTCTTTATTTTTTCCCTTTATCATGAGGTAATATTTCCATTAATATGATATTAAAAGTTGCAACAAAAGAGGAATCAGAGATCCATGCATACTCACGTTGAATAGACAATAACTCCAACAGGACGAACGAGTTTAACAGCCTGGTCAAACATTCTTCTCTGATACTTCCCATGGTTCCTTAAAGATTCTATTGCTCCCTGAGAAGAAAAAATTCAGAATCAACTTTTCACATGGCAAAGGACAGGTAAATAAGTAGGCAAATCAGTGTAGCACAAGTTTTTCGCATAGAGCAAGGCCACATTGACAAACAATGCAAAGTAATATGAAGAAAACAGAACAAAAAAAGTTTTGGCTAGAGGAAGAGGGAAAATTGAATGCACAAATGTAAGCTAGGAGAGCACATGTTCAAGTCTGTAACTAAGTAAAACACTTAGCATGATCTGAAATGACAACCTAGAAGAATGCAGAAACTTAAGGGTACGCAAGCACCAAAGCTTTGTCCTAAAGTAATTTAGGAATGAAGCGCTTGAAAATTTATATCATCTGCCTATCTAACCCCAAAACCACAATCATGTGTACCAAAATGTAAACAGTTCCATTCTTTATTGTTGTTGTTATTTTGAACCTAGTATGGCAAGGATAAAAGTCCACCTCACTTAGGGTAGGATCTCCTGTTGGAGATGAGCATATCTATTAAGAGCATTGTTACAGTAAAAGTCACAATGTAGGGGCCTAACTTCCTAACATTTCATAACCTTTAATAGAAGCACCATGACAATATCACAGAATAAGGAATGGGAAATGCATTACAGAAAACACCAAAGGAGAGGAAAAGTGAGTTTATTTAGTCCTACCTCTTCAGCAAAGAGTTTAGGTCTTAAACCAAGAGCAGAACACGGAGCATCGAGGAGAACTCGGTCAAAGCTGTTGGGATTAAAACTTTTTGAGTTCTCAACTCGGCCACCCAAGCACTGGTTTCTTCCTGGCCCATTCCTCATTCTTCGCTGAGTCTTCCTGATGTCAGCTTTGCTAACGTAAGTTCTATCATTCTCTATTTCACTGCTAACTAAAATATCAGGGATTAGGGAATGATTTGTAATTGTGTAAACCAAGAAACATTTCGTGCACTGCATAATAAATATGCAAAGGACAACAAGCTCCATAACTGTACAACGGAGAACCAGACAATTACGGAACACTCAAATACAAACATCAAGACCAACATGCAAAATCTTTAGTCGCAGAAGTCAGGAAAACATCAAGACCTTAAACGTATTTATGTAAAATATATAAGGTAACTGCCTGTATGGGGCCCGGGTGATGTAGCACAGAGCACCCTGGACAGATCTGCTGACGGGGAAATTTTAGTTGATTCTAGAGGTAGCTAAACATGGGTTTCAGAGGCTGGTTTGATGGCTGCCAATAATTAAGAGTCAGAACTGAAGGTTTGACTGTATTACAAAACCAAGAGTAAGAGCAAATTTCTTCCCTAAACTTAATTGGTTCATAAAAAAATTTAAAACTAGAAAATGAGGGCAAAGGAGAAAAGTTAGAAGAAAAACAACTGGAGCAGCTAGGCAAATCTCAAGTAGGAGGTTTTAATCATCAATAGAAACATTTCGTAATAGAATATATGCACATTTTTATATATAAGAAGCTTGATGTGAAGGAAATAAATGAAATCAATAGAAGAGAATGAAATAACATTTAATAACACTTTCTTTTCAGAAAGTAGTTCAAGTTTATTTCATAGTCCTCTAAAATCTTTGACTTCATTCTTACATTACAATTGTTTCCTAGGTCCAATAAAGGGTAGAACAATGTAGTGGTGGGGAAGGGATGAAGGACAGAATGGTTCATCATTAAAGAATGTATAATGGTCATCACGTTAAACAATATGAACAGATTTTACTTACCATTTCTCTCAGGTGCACAAAAGTAACAAAAACACTTGATTAAAGAAAAAAAGTAACAAAATACTCATTTGATTCATCCTGAATATTCATCAAACTCTATAAAACTAAAATAACAAAACTTGTTTCATTTGGCTATATTGCGATGGATAAAAAACAGAATTTGACCGTTAGTAACAACTATTGCAATTATGTTTCACTGCCACTACCTACTAATCCCATTCCCCAACTGTCAGTCAACACCTGACTAGTGGGAAACCAAACCACTCCATCAAAACTCTTACAATGTTTCGTTGGATATTCCAAATGCTAGCAACTTCTCAACAAGAATATCATGCACAACTAACTTACCACTGGGGTTTGCCAATGGTGAGGGGCCAGGGGAACTCTTATGATGTCTCCGATCAGTTTGAGATGAACTAACTTTTCTCCAAAAAAAGATTTCAGGGGAAACATTGTTCACATACAAGGAATTCCTCACAAAAAAAAGCAATCCTCAGTTGAGTTGCACCGAGAAAAGAGGTCTTAATTTTCCAATGCATAGTATGAGCTTTTGATACATACAAAAATGATAAGTGAATAAGAATTTGCAATGATATATTGCTGGAATAGTTAAAAATACCATGAATAAACATGTCTATTCTCTCTTGGCTATAAAGTAGTAGAAAGAAAGGGAACTCATTTCAATAGAATAGACACGAGCATCTCTTCACCAACTGCAACACTAAAGTAGCACTATTTCTGTTATTGCGACCCATTAGGCCCTTCAATTGTAACTTAAATTGGCACAAACATTATCTAATAACTCAAAGGTAAGTATGTCAAGTACCCACTAATTTTCTTTTTTATGTATCAAAACTCCCATCCATCATGCGTTATCCTAATTCAAATGTCTTTTCATCGTCTATTATTGGCAGATTAGAAGGGTCAATCAATAAGCATAATAAAACTTCCAGAGTTGTGAAATACTACTCTCTACATACAGTTTTCCCAGCATGTCTAAATGACTTAACCAAAAGTAAAAAAAATGCCATCAGAGAGTAAATTGGAAAGCCTTGGTGCTATTTTGACTTATAGGCTGAGTAGATCATTTACTAAACAGAAGTCAGGTAGTAAGACAAAAGGGAAAGAGCAGAATGATCAGAAATCAGGCACACTCACAAGCATACACTAGTTTGAGAGGAAAAGAACGGTTATATATCCCTGACCTTAATAGCTGTTTGTTAACCAAAAATAAATCTATGGGAATGAGAATGAAGCGTGGAATGGACACTACACATCGATTCCCCTTCCTTGTTGTAACCGACTCTCCCAAGGTTATATATTTTATTATATTTTCATTTCATACCCATTGTCATTGGCATTCCCATTTCTTGTGGATATGGAACACAACTATACATAATGCCAAACATGGCTGTATCAACGGAAAAAAATTCAATCCCATTCCCAGGGATTTATAATTGGATACCAACAGATCAAACATTGCATTGAAACACATGTAATGACCGTCACAGAGTCAACAAGAAAATGATAACTACTTACTAAATTGATGAAAGACAAATTGTTGGTTCTTGGCCACACAGTGGTGGTTTGCCAGAATGTAAATCAGAAAGTAAGTAGAGAAATCAACTTCGGCATTCGTTATTTCATTATCCAAAAGAAAAGAGGCTCTCATTTTAAATGCTGTGTTTTATATCATCACAGGGAATTCTAAAGAAGAAATACTCAAAATACATATAGAAACAGATTGCCACAAAAGAAATTCCCAAGAAGAGCTTATCAAACATATTAGTTTAAAGGAAACAATATAAACTAAGTCTTTCAGCCTAAAGTTAATCCCAGGCAATGAAATCAATTGCATGAATTGAAAAAGCAGTCTAACTGCAATTTAGAGTCTACCTGCTCTAACTATAGTTTTCTTTTGAGACTAAGAAAATCACCTCTTCTAACTATGGTTTTCTTTTGAGTTTTGAGACTAAGAAAATCTCCCAAAATTATTTTCTTGCTGGAAGACATTTTCTTTGCTAAAAGAGTCTATAAAATACCAATAACAGGTGAAACTTTCATCGTAACTGTCGATTAACACATCCTTGAGTGAACGATGCTGCAAGAGCAATCTTCTATTCCTGCATATAAGGCACAAAACATCACACATCAATATCTAAAACGACAGTTTACTCAAATACATTTCTACTATACGTATATTGCCTCATAATTCATTTTCCAACCAATATTTACAATTACTTCAAATGCAGCCTCTTATCACTACACTCATTTCAATTATATGTTTTTTATATCAGCAGTTGCACATGGAAACACAGGAAAATTATCTCAGGACAGATATTTCCCAAAATAAAAGTACCAACTAATAACTTCCATCATATTAAAGGTGCTTAACATTCAGTTCCATGAGCTCAACAAAGGATCACATTTCATCTTCCAAGATTTGAAAAATCATAGAAATGTGTTGCAGAAACAGCAATCCAGTTGATAGTTCACACCCATAGAAACACCAATTCTTTGTTGCAAATTTATTCATTCAAATTGTGAAAGTTTGAAAAGTGTACCTAACATTTTTGAGCTATTGGGTAGAGTTCTTGTCCCTTGAAAAGAACTAGGTTGTTTCATTCCTTACCTTAAAAGAGAATTGTGTTAAGTTTGTGGTTGAGCCCCGAAAAACCATTGTGTAAGATTGAGAGCTAAACCGGTAAAAGCTCTAGTTAATAGCAAAAGGTTTTGCATTAGAAAATCCTAAGGGTGAAGCTCTTAGGTAATGGAGTATAATTCGGATTGTGAATTGGAACCACTATAATTCTTGTGTTTTTCTATTCTCCTTATACTCCTTATTTGCAGAATTTTAAGTGCCCATTCCCCCATTGTTTTATCATAGTCGTTAGCCAAGTGAGCACCTATCGGAAACCTTCAGGGAAGTTACCGCGAGCCGGCATCCATCTGTATATCGGCCCAGCCTTAGGCCACAAGTGTGGCCGAGCTTTCCCCGTACGAGCCCCTATCGGGAAGCTATCGGCATATCGATAACAGAAAACAATTTTGAAGCCAAATTTTGCTGAGACTAACGAAATGTCGTTAAGGCCTTAACAACATACCATTAACCTCTAGACAGTTTACGAAAATGAGACTTTTAATTATTTTGAAGGGCAAACTTGTCATAAAATATCTATTTTTGTAACCTAGTATAAATAGATAGTTTCTTGTACATTTTCATTAGCTTAGACTTTGAGAGAATATTGTTTTGAGTGAGATTACTCCTCCTTATTCTCCTAGGCTTAATATTGGTGCTTGTCTTGGTTTGGAAAGTCGTGGCTTGAGTCAATCAAAAATAACAATTTTTCAATCTTTGTGTATCATCCACGGATCCAAGTCTCAAGTCCTTGGCCTTCAGTGAAGTCTTGATTAAACAAGAACCTTAGGTTTCATCCAAGTTTTGTGTAATCCGTTATTATTTCACTTTGTGTCCGTTTGAATGATAAATGATATGTATTTATGATTATTATGTATTCAAGAGCATTCTGCCCGTGGTGTTCAAGATACACCTCAAGTGAGCCTCAAACATTCATTCACTCGTTTCAAGTTTATCATCTCAAGTGAGCCTAAAAAATATATTGGGATACGAGAACAATATTTGTTTGAGATCAGCGCAAAATATTTAAAATGACATTTAAAACAAACCGAAGAGAGAATTACTGGCTTGTCCCTATCTCTTTGTTTAGTGTAATGTCACTTAACAATTTTTTTAATAGTTATTTTCTCATTGTCATTGATTGATGCATTTTCACAGTAAGACAAAGCGATTGGCGGTTATAATATACATGAGCATTTCATTTCTATTTTTTGTCAATTAATACACTTTTTTTCTATGAATTATATATATAATATTACAAGAGTTGCTGGCTTATTCCTATCAACTTGTTTGGTGTGATGCCCCTTAACATTTTTTTCAATTATTTATTTTCCCATTGTCAGTGATTGATGCATTTTCGCATAAAGACAAAGCGATTGAGTACTGTGATATACAAGTGGGCATTTCATTTTTACTTTTTATCAACTAATACTTTTTGGGTTAATGAAAAATTTGGCACCTGTACTCGAATTGAATGACTGATTTGGCACCTCTTCTTCTTTTCGTTCTTAAGTAGTACCTGTACTCAACATGAATGTCCCATTTGGTACCTGCCTCTAACACCGTCAACGAAGGGCCGTTAACCCGCCTATGTGGCATGCCACGTCAGATACGGCTGACGTGGCATGCCACGTCATCCAAAATAAAAAAATTCCAAAAAAATGTAAAAATTATAAAAATTCCCAGAAAAATAAAAAAATTCCAAAAAAATATTTAATTAATCAAAAAAATGTTAAAATTCTAAAAAAATAAAAAAATCCAAAATAATTGTAAAAAATATAAAAAATTCCTAAAAAAATGTAAAAATTCTATAAAAAATTTGAATTAAAAAATATAAAAATTCCAAACAAATATTTAATTAATCTAAAAATTCATAAAAAATTGAAAAAAATATAAAAAATTTGTAAAAATTCTATAAAAAATTTGAATTAACCTAAAAATCTAAAAAAAATGTAAAAATTCCAAACAAATATTTAATTAATGTAAAAATTCAGAAAAATGTTAAAATTCTAAAAAAATGTAAGAAATCCAAAAAAATGTAAAAATTCACAAAACAAATGTAAAAAAGTATTTTTACATTTTTTTGGATTACATACAATTTTTCTAGATTTTTAGATTGATTAAATATTTTTTACATTTTTTCTGGATTTTTAGGTTAATTCAAAAAATTTATAGAATTTTACATTTTTTTTGGGATTTTTTACATTTTTTTTAGAATCTTTACATTTTTTTTTGGAGTTTTAACATTTTTTTCAATTTTTAGATTAATTAAATATTTGTTTGGAATTTTTATATTTTTTCTGAATTTTTAGGTTAATTCAAATTTTTTATAGAATTTTTACATTTTTTTAGGAATTTTTTATATTTTTTACAATTATTTTGGATTTTTTTATTTTTTTAGAAATTTAAATTTTTTTTGATTAATTAAATATTTATTTGGAATTTTTATATTTTTCTGGGAATTTTTATAATTTTTTATATAATTTTTACATTTTTTGGATTTTTTTATTTTGGATGACGTGGCATGCCACGTCAGCCGTATCTGACGTGGCGTATGATGTGGCGTGCCACGTAGGCAGGTTAACGACCCTTCGTTGATGGTGTTAGAGGCAGGTACCAAATGAGACATTCATGTTGAGTACAGGTACCACTTAAGAACGAAAAGAAGAAGAGGTGCCAAATCAGTCATTCAATTCGAGTACAGGTGCCAAATTTTTCATTAACCCAATACTTTTTTTTATGAATTATATATATACAAGTGGTCAAGAAAAGGATAAAGAAAGATGAAGAAAGGAACGAGGAGCGGTTGTCAACTTTGAACGCCGTTTGGAACCAAGGAAGCATATTCGTTTTTTAATCTCATTATGACTTGGTCGTTCGGAAGAGATTCTTTCTCGATCACAACAGTGGAATACGATCAAGACAGAGGGATTGAGTATTATAATATATAAGTGGACATTTCATTTTTAATCTTGTTTGAATAATATGACTGGCACTATTACCTTTTACAAATATCTATGGTAAATATTATGTAGTAATCGATCAAATTGTATTCGTGTTATATATTCCCTCCTCCAAAGTTAATTATATGCTTAAAATTAAAAGTATCTGTATGAACTCTAATTTAAATTCAAATTTCAAATTCATTTATAAAAAAAATGCTTAAAATCAATATTGATTATTGTCATGAGACAGACTTGTACACCAGTAATCCAAATTTTAGGGAAAAAAAATTAGATTTTACTAAAGGGTTACCCTGGGCTGAGATAGAGTGGAGCCCCCCTTCCTTAAAAACCTTTTTAAAATTAACGCCTTGATCCTTTTAAGTTTACGTTTTTTTCAAATAATTTATTTTACTTACCAAAACAATTATATTAAATGGTTCAAATTATTCTAATATAACTAATCATATTATAGAAAAAATTAGAGGAGACAAATCTATGTAAATATTTTAGTCATCTACTTTAATTTACGCTAAAATTCTATATTTAGTCCCTAAAATTTAGTTGGATTTCATATAGTTTAAAATTTAGATTAAGATTTTTATATTAATAACAAATAAATCAAAAATTGTAATTAAATATGTTTTATTAACTTTATAATTTTCCAGAATAGTTCTTTTATATATATTACTTTTAGATATTGTACCATAAGACCTCTCGAAAATATTTAGTCTAATTTTATTTTTAACTTCACCCCTCTAAAAAAATTCTAACTCCGCTCCTATGAGTTATTTATCTTTTATCTTAATTATTCTCGAGCGAGATTTGTCTAATCTAAAAGGGACAAAAAAAACAAAAAGAGAAAAAAATATTATATATATTTTTAATTCACAATTATAGTAATATTTTTAAAGTTTCATGGTAATTTATTATATTTGGCTCCGAAGATTCCAGTGGGAGTAGAGTAGAGTATGATGGAGTTTATTTTTTAGGTAATGTTATTTCGTGCGAAAGAAATAAGTTGAATTGATTTACAGTCCGATGTGGATGCCACTTGTTATTAACAGGTGGATAACAAGTGACATCCATATTAAACGGTAAGTCAATTCGACTTGTTTCTTTCACACGAAATAGCATTACCCTCTCTACTATCTTAAAAAAAGAATAAATTGAATTGAGTGGCATGAAACATTTAATTACCCTCTCTCACATCCATCGCTATGTAAATTTTGCAGCAGATTAGCTTACAGCTTCTTGTTTGGGGTGTATTTATTCGAGTAAGTTTATAATAGTAATAAGTTTTGGTTTTTTTATGATACAAATAGTGAGTATTAGTTACATTCGTTGGTTCTCGAACACTATTTTTTTTATAGAAGAGTGATAAAATGTGGTGATTAGTTTAAAAGAGTATATTTTGGTAGGATAAATGAACTTTACAAAATAAACATATAACTAATGAAAGACTTGCGCAAAATAATCTGTGATGAATTGGAACGGTGGCAAAAGCTTGGCTGTCGGTGGATCACATTCACATGGAGCGGTCGGAATTGTTATTATATGCTTAAAATAGTAATAAATTAATAAATATGGCTAGAATTTTTATGCTGGATTTGTGTCGAACTCATTTATGATATTGATACTCAACGGATACCCATATGATACGTGTCCAATTTATTACTTTTCACATCTTGCATTTTTGTAATGTGTTTTGTAATTAGGGCAATTAAACTCATCCATCAGCTTCCTTCTTTTCTCTCATTGATGTACCTCTGCTCCAATCTTTAATCATTTCCCTTTTATATATCATGTTTGAATTGTTATGTTTTTATTTTGGCTTGTTTTTATGTCGATTGGCCAATTTATTTATTTATGCTATTGAGCTTGTTTGGATAAATTTATACCTACTAGTCTTGGTGGTTTGCTCAGTTTTACAGTCTTTAGTTTGGCAGAAAAATCATTTTTCAGAATTAGAATTCCAAAAATTTCTGCTCACAGTTTGTTTTTCTTTGATGTATTTTATATTTATTTTTATTTGTTTGTATGTTATTCGGTATTACCGTAATATCGTAATACTGGTATCGATTAGATGGTTGTTAATTTTAATAAAAAGAAAAGAATAAAACAACTCAATTAATTGTTTATACATGTGATTCTTTTAATAAAATAAATCCAATGGCATTATATGTTACTATCCGATTCCGATGTAAGATGCTAGTTAACAAATTCAGCTCATCAACTATTCGATAAAATTACATAATAAATTAAGCAATATTTTATTATTTTCTTTTTATTTCTTTTTATTAAGAAAGTCTCGTCAATGTTAATATATAATATTAAAAGAATAAAAGGTAATTGTAATATTCGTTATTATATGTACCGTACAACTATAAATAAGCTTTCTATCGGATTGCAAAATTACATAGTTAATTGCAAAATCCAATAAGCTTTCTTTAAATTATAATTTTAAGACATTATTGAAATATTAACCTAATAAGTCCTGCAAATTAGTGGTAACCTTCTAATAAAAATATGATTAATGAACGACTTTCAAAGTTATGCGTCAAATTGTGTCCAGTTGGGCATATAATAGGCTAAACACTCTTGCCTAATTGCTAAGATATAGTTTGTTGCTCTTCAATTTCAATGGACATGAACTATAATGTTAAGTGACTTTTAGCCTCTAAAAATAGAAAAAATGGCCAAAATGAGTTGTGTATAATTTTTCTTTTTAATAAATTACTAAAATTAAGAGATTGGAGCAAGAACAATTGTAATTTGATTTCTTTTCTTGAATCAACGTCTGATTTCATAGGACCTGATAAGAAGCAAAGGAGTCTTTTTGGGTTTTAATATATGGAGGTCAAGAAAAGGATCAAGAATGATCAAGAAAGGAACGAGGAGCAACTCTGAGATCATATTTATCTTTTTTCATATTACCGTACTTTGTTCCACAATTCTCCAATTTATCACCAACAAATAAAAGAGATTGGACTCTAAAATCTTGGAATCATTTTACTTAATAAATGAGCGTGAAAATTCAATTTTTTTTATAAAAAAAAAGACTAAAGACCATATTATCTTTTTATTCAATAATTCTCTAATTTTTCACTATAAGGATGAAAGGGAGTGAACTATCATTTTTTTTCTAAATTATGACAAAATAACTATATTACGCTTCTTGCTCAACACCTTTTCAATTTATCACTAGAAATTATCCCAAGGATATAAAAAAGATGAAATTGAGTCTAGAATTTTGGAATTATTTCATTAAAAAAAATGACTAAATAATCCTGTTATCTTTTTGTCGAATAGTTTTCTAATTTATTACTAGAAATGATCTCAAGGGAATGAAAGGGTTGAAATGCAGTTTAGAATTTTGAAAACGGACGTTCAAAAAGGTTTTCGAAATTATGAAACGGTCTTTTTTTAGTAAGGGAGCGAGACCTTCAGTAAAATTTCAATACTACCCTTAGCAACTTGTTTGGTATTCGAGAAGATTAATAAAAATGCAAACAAAATTAAGAAGATTAATTAATTCAAGAGTTGCTGGCTTGTCCCCTATCAACTTGTTTGGTATTCTTTTTTAATTATTTATTCCTCATTGTCATTGATTGATGCATTTTCACATATTGTAATATACAATTGGGCATTTCATTTTTATTTTTTATTTGCTTATGAATTATATATAGTGTGGCGTGTAGATGAGGAGTATTAGATGTTGAATTTTTATTTTAAATTATAGTTTTAAGACATTATCGAGGTGTTAATTTAAGAAGCTCGTCAGATTAATCATAATCCTCTAATAAAAATATTTTTAATGAAAGACTTTCAAAAGGGAAGTCTTTCAAATTCATGTTTCCAATTGTGTATAATACCTAACGGCTAAGATATAGTTTGTTTCTCTCAAGTGGAAATAGATTAAATATGACCTATTATGGTACGTGATGATCTAAATAATCTTTTATTGCTTCTTTTGTATTTACTGCAATTTATTGTCATGTATAGTTTCAGGGTAACACTCGTTGTGAAGTTATATGACTAATTAGTTTAATTGATAAAATACAAATTAATCTAGGCTAAGAAAATGTAAGCTATGAGTATTCTTAATCGATATTTATATTGGTTACATTTTTTCTACCGTTTGAAAAAAAGAACTGTTGCGTACAATTACAGGATTTGGAAAACATATATTAAAACACACATACTCTTGACGCGCCGTCGAAACGCGCGTCAAAAGTAATAAAATATTTATAAAGTCCTGATAATAGGCTAGATGCACAAATTAATGTATATAGCGGCAAGTCAGGGTCGAACCACAGGGAAAATGAAGGACTAAATTTAATCTTGCCCTAAATGTATGATGAGGATGAAAATGCAACAGACATAAAAGCAACACAAAAAGGGGGGTTTTGGTTGGTCTAGACGAATCTAACCAACGATGGCAGTTGATGTTGAGACAGAGAATAAAGATGCAGATAACAAGTAATAATAGACAAACAAAATAATTAAATAAAAAGGGAACTTTTCACCTTCAGTCGACCCTCTCCCTTTCCGATTCCGACTCATTAGAAGTCATGGTCGCCGGAGTCCGTTTTGTTTTGGATTTCTGCGTTGTTTTTGCTTGGTTTTGGTTGGTTTGAAGGGACTTCGTGGGCCCTTTTTGTGTTTTTTGCAGATTATTTGTTCCGATTTGGGCTTTCGATCCTTTGGGTTAGTTGGTGGTTCTCTCTTCATCACCAGCATTCCAACTGTTCATCAGATTGCCTAAGAGAATTCTCTAGTGTTTTAATGCTCAGTGGCGTAATCCGACTCATCCAGAGACCCATCCATGGATCTGCACAGTAATCATCGCGACAGAGATAGACCTGAGCATCAGTATCGACCGAGGCAGCAGGAAGGAGCAGCTGGCACTAAGTTTGTCACTTTCTATGTTGCAAACTTACCACTCCATGTGGACCACAAGGCTTTGGAATATCTTATTTCTAGGATGTGGAAACTTCCTAGCTTTGGAAACATTCGAGATATTTACATTCCTAGGTGGACCAATTTGGCAGGCAAAAGATTTGGTTTTGTTCGATTTGATGGTGTTGATAACCTTGAAGAAATGGAGTATGCTTTAGATCACCAGTACATCGGAGCCTCGAGCATTCGGTGTAGAGTTGGGAAACGCTCGAGGCGTTGGGAACAGTCTAAGTTGCCTGGATCAAAAGTGCCGCGCAGAGAGTCGGCTAGGACCGATACAGGGGAGGAGAGGAAATCATATCAAGAGGTGCAGGAATCTCCAGCTAAGGAGGCAGCTAAATTACAGAAGGAAGATGTAGTTGAGCTAACAGTCCCAGAACAAAATGAGATTTGGCTGGCTAAGAGTGCCATTGGAGCGCTCAAGCGTTTTGAAGACTTCCCTGAGATTCAGGAGTTGGTTTTGGAGGCGGGATGGACCTGTGAAACTAGGATAATGGGAAGAGGGCTAGTGCTTCTGGAATTTGAGAGCCAATCAGACTTGGATGTTGCTCTTGGGGACTCTAACGCGGCTTCTCGCGAACTGTTCCACAAGGTCTTGCGTTGGGATGAGGCAATGATGGACGGGGGACGTTTATGTTGGGTCCATTGTGTCGGGCTCCCGATAGAAGCTTAGGGACAGGCAGCTTTTGATCACATAGGAGGAAAATTGAGCGGCCTGGTAGTCGTGGACAGTCAGACCTTGGAAAGGAAAAGGCTTGACATTGGTCGCATTTTAATTTCTACTACTAGTTCTCATGTTGACAAGGAGATCATGGTGAGCCTTAAGGGGAACTTGTATAACGTGAAATGCTACGAGGAGCCACTACAAGGAGCTGTTTCAAACCTGGACTGGATGAACGGTGTGGGAAGGAAGGAAGAAGAAGACAGTGATGAGGAGGAGGAAATCATGGAGATGGTTACGGAGCGAGAGAACCTGACTGGAAATTCCGGAAGGGCCGAACAGGAGGAGGAGTTGGCTTCCAAATCTGAGAGGGGCGATGTACCAATAGGCTCCTACGTAACAGCAAGTCGTCATGATAGGAAAGCTAAAAAGTTAGTGGGAACCAAGGGAAGTCTTGAGACCGAGCAATCAGAAGCGGGTTCTATATCAAGCTGTAACTTAGTTGATAACGAGGATATTAGAGCGGTGAATAAGGCGCTGGATGCGCCCATCCTCAAAGGCGACATCTGGGCGCTTGGCAAACTGATGGGACTAACAGACCATGCTAACGAGGAATCGATGCGCGCTTTTGATAGTGGCTGTTTCGAAAAGGAGGTAGAGGTGTTCAAGAAAGCGGGAAAGCGTTCAGTTGGCGTGGTTTGATCCACGTGGTTTGTGTTGCGGGGTTGTCTTTTGGGTTTCTTGGCTTCCGTTTAGCTGCAGTTGTGGGTGTGGTTGCCTTATGGTGTTGGCCTTGATGGTTTAAGGTGTTGGCTTGTTATTTTTGGTGCGTTTCTAGATTTTGGTGCTGCGTTCCATGCTTCTGTAGTTTTAAGTCTATTGGTTCCAGTGGGTTCTTTGTATGGTCTGGTGAGGTCTAGTTTGCGTCGTGAGATTAGTCTTGGTGATAGATATCCTCTGCCTGTCTGGTCTTTCTCTGCGTGTTTGGTTCCGGATTGTGTCGTGGCCTCCATTTGTTTGTTCATCTTCTGTGCTTCCTTTCTGTATGTGTATGTTGCGGGGAGTTGTGGTCGTCTGCGTAGCTGTCTTGGCGGTGGCCGTGTCTGGTCCATCTGGTGCCGTGATCGGCTTATGAGTTGTCAAGCTGCTGCCCGTGCTTGGCCCTTCTGGTGGTGATAAGTGCTTCTGATGTGGGTTGTGTGAGCCTAGGTTCCTTTTTTCTGTATTGTGCTAGCTGGTTATGTGGTTTCATGTTTTTGGTTTGGTTTTTGAGCCTCTCTTTAGGCAGGCTCTAGTTCTGGTTTTCTGTTCTCTGTCATGTTCTTCATGACTTTTCTTTAATAAATCCTCTGCTTATTAAAAAAAAAAAAAAAAGGGAACGAAAATAAAGCAAGAGAATATCAATAAAAATGGTAAAGACTAACAAGTGTAATAAAGATGATAGCAAAGTAAGTAAAGATAATAGATCAGATAAAAGGAGAAATCTTAGCAGGGGTAGACGGCGGATTGCGTCGAGGTCTAGTCGGTCATCGGTGCAAGGATAGACTGCGTTCACGCCATAGACATGCTATAGGAACCCTGTTTTCACGGAGATTCCCTACTTCTCTTCTTAAGAGAAGTCACTCCCAAGGTACGCTTATGGGAGTGGCCGTGACACTGTGCCCAAGGTACGCTTATGGGTCATACACACAGGCCCGTGAAGTGGAGAGAAGACACGTCTAGGGCTAGACACTGAGAAGTCTGCCCTAACCGGTTTCTTGCCCTAGCCAGATTGGACCAAACGACATGATGACTCTGGACCAGGTGCCTACTCTATTCCATGGCCTCACGTTAGTTATTACCATGGAAATGACAATATTCATGAGAAACATGCAAATAGGTGATCAAACTACCAACAAATCTCACACGAAATGACAATAAAATGGCAAGAAAGCGGATACAACAATGAACACGTTTTAAGAACACTTTGACCTCCCAACTATCCTCTTGCAATCCTTAAAACACCCCTGCCAAGACTAAGAGATTTAGCCACTCATGCTGGAAATCATGCACAAGATAGATGGAGAAAGCAACATAAACAGCAAAGAGGTGCAGATGAAAACGAAAATCTGGATTAAAAACTAATTGGAGCTTGGGGCTCCAATTTCTGGAAAAATAAGGGAAGAACAAATCCCAATGTTAGAGAGGTGGCTACAATGATTGAAAACCCTAAAAAGATGATAAGTATACTAAAGAGTAGCCTCCTTTAACCTAAAGTTAAGGTTCTATATATAGCCTAACAACCCCACTAGGGGACAAAATGGTATAGAGGAATATTCTCTGATGAGCTGGATGATTTGCACATGGAATCCCGCTAGAATCTTTTTAGCATCTTCGACCAAGCGTCATCCGAAAAGAAACATTCACGTGCTTCGTCTAGGCCTAGACATAAGATCTCGTCTAGGTCTCGACGACAAAACTGCATCTAGGGCTCGACGATGAAAGATCAGCAAAAATGCATCCAAATGTCGCGTTTTTCAGCAAGTTTCTCCCTTTAGTCCATATCTACAAAGTGGTTGGAAAACAAGCCAAATTAGTAGTATCAAACATGAAATTAGACCTAAAAGAGAGGGAAAAACATGCATAAAAAGACATCATATCAACTCTTAATCTTGTTTTAACTACATTTTGCTTTTTATTTTTCTCATAATTCTAAACAATTATTGACGGTGAAGAAATATGTAACGTAAATTATAGTTGCTAAAAATATTTAAAAAATTAAACTTAATTTGAAAATACCGTTCCAATTACATTATAATTAAAAATATAATTGAAACTTATTTTTTTAACATTGATTAATCAATCCCCTCTTGCGAGTTTTTAAAATGAAATCCTTCCGTAGTTAACTATTTGCTTGTTTGAGCCTCCGCCGTGTTTCCCTTTCCTTAAACGAAAGAGTTGTTAATTATTACGAGCTTCCATTTTAGTTTCCGAAGAAAAAAAGCAAAAACAAAAAACAAAAAACGAAAAAAAGAGAATGGTTCTCCCGTGGATTATTGCCGCTGCTAAAAAGATCGGAGAGTGCTGTGCTGGGCCCATCGTGGAGTTCATCAAGACAGAGGTTGGTCATCTGATTAATTACCGCGCCAACCTTGAGAAGCTGGGAGTACAAGCTGAGAATCTGAGTGATGCAGCAAAATCGGTGAATGGTCGAATTAAAGAGGCTGAGAATCAAAGAGGGGACACGGTGGTGGAAGCTACTGTTATGAGATGGAAGACAAGGGCAACTTCTCTCCTGGAGGACGCTGACAAGATTATTGCAGAAGAAGGGAAAGCAGAGGATAAGAGGTGTCTCATGGGTTTGCGCTTCAATTTATGGGCCTGCTACCAGGTAATTAATTTGATTTTATTCGGTTAAATTATATTCCAATCCGATCTGATCCTTCCGATCCGCTAAACTGTTATCCCTGATTTTTGGCAGGTAAGCAAATCAGCACAGGAGGCGATAGACAAGGCTGTTCAACTTCAGGAGGAGGAATTTTTTTTTGCCAGGGTTGCGAATACTGATTATTCGGAGTGCTTGGGGGTCATACCGATTCCTAATTTTGAGGAATTCAAATCAAGAGACCAAGTTTCACATGATATCGTTGCGGCCTTGAAGGACCCGAGTGTGAATATGGTAGGGGTGTTTGGGATGGGCGGGGTGGGGAAGACCACACTGGTGGAAAAGGTTGCTGCGCAGCTCCAGAAAGACCGGACATTTGATTTTGTGGTTAAGGCAACTGTGTCCGATGTACCAGATCTGAGGAGGATTCAGGGAGAAATTTCAGATCCACTGAAGATCAAATTGGAGGCGGAAACAGTGCAAGGGAGAGCTCTTCAATTGATGGAGCGATTGGATAAACGAGGGAAACTACTCATTGTTCTGGATGATATCTGGGAAGGAATTCCGTTGAAGGAAATCGGGATTCCTTTCGGTACTCGACGAGCTGGAAGAAGGGATGAGAAGGGAGGTCACTTTGACAGTCTCGCCGAGGGAGCTGATGATGATACCAAAACAAGCTCTCGCAGCAGTGCTCATGACTGCAAAATATTGATGACATCTAGAAGTGAAACAGTGTTATACAGCAAGATGGGTTCCCCCCGCAACTTTCCCCTTCAAGAGCTAGACAACGTCGATGCATGGAACTTGTTTCAGAAGACACTAGGCAGTACTCCTGAGGATCCGAGCTGGCGATCAATTGCTGATCAAGTCGTTGAAAGATGTTCAGGTACTCTTCCAAACCAAACTAATAAGACTGTTTACTTTCTTTTGAGTTGGTTTACAAACACTCTAAATTTAGTACAAATTAATTATAAAGAGACTTTCTCTGGGTTTTTACGGTAAGTGGTGTAGGGGGAAATTGTAGAAAAAACTCTCAAAGAATAAAATAAAGTCTAGTGCATACTTAAAAAAAAATAGAAAGAAAAGTCTAATTAGCCTCAAATCCGGAAACGACAATAAGTCCTGAAAATAATTAAGAAAAATGTGAAAATAAGTTTCATTGGTCGAATTTTGTGGACAGTAAGTTATATGTCCGCTGAGTTTGAGTCTTGTCCAACGATCGAATCAAAAATCATAATTGTATTAAATTTGGATCTCTGTTGTTTTTGTTTTTTTGTTTTTTGACCGAAATAGAAATTCTTAAGCTTATTCGTTCCACTGTAACCTTAGATTCTAGTTTTATTATTTTGGTAATTTCTTTTAGTTCTTAATTTCATTAATTAATTCTAATTTTTCTTCGGATTTTTTTTTTTTTACATAAAAAGTTATGAGCAAAGTACTACATTTTATCAAATCTTTTATGGGACACATTTTACGTACAAATGTCACTTATTTGCAATTTGTACTATCCTAACTTGATTAACCATGTTTTTTTTTAATAATTAAATTAGCTTTTCTCTTTATAGAATTGATTATTTTGATTATGGGAGCTTCCTTGATTTTTTTTCTTAATTTATAATTAATTTAATTATTTTTTATATATTATTTTATTTATATTTCATGTGAAATTTAATATTTATATTTTATTCAATAAATTTATATATAAATTATGAATAATATAATAAATGAATTTTATTATTAAATATATGTAATAATGATTCCATAAAAATAAAGATAAAATATAAATTTACGCATTTTATTCTCATTTCTTACCATTCATATCAAATAAAAATAATTCAAATTTTCTTATTCTCATTCTTTGTGGTAGGATACCAAACACATTAATGGATATACTCTATCATATTCATTCCGTACTTCCATTCTCATTCCTTATGGTCCATTGCAGTCAACCAAATAAATCGTAAAAGTATCAAACGAAACACACGTGTGAAATGGTATAATTGAATTTTTAAGAAAATAGTAAAGGTATTTAATTAAAAGAAAAGAAACTCTTAAGGAGTCGTGCTTTTATATATATAATAAATTATAGATCATATGAAAACAATTAAGTGAAATATGGTATTAATCTTGACTTCTCCTACAAGAAATTAAAAAACTAACTTTGGCATATAAATGTATCCACAACTTATTTATTCCTTTAATGACATTCTAAATATATCCGTAAATGTAAGTCACATTTTTGCAATATTTAATGACATTAAATGATACGTTACCAACAGCATGAAGGATTTCTTAAAATATCTATTATTCCTTTAATACATTTTTTTATAAAATAAATACGTTTTGAGTTTGAATTTTGAGAATAAAAATATATATATATTAGGAGAGTCGACCTATAGATTTAAAACAAACTTGTACGAAACTAATAATTATACTATTAGTTATTAACAATAATATTATCATTAATGATTAACCGATGCTCTACAAGTTGGTAGTGTTTTAAAAATCGGACTGATTCGGTGGTCAAACTGGTAAATTGGCGACCCAAGGAAATTTTCAGTTCAATTCAGCCTATCTGACCGGATATGTATCCTAACCGGTCAAAACCGGTTGATCCGACTACTTTTACAGAACCGATGAATCGGTTGGGATAATAATTTAAAAAAAAAAAGAATCATACCATTTACGATAGAGATAAAACAATAAAAAATAGGTTAAATAATAATTTTGTTTATACAAAAATGTTAAATGATACTCAACTATTGAGAATTAAAATTAGAAGAAAAAATAATTATAATTTTTCTAATGAGAGAAATGTAATGAGTACTTTTGTTGAGTACGAAGTATTTGAAAGAGAGAATTATAAATAAATTAATTAATTATCTTAGGTGCATACTTTTCAAAAATATAAAATTCAATTAGGTGCAGAAATTGGGTTTGCAAATAAATAAAAATTTGATTTTCAAGTTTAAGTATAATATATATAAAATATTTAAAAAAATGTGAATTGACAAAATAAAATAAATTAAGGGCTTACTTACATTGAAATAAATGATGTGATTAATTTTTACTTTGCTGAAACTAAAAAAGTGAGATATATGAGAATAACCAAATTATTATGAGATGAAAAAAGAAAAAGAAAAAGAAAAAAAAAGAGAATGAAAATTCGGAGGAAAAGTGCAATGGTTACTAATACTATGAATAAATAAAAAAGTTAAATTATTTATATTTTTAATTGGTTCGAATCAACATCACCCTTAACAAATTAACCAGTATATATTAAAAAATTAAAATAATTAGTGGTTGATAAAATAATTAAATAACTTAATAATATTTTTTACCATCTTTTAATTTTCTAATTATTACAAAGACCGAAATTGCAATTTTGTTGCAGGTTTACGTTGCAAATTTCAAAACTATTGGGTTCAAAGTGGGAGATTTTGTAAACTTTAAGGTTTCTTTACATAGTTTATCCAAAAATATATTTAATTTTTTAATCAATAAAGTTAATAATTTTTTATTAATATATAATAAAAAATAAAATGTTACAAAATAAATATTTTGAGTATATTTTTAATGATTACGTAAATATATTTCTTGAGATTTTAGTATATTTTTTTAGATAAAAACTAGATAATATTTTTAATTTCAAGCTAAACAACAACACAAATTTTAAAATAAATAAAAAAATCCTATATGGCAAAAGTGGAAAGAAAATTGGATCTCATACATTCGTTGGTCTCTTAAAAAATTACATGAGAGTAGCTTGTAATAATATTTTAAATTACACTAATAATAGTAAACTACTCCATAAAGTAAAAAAACTTATAAATTAATTTTTCAATTAAGTAATGCAATTTTATTTATATTAGTAAATGAAAATTATTTAATTAATAAACAATTATAATATTCATAATTTTTAGAAAGAGCTTGAAATTATTAAATGATTTATCATAGAAAATATACTTAGTATTGCGAGTTAAGAAAGTTAGCAAAAATAAATTATATTTGTATAAACTATATATATATTTTTGAAAGTGAATTAATATTAAAATTATGAAATAATTAATGTATATTAAATATATTCTTTAGAATTTAAATTTATATTAAATAATTTTTTGATAGTATGAAAACTAAAAGAAGGTGATTTTTTGTAATAAAATATTCGCATCATAATATTAAATTATAATTAATAAAAAAATAATTTAAATAATTTAATAATTTAAATTCTAAAATACAAAAGAGAAAGATAATTTTTTTAAGAACTAAAATATGTTAAATACCGAAACTTTCTTCCTATGAAATTATTCTTATGAACTTTTACTTTGATATATTTTTAAAATTTATCATTGTTTTTTTCACTCATGTCAATATCACAAACAATGATAAATTTTAAAAATATATAAAAGTAAAAGTTCATAAGAATAATTTCATAGGAAGAAAAATTTTAATATTAAAAGAGATTGTAAGAAATCAATCTATGTAATGTACTCATGGAGCTACAATGTGAGAAATATTTTTAAAAGTATAGAATTGGAAAATAGTCACAATAAGTAAAATATAAGTAAATCTATTTTTAAATTTAAATTATTTGCTAAATATAACTTATGTATATTAATATATATTTTAAATGTAAATTATTTTAATTATTATTATATTATTAATTATTATTATTTTATTTTAAGAATAATATTCTTTTTTCAAGTTAATATTTTTTGTTTTATTTTATTATTTAATTTAGTAAAGTGATTGATTTTAAGAGAGTTGAAGAAACATAAACTAAATAAAAGTGAAAAATAAATTATAATATTTATACTTTTACTAACATAAATTATATGGTAAAAAGAAGAAATTTTTTAATGAGAATAATTGAGAAGTTTATTTATAAGTATTGAGAATATTAGCCATATATTATCAAAATGATTTACATTAATTTTATTTTTATGAAAGAAATATTTTATATTGTACATAAAATATTTTTTACATGGTTTAATAATATTTATTTTAATTTTATTATTTAACTATAATTTCAAGCCAATACATGGTTTATTTTTTCAGAAAAAATTACTTTTAAAGTTAAGAAAATCATAAAAGTGAAAAATAAAAAGAGAATTTATAACTTTTCCTAAAATTAATTGTGACAACTGTTGATTAATGAGTTTTAATAATATAAAAGGATGAGGTTAGATATTTAAAAACAAATACTAAAAATTAATATTTTATAATCTAATCATCAAATATTTATGGTTATACATTTTCCTCCAATATTTATAATTTTGTTTAAACTTTTTACCATTTTTTATATTTTTTAACCACTTATAATGTTTATATTAAAATATTTTAGGATATTATAGGATTTTTAGTGTAAATCTTAAAACTATAGTGTCCGAAGTGAAAGAATATTTAAACTATAAAAAATTATGTTGTTTACCTTAAAATCTGTGGTAGGTAAAGTGATAAGATATATTTTTTTAAAAATTGGTTATATTTTTAGTTATCATTATAATATTATGGGTCGAATACATGATCTACATCATCAAAACAACATACGATAGGTACATAAAATATATTAAATAGATATTTATTGTAAACTTAAATTTGTTAAAAAGTTAAAGTTAAATTAGCTTTGAAATGAGATATTGTTACAATGAGTAACCTTTTGAATCTTTAAATTGATAATTAAAATTAGATGACAACTCTGAATCCCACTTCTCTAGAAAAAAACGTGCAACTCAATATGCATGAGTCATATATTAAAAAAATAATAAAAAAAATTGATTAATAGTTAGCTACTAATTTACAAGTTATCATTATACCTAAAATAATTAAATAAATGTTTATCTTAAACTTAAAGTCCTTAAAACCTTAAATTTAAATTATTTTTTCAATTAATAACAAATGGATGAGGGTAAATTTGTATAACGTAATAGACTGCTATAAAAATACATAGAAGATCTCACTCATGGATTCTTAATGCGAGTGACAAAATGTTGATGAAGTTGATATAAATAAGAAATCATGTTCTAAGCCATAAATTATAGGGAAAAAAGTTAAAAGTTATGGATTAGATGAGATATATAAATATTCTAACGTTATTATCATATTTATCTAATATTTTTTTTTAAAAATGGAATAGTTTATTTATTTATAATAATAATAAAAGTTTCATGACCTAACTATTACTACTATTATTATTCTAATAAAAAATTTAAGAAAATATATTTTTTTTCTTTCAAAAGATAACAAAATATGATATTATTACGAAAAGAAGAAAAAAATAAAGGACAAGTATATTAACAAAGTTATCCTTTTTATTAAATTATAATCACAATTATTTTTAGACTATTTTTTTAATTATTATTGTTGTTGTTATTTTCTATTTCATGCATTTCCATTATTAAAATAAGAACTAGAAAGAAAGAGATATGAGAGAAAAAATAAAAAAATAAAGTAAATAATTAATTTTAGTTAAAAATTAAAAAAATTATAAAAAATATGTAAAATAAATAAGAAATTATCTTGCCTTAATAAACTAATTTTTAATAAAGAATAAAAAAACTATGAAAACCTTTTCATAATGTATTATTCTTAAAAATTATATATACACAAATATTAAATTACTTAAGTTTGATTTCCTAAAATTTGTAATTAAATATACAAACTATTTTTCTTCATGTTTATGTATGATAAAAGATAACATATAAAAAAGTACATAGAAGATCTCACTCATGGATTCGCACATAGAAGATCTCACTCATGGATTCTTAATGCGAGTGATGAAATGTTGATGAAGTTGATATAAATAAGAAAATTAAATAAAAAATCATCTTCTAAGCCATAAGTTATAGGAAAAAAAACTAAAAGTTATGGATTAGATGAGAATCATGAGATACATAAATATTCTAACATTATTATCATTTTAATCTAATAAAAAATATTTTAAAATTGGAATAGTTTATTTATTTATAATAATAATAATAAAAGTTCCATGACTTAACTATTACTACTATTATTATTCTAATCCAAAAATTTAAGAAAGTATATTTTTTTCTTTCAAAAGATAACAAAATATGATATTATTATGAAAATAAGAAAAAAATAATGGACAAGTATATTAACAAAGTTATCCCTTTTATTAAATTATAATCACAATTATTTTTAGACTATTTTTTTAATTATTATTGTTGTTGTTATTTTCTATTTCATGCACTGCCATTATTAAAATAAGAACTAGAAATAAAAAAATATGAGAGAAAAAATAAAAAAAATAAAGTAAAAAATGATAATTATTTTTAGTTAAAAATTAAAAAACTATAAAAAAATATGTAAAATAAATAAGAAATTATCTTGGCTCAATAAACTATTTTTTAATAAATAATAAAAAAAACTATGAAAACCTTTTTATAATGTATTATTCTTAAAAAGTATATATACACAAATATTAAATTACTTAAGTTTTATTTTGTAAAAATTGTAATGATAAGGAATTATTTTTCCTTAGCTAATTATGTGATTTTTTATCATACATAAACATGAAGAAAAATAGTTTGTACATTTAATTAAATCATAATTTTTCATTAAATGTTAAACTTATTTTTTTATTGAGTTTGGTTTTTTAAAGAAAAATTCATTAGTGGTTGTTTTTAAATAACTACATAATTATTTACAATATTTGGAGAACTAGAATAAAAATAATATAAAATATTATTTTAAATATTTAAATTTCAATTTACAAAAGTAAATTACTTAATCGAGTTAAAATTATTTTAATTTTAAGAACTAAAAATAAAATTATTTCAGAATTAATAAAATATGTTTTTTGTCAACACCTGCATTAATACATCAATAATAATACTAATATAATGCTTACAATATAGTTTAAACACCATAGTAAAAATTTATGTTAATCCCATTTTTTGAGACATTATTAAAACTTTTATATTATACTAAAAATATTTTGTGTGAAATACTTTTTTATACATAAATATGATATTTTAACATTTTCAAATCTAAATAAATTTCGCACGTGCAACGCCACGCGGTAAAATAACCTGTTTTTACAACAAAAAAAGGTATACCTGTTTTTAACCAATTTTATTTTTCATTGTGGTAGTAGGTATACCTGTTCTTCTTGATGTTGTTTCTAGGGCTTTAAAAGATAAGGATTTGCAGACTTGGATGGCTGCTTTGGAAAAATTGAAGACGTTTGATAAGTCTGAGTTGATTGATACTTATTACTTGAAAATAGAGTTGAGCTATAACCATCTCAAAGGTGAGGAGATAAAGTCATTGTTCCGCCTTCTTGGACAAATGGATCCTCGCTACATTTTAGTCTCAGACTTGCTGAAATATACAATGGGGTTGGGTATATTCAAACGGCGCAGTAGTGTAGAACATGTAAGAAATGAACTACACATATGCCTCAATAACCTCAAAGACTATGGCTTGTTGCATGATGTTGACAAGGACGGAACAACAGTTAGAATGCATGACGTTGTCCACAAGTTTGCAGCCTATGTTGGGTCCGAAGACCATCATATTTTCAATGTCTGTGTAGCAGATAAATTAGAAGAATGGCCTGATGAGGACGAGCTTAAACAGTTCAAAGCAATTGCCTTCTACAGGTGTCGTCTCCCTCATGACGAGCTTCCTGCATCGTTTGATAGCCCAGAGCTTGAGTCATTTCTAATGCTTAGGAACGAGCGCGACCCCACCTTTAAAATCCCAGACAAGTTTTTTGAAGGAATGAAAGGACTCAAGCTCCTGGATTTGACAAGGATCTCTCTTTCACCAGCACTGCCTACATCGCTTGAAGATCTTGTAAAGCTTAAGACACTGTGTCTTGATTTTTGTGAATTGGATGACATTGCTATAATTGGAGAGCTACCAAGGTTACAAGTTCTCAGCCTTATTGGTTCCACTATTATTCATCTCCCGAAAGAACTAGGGAAATTGGCTCGTCTGAAACTTCTGGATTTGAATAAGTGCTCAAGTCTGAAGGAGATTGCCTCAGATGTGCTGTCCAAGATGACCTCTCTAGAGGAATTGTGTATGGAAAACAGCTTCAAGTATTGGGAGAACGAAGGATATTGCAGCGGCAGCAATAGTACTATTGAAACAATACTTAAGAACGCTAGCTTGGGGGAATTGAAGAATATGCCCAACTTAATCCACCTATCAATTCACATCCCTCATGCAGAGATGCTTCCCAATGAACTATTACTCTTTGAAAACTTGAAAAGTTTCAAAATACTCGTTGGAGAGGCGTGGGACTGGGATAATAATTATGGAACTTCGAAAATTTTGAAACTGAAGCTCATTGAATGTGCTCAGTTGGAATATGGTGGAATTAAGGCGTTGATAGGAAGAGCTGAGGATGTGTACCTGCAACAACTGAATGGTTTTGAAAGTCTCTGCAAATTGGACTCTAAAGGTTTTCCTCTCATGAAGCATCTCAATGTTCAAAATGGAGTTCAAATTCGGTACATCGTAATCTCCATTTCCAGTTGTGTTGCTTTCCCAAAGTTGGAAACTCTGGTGCTCCAGGATTCGGAAAAGTTGGAGAAGATCATCTATCATGGCGGTGATGGTCAGTTTCTAAAGTCGGGGTCGTTTGAAAACTTGAGCAAAATAAAGGTGGAGAGATGCAATGGACTGAAGGATCTCTTCTCATCCAGCTTGGAAAGAGGTTTTTTATTACGCTTAAAAGAAATTGAAGTAATTGACTGTCAAAACATGCAAACCATTGTTTCCACAACTGGAGAAATTATGGGAGAAATGTTGTTCCCTCACTTAAACTTCATCAAGCTCAAATCTCTTCCAAAGCTTAAGACTTTCTGCACTGCTGACTACATTGGATGCCCTTCCTTGCAACAACTGTTGATAGAAGATTGCCCTGAGCTGAAGACATTCGCCACCAATTATGCAAGTACAGATACAACACTTTTTGATGGAAAGGTACATCTCATTCTCTGGGTCTTAGATCTTTACATTTCTGTAATTGTATTTGGCACCTCATTTTACAAGTGAGGAAAGGTTAGACTAAGGCACCAGCCACGTTTGTCAAAAAGCCTCATCAAACCAAACAACCTCTCCCCTTCTCGGTTACAAGAATAAATCATGCACCATAGTTAATATTGCTACTGGGCGGGGACAAAACTTACTTCACAAAACATATTAGAAAGATCCTGGATCACAATTTCTTAGGTTTATTATAAATCACAACTGTCTATTATAAATCACTCATTTATTTTTTATAAGAGAACTCATGTTTATTTTCTAAGTGTCTTCTACTTTAAATTTTATTTTTTACGTTTAGTGGCACCATAGTTAATATTACAAGAAGAAATTGCATACTGTTCAAGGTGCTAAGATTTCAGGACAAAATATAAATATCTAGCTAGAAAAAAACTAATAATCCTCCTTTTTTTTCATGCGTGTGAAAAAATACCGTCTCAGGTTGCATTTCCTAACTTGGAGGAACTAAAGTTTGTGGAGATGGACGGACTGAAGATGATATGGCAAAATGAACTCCACCCGAGTTCCTTTTTAAATCTGAAGACACTAAATATAGAGAAAGCAAGTACTTTGTTGACAATTTTCCCGCCCGTAATGGTGAAAAGAGCCTTAAATCTAGAGAATCTCACCATCTCTAATTGTGAATCAGTTCAAGAGGTGTTTGATGTTCAAATGCTTATCAATGAGAGCGATATACACGGTGAAGTGCCACCAACTCAATTGAGAAGTGTGGACATATCAGAGCTTCCGAAGTTGAAACATGTGTGGAATAGAGATCCCCGTGGACTTCTTTCCTATCAAAACCTTTGCTCTGTCAATGCTTCTCTTTGTCCGACTCTAAAAAGTCTTTTTCCTGTCTCGGTTGCCTTGACTCTTCAACAACTAGAAGAGCTTAAAATAGACAGTTGTGAAGGTATGGAGGAAATTGTTTCAAAAGAGGAAGAGGATCAGGAGCAAAGTTGCGACGTTACGTTCTTGTTTCCCAAAGTAACGCATTTAACGCTTTGGAAATTACCAGCGCTGAAGAAATTTTGTCCAGGATCTTATAGTTCAGATTGGCCAAAGTTGTCTAAATTACTTGTCTATGGTTGTGATAAATTTGATATATTTGGTCCAAAGCTTGAAATCATCCAAGATGAAGCTTGCAGGGAGGAACAACGTGATATCCAAGTTCAAAGACAACCTTTTTTATCATTTACAAAGGTATGGACCCAATTATTATATCATAAAATATTCTCTCATCAGTGACCTCCTCGGAGATGTGTGTAATGAATTCATGAAATCCGTGGAAATTTCCATCTTTATATCTTGTTGCAGAAAATTTACAAGTCACATTCGTTTAAACTTTTTTTATTTGATTGTGCAGGTTATTCCTGACTTGGAGGAAGTCTCACTAAGAAGTCAAGATCTTGATGTGATTTGTGACCAAAGCTTGTTTACAGCAAACAAACTAAAACTTCTTGACCTAAATTGCTTTCATGATAGTTCCCAAGTTTTTCCAATTTCTTTCCTTCAGAGATTTCCAAATTTGGAGAAGCTTGTTGTGACGTGTGCTCATACTAAACAACTATTCCCAGATGAACTTGTGGCTGATGAGACAAATGCAAAGACACTTGCACAAATCTCACAGTTAAACCTTGATCTTTTGCCTGAGATGACACACATTTGGGATTCAAACTCGCAACTAGATGTTCTTCTTCATGATCTTGGAAGTCTTGAAGTTTGGAACTGCCACCACTTGATCAATTTAGCACCATCCACGGCATTGTTCAAAAATCTAACATATTTGGATGTGTGGCAATGCAACAGGCTAATAGCGTTATTGGCATCCTTTACGACGAAAAGCCTTGTGCAGCTCAAAAAGATGCGGATAAAAGAATGCAATTCACTGGTAGAGATTGTAGCAAATGATGAAGATGAAGCACGCATTGAGGAAATTGTTTATGAAAAATTGGAAGGACTAACACTACAGTCCTTAGAAAGTCTTACCAGTTTCTGCTCCGCAACTTGCAACTTCAAGTTCCCGGCTTTGGTTTCAGTAATTATGGCGGAATGTCCTAAGATGGAGTTTTTCTCCCAAGGAGTCTTGAACACACCAAAGCTAACCATGGTTTGGGTAAAAAAAGAAGGTGTAAAAGAAGAGAGAGGGCGATGGTTGGGCGACCTTAATTCTACTGTACGACAGTTGTACAAAGAAATGGTATGTATCAGTTCACCAACTTTTCATTTTCGTTTTCCTTTTCTTTTAAACTCTCTTTTATTTCCACTGTACGACAGTTGAACAAATAAAATAATTGGAAAAATAAATTACTAGTTAACTGGAGTTTCTGATAAAAAGAAAAATGAGAATGAATTTTCTTAAGGTGTGAAAACTATATAAACACAAAAGAAACGATTCTTGTTAAATTTTGTTGCCATTATTCCCATGAGGAAGATGGAATCGGAAAAAAAATTAGGTATGTAATTGATAATTAGCAAAGTAGTGTATATGGTGGTAGTACAGCAATATTCGTACGAATGTAATTTAGCTGATCTTAACTTATGCAACTTTTGGGTTATTGTGAAGGATGGATTCCGCGGCTTGCAACAGTTGAAACTCTCAGAATTTCCTGAGTTGAAAAACATATGGCTCGGTAAACTTCCGGTAGCGCTCTTCAGTGACTTAAAACTACTTGAGATTTCCGAGTGTACTTTTTCCTCATATGCGATATCATCAAGTATGCTACTATCCTGGAACAACTTGGAAGAGCTACAGGTAACAAAATGCAACTCATTAGAAGAAATATTTGATGGATCAGAGGAGTTGAGGAACCGTAATGTTAGCGAAAATGTTGGGCCTTTGTCAGAGTTAAAGAAGTTTTACTTGGCTGATTTGTCAAGATTGAGACACGTTTGGCCTGAGAATCTTGAGGGGATTTTGGACTTCAAAAACCTTTGTCTGCTCAATATTTGCAACTGTAGCAGCTTGAGGTATGTATTTACCCCATCCATGATTTTGAGCCTTGTTCAACTCCAAGAGATAGTAGTGAAAAACTGTGCTTATGTGGAAGAAATCATTCTAAAGGGAGAGAAGGAAGATGGAATGGGGAATAATAGTGTCCTAATGTTCCCGCAATTAAATATTCTTCTTCTCCAGTCTTTGCCTTGCTTGGCGAGTTTTTGTTCAGGAAATGGTGTTCTGGAGTGCCCTCGTTTGGGAACAATAACTATAGTGGATTGCCCAAAGCTGGAGACTTTTACTTCCACATTGCTAATGCAACAAGAGTTGACCACTACTGAAGAAAATGGCGAAACCCTCCATACTCTGACTAAACCTCTTTTCAATGATAAGGTCAGCAGCAAAAACTCCCCTCTCTCTCTCTCTCTCTCTCTCTCTCTATATCTATATATATGTTAGGCAATCTTTATTTAGGAAGAAAACATAATTGTTTTGGGATCTAATTATCTTTTAAGTTTCAGTTACTCAAGTGTTTACTCATTTATTTTTTATAAGAGAACTTATGTTTATTTTCTAAGTGTCTTCTACTTTAAAATTTATTTTTTACGTTTACACAAGTGGCACCACATTTTACAAGTGATGAAAGGTTAGACTTGTCAGACAAACCAAACAGCCTCTCCCCTACTCTCGGTTACAAGAATAAATCATGCACCATAGTTAATATTACACGAAGAAATTGCATACTGTTCAAGGCGCTAAGATTTCAGGACAAAATATAAATATCTAGCTAGAAAAAAACTAATAATCCTCCTCTCTTTTTCATGCGTGTGCAAAACTACTTTGTCTCAGGTTGCATTCCCTAACTTGGAGGAACTAAAGTTTGTGGAGATGGACGGACTGAAGATGATATGGCAAAATGAACTCCACCCGAGTTCCTTTCTAAAACTGAAGACACTGAAGATAGAGAAAGCAAGTACTTTGTTGACTATTTTCCCGCCCGCAATGGTGAAAAGAGCCTTAAATCTAGAGAATCTCACCATCTCTAATTGTGAATCAGTTCAAGAGGTGTTTGATTTTCAAATGCTTATCAATGAGAGCGATAAACACAGTGAAGTGCTACCAACTCAGTTGATAAGTGTGGACATATCAGAGCTTCCAAAGTTGAAACATGTGTGGAATAGAGATCCCCATGGACTTCTTTCCTATCAAAACCTTTGCTCTGTGAATGTTTCTCTTTGTCCGACTCTAAAAAGTCTTTTTCCTGTCTCGGTTGCCTTGACTCTTCAACAACTAGAAGAGGTTATAATAGAAAATTGTGAAGGTATGGAGGAAATTGTTTCAAAGGAGGAAGAGCATCAGGAGCAAAGTTGCGACGTTACATTCTTGTTTCCCAAAGTAACGCATTTAATGCTTTGGAATTTACCAGCACTGAAGAAATTTTATCCAGGATCTTATAGTTCAGATTGGCCAAAGTTGTCTAAATTAAGTGTCTATGACTGTGATAAATTTGATATATTTGGTCCAAAGCCTGAAATCATCCAAGATGAAGCTTGCAGGAAGGAACAACGTGATATCCAAGTTCAAAGACAACCTTTTTTATCATTTACAAAGGTATATGGGTCCAATGACTATATCATGAAATATTCTCTCATATGTGACCTCCTCCTAGATGTGTGTAATGAATTCATGAAATCCGTGGAAATTGCCATCTTTATACCTTGTTGCAGAAAATTTACAAGTCACATTCGTTTAACCTCTCTTTATTTGATTTTGCAGGTTATTTCTAACTTGGACGAAGTCTCACTGAGGAGTCAAGATCTTGATGTGATTTGTGACCAAGGCTTGTTTACAGATAACAAACTAAAACTTCTTCGCCTAAATTGCTTTCATGATAGTTCCCAAGTTTTTCCAATTTCTTTCCTTCAGAGATTTCCAAATTTGGAGAAGCTTGTTGTGATGTGTTCTTATTTCAAGCAACTATTCCCCGATGAACTTGTGGCTGATGAGACAAACGCAAAGATACTTGCACGGATCTCAGAGTTAAGACTAGATCTTTTTCCTAAGATGACACACATTTGGGATTCAAACTCCGAACTAGATGTTCTTCTTCATGATCTTGGACGTCTTGAAGTTTGGAGCTGCCACCACTTGATCAATTTAGCACCATCCACGG
This sequence comes from Viola odorata, assembly GCA_963691705.1. Classification (NCBI taxonomy): domain Eukaryota; kingdom Viridiplantae; phylum Streptophyta; class Magnoliopsida; order Malpighiales; family Violaceae; genus Viola; species Viola odorata. Next base: position 64,964,863 of record OY829539.1, read on the forward strand.
CATTGTTCGAAAATCTAACATATTTGGATGTGTGGCAATGCAACGGGCTAATAACGTTATTGGCATCCTCTACGGCGAAAAGCCTTGCGCAGCTCAAAGAGATGCGGATAAGAGAATGCAGCTCACTGGTAGAGATTGTAGCGAACGATGAAGATGAAGCATGCACCGAGGACATTGTTTATGAAAAATTGGAAGAACTAATACTACAGTCCCTAGCAAGTCTTACCAGTTTCTGCTCCGCAACTTGCAACTTCAAGTTCCCATCTTTGGTTTCGGTAATTATGGCGGAATGTCCCAAGATGGAGTTTTTCTCCCAAGGAGTCTTGAACACACCAAAGCTAAGGAAAGTTTGGGTAAAGAAAGAAGATGAAGAAGAAGATGAAGGGCGATGGATGGGCAATCTTAATTCCACCACAAGCCAGTTGTACAAAGAAATGGTAATGTACTAATTCACTGGTTTCCATTTTTCTTTTTTTTTCTTTCTCACTTTTAAACTCATCCATTTCCCCTTATTATTGTTTCTAAATGCACTGGTAATCTGATGCTTCATTACTGCAGAATTCTTCATGATTTTGAAGTAAATGGCAAAGATTCTCAAATGGCGTTTTAAAATGGTGTCAAAAAGACTTGTATTTGTATGGAGCTTGATGAAGGAGCCAGGCTCTTTTCTGAGAAATGAAATGGTGAAGGAGCCTGTCTTCCATTTGCTCCTGATTAGCTTCTTGTTTTTCTCGTTGGATAAGAGAAGATGAAGCATATTTGTTTTGGTGAAGAAACTATATTAGTAGTACTGCTGCTATCTTCATCTCTGGTTATGCCCATGCAAATGCAAAAGTAGACAGCCAATTATATTCTTTGAACTGATTGTGTAATAACAGTGTAACAATCTTGAAGAAAAAAGTTCTCGGTGGCAGCTAAAAAATCAATTGACAATGGGGAAGAAAACCTTCTCAGGTCTTTGACCATACTCAATTTATCATACTTTTGGGTTCCTATGACAATAATAAGGGAAAATGGATATGAGTTTAAAAGTGAGAAGAAAAAAAAGGAAAATGGAAGGACCCTAGCTTCCCAATCTTCCTTATAGCATGACAAAGATGCTTCATATAAGTCCATCACAGGTTAATTACATGTGCCTGTCACTGAAAATGAAAATGTCGTGGGAAAGGTGATACTGATTAATTTAGTTTGTTTAATAATAATGTTATTATTAATGATTAGAATAATATTAATTACACTTTTAATGTTGCAGTGGATAGTTTCAAAAGTGCAGTAGAGCCTTATTTGGAGGTATGTATAGTCCTTAAACAAATTTACATTAATATTTTTTTTTCCATTTGTGTTGAATTTTTCAGCTGTTGAATTTTTCATTAATAAATGTCTTTATACTATCAATTAGAATTTCAATTTCAACCAACATATCTTGATTTCCTACATTTTGTTGTTCTAATAAATATCTACAATATTTTGTAGATAAATTAGATTCTATGTACAATCTTCCTTGTGTACGAGAATTTCTTACTATTTCATGAATTAAATTAAAGATCGAATATATGATTGTGCTAAATATACATTCCTTGTGTGGTGCTATACGACAACGGGGAATATTGGATGAAAAGTGGCTACTATAAAATTTTATCGGTTATGTTTAGCGGCGGGCAGCAGGCATCAAACGATTTCTGGTGGATCTTCCTGTGGCAAATTCAAGTCTCACCGAAGTTTAAGATTTTTATTTGGTTAGTCTAAAATGGCCTATCGACGAAGAAGAACATATTGAGGAGAGGCATCGTTGGAGAGGACTGCGGCTGAGACGATTGATAACTTAATCTTACACTGTGTGGCGTCGAATAGTATCAGGAGGGCGAGTCACTTATCTTCTAATAGCTTGTTTTCGCGATGGGTACTTCTCGTGATTACATGAAAGGCATTTTTCAACTCTCAATGCACCGCATTTTTATTTTTACTTAGACCTAAAACAAATGTACCTTATCTTATCTCTCCCTAACTGAACAGATCAATTACCAAATATATTTTTTTTTGTTTTTACCCGTTATTAATTATTATTGTAAATTACGACGGGTAAAACAAAATAAATTTAAAATTACTTTTTAAAAAATCTGAGATAATCACAGGTATATTTTCAGAAATTATCTACTACTAATAGCATTTTATTTTTGGATTATATAGAATTACTGAATTAATAACAGGTTGACGGTTTAGAAGTTATCTGTTTTAAAACAAAATCTTCCGAAAGATTTCTGCGATCCCTTACCCATATATTAGCATTTAACTCGTATACAATCCTTAGTATTCTACAGTAAAGTCTGAAACGAAGAACGATGGCCTGGCCTCCGATTGATCTTCTGCCGACAGATTATTCCGGAGACGACATCATAAGTAGTGATCCTAAAATCTGTCAAAAACAGGTACTGTTTGATCATGTAATTATGTTCATGATTTTTCATTCTTGGTGCATTTTTTTCTCATAATAAGATGTTCACCTAGTTGTAATATGAGTTCACAGTTTTAGTTTCGTTGTTGGTTTTGTTGGTATTCAGGAATTTGATGTTGAAACCTTTTCCGATGAAGTCATTGTGGTATTTGTTTGAGGTAAGCTCTTCCCTATTTTTCTCTTGGCTATTGATAGGAAATTGTTTCTTTAGGGATTTAGCCATTGGGGTTTGATTTGGGAGCTTCCATTCATGAAAATTTCAACTGTCATGATCATTGCTTCCTTTCATAAACAGGTGGCCCTGGCAGTGGAAAAGGCACTCAATGTCTCAAAATTATGGACAGATTCGGGTTAAACATCTTTGCGCCGGTGAACTTCTTCAGGCAGAAATTGATTCTGAAAATGGGTTTGGCATCATATCATCATCACTGGACGCTCATTAATATTGCTCTTATACATGTCTACTGCACTACAGTTTTCATATGTGCTTGCTCTGTATTTACGTGATTCTACCCTTGTTCTTGTTGCTACAGAGCTATGATCCATAACTTCAAGAAAGCAGGAAAGATTGTCCCTTCTACGGTTACTGTAAAGCTGCTGCAACAAGCAATGAGTCAAAGTGAAACTAGGAAATTTATCATTGATGGATTTCCTCGCAATGAAGGAAATCGGATTGCCTTTGAGCAAATTGTAAGCTGGGATTTTCCCCCCCTGTTAACACCGCGATTATCCCCATTTTTATTGCTGGCACTTCCTGATTTTCAGATTTCTTCGATTAATTCTTGGAATTCTTTTGTTTAACTTCATAACCAACAGGCAACAGCCCTTTCAGATTTTTGTGCACCTTTTCATTTATAAGTTTTTTAACTTGTTTGCTATATTCATCTCTCAGATGAAACTTGAGCCAGACCTTGTGATATTCTTTGATTGCCCTGAAGAGGTGTTAACAAAACGTCTTCTAAGTAGGAATCAGGTTAGTTTCGTGTTATGACTCAATTTTCCACTTCAAATGGAGCTCTGATACTCTTTACTTTTGAAGGGAAGGGTTGATGATAGTATTGATGTCATACCAAAGCGACTGAAAGTATATTTCGAGTCAACCATGCATGTCATCAACCATTATAGCTCAAAGGGAAAGGTTTGCGAGGTACATTTCTTCGTCAAAAACTTCTGCTGATCCTACCCTTTTAATCTCTCTGCTGTGTCTTATGTTTTCATACATTCTGTTTCTGATTCTTCTTTAAGCGTGCACCTCTTCTATGGAACTGTTAGCAAACTCTCTTCTTGTTGACAGTGGTTAAAGAAAGTTTCGTTTTTCTTTTTTCTTTTTTCTATTAGATTGATGCTCACAGATCTGTTGATGAGGTATTTGAGGATGTCGAGAGCATATTCTCCAAGTTGAAACCTGGAATTTAGATCAATCAGTCCAGTGGCAGCAGCTCACACTTCCCAAACAAACCCTTGCTCAGGTATGATTCCTGAAGATGAGCCTCAGTGTTCTCACCTCTCTAAAACTTCGAAGCGCGTACTCTTGACAAGCTGTGTTTTGTAACATCTCGAATTGTAGATACTTGTAGGTTTCAGGATTACCCTGACCAATTCTTTGCAAGGGAATTGAAATGCGCAATTCTTTCCGTTTACCTGCAGGATTCTTTTGTTTTTAGGAACTACCACGGCAAGCACGATGCGCAATTCTTTCTGTTTATCTGCAAAAGAGAGTTATGGAATGACCTTTCAGTCATTCTTAGTTTGTAGTGTTCTTGATTTCAAAAACTTAGTGCTTGAATTTCTAAGGGTAGCAGCAGGTAACCTAGTGGAGACTGTAAGTTTGCATGTTGTGCCTTGTTTGTTGTTACTGTGCATGCAAGAAGCTGTCTATGCTGAGATGTTTGTCGTGGATTTGGTATGTTCATTCCATGCTGTTGAAGGGATTTGTTACTTTGTAGTCAACATCTTTAGTCTCCCGTTATCTTCTTTATCTTTCGATGAATTATGATTTAACATAATAAATTATTTGATTTCCGACCAGATTTTGTGCAATTCAGTTGTCTCATGTCGGAAAGGCCTTGAGACCAAAAATCTTGACTACAAAGTAACAAATCTAGATTTTGTATAGGATGATTAAATTTAGTGTTTCGCACACAAGTAAATTTCCACTTCCATCCCAAGTAAATATCGGTAGCTAAATTCTGGTCACGAAAGGATAGGTAGGTTTTATATATTTTTAAGCAAATGTTTAGCATTTTCCTAAATTTATTTTCTTAGTAGCCAGCCTGGTTAAACGTAGACCAGGTTGACCAATTATCCAAGAGACCACAGGTTATTTGGCCCGCTCTTATGGCTGGCCGGCCAGTTTGCCAAGCTAGCCAGGCCAGGTCGGTTTAGTAACATTGGGTTGGCAACCAGAACAGAAGCGCACACAGCTGCGCCAGAGAGGCTCATAAATTATATTCATGGCGTCACAGTGGCATGTCGATTCACTTCTGACATGGCACAGCAAGAGTATCCTATAATTACTCCTTTCCACCCAACAGAGTGAGATACTAGATGTATAAAATAGCATACAAGTTGTTCAGAATACAGAACACAGACGATAAACAAACCACACGAACCTCGAAAATAAGCTTACACAACCACAACAAAGTGATTAACAAGATTTGACAGCATGTGAATGTCTTTTGCTTGAACAGGCACAGGAAACCAAAGCAAGTCCCATACTAAAGATATCAACCACAACAAAGACATGCCGAAACGTCCACACGTATGTCTATAAAATACCATTAACAGGTGAAACTTTCATCGGAACTGTCGATTAACACGTCCTTGAGTGAACGATGCTGCAAGAGCAATCTTCTATTCCTGCATATAAGGCACAAAACATCACACATCAATATCTAAAAAGACAGTTTACTCAAATACATTTCTACTATACGTATATTGCCTCATAATTCATTTTCCAACCAATATTTACAATTACTTCAAATGCAGCCTCTTATCACTTCAGTCATTTCAATTATATGTTTTTTATATCAGCAGCTGCACATGGAAATACAGGAAAATTATCTCAGGACAGATATTTCCCAAAATAAAAGTACCAACTAATAACTTCCATGTGCTTAACAATCAGTTCCATGAGCTCATCAAAGGATCACATTTCATCTTCCAAGATTTGAAAAATCATAGAAATGTACTGCAGAAACAGCAATCCAATTGATAGTTCACACCCATAGAAACCATGAAGCATAAAATTTTATCATGGAATGATATTTATGCATGTCAAATTGGCAGCAGAAAAGAAGAAGATAATATCTTAACTGAACAACTGAGCTGTAAGGTAGCGGACAACAAAAGCAGTCTTTCACAAGGCCTTTAGAAAAAGGGTACAAGATACTCAGAGAAAGAGTTACGACATTACTAAACGACGCAAGAAAAGAAATCAATTTTAAAAGATAGATGGACATCTACTGGCTGTATGCTTTAAAGATGAACAAGAGACAACAAATAGTGATCACTGTCATGATTTAGACAAATCACATAGTTTTAGAGTAAAAATGAACAAAGTTCAACTAACCTCATCATCATCATCATCATCATCATCTCCACCATCTTCTTTGTTTTTCTTTAGGCGAGTTGTACCCCCCTCCTTGCTGATTGGCAGTTTCATCCTTCCAAAAGGAGTGTCCACATCAATGTTTCCTTTCATGCTGTAACCAGTACCTTTTCCTCTGATCATGTCCCAAAGTGCAGAGCCAAATTCTTTAGGTTTGAAGGTGATGGGAATATCCATGTAGGATATTCCATTTTTATCAATTTTAGTGCATTCGGTCAGTTCTGCACTTCCAATGCTCACATCAGATAGCCAAAACTCATAGTCTAGTGTGTTGATGCCCAAGTCAAAGTCATTCTTATTTTCCAATTTCAAATGAAGCACTGCAACTGTTTCTTCAAAAGAGAACCTCTGAAAGCGTATCTTCTCAACATCAATATCGGGCTTGTAAGGAATGGGAATCTCTCCAGTTTTCTCAAGCGGCAGCGTGAGCCTCCCAAAAACAGGCACATCCACAATAAGTTCAACCCTGAGCTTATAAGGAATAATGCTTCCAGGCTTAATACTATCATAGGTATTCTTTATGTCATCATAAATCAAAGTAAGAGGTATTTTCACCGTCTCCTCACCATGAGCATGAATGGTTCCAGCATCAGGAATCAACCCTGAAAGCAATTTCCTTCCATCACTCTCAATCAAGTAGTTTATGTCAATCAGAGGGATTGGAACAGGATTTGGATTTTTAACGAGAATATCAATAACAATGTCTGCTTTCTCAAGATTGATTTTTGGAACGTGAATCCCTGTGACATCAGCAGTTGGCTTCCCAAATCCAATTGCTCCTTCAATCTTTTCACCAATGTCATGAATGAAGTCCTTTACCTTTTCAAGAAATCCATCTTTTTCTTCTCCTTTGTCATCCTCCTTGACATCTCTATCAATGATTTCAGTCTTGTCAGAAGTTGACATACCTGAATTCTGAACCGGCCAAATATGGAACAGAAAAGAAAAATATCAGAGAGAGTGTAATAAGAAAGAAGAGAAAGGCAACTAAAAATTTTACATTGGCATGAATTATCAGAAGAGGGAAATCTAAATATAATGCAGCCTATCAGTGGAATATAATAGATGTCTTATGGCTTCAAAATCCTATAGTTATAGTCTAATTTTGAAAAATAGTCCAAATTCCATTTCAGTTTTTCCCTGCTTGTTTTGATGATAAAAAAATAGATCTTTTAGCCTTTAAAGCCTATTTTTCCTATTCTTAACAGCCCGTAATTCCTTACAATGTAAGAGTCATAATTTCCTAACAAATTAAGACTCAAACATCAATTCTATTGTCTTAAAACTTTTTTCTAAAAAAAAATTATCAAAATCCAACCAATAAAAACTGGAGAAATCCTTAAGCAATACTTTCACACTAGTACAGACCTCAAACTAAAAATTAGTGATCTTTCTCTAGTCTAAAAAATAGTCCCAAAGGAAGCAAGCAATGCTATAGCTACGACATGTAAGTTTAAACTTTAAAGTTCACCTCCAGTACACAAACAAAGGCAAAACACATTACAGAATTATGCAATTTGCAAGCAAACACAAACCGAAATTGGCAAAAAAAATTATACATTCCGTAATACAGAATTTCAGAACTCATTACAACGAACCACCCCAGAAAATATGTAGAATATGCGAGGAAACCAAAGAAAATATTAGATTCCAAAATTCTAAATGCCAAATATTTGCTCAACCTAACAACCTGCCCACTGCAGACGATGATGCCAGGCATCTCTTATAAGAATAAGAATTTTAGTCAAGATGGACAAGAAGACAACACTTCCAGGCCTAACTGTAACCATTTTCACACATATTAGATCCTAACAACACAATGACACCTATAAGATCGCACAAAAAATAGCTCATTTCATCTCTGATCAAGAAAAAATGTGAAATGAAATGAAAAATCCCATAACATGGCCATTAAGCACGCAAAAGTATCAAATTCCACCGCCATTTAATCACCAAAACAGAGATCATTTCAACAACAGAATTCCAAATAACAAAATAATAAATGAAATGAGAAGAAGAGACAGAGGCATAACTGATGCAGAGAGAAGATGATCAATGAACACATACGAAATAAAAAATACGTATCGTGTCTGGTCAACTGAACTGAAAAGAGCTTGTAATCCGAACAGAACAAAGAGAAGGTCGAAAAATACCAACCGGATGTTTGTTCGGCGTCCTAAATTCCTGGTGAGCCGGATCTGAAAGGTTGCCAGAATCAAACAAGGATACAACGAAATGAAATCAGATCAGATCTCTCAAGTGTAAGTGGATGACAATCAAATGAAACGAAGATCACAAAAAGAGATCAAAAGTGCGATCAAGGTAGAATCATAGTTTCGCAAAACAATAAGAGTATTGATTTATTTCAAATTTAATTTACCTTGTGAATGTCAATGGCTGGGAAGAGAGGAATGGAGTGGGAGCTTGATTGAGAATAAGGGACTGCTAATAATGAGGAGTGCCTGCGTCGTCTTGGTTAGTGTGAAAATTTAATTTATAAGAAAGCAAAGGATTGGACTGATAGGTCAGCTTGCCTTGGCGACAAAAAGTCAATCGATGCGAGTAACTGATCAGCGGCGGATAGAGTTGGGTCGGTTAATTATACCCTTCAGTTGAGTAGGGTTAGATAAATTGTAAAGGATTATGTGTACCTGATGATAATTCACAAAAATTTTAGGCAGAAATTTTAGGTAGATGGTGATTTGTAAATAAAATTAACTGCCACCATATATTTATGAAACTGTCATCATTTATTTACTGTTTAAGATTTCTGTCAAAATAGCATTACTCTAATTGTAAAGGGAAAGAAAAAAAAAGAGGTGGAAATCCCAGAGATTGATTATTGATAATAAAAATTAAAAAATAATATTTTAAAAAAATTAAAGTTAAATTATAAATTTTGAGGATATGATTGCATTTTTAATAAACATATATAAAAACATAACAATGTTAGAAAATTATTTAAATAAAAAATAAGTTCATCTTAAGACATAAGAAGGGCATTTTTGTCTATTAATAAAATAGGAGTCTTAAATAAGAGCGCTAATAGCCTCATTTTTCATTTAAACTATTTCTCTTTTCCTAATTTATGAATGTAGGATTACCAAACTTTTTTTTGGTTGATAATATGGTGCACTACCAATTGTTAATTCTTAATTTTTTTCCTCGAATTTCCTCTCAATTATAATTAATCTCATTCGAGTAGTGTCAGATTTTCAAAGGAGGTGATTCTCTCAGAATTATTTCCTTTATTCTTAAAACTTAAACTCAAGACTTTAATTAAGGGTGAATAACTCTCTTATCATTTTATCATAACCAGTATTATTTTTTTATTTTTTATAAGCATCATAACATTTTTATACTCTTTCCGGTCTCCAATAAATATCGTTTGAAGACCAAACACATAAATGAAGAAGAATCTGGCTTTGCACTGTTTATACTAATTGCTCTCTCTCTCGAATTTACGAGCATGTCATTCTCTCTACTGCCAACAACTGGCGGCATGTAACTACCACCACAACACCATCACCGCTCATCATCAACTGGCGTCCAAATCCATTCACCCTCGTTGTCTTTTTTGCTAGATCTGGTTCACTATGTTTGGATGTTGCATTTTGCTGAACAGATTAACCTCATTCTGCAATTCCAAGACAATAATCAACACAAAAGTACTTGTGCAAATTAGAGTAAGAAAAAATATACGCAAGGAACTGAATTTACGCAAGAAATGGGTTATCGAAATCCCTTTCTCAACATCTTTATGTATTGTCAGAATCCAACAAACTCAGATTTTTTAGTTCTGGATTTCTGGTTTTTTTGTCAATTGGTGATTTTTTTTTTCACAATCAAAAAGTAACGATGGAGTTTGAGGCGATGAGGAGGAGGCTGTCAAGAATGTTGGTGGCGGCAATCCAAGAGATTGAAGGAGAAAGAGGAGGAGTTGCAAAAAATGAAGGAAATTGGGTGACGAGGCCGGACTCGGAAAGTGCACAAAATAATTATTTTAGGAAAGAAAAACGACATTTATTTTGAAAAGAAATTTGTTCGCTAAAACGAGTGTTTTCAAAACCGGAGTGACTAATTAATTACAAAATTATTACAAAATTTTGATATATTTGAATTTTGTACATAAATGATCTAATTAATTTAAACATTGTAGTCATTTTTTTCCTTTATTGAAATCCTATACTTATACAATGGTGTCAATTTAGAACTCTGACCGCCGACAGCTAAACTAGGCCTTCATCGGCAAGGTGAGTTGGCGCATTTTTAGTGACCTGAAGGCTTTATGGGTTCAAGTTTTGGGTGGAAAATTAAAGTTTGATCCTTTCAATTCTCTGGTTTATGGCACCACGGGTCTCTAAGGTTATTATTTTCATTTTAGTTGGTCCTTAACAGTGATTTTCGTTCAAGTTTGTCCCGAACGTTAGCCACGTTAATCACCGGGGGTCCTTATTGACATAACGGAGATAACGGCCGTTATCTTTCAATTTTTTATTATTCAAGTTGGTGTTGTGCGGTTTGATTCGGTTAACCGATTGAGATGTGAGTGGTGATTGGGTGTGTTGCTGCTGATTTGGGTTGGTGATGGGTTTGATTTGAGACGATTTGGATTTGGAGGTATCGGCTGGGTTTGATTTGGGTGGTTTGATTTGGGGAAGATGATAGAGCAGAGAGAGGGAATAATGGTGAAATTAATTTAATTTTGGTGAAATTGAAATTAATGATGAAATTGAAATTTAATTAAGTATTGATAAAAGTATATAAAAAATAAAACTCAAATAATTATAATGAGAAATTAATTTAGTTTTTAAAATAATTAATAAAAAACATTATTTTGGGATTTTTTAGGATAAGATGTCAGATTTTTTGACAAGTGGGATCGGGTACTGTACACTTTTTTTAATTTAATATTAAAATATTGGAGATAACGGCCGTTAACCTCGGTTATGACAATAAGGACCCTCGGCGGCTAACGGAGCTAACGTTCGGGACCAACTTGAACAAAAATCGCTGTTAGGGACCAACTAAAATGAAAATAATAACCTTAGGGACCCCGTGGTGCCATAAACCTCAATTCTCTTGTACACTTGCCTTCTACGCTTTGGCAAAAAATAAGTAAATGATTATTAGAATATATATTTTGTTAAATGATTTTATGTTTGACCAGAAGATATATTTAACAAATATTTAAATGAATTTTTTTAAAATATTATGATAAAAATGTAATTATTACAATCATTTCATTTTCATTTTTTTATATATAATAAATATAGATAAGGCATGGAATAATACATGGAAGAAAAATTATTTTTATAAACTATGGTATAAATTCAATGTATTTTTATATGTTTACACAATAATCTTTAGCTCAATCTATAATATCAACTCACTCTTTATACTTAATCATGTAAGTGGTGGGAATCAATGGTATAAACATGAGATATTTATAGGATTCAAGTAATGAACCATACTATGTGAATAGGAAATAATCTCTTCATAATTTAATAATACTGATAATTTTCCGTTAGATGTGTATAAAATTAACAAGTGTCAAACAATTAATTTCTCAGCTGAAATACATTTTTCACCTTTGTATTTGTATTTTTTTCTAAATCAAGTTTTTATGTTTAAAAAATCTTTAATTGATCCTTACATTTATAAAATTTGTCTCAATTAGGTTATTTCGTCTATCTTTTCAGTATTTTTTTTAACGATTAAAAAAAACTAAAGACCTTTTACAAATGACTATAAATTAGAAGTCAATCTAATATAAATGAACACACATTATTGCATAATCAGGACTTGTTTAGCAATAATTTAGGTTGCCTAATTACAAATTTGATCCTAATCATAAGTTCACACTTTAATTCACAATCAGACTCGATACAATCACAATGTCAAGTTTAAAGGCTCGTGAACAAATACTCAAATGTCAAGTATAAAGTAGGGAGCAAAAATATACCCATACTCAATTATACATTTATACTCAATTAATTTATATTTTATATTTCTGCAAAAAAACGGGCATATGCCACTGAATTGAATGAAAAAGTACTGATTAAAAAAAGTAATAAAAGTTACAATAAGATATAAATATGGGAAATTCTACAGTAACGTATTTATAATGTTGTGATTTGAGTTGTAATGCCGTATAATAATAGGATATTGACATATACTATTAAATAAATTTAATAGTTAATTAATAATCGATATTTTTTTTGTTAAAAATAATTAATACGCGATATTTAAAAATGCTTTTGTCTTGTGGTTGTGTAACAAATCTTTTCTTCCCAAATCTTAAAATTGTTAAGAGTACACTGAGAAGTAAGTAGTAATTAGTGCGGATTGCGGATGCATCGTTAATCTTTGCTCCCCGATCTATTAATGGTAGAGATGATTAAATTCATTCTATACATGCCATGTGTCTTAACTTTCCTTAAAGAAATATTAATAAAAAATATCAATATTTTCATTTAATAATTTCATTAATTTCAATTACCTCTAAATGTAAACAAAAAGCTTTTTACTTTCTTACCATTAATCTTATTTAATAATATTTATTATCTATTAAATTTATGTTAATTACTAATAAATTATATTAAATTAAGCATACCAATAATTTGGTAAGTTACATAGATTACAAAGTCAATTTTAATGTCATTTTATATTCAATTACTGTTTTTAATTTTTTACATATAATTGGTATTTATCAATGGTGTAAAAGTCCACAAAATGGATAGGGAGTATCTTTTATGATGAAATATTGATGAAAAAATACGCAATATGGAGATTAAAACAATGTATTATGGAGTATTTTTTTTATTGAGTATATAATTATGAAAGTTAATTTACACGCTTAAAATGAAACGAAACATATTTTTTTGTAAAATAAGATAAATAACTTTAGATTTATAACATGAATTAAACACGCGTATCACAAACGTAAAATTTGAGAAGATTTTGAGAATGTCACATTAACATTTATGAGCTTACTAAGCATTTTGTGAGGCTTATTTTTATTTATTTAAAAAGATATTTTCGGAATATCAATACATTTTTTATTTATTTCATAACCTAATTAATTTCAATTTTAGAGCAACTTTGTCGGCAATCTTAATTAATATAGCAATTTAAAATAATTATTCTTACTAAATGATCAATTATTTAATTAAGTTTTATTTTTTTTTCATTTCTCCCCGTTATTTATTCTATAAATTTGCCCAAATTTTATTTCCATTAAATATAATATTTATATTTCTTAAATTTTCCATTTTTTGGTATTCTTATCGGTTATATGTAGAGCTTATATATATGTTGTTCGACATCATAATGGTTAAGTAAGCCTCCAATCCGTCAGTACTTTGTTTTCATTTCAACGAGTTAGAAAAGGAAAAACAATTACCATTGATTTGCGATTTCGACGGAAAAAAATATAAATGTCCTTCCTTTTTATATATGACTATGCTATTTTTGTCCTCTTTTTACTATACGATTCCACCTTATATTTTATTACTTTTAGGTAGCGTTTGATTGGCGGAATCAGGAAAAAAAATGACTCAAAAATTTGAGATTTTGAGCTTTATTGTGTTTGGTTGCGACAAAAAATCACTCTCCCGGAATCCAACTTTCCTTGACCCCCTTTCATTTTTCCAAAAATTTGGGAAAGTGATTCTTTGGTTAGGAGGTGAGGAGAATGATTCTTTGATAGAGAGGGAAAGTTAGTTTATTTCTTAAATTACATATTTGTCTCTTTATACTAGCATTAATCTAAGAAAGAAAAAAAACCATTCCCTTCTCTCTTAGTTTTAGTTCCCATTTTTTTTATTAATTATTTTTACACTTTTTTTTGTATATGTATTCAGATTATTTTTAATTTTTAAAATTTTTCTAGAATTTCCCATTTTTTTATGTTTCAGATTCTTTTTTAAAGTTTTGGTACATTTTTTTTATTTTTTTAAAAAATTATGATACAATTTTTAAATTGCATATTATTTTTTAATTTTTTTAAAGTTTGAGAAAATAAATTAAAAAAATTAAAAATAAACTTGTGGCATGCCACATGGACACAAAATCGCTACGTCATCACCCTCAGCCGGTATAAGGATTAAATTAAACTAAGTGTTATAATTTTTTGGACCTGATTAAATAATTTTATAATTTAGAAACTAAATTAAATAAAGTGTTATACTTTAGAGCTAAAAAATTCATTTGTTTAAATGAAGATTACATTATACCTTGACCTTGATGTGATTTTTTACCAGGTGGTATAATTCAAACTTATCTTCTATTATTCGAGGAAGATTATTATGTACATTGACTACCAGTGTGATTTTTTACCCTGGTAATATAATTGAAACATATTTACTATCCTCCTAAAAAGAAGATTATATTGTTATAATTTCTAAGGACTTTAATATGAAAGTTATGTCATTTGTCATGTTCTTAATTTGTAAAAAATCATATAGCCACAAAGCAAACTTGTTAGTGAGGAGAAATAGAAAAGGAAGGATACAACACATATATTCTGAAAGTTGGATAAAAAAAGTTAATAAAATTAAATTATGAACAAGATAATAAAAACACAAATATAGAAAATGATAAAGTAGTAATTTTTTTTACTTTTCTTTAGGATTTTTAAGTACAAAACAAATAGAAGAATGTTACTTTTCCGGAAATCTAAAATTTCAACCAAACACAATCACTCTCCCGGGAGAGTGATTCCGAGAGGAAAAATAACATTCCGTGAACCAAACTCTACCTTAGTTCAATCTTATTTTATTTTTTGCGTTTCTTTGATTCCATCTTATGTTTTATTATTTTCAGTTCAATTTTATTTTATTTTTTGCGTTTCTTTTCTTCGGAAGTCATAAGAAAATGAGAATAACCAAGTTTAAGCATCATAATTTTTTTTAGTATTTTTTAAAGTAGCGTTTAATTGACGGAATGTTATTTTCTCCTTTGAAATCACTCTCCCGGGAGAGTGATACCCAGGAGAGTGATTGAAACGAAAGTTGATTTTTTGTGTTTAGTTAGTTGACCGCGCGTCGAACACGTCAAATATAAGAGTGAAATAAGTATGGAATTGGGGGTAGAAATACAACTTATCACTGTCTACAATAGCTTGTAGATGATGGTAAGAGGATCGTCCACAGAGACCTCTAGGAAATGTAGTTCTTGAGTTTGACTTCCTCGTCACTGAGAGTGGGTTTGGTTGGTATCTGAAACTGAAAGACAAAACAAAAAGTAATGAAAACAGTTTAAAATATAAAATAGTATTGGCCGAAGTCTAGGCCAAGACTGCGGGCTAGATTGGGAAAAAGTCTTGTGATACGGAATTCCAGGTAAGGGCGATGGGTGAGCTTGCGTTCTTATGCATCGATCATAGACTGAAGTATGTTCATCTCTTCTTCATAGTACTGCTATAGAGGGGAGGAACTCCTTTTCCCTCCTATCTTCCCTCCTCTTCAAACTATCTGGCGGGTACTCCCTCTCCTGATAATCCTAGCCAAGGGACACCTTGCTGGTTAAAGGGTTTATCCGTTTGACTGCTGTCTTGAATGGTTGCTCACCTCTTCAATGGTGCAGGGGAAGACAGTACCTAGGCTAAGTTCCTAGGTTGTCAATCTGGTCTCTACCTATTTTACCTATCCTTCTAGTCTGCTCGAGACTAGTCACCTACTCCGTCTAGCCGGCGGGTACTCCCTCTCCTTCTAGACTGGTTACAACTCTTCTCTCCTAGAGAACAAGGATGATCAAACCTTGGCTCTAGTGAGTAAGCGATGGATTAAGTTCAAGAATAAATAAATACAAAGAAAGAGATTGTGAAGAACGGATTGTGTCTCACGATTGCATTAAGAACTTCAGCTCATCACCCTTACCAAGAATGGGGTTTAGCTACTCAAACTCATGAATGAATAATAAGAATACTTGATTGCATAAATAAATTAAATCCGAGATTTAAAGAATTAAATCCGGAGCAAAAATGTAAAAGTGTTGAATTGGGGAAGAAGAAGAGAGCGTCGAGAGAGAGAGAGAGGAAGGGGAGGACGAGATCAGCTATAAGAAAGCTAAAACTCCTCTGTCCTTCTCCAACTCAAACTCCTAAAATATCCTAAAAGATTATTACAATTAATTGTTTCTAAAAAGGAAACTAAATCGCAATTAATTAAAAGAGGGAGATCCCATGCGGGATTCTTCATAACATAGTCTTCCTATCCCTCTAAAATTGCTGGACAGCTGCTACGTGCCAGCTGTGAGAGTCCATCTCCAAAAATACTTCAATCGCTCCAAGCTGCAGTCTGATCGCAAAGGAGTCTTGGCCGAAGTCTAGGCCAAGACGATTCTGGTAAGCGCACTGCGTCAGATGCGAATATGTCTAGGCCAAGATCCAGGCCTAGACTCGAATAAACAGCTTCGGCTCCAAACTTCGTGAATTCTTCTCATTCAGCCTCCAAACCAGACCTGATCAAATGTGGGAAATTAAAGGGAATATCAATAGAATTACTGTCCAAAATAACTAGAAAATGGACAATAAAACATGATGAAATGCAATGCAATCAAACTCCCCACACTTAAACAATGCTTGCCCCCAAGCATACAGACTCAAAGACTCAACAAAAATTAAAAACACATCAAAACAAAACAGGCATCCTGACCCCCCGGACTTTCTCATTTTCAGATTGCTTACCCGTCCACTGGATCTGCCAAGACACTTCACTAGAGTACCCAATGCAAGACTAACAAGGAATGATCAATACCCCGAACATACACCTTCCCCATGGTATCAAGACACCCTACTAGATTAGATGATAAAGTATAGGGAAACAAGGTTCACCAAGGATTTGAGTCCTACCAAGTGTCGTCTATCAAAAAAGTGCCTAAAGACTGGTGCCATTTAAATCACTTTGACAGAAATTTTTCTTCTTTTATTTTCTTTTATGTCTTTAGCAATTTTTTTTTTCTTCTGACAATTCAAGTGTCTTTTCTATGATAAATTTTTTCTTTTATAGACACGGCACATAGACAGAGCTTGTCCTTTTCAGCGGGGACTTCCACCTTTGCTATGTCTGTCCTATGACATTCCAACACCTTTATTTGTCTCACACTACAACAGATAGAACGACACACTCAAATCCGGGCAGCAAACCTCATCATCCTAATAAGAATTAAGGTCCTAGCTAGGTGTCCTTACGACCATATGGATGGCTAATGATAGCATGTTTTTATGCATGATTTTCTCTCCATTTTCTCTCCTTTTCAAGGCATGATTCCGCTAATTTACCCTTGTTTCCATTACTATCGCAGATTTAGGCCTAAAATGGGAGTTTATGCGAAAAGATGCATTTCTGGACCATTTTGTGCAGTTTTTGAGCTTCAAGACCCAGAGTCGAGGTCCCGAGTCCGAACCAGCGTTCAAGGTCCCGAATCGGATTCCCAGTTCGGGACCCCGAAGGGCAAAGGATGTCATTTCCACGTGTCATCCCACCTACAACGCCCATGTGACTCCTCTGACACTGTTCCTGCGCTCTGCACTGATTACCAAACACCCACCGAACTGACCAGTTCAGCCTCGAGCTCAGTCCAGACCTGCCCAAAGCTGGAAAAATCAGACAGCTTTATGCTTTTCCAGCTTTGTGCTTGGAGGAACATGGATCCACTTTCTTAGGCTTTCAATTAATGCATTTTGTCCCTAGTTTTAGGCTGAAGATATTTTGTGCTTAGGGCTCTACTATATAAAGAGCATCTAAGCTTAGTTTAGAAAACATCTTTTTTCTAGCTTTTAATCACTTAGCATAATTTAGAAATAGCTTAGACTTCTCTCTAGTTTCTCTCTCTAGCCATTGTTAGCTTCTTCAACATTGCTGCCGAGCTATAAACGGAATTTTAGTAACAAGTTTTCTTCCCTTCATCTATTTATTTACTTGTTATGCTTTCTTTAATCGTTATTTGTTTATCCTTAAGTATGAGTAGCTAAATTCCTAGTTCTTGGCAAGGCTGATTCAAGGGTTGCAAGGGCAGATTCGAGGCCTTAATGTGCTTAAAATATTCTTGATGCTATATTCAACTATTCATCGGTTTAATTATATCTTTGCATGATTTAATTTAAGGTCTGATCAACTAAGAATTATTTTGTGTAAATGCTGCCATTCATGTGATGAATACGAAAGGAAAATTGCATGAGTAAGTAGGCATCTGTTTAGTCTTGACTGTGTCAAAGTAGTCTCGAATAAATAGGTTGGGTAGTTGATTAGAGCTGGGTCACGAGTCCGACAAACTGAGGGACTTTAGCTCTAGATCTGTCTTTTCTTAGCTTCATGGGCAGTTTGAGTATGGCCCTCCCGCATTCGTGCCTGGAGGGATGGCAAACTGTCAAGACTGCCTCATATGTGGAAACGGGGGGTAGTTTCTCTTAAGAGAAAAGTAGGGGATATCCGAGGAATCTGGTCCCCATGTCATTTCTATGACATCTCGAATGGAATACCCTTGAGCTGATGACGATCTGGTCCCGAATGCAACCCAGAATGCCTTTGCCGAGAACACTTCCTCCATCTGATTATTCGTGCTTATTTCACTCTTGATCTATTTCACGCCTGCGTTGATATTTCTGCATCTGTTTCTGATTTATTTTATTTCTGGAATTATTTGCTTACTTACTTTGTTTTATCATTCGGGACTCCCGAATTGACACCTCGGGACCCCGAATACTGCTTTCCTAGATAAAAATTGTTAGCTCCCAAAATCAGCCTTGGCCAACTCGTTTGGCCAAGTAAAACCCCCCCCCTAAGTGTTACCCTTTGCGCTCTTCTCCCGAATACATTCACGACCATAAATCAGTTTCTCACAATCCCCGTGTTCGACCCTGACTACCACTGTACACTTTATCTCTTGTGCACACACGTTTTCAGGCACTATAATTTATGTATTTGATTGACGATCAAATTGGCGCCGTTGCCGCAGCCCTTGAAGAAAATGCTTCCCTGATGGTTGAACCCCCGAGCGAGTCTCCTGAATGCGCAGATCATGTACGACTTCCTTCATCTCTGGAACAAGCCCCAGACCTGGAACTAAAGACGCTGCCCTCACACCTGAAGTATGCATACCTTGGGGAGGCAGAAACGCTCCCGGTCATAATCTCCAACAAATTAGAAGCTGAGCTAGTGAACCTCCTCCAGAGTTTTAAGAAGGCCATCGGTTGGACAATTGCCGACATCAAGGGCTTGTCACCATCCTTGTGTACTCACCGCATACATCTCGAAGAAGGCTCCAAGACAGTGAGACAGCCCCAAAGGCGTTTGAACCCTCCCATGATGGAAGTAGTTAAGAAGGAGGTCCTGAAGCTACTCGATGCCGGGGTTATTTACCCCATTTCTGATTCTCCATGGGTTAGCCCAGTTCAGGTGGTCCCGAAGAAAACTGGCATCACAATCATTCCAGGTCCCGAGGGTCAGCCAATCCCCTCCCGAATCCAGAATGGATGGCGTGTGTGCATTGACTATCGACGCCTGAACGAAGCCACCCGAAAAGACCATTTCCCACTTCCCTTCATAGATCAGATGCTGGAGCGCCTTGCGGGCAAGACGCATTATTGCTGCCTAGATGGGTATTCGGGATTCCACCAGATTCCAGTAGCCCTTGAAGACCAAGAGAAAACCACCTTCACGTGCCCCTTCGGGACCTTTGCTTACAGACGCATGCCCTTTGGGTTATGCAATGCCCCGGCCACGTTCCAGAGGTGCATGGTCAGCATCTTTTCAGATTTTGTAGAAGAGTGCATCGAGGTATTCATGGATGACTTCACGGTCTATGGTAACTCCTTTTCCGAATGCCTCTTGAATTTAAAGAAAATTCTGCAAAGGTGTATAGAAACTAACCTTGTTCTTAATTTCGAAAAATGTCATTTCATGGTTGACCAAGGACTAATCTTAGGCCATATCGTGTCCCGAAAGGGTATCGAAGTAGACAAGGCTAAAATCCAAGCTATCGAGACCTTGCCTTACCCCTCAAATATTCGAGATGTGCGTTCTTTTCTTGGACATGCAGGTTTTTATAGGAGGTTCATCAAGGATTTCTCCAAGATTGCCCAGCCAATGTGCCAATTACTACACAAGGATGTAGAATTTGTCTTTGATGACAAGTGCAAGAAGGCATTCGAGACCCTGAAAGCCAAGCTCATTTCTGCTCCCATCATTCGAGCCCCCGACTGGACGCTCCCATTCGAGATCATGTGTGACGCGAGCAACCAAGCCTTGGGAGCTGTTCTGCGCCAGAAGAAGGACAAGGAGACTTATGTCATTTATTATGCCTCCAAGTTGTTGGATCCCGCCCAGCAAAATTACACCACTACGGAAAAAGAACTCTTGGCCATTGTCTATGCCCTTGATAAGTTTCGGCAGTACCTCCTGGGCACAGAAGTGATAGTATACTCTGACCACTCCGCTCTTCGATGCCTGCTCAAGAAGACAGACGCGAAGCCTAGGCTTATCCGCTGGATTCTCCTGCTTCAAGAGTTCAACCTAGCCATCAAAGATAAAAAAGGGACCGAGAACTGCGTAGCTGATCATTTGAGTCGACTACCGCATCAAGAAGACGACTCCCAAGTAACCATTCGGGAGTCTTTCCCTGATGAGCATTTGTGCTTAGTTGACACGACAAAGTACCCCTGGTTCACGGACATAGCTAACTATTGTGCCACTGGTGCGCTTCCAGTCGAGGCCTCGAGTGCAGAACACAACCGAATCCGCAAACAAGCCAAGTATTATGTCTGGGACAGCCCGTACCTATGGAAACATTGTTCAGATCAAATCGTTAGGCGCTGTGTCTCCACAGACGAGGTCCCGTCCATCCTCAAGTTCTGCCATTCAACAACGGAAGGGGGACATTTTGCTGCAAAGAAAACCGCACTCAAAGTCCTCGAGGCGGGTCTTTACTGGCCCTCCATCTTCAAGGACAGTTATTTATTTTGCGCAACGTGCCCTCGATGCCAAGCCATGGGAAACATCAGAGCCCGAAACCAAATGCCCTTGACTAGTATCATTGCGTGCGATATTTTCGACATTTGGGGCATTGACTTCATGGGACCGTTCCCAAATTCATTCGGGCATACGTATATTCTGCTTGCAGTAGATTACGTCTCCAAATGGATCGAAGCCAAGGCCACAAAAACTGACGATTCAAGGGTGGTTGCCGATTTTCTCAGAACACACATCTTTAACCGATTCGGGACCCCTCGAGCTCTCATCAGCGATCGGGGGACTCATTTCTGCAATCGAACAGTCGCTTCGCTACTTAACAAGTATGGAGTGACTCATCGAGTGTCTACAGCTTACCACCCCCAAACCAATGGGCAAGCTGAGGTCTCGAATCGGGAGATCAAGGCCATCCTCGAGAAAACAGTGAATCAGTCACGAAAAGATTGGAGTCTCAAGCTAGGGGACGCGCTTTGGGCCTACCGCACCGCATTCAAGACCCCGATCGGCATGACACCATATCGGTTGGTCTATGGCAAGCCGTGTCACCTTCCGGTCGAAATAGAACACAAGGCCTTTTGGGCACTCAAGAAAGTCAACATGGACTTGAACTTAGCAGGAAAGGAACGCTGTTTGCAAATTCAAGAGCTTGAAGAGCTTCGGGGGATCGCCTATGAGAATTCCATGATCTACAAGGACAAGACCAAAGCCCAGCACGACAAGCACCTCGTAGTCAAAAACTTCACCATTGGGCAGAAAGTGTTGCTCTACAACTCCAGACTACGGATTTTTTCGGGGAAGCTCAAGTCCAAATGGACGGGACCATACCGAATAACCGCGGTGTTTGATCATGGGGCTGTTGAGATCCAGAGTTTGAACAATGGGGAGCCATTCAAGGTCAATGGGCACAGGTTGAAACCTTTCTATGAAGGATTCCAGCCTTCAACTGCAGAAGACGCAAGGGTCGAGGACCCAGCAATCCACACTCCCGAATGAGGACACGACGTCCAGGCCTGGACGATAATCAAGGCCAAGTGTGGGGACCAACCCCGAATTTCTAACCCTCTTCCTTTAATTTTCTCGTCTCTAAATTCTGCATCCGACATCCTCTTTTCCATCTTCCCAAAACCCATTTCTTACCTTCCCTAGGTGATTTTAATTAGTTTTGTCCAGACTTATTCCTTTTGTCCATTGGTTTCTTTAGTTTCTTCTATTATTCGAGTCAACTCTAACTTTTCAAATTTTTTATGTGCACTTTTTATGTTACCTAGGAAAAAAAAATTTCATTTTCGTTGTCCTATCCCCCTTTCATTTAATTTTTATGTTCCCCTCTCTCCTTTATTTAATGCCTTCTTTATCACCCCCATTTAATTACCTCTGATTTTATTCTTATCTCTCCTCTCTCCAACATCCCAAAAGCTGATTTGCTTTCTCTGATTCCCGTACAGGTGTCAGCGCACACTGCCCATGGCACTAAGCGCCCTCTCCCATCGCGCCACGTGGACAACGGAGGACGAAGCGTCAGTTCCCGCCTCTCTCTCCACGTTTCCACGCCTGCCACAACCTACTCACCCACGCCACCTAAACCGTCACCCTTCCACGTTACCCAACCGTTACCCAACCAAACCCTTTTCAGCTCTCCCAATCAAATCAAAACGCAGCTTTCCCTCTGCTTTCCCAACACAAAACCCTATTCCCTCCCTTATGGCACACACCAGCATTAACCTCAACAAAAATCCCTCCTCTCACTCTTCTACCCCCACCCCTAATCCTCTCTCCAACCCGAAACAGCCGCACACCATCACCTCCGACCACTCACCCGCCGCCACTGAACGGCTCGGATCCACATCCTCTGAGACCACCCTCAACCTAGACGAAGCCCCCCACACCGTCCCTCTCCCAGACATGACCAGATCTGGCAAGGTTCGCCGTGTCCCACCAACCACCACCGCCGGTAGCAAGAAGAGAACGCCTCCCAGCCCGGTCAACTCCGTTCCCCTCGACGTTAAGCCTATCGGCTACGTCATTCCGTCCGACACCGACGGTGAGGAGGAACCCCAGTCCAGTTCCAGCCTCCGGGAAGCCCGGCGGGTGGAGAGAGAGAATGAGGAGCAATTCCCGTGGGATTCCGACGACCAGCGAGAGGAGGAGGACGACGGCGGACAAGACGGTGAAGAGGAGGTCGAGCTGACTGAGCGACCAGAAGCACAGGAAGCCCAGGACCCCGAGCACACTGCTCCCGGTCCCGAGTACATTCCAGAGGGCCCAACTGAGGAGATCACCAAGGAAGGAGAAGGGGAGATCGACCCACCCCAACCTCCCAGTCCACCCCCGAAACCGGCCAGGGGCAAGACCCGAGCCGCTAAGAACGCTCCCAAGCCCCCTGCACCCAAGGCTCAAGCCCCCAAACCTCCGGCCGCTAAGAAAAGGAAGGCCCCGGCCTCTTCCAAGGGCAAAGCGCCTGCTACTGAGACCCCCCGCAAATCCCAGCGCGTCGAGACAGAGGATGAGGAGTTCGATTCCGCTCCGGGCTCTCGACCCAGTTACCTGGTAACGGCTAACCTTGAAACTTTCAATGAGCTTTTCATCTTTAACGATAAACCTTCCTTGGATAAGGTACATTTGATGAATTTTAAGGGAGTAGCCCCATGCCCTAAGTTAGATATGGAGTTCTATGATAAGATGGGTGTTGGGTCCCGAATTCGGGAGTATATCAGTGGTATCGGGTGGGAGAGTTTCTTTTATATGGATCAGCCTACTTATCTGGAACTCAGTTTGGAGTTCTTTGCTAGTTTTTGGTATAAGTTTGATCTGTTCAAGCCTAAGGGTGGGGTAGGTCCCGATTTGTCTGCGAAGGGTTGTGTGAATTTCAGGCTTGCAAGTAAATGGCACCCTCTGTCCCTCAACGACTTCAACGTTTATCTTGGTTTCGTCAGTCGTGAAGGGACTCAAGAGGCCGCCTATCAAAATGCTCTCACCACCGTTCCTGCTGAATTCAACAATCACAAAGCACTTCGGGAGCTCTCTGGCCAAGATGAGGTCATCTTCGACTCTCGCAATACCAAAGCCCACTGCATTCAAGACCCGGCGCTCCGCATCCTGCAACGCTTCCTGTCCATTGCCCTCGCGGGTAAATTCGGGACCTCTGGACAGCTTGCCCAAACGGAGTTGTTCTTTCTCTGGGCCATGTACCACAAGAAACGGGTCAATCTTGGATACTGGATCGCCACCGCTGCTCATAACGTCGCCAATGCTCCCCAGGGTCGCTCTCCTGTTCTTGGATCAGTTGTCACCAGCTTGGCCTCAAAGCTTTACACTTCGACACTTCGGGAGCTCAATCTGTATCGACACCCAAGTTCCTTCAAGATCCTTGGATTCAAATCTTTGGACGCGATGGAATTTCTCTGTGTCATTAATGGTGTCTTGAGTTTCCATGCAGGTAACAAGGGTCGGATCGAAGGCAAGTATAGGTACCCAGACCTCTCCAAGCCGTCTGCTGCTCCCGAGCCTCCGTCTAGCAACGCCACCACTTCACCAGCCCCGAAACCCGCAGTTGACTCCCGAGTGCCCGACAACATTCCAGCTGACGACACCACGAACCAGCTCCTCCGCCTCATCCTGGAAACCAATCTTGCAATCCTTCGAGAGATCCAGACTCAAGCGGACGTGCTGATTGCGATGCGCCGTCCTCATCCTCCCCCATGATCCTCCCCCATGATCCCGAACAATTTTAATCACCTTTGCCCCTGCGTGGGCTGGCTATCACTCTTGAACAATTCCATTCCTGCTTTCACTTTAAACTACTATCTCTTTTGTCTCCTTCTCGCATTGAGGACAATGCACTGCCTAAGTGTGGGGAGGAGTTTAAACTGCTAGTATTTATTATGCATACTATAATTATATTCTAGTTTATGCATGTGTTAATTTCTAGTTTTTATTTTTTCGGATTTTTATCTTTATTTTGCTGCCTAGTTTTTGAAAACACCCCAATGATGGACACACACCTGACTTGTGCACATAGAATAAAAATGCTGTCTATAGTCAAGGTCCCGAATGTGATATCCTTTGCCTGTTATGCCTTATATCTGCTTCAAGGCCTAGACACCAGTAGTCACGAAGTAACACCTTGTGAGCATTTGAGCCTTCATACCTATGTTTATTAATTGAGTGAATGCATGACTAGGTACTGGCTGGGTTTGCATGATATCCATGGGTATAGACACATTCAGACATAGGAAAGCAACAAAAAGATTAAGACCTCGCATCAAATTGTTCTCTCTCATTTTTTCTGCTCTGTTCTTTTTCCTGACCCCGAATCCCTTCTTGACCTCTCCAATTCTAACCACTTGAAGTTTCTTTGATCTTTCTCTTGGCAGGTGAGTGATGTTGTTGGGAGCACCATCGAGGACTAGACTAGACAAATGAAGCAGCACAGGCAAAGTGTGGGGGTCCCGCAAAAATTCAAGACCCTGAATGTTGGCACCGATTCAAGACCTCGAAGCTAAAACGAAGAAATCAAGGGCAGACCAGAACGAAAAATCACTTCCCACCCACAGTAAAACACAAGTGTGGGGAAGTGAAATCAGAATATCAAGCCCCCGAAGAACAAGGTCTCGACCCTCAATTCAGATCTCTCTTTCTCTCTCCAAAAAAAAAAAAAAAAAAAAAAAAAAAAGAGAAAAAGAAAAAGAAAAAAAAAAAAATATAAATAAAAGAGAGAGAGAAAAGAGCAAGACCAAACCTTGAAAGCCAAGAAGAGGAAAATCAGCAGCCAGCATCCATTCAAGGTCCCGAGCCTAGGTCCCGAACGAAGGCAAGGACCCCCCCCCCTCAAAGAAGAAAAGCCTAGTCTAGCTTTCGCTCCAGCAACATTGTCTCACCATTTCGATTCTTTCTTGCCAAGGGAGCATTCCAGGTTCGAGTTGGTTTAACCACCTTCTCATGTCACTTCCTTACTACCCTTCTTCTCCACTTTTCCTTCTCATTACGCTTCTTCCATTTCCCTTGTCATTTATTTTCTTTGCTTCTCCTTCTTACCCCCGATGCGAAGTCTTTTGATTGCTAGATTGCCTATGCATGTGTCTAACGTACTCGGATTAACTTGCAAACTTGGTCTTGTGCCGCGTTTTTGCATACTTGAGTGTTTAAACACCTACCCTTGTTCATGAGCATGAGCGCAAACACGAATCTATGTGAGGACTGCTGGTATATAGGCTAATGTGGAAAAGTCTCTTCTCAAGGGTCGTTACTCTTCTGATTTGATGCAGGTGTATCTAGGCAAAGTCTGTTTTCATTCGGGGCCCCGAATCTTTTCAAGCATGCTTATTCTCTGTGCTATTGTTTGGTGTGTCTGTTCTGTTTTGGGACTGTTTTAAATTTTGTGAATGCTCGAGGGCGAGCATTGGGCAGTGTGGGGATTATTTGATAGCATGTTTTTATGCATGATTTTCTCTCCATTTTCTCCCCTTTTCAAGGCATGATTCCGCTAATTTACCCTTGTTTCCATTACTATCGCAGATTTAGGCCTAAAATGGGAGTTTATGCGAAAAGATGCATTTCTGGACCATTTTGTGCAGTTTTTGAGCTTCAAGACCCAGAGTCGAGGTCCCGAGTCCGAACCAGCGTTCAAGGTCCCGAATCGGATTCCCAGTTCGGGACCCCGAAGGGCAAAGGATGTCATTTCCACGTGTCATCCCACCTACAACGCCCATGTGACTCCTCTGACACTGTTCCTGCGCTCTGCACTGATTACCAAACACCCACCGAACTGACCAGTTCAGCCTCGAGCTCAGTCCAGACCTGCCCAAAGCTGGAAAAATCAGACAGCTTTATGCTTTTCCAGCTTTGTGCTTGGAGGAACATGGATCCACTTTCTTAGGCTTTCAATTAATGCATTTTGTCCCTAGTTTTAGGCTGAAGATATTTTGTGCTTAGGGCTCTACTATATAAAGAGCATCTAAGCTTAGTTTAGAAAACATCTTTTTTCTAGCTTTTAATCACTTAGCATAATTTAGAAATAGCTTAGACTTCTCTCTAGTTTCTCTCTCTAGCCATTGTTAGCTTCTTCAACATTGCTGCCGAGCTATAAACGGAATTTTAGTAACAAGTTTTCTTCCCTTCATCTATTTATTTACTTGTTATGCTTTCTTTAATCGTTATTTGTTTATCCTTAAGTATGAGTAGCTAAATTCCTAGTTCTTGGCAAGGCTGATTCAAGGGTTGCAAGGGCAGATTCGAGGCCTTAATGTGCTTAAAATATTCTTGATGCTATATTCAACTATTCATCGGTTTAATTATATCTTTGCATGATTTAATTTAAGGTCTGATCAACTAAGAATTATTTTGTGTAAATGCTGCCATTCATGTGATGAATACGAAAGGAAAATTGCATGAGTAAGTAGGCATCTGTTTAGTCTTGACTGTGTCAAAGTAGTCTCGAATAAATAGGTTGGGTAGTTGATTAGAGCTGGGTCACGAGTCCGACAAACTGAGGGACTTTAGCTCTAGATCTGTCTTTTCTTAGCTTCATGGGCAGTTTGAGTATGGCCCTCCCGCATTCGTGCCTGGAGGGATGGCAAACTGTCAAGACTGCCTCATATGTGGAAACGGGGGGTAGTTTCTCTTAAGAGAAAAGTAGGGGATATCCGAGGAATCTGGTCCCCATGTCATTTCTATGACATCTCGAATGGAATACCCTTGAGCTGATGACGATCTGGTCCCGAATGCAACCCAGAATGCCTTTGCCGAGAACACTTCCTCCATCTGATTATTCGTGCTTATTTCACTCTTGATCTATTTCACGCCTGCGTTGATATTTCTGCATCTGTTTCTGATTTATTTTATTTCTGGAATTATTTGCTTACTTACTTTGTTTTATCATTCGGGACTCCCGAATTGACACCTCGGGACCCCGAATACTGCTTTCCTAGATAAAAATTGTTAGCTCCCAAAATCAGCCTTGGCCAACTCGTTTGGCCAAGTAAAACCCCCCCCTAAGTGTTACCCTTTGCGCTCTTCTCCCGAATACATTCACGACCATAAATCAGTTTCTCACAATCCCCGTGTTCGACCCTGACTACCACTGTACACTTTATCTCTTGTGCACACACGTTTTCAGGCACTATAATTTATGTATTTGATTGACGATCAGCTAACGTTCGGGAAACATCAGATTAAATGCCCCTTAGGCATTGATCATTTACGCTCATTCGCATCCCTGTTACTAAAGCATTGTATTCCCTAGAAAAGTGTCTACATGCAATCCCACCAAAAGACTAAACAATCTAAGCAAGAAAACAGGGATTCGGATGTTCACAACAAAACAAACTCAAAACATGCATAAAAATACCAATAAAAATCATGCAAATGACTGACTCTATACTGGACATACTGATATAAAAATAAAAAATTAAAACACACTAATTTGACTCACAAAAACAGACGCAAAACACACAATCAAACATTCAATATTCACAAAAACACAAGACATACTAACACCCTCCCCACACTTAAAAGACACAATGTCCTCATTGTGTGGAGAGACAAAAATAAAAGACAAAACATAAAAATAAAAGAAAGGAAAGATATAACCTGGGGGCAAAAGCAACTCAGGTTGCTGGGGTCTGGGGATCTTGGCCAGAAGCTTGGCCTAGATCAGGGGCAGAAGGGTCTTTCGGTTTCGGATCTCTTGCAACAGGAGGTTCTTGGCCTGGCGGTTGCCCAGGATGTTCCAGGATGGACTGTTGTTGTTGAGCGAGTGGAGTGCTGCTGAAGTCCATTTTATGGTGGAGACTGGATAAGGGATCTTGGCCGCAGTCTTGGCCTGTGTCTTGGCCTAGATCAGCTGCTGCTGCTGGATCTGTAATGGGTGGGTCTTGCAAAGCCTTCGACTCCAGTTGTGGTGTCTGCACAACAGAAGGTAGGAATTTAGGAACCGTAGACTGCACGAATTGGCAACTTACAGTTTTTTTCTTCGGTTTGGCAGTCTTGGCCTGCGTCTTGGCCAAGCTCGAGGCCAAGACTGAGTCTGTTTTTTCTGGATCGGCCAAACTGGCCAAAACTTCTGGGAGTTCCTTCTGATCTCCTGCTCTTTCCTCCAATCCTGCTATTGGATCTAAAATATCAAGAAAATTCACGCAATGTGGATCATTAGGATGCTGTGATGCTTCTGTGATGCTGAATTTTATAGTACTTCCAAAGAATTCTAAAATTATGCTCCCTTCAAAGCAGTCAATCTTAGCCTTCGATGTCCTTAGAAATGGTCTTCCTAATAAAATGTCAGTGGTGCAAGATGGCAATTGAACATTCATTTCAACAATGTAAAAGTCCACTGGATATATAAAATCATCTACCATTACCAAGACATCTGTCACGACTCCCTTGGGTCGGATGAACGATCTGTCAGCTAGCTGAATCAACAGATCAGTTTCCTTCATTGTACCTATCTTCAACGTCTCGAATTCTCTCAAGGACATGACGTTGATGCCGGCTCCCAAGTCACAAAGTGCTTTCTCTATCGTCTTATTTCCTATTCGGCATGGAATGGTGAAAGTCCCTTGATCCTTGCACTTCTCTGGAAGTTGCTGCATTGTATGAACTAAATTCACCCTCTCTACACCTGCAACTTTCTTTTTGTTAGTGCAAAATTCTTTAAGAAGTTTAGCATAAGAGGGAACTTTGGCAATTAAGTCTAACATAGGCATATTAACAGCTATCTTTCCAAAAAAATTCATAAAGTCCCTTGCTTCATCTTGCTTCTTCTCTTTTGAGGATCTAGGAGGAAACGGTGGAGGAATTTCGATCACTTCCTCTTTCTGGTCAGTCTTGGCCCGAGTCTTGGCCAAGACAGGTTCTGTTCTTTCTGCGTCCGTGGGAACTGCTGTCTTGGCCCGAGTCTTGGCCAAGACAGCTTCTGCCTCATTTTCATCCAACTCTTGCGATTGAATTTTCTCCAATTCCTTGTCTGTTTTCGCACCTTGCCTCTCTGGTAACACACTTCCACTCCTTAAACTCATGGCACTAACATTAACATGGTGAGCTGGATTGTTTACCGTGGTGGGAGGTAATCTGCCTTGGTTAGCCATCTGATTGATTTGCTTCTGCATCTCCGCCTGTGATTGCACAAAATTCTTCTGCATCTCTACCTGTGACAACATAAAATTTTTCTGCATCTCTACCAGATTAGTTTGGGTTGCCTGCATAAAATTTTTGAGTGTATCTTCCACAGAAGGACCAGTAATCTGCAAAGGTTGAGGGGCAGGCGGTAGCTGGGCTATAGGAGCTTGGCTAGGGGCTTGGCCTAGATTCTGTCGTGGAGGGACTGGATCGCTCCATCTGAAGTTTGGGTGGCCTCTCCATGAGTACTCGTTACTCCCCTGAGGGTAGTTCTGCATGCTCCCTTGGTTATGTGCGTATGCTGCGTTAACCTGAGTCATATCATCCGGAGAGTGTTGCACCATATAACAATTGTTGGTTTGATGATCCTGCTGCTGGCATATCCCACACACTGAAGCTACCTGCTTTTGATTCTGAACTCCTGTGGGCATTGCACCTGAAAAGTTAATAGAGAGATTTTTGACCATGTCAGTTAATTCAGTTAACTTTTGTTCAACATTAACAGCACAAATATTTGAAGGAATAGAGTTTCGGTCAGAAGAAATATTATTTTGGCAATTGTCCGCCATAGTTTGAAGTAGCATCTTGGCTCTTGTGACAGTCAAATCTTGCAACGCTCCACCAGCGGCTGAATCAACTTTTTCTTTGGTGGCTGGAAGCATCCCGTCATAAAAGTACTGGATCATTGTCTGATCCGCAACTCCGTGTGTAGGGCATACTTCTTGTAACTCCCTGAACCGTTGATGATATTCACTTAGACCCTCATCGTCCCTTTGCTGGATGGCAGCCATGTTCTTTCTAGCTACCCCTGCTTTTGTTGCATTCCAGTACTTGTTGAGGAACAAAGTGGACATCTCGGCCCAAGTGTTGACCGTGTTGTGAGGTAGGCTGTAGAACCAATTCTGGGCAGCCCCCTCAAGAGAGCATGGAAAAGCTTTCAACTTTGCTCTTTCCATATTCACAGCAGCTGGTTTCATCATGTCACATTGAACGTGTAGGTTCCTCAGATGCTTGAATGGGTTTTCATTCGAATGGCCAAAGAACTTAGGAAGGTTGGCCACCATATTGGTCTTTATAGACCAGTCATTGGGTACAACTGGTAAACTAATACAGGAAAAGGTTTCCTGTTCCGCTGTTTTGTTCAGTTCCCTCATCGTGGGCTCTGGTTGATTTTCTGCCATGTCTTGGCCGGAGTCTTGGCCAAGACTGTGGTCTAGACTAAAATCTGTTTCGGAACTAGAGGTTCCCGATTCACTTTCTTCTGGGGTTTTCCTCTTTCTAGCTATCTTTCTGAGTTGTGCTTCGGTCTTAGTGAGATTCGGATTGTACAGTAGCAAATCTTCTTCTCTGCAAGAGGACCTGGTCATCAACTATCAAAAACAAAATAAAACAAAAACTACAAATACCGTTAGAGATCCCCGGCAACGGTGCCAAAATTTGACCGCGCGTCGAACACGTCAAATATAAGAGTGAAATAAGTATGGAATTGGGGGTAGAAATACAACTTATCACTGTCTACAATAGCTTGTAGATGATGGTAAGAGGATCGTCCACAGAGACCTCTAGGAAATGTAGTTCTTGAGTTTGACTTCCTCGTCACTGAGAGTGGGTTTGGTTGGTATCTGAAACTGAAAGACAAAACAAAAAGTAATGAAAACAGTTTAAAATATAAAATAGTATTGGCCGAAGTCTAGGCCAAGACTGCGGGCTAGATTGGGAAAAAGTCTTGTGATACGGAATTCCAGGTAAGGGCGATGGGTGAGCTTGCGTTCTTATGCATCGATCATAGACTGAAGTATGTTCATCTCTTCTTCATAGTACTGCTATAGAGGGGAGGAACTCCTTTTCCCTCCTATCTTCCCTCCTCTTCAAACTATCTGGCGGGTACTCCCTCTCCTGATAATCCTAGCCAAGGGACACCTTGCTGGTTAAAGGGTTTATCCGTTTGACTGCTGTCTTGAATGGTTGCTCACCTCTTCAATG
The DNA here is from genome assembly GCA_963691705.1 of Viola odorata. Classification (NCBI taxonomy): domain Eukaryota; kingdom Viridiplantae; phylum Streptophyta; class Magnoliopsida; order Malpighiales; family Violaceae; genus Viola; species Viola odorata. Next base: position 64,996,991 of record OY829539.1, read on the forward strand.
GTGCAGGGGAAGACAGTACCTAGGCTAAGTTCCTAGGTTGTCAATCTGGTCTCTACCTATTTTACCTATCCTTCTAGTCTGCTCGAGACTAGTCACCTACTCCGTCTAGCCGGCGGGTACTCCCTCTCCTTCTAGACTGGTTACAACTCTTCTCTCCTAGAGAACAAGGATGATCAAACCTTGGCTCTAGTGAGTAAGCGATGGATTAAGTTCAAGAATAAATAAATACAAAGAAAGAGATTGTGAAGAACGGATTGTGTCTCACGATTGCATTAAGAACTTCAGCTCATCACCCTTACCAAGAATGGGGTTTAGCTACTCAAACTCATGAATGAATAATAAGAATACTTGATTGCATAAATAAATTAAATCCGAGATTTAAAGAATTAAATCCGGAGCAAAAATGTAAAAGTGTTGAATTGGGGAAGAAGAAGAGAGCGTCGAGAGAGAGAGAGAGGAAGGGGAGGACGAGATCAGCTATAAGAAAGCTAAAACTCCTCTGTCCTTCTCCAACTCAAACTCCTAAAATATCCTAAAAGATTATTACAATTAATTGTTTCTAAAAAGGAAACTAAATCGCAATTAATTAAAAGAGGGAGATCCCATGCGGGATTCTTCATAACATAGTCTTCCTATCCCTCTAAAATTGCTGGACAGCTGCTACGTGCCAGCTGTGAGAGTCCATCTCCAAAAATACTTCAATCGCTCCAAGCTGCAGTCTGATCGCAAAGGAGTCTTGGCCGAAGTCTAGGCCAAGACGATTCTGGTAAGCGCACTGCGTCAGATGCGAATATGTCTAGGCCAAGATCCAGGCCTAGACTCGAATAAACAGCTTCGGCTCCAAACTTCGTGAATTCTTCTCATTCAGCCTCCAAACCAGACCTGATCAAATGTGGGAAATTAAAGGGAATATCAATAGAATTACTGTCCAAAATAACTAGAAAATGGACAATAAAACATGATGAAATGCAATGCAATCATTAGTATTTAAATTTCACAATAAAGTATTAATTTTGTGTTTGTTTTATGCTCCGGAATCCTAAAAGAAAGTAAGATAAATTATACTTTGTCCTTAAATAATAATAATTATTAATTATTTTAAATACAATACAAAATGAATATTTTCAATTTATTCTAAAATATAATACAATTAAAAATAATACTAAGCAAATAAGATATTTGATAAAAATTAAATTAACAAACCAATAAAAAATAAAAATGAGAAAAGATTGAGTGTAAACTCATTTTAAAAAAATATAAAAAATATATATAGTAAAATAAAATTGATGAATATGTAATTTAAAAAAGAAAGATAATTTTTTATGGACGGGAGAATCATTTTCCCACTCTTAACTAGGGAATTATTTTCCCCCATTTTGGAGTAAAGTTAGGAGTGTGAGGAAACTTTCCTTATGTCAACCAAACAGAATAAAGTTTGAAATTTTAAATTCTCGAATTACTTTCCTCTTTAATTCTGTCAACCAAACACTACCTAAGTGTGCAAACCTAACTCTATAAATAAATAATTATTTAATTTATAAAAAATAAATAAATGGACCGGCGTATTACGTGAGAAAATTAATACGCCCTCCGGTTCCAAATAAACATCGTTTTAATTTTTGCTTTTACTGTACCTTTTACTTGTATTTTTAGTGTTAAACTTATTAAATATTGGGATGCGAGGAAGTTATTTATTTGAAAACAGAATGAGTATCTAGTTTATAAATGTCACGCACGCCTCCTTCTCTCTCGCTCGGGTCTTGGCTCCTCCCAGTCCCCGGTCAATACATGGAGGTGCATGTTTTCCCTTTTGACAAGGCAAACCATATTAAATTAAACAAAACATAAAAAGTCACACCACCTAACTAACCAAACACCATACACACTTCTCTATTTCCAATTTCCAATTTCTAATTTAACCTCAGTATGACTTTTTATATTAGTGATGAATTCTCGTTCGAATGCTATCAAATTTTTAAAAAATAATTAATTTTTTAGTAATTTTTAGTAGCAGAAATCATGTTAGGTGAGAAGGTCAAGGTGTAACTTTAAGACAATTCTCTAGGTCTTGCTTTTCGAGTAGAAACTGCTTGTGCTTCCCTAAACTTTTGTCTTTTTAAAAATCAGAGTTACGTTCGCTTCCTCAGCTAATGCTGGTAGTGCAGGTTTTAATATATTTAAGCTTAAAAAAATAAATAACATATTACTATTAGAATTCCTTTATAAATTTACAAACAAGCTTACGAAATGAAATGAAATGAAACGAAACAGGAGAACGAAACCCAACAAAGAATAATTGATAAGACAAACTGACCAAGTAGAACTGTAGAATGCCCAATACCCAAGCAAACCAAATTTCCACGCTCTAAAACCTCAATATTAATTTCAAAATTTCAAAAACCATAAAACAAAACGTATAGTTCAAGCTTTGAAGGGTAAGGTGCATTAAAAAAAATCCTATAGTTTTCAAATAAATTATTTTCAACCCTTGTATTTTAAAACTTACAATTTAAATTCTATATAGTTTCCTAAAAATTGCAGCGTCAGCATTTCTAATTTTCTACTAATTACAAAAATTCAAAGAGATGGTAAAAAGTTATAGAAATAGAGAAAAACTGTAACGTATGCGTTTTTTTTATAGGTGGAGGTGAAACGCTTAAAAAGACAATGAAGGCCGGCTATGCCACGAGCTGACTCAACACTAAAAGAAAAGCTCACATGTGAATTTTTTTTATTGAATTTTTTTTTAGTTTAATTGAGTTCAATTTCAACTGAGGGGTTTAATTGCATACTATTTTGATACGAAGACTTAATTAAATTTAGTTTACAAACATTGAAATAAATGAAAAGTTCCTCTATACAAGGACTAAACTAAGAATTTAGGATAAGTAGAGGGGCTAAAAGTTGTATTTAATTTTTTTTTTATAAAAAAAAAACAGCTTACCTAATAAGCATTCTGTATCCCAGTTTTGCTGCCACTTTTACCACCAAATTTTATTAGTATTATTAATTTATTTTTCATTCTTCCTTTTCATTTCCAAACCGAGTACGCGTATGGCGTATGCTGCATAGTCACCACCATGAATATTCAAAGTCCAATATTTTGAGTTTGAAGTGGATAACAGCCCATTCAATTCAACTTCAAGACTAAAAACCCCTCCTTCCTTCCCCTCTCTTTCTTCCCTTCTCTTCCCCTTCTTCGTTTCCTCTCCTCCATATTACATTCTCCTTTCCCTCTTAAATACAGTAACTTTTTGTTTATATTCTCTTCCAACCCATTTGGGTTTTCAAATCCTGAAACCTTTTTTACAGATTTCAGCTCTTTCTGCTGCTTCTGGGTTTTTCTTCATGTTCAATTTTCAAAAGAAAATTATTTCGAAAATTGAAAATTGACATGTTGTCCAAACCTTTGCTCCTTACTGTTCTTGTTCTGCTCTTCAACGCCGCCTCTTTTGACTCGGTCGCCGCTACCCATGTCCACAAGAGGAATTCGGATTCAGATAACTCCACTCTCGCCGGAATCGAGTTGACTGATCATATGAGTTTCAATGTGGTTACTTCGTCGAGAGCTGGCTCGGATTGTAACCTCCACTCTTCGAAGAAAACCCAAAATACCCCATTAACGATTGCGACCCAAAACGACGGCGACGAAGACGGCAACGGCGAAGTAGTTTCTGAAAAACCAACGGTGAAGCTTCACGTAAAGCGCAGGTCTGGGAAACAAGAATCTGGGCCGTCGTCGACCAAAACCTCCTTCTTGGACTCCACAACGCGGGACTTGACCAGAATTCAGACTCTACACAAGAGAATCACTCAGAAGAAGAATCAAAATTCAATTTCAAGGCTAAACAAAGAAAAGGGTCAGCGCCCAAATAAGCAGACGCCCGCTTCTGCGCCGGAATCTGTCGCAACTGGGTTTTCCGGTCAGCTGATGGCGACTTTGGAGTCTGGGGTCAGCCTTGGCGCCGGCGAGTATTTCATGGATGTGTTTATTGGTAGTCCTCCGAAACACTTCTCATTCATTCTTGATACTGGTAGTGATCTTAATTGGATTCAATGTGCACCTTGTTATGATTGTTTTGAGCAAAATGGGCCTTACTATGATCCTAAGGAGTCTTCTTCTTTTAAGGATATAAGTTGCAAGGATTCTCGGTGCCAATTGGTTTCATCCCCTGATCCTCCATTGCCTTGTAAGGCTGAGAATCAAACGTGCCCTTACTTCTATTGGTATGGGGATAGTTCCAATACAACTGGTGATTTTGCACTTGAAACATTCACTGTGAACCTTACATCCCCTACCGGCAAGTCCGAGTTTAAGCAGGTGGAGAATGTGATGTTTGGTTGCGGCCATTGGAATAGAGGCTTGTTCCATGGAGCTTCAGGGTTGTTAGGTTTCGGGAGAGGACCACTTTCGTTCTTGTCGCAGCTTCAGTCTCTATATGGTCACTCATTCTCTTATTGCCTTGTTGATAGGAATAGTGACAGTAATGTTAGCAGCAAGTTAGTTTTTGGGGAGGACAAGGAGTTGTTGAGCCACCCGCTATTGAATTTCACATCTTTGGTTGCCGGGAAAGAGAACCCTGTTGACACATTTTATTATGTTCAGGTAAAATCAATTGTTGTTGGAGGAGAGGTGCTGAATATACCAAAGGAGACATGGCAGATATCGTCGTCAGATGGTTCTGGTGGTACGATTATGGATTCTGGTACTACACTTAGTTATTTTGCAGAACCTGGTTATCAGATTATAAAGGAGGCATTTGCAAGGAAAGTGAAAGGGTATCCGGTGGTAAAAGATGTGCCTTTTCTAGATCCTTGTTACAATCTTTCTGGAGTTGAGAAAGTGGAGTTACCCAGTTTTGGGATTGTGTTTGAGGATGGAGCGGTATGGAATTTCCCTGTTGAGAACTACTTCATCCGGCTTGATCCTGGGGAAGTTGTTTGCTTGGCAATCTTGGGGACTCCTCATTCTGCACTTTCGATAATTGGCAACTATCAGCAGCAGAATTTCCACATCTTGTATGACACGAAGAAGTCTAGGCTGGGGTATGCTCCAGTGAACTGTGCAGGTGTATAAGGTCAGGAGGAGTTAAAATGGTTATAACTTATAACGATATGTTTTCAGTTTACATGGTTGAGCAGGAAAGCTAGATTCATTAATTGATTTTTCCAAGTAAATTATATTTGGTTACAGCCAGAAACATGGCTATAATTTGACATCCAACATAAATGTATCATGGTAGTTTCTATACATTGATTCTGATTTTATACAGTTCATTCTTGGTTTTCCTTTTCCATGTTACACTCGAAATTATTGTTTAATCGTGAACTTTGGGGATATCATCTCTTCTATTGTTTACATGGAAATTTTCAGTTTAACGTGTTCCATTGGCGCTTGAATCTTATGTATCCATAGTTCACTGAATTACGACTAATCTTGTTCGTTAGTTTATCGATCAAAGAATTGTGTCATTGTTTGCCCAAAAATCAGGATCCCTCAACTGCATTCTTCATGAAAAAATTGCAGTTTAGATTATAGCTACCATGCACGCGTGCTGCTGTGGGTTTCGAAATCCCTTATCGCAGCCATTTAGTCTCTCGTTTACATTGAACAGCATGAACTCTGCGACCCAAACTTCGGCCATCAAACTACAACAACTTTGGCAGAAAGTCATTTATGAAAGAATTTCTAATGACACGACGGAAATTATGTGTCAATGATCGTAATATATATTTTAAAAATATATTATTAGTATAATACATTATTAATTTTAATTTATTAAACTTTCTAGTATATAAGTATACAATATAATTTTAAAAATAATTAATTATAATAATAGTAAGAATTATTAATGTAATATTTAATTGAGAGCTTAATCTTCTTACAAAATCTACTTAATTAAATTTTTTAGTGTATTATTACTTTTTCTAGTATATGTTTATATGTGAAATAATCTAAATTGAGAGATAAATAATTACAATGTTGGTGAGATTAAATTATTATTATTATTATTATTATTATTTAGACTTAAACGCAAGTGAATAAGAATATTTTTTTTGACAATTACACTTTAATTTTAATTCATTAGCATTTTTATTATTATAATACCTATTTAATTTTTTATTTAATAATTACAATGACACTTGGTAACACCATATACATTTAAAGAGAGATGTCTCAAACTCTTATGAATTCTCTTGCATCAACTTTACTATATACTATTTTCGTGTCTATGCGATGTGCGAATATATTATTATTTTATTAATAAAATTTTAAAAATATAAGATTTTATGTAATTAAAATATATATTTAATAAAATAAGAGCAAGTCTTAAATTTTTAGAAATATTATTTTATTTATCTCTTACTATATGTATGCAATATAATCAAAAGATGCAAATTAAGTAATTATAATAGAACTAAAATGATTCCTAAAAAAACCTTCCATCCAAATGCACAGGCGACACTCATCTTTTATATATTAATTACACTCGGCATCTACTTCTCTTTACACCACAAGATGCGTCTCTCTCCGCTCCCCTTTCCTTCTTTCTTTCAGAATTTTCTTACAATCCAAATCCCTTTTCATCTTTATTCATGCCTCTTTTTTTTCCTCTCCGAAAAATCAATTAAACTCTTTAATTATTACTAGCTTATTTGCATGTTCATAAAAACTTCCAGTCAAATCCATATATAATTAATTTAATTACTATATTCGGGAAAAAAATCAAATTAAACTTTTTACTGTATTAATTAATTTAGTACCCATATTTGTAAAATATACTACCAATCAAACTCGCTATTCATGTTTTTTTATTAATAATCATTGTTTATTAATTGTGTCTCTCTTTTCATAAAAGATTTCTAATTAAACCCCTATATGATTAATTTAATCTTTATATTCGATAAAAAAAAATTAAGTCCCTTACTGATTATTTTAGTTCCTGTATTTATAAAAAACTTACAATCAAATCGATACATAATTAATTTAGTCTGTATTTGTAAAAAAAAAATCCAATTAAACTCGTTACTAATTAATTTGGTGATGTTGTTCCTAAAAAGATTCTCAAGATGGATGCGAATTGCTAGTATAGATATAGAATGTCAACAATTAGGATAGATAACTGATTTGGTGTGGCTACCATATACATTATACCTACTCATTTTCTTTTCTAAGAGGAGAATATTTAGTTATCCTTCTCCAACTTTGGAGTCAATTCAAATAACCCTCTAAATTAAAAGATGCTTCAAAACCCCTAAACTAAATTGATTCTTTGTTGAACGTGCATTACTTGTCTGTTGTTGCGTAAACTATGTAATTATCCACTAGCTCCCTTGGAAGCTTACAAAATTTCCATACTTTTGTCTTAAAACTTATAATATAAACTTTATATTTTCTAATAAAAAAATAGTAAAAAATTGCAAAAAAAATATAAAATTAAGGGTTAGGATAATGAAAAATTAATTTTTTTTTTGGATCTTTTCCTTTCCTTAAGATATATTTTTAAATTTCTCATTAATTTATTCATTTTTTTCAATGGCATAACCCTACTATATTTATTACATTTTTATCCATTTTTTATATTTTTTTGCAATTTTTTTATCCATTAAAAAGGTAACTTTTAGGTGTTTGGTGGGTTTCTTTTTGTGAGTTATAAAACTTGGGGATCAAAGTGAAAAAACTAGAAAATTTAGGGGCAAGTTTTCTTATTGATGCGCATGTGGTTCCATTCATTTGAAAGGAAAATTTAACAAATCAATTTAATTCAGGGGCCTTTGAAGCATCTTTTACTTCAAGGATGGTATTTGAGTTTGACCAATTGTTATTATTAAAGGATGAATTCAAGAGTAGCAAAGTAACAAGAATCTATAATACTAATAACTTTCAACCAGTCTATTCAAGATTGAGTTATCATATGTTAACCCTCCAGGTAACTTTGAATTAAATAAAATACAAACCTATCATGATCCAAACAACTGTTTCCAGCACAGGGAAGGAACCTGAAAGTTATACAAAGGCTCTCCCTCCTCTCGCGCTCTGTTTTCTGATGCAAGTGCCGGATTTGCTCCACCGTTGTTCGATAGAGGATTGGATCCATCTGTCGTCGATGGCTGGCAAATAATTATGAACCTTTCCGAGCCATTAATATGTTTGCGTAGTATGAAGGTGTATAATCACTGCAAAAGAAAATTAACGCAGCTGATCAAGCACGAACTACTCGCAAATTCTCAACTTCTCCAACTCGACTTGGTAACCTAAGATTGTTTTCCAATGGATTCCAGTTCCAAAATTCCTTACAATAAATTAGGAGCAGATTAACAACATTTGAAGTTACAGTTTAACAAAATGGCATCAAACTTAAGGAAGACACACCTTTCAGTGATGCTTCGAGACAGACGGAAATTATGTTTCCGGAGCCTTTCTCTTACGATCTGATGCTGAGGAACTATCTGACTGGGATAGACCAAATACCGACCTGCATGATGAGACAAAATCACCAACCAAAGATCAACAAAGGTCTCAGAAAAGAAAGGAGAAACTGTTACAATTGAAGGGAAAAAAAAACTGAGCGAAACAAAAATATGGTTATGTGAAGAGCTGCTCTATTTGCTAAAAATTTCTTCCATAAGAAACAGGGAAATGCTGAAGAACCATATATCTCCATGACTGTTCATGGACAACAGCTCCAATATTAAATAATTCTCGCCATTCACAAGCACAGGAAATATAGCTCCAACGTAAGATGGGAGATACTCGCAACAAAAGAACAAACCCTGTGTTCATGTGCTTCCCTGTACCCAGCCCCAAAACAATGCAATTGGGAAACCGAGGTTTATAGGGAAAGCAACAAGGTTCATATACACTAAGAGAATATTACTGCCCAAGTCAAAAAAACTACCGAGTATCACTCCCAGCATTCCTCGGCCAGCACAAAAACTATCCATGTCTAAGAACAGTACAACAGCAAAAACTGAGAGTAAACAACCGATTTAAAACAATTTTTTGTAGGAGGAAATGACAAACAATAGAGAATCATGGAGCTGGTAAGTAAAAACTTTTCATACAACTAGGAAAGAAATAGGTGCTCACCCACAAGTTGAACACTTCTTGTGACGCTCACAAAATATGGACAAGCATACAGAACAAATGTAGCCCGTGTCAATTGTGGTTTTGTGACAAAAACACCTGCACAATTCAATGAGGTATTAAAATCATGAAAACAAATATTGAACTACATTACTTTTGGAAGACCCTCCATCAGCAAAATGTAGACGCCAAAGCCTCTCGGTCAATTTCTCATTACTCAGATAATAATGCAAACCATCAATGAGAACAACAAATGTAATAAGTCTGCTAATAGTAAAAGTTCAACTTATGAGGAAACACCACCAGCCAGAAATGGTTGGAAAAGTAACCCTATTATCTCTTCAAAAAGCTTGTAAGCTATTTGTGCATCAATCAGAAGGATGATCATGTCCTTGAGCTGATTGTGCATCAATCAATTAATGTCCAAGTTCATGAGACACCAGAATCAATGAGACTTAATGACAAGATCCGATAGAAGTTGCCAAAGTTTCTCTAGTAAAGGAGGAAAAAGAGGCCTCAACACAAGAACTTTTCACATATTTCTGGCGACACATGATGGGGAGTAATTATGTAGAACCAGTAAACAAAATACAGTTTTTGGAGAACCAAGTTTCAACTCAATACAACAACAACTCTGCTTCAAAAGACTACCTCAGGGTCCTATAAGTAGGCACTGGGTAGAAAAATCAGATTGTTATATGACAACTTGCTCACAGAACTTAGAATCATCACTATGCAAAGGTCTTAATTCTTCTACAATAACTAACAATCCTTGTAGGAAAACTAATATAATTAAAACACTTAAACTGACTAATACTTAAGCTTCTTCCTACAATATAAATACACCCTAAAATCTTCAAATACTCGGGCTGATGGATGTTACTCCTCCCTTGCTTCCAAAGTAAAAAAAAACAAATAATTGAAAGAACAAGTAGTCAGAGATGGTGTCCATTGTCCAAATACCATGTTGCCATGACTTACACACCATTTTATCAAACACCTAAAGGAAACTTATTCAGTTGTCGTTTGTAGCATTTTGTCGTATTGGATGATCAGTTTCTATGAATATTGACTCAAGTTCATCACACAAGGAGAAGTATAAAGGATAAAAGGCAAAAGATAGGCGACCACATCTGGTGTCTACTAAACTATATTGATAATGAAGGTCAACTAATCTATTCAGTTATCTTTTGAGAATTTAAACTCTATGCCCTTTTCTCCCATGACCAGCTGTGCAGTGTAAGGACTTCAAACAAAGAGCTAGGAAGCCAAGCACGAAAAACAGGAAAATATCACGAAGCACGAAAAACGGGAAAATATCACGTAACAAATAGTGAAGATCATCTGAGATAATGATTATAACTTACGATGCGCGGAAATCGACTCCAGCAGGCTTAGGCAGTTGCAAGAAGTTGCGAGAATACAGGTCAGTAGCAAATACAGTCTGCATAGATTTTCAAACAAAAAGTGTAAGAAAAAATTCAATTGAACGTGTCAAAAGAGCCCATTCTCCATCATTGCACCAAAGAAGCCCATATATCCATATAAGAATGAAAAATGCAAGAACATAAATATGGTTGAAGTATACACCCAAGTCTAGTATAAGTTTTACATACAAGAAATATTCTGAATCAGTTTAGAATCCATAAATTTCAGTTATCATAATTTGTACACAAGTACAGAGAAAGACATGATTATTATTTTAATTGTTTCAACATAAACTTACAAAATAAAGCATACCGTTAAATACTGAAACAGCCCCTCCAGATGCTGGGGCTTAAAATAAACACCCCCAGTTATGTGAGAAGCCTATTACAAATGCATCGTAAATGGTTAGAAATGCATACGGAAGAAATGCAAGAGCACATAGATTTTCTAAGGTTGACTTATCCATCTAGATATACTACCTGCTGAAGGAATGCTGAATTATGAGCTCCAATATAACAAGAATCTATAGGCACCTGCAGACAGGGTAAGCGCACAAAACATAAAAACTTGAGAACTTGAAAGGGCCAAGATCTCTAATGCCAGGGGTATCTCAGAAAATCAACAGACGGCTGAAAACATAAATGCATGGACAACTAAAAACAGAAGAGAATCCATGGAGGACCTCAGCAGGGACAAACAAAAATTGTATGCAGGTCTTAAACCCGTAATACCATGAATGAAAAAAAGGCAATTATCTAAAACAAATTTAGGGAGCAAGTGCAACTTAAACAAACTGACAGAACTCATTTACATTTTCTATTTCCCAGGGGAAACATACTATGTTGATAAAATCTAACTAAGCTATTAAATAAAAAGTTGATCAAATAACACCTTACATTATGAAATTAAGTCAACTAAGTGCTCACTGAGCCAATTAATTATTGAAGAAAAGATCCTACAAGATTGTTTTCCCACTGTGACACCATCATCTTTCTGATGTGGCATCACACCTGGTCAATTTTTATAACTAAATTAATTGGCTCACACAGGCGTAATTGACTTTTATAAATGTAAGGTAACAGTTAACCATTTTTTTAAAGAAAGTCTCAAGTGTAATTTCTACACATGGCTGAATTGCAAATTTACAGGGGGGGAAAGGTATGTAGCGGCAGAAATACTTTCAAACTCAGTGTCCCTGGTCCAGTAATATACAGTAGGCTGAGCATATCGAGTGTGAGCCGCAATTCAGCTGTGAAAGATAACTTGAATGTTTTAATGTTTCTAACTATCAAAGCTCTCATACATCAGATACAAGTCACATTGATGCAGCTCTTTCACTGAAAGATAAATAGCTATAAATCAGCCAAGAATGTAGAGACTGGAGTAACAGGTGAACAACAAAATAGAGAAGGGAACAAAAGAAAAGTTGCATAAAAGCAACATAACAATGGTGTCAGGAGCAGAAGATAGCAAGTAAGGACAAAAACTAAAGGGGCCTAACCATGAAATTAAAGACTAAAATGTATACAGTCAAGAAATGGCTGTTATAACCAGACACTAGTTATCAGATCATAGAATTTTATTGGCTTCAGTCATAAGGTTTTATTGAGAAAAAAACAAATATGCTTCAAACCATAAGGGCAGTGTATAAGGTAAGCAAGACAGATTAAAAAAGAAAAGCGTACAGTACCATAGATCGTTGCGCAGAGAATATTGCATTCATTATCGCAACATATCTGAAGGTCAAAAACAAAATTCAGGGTAAAAGGGAAAAGAAAAAGGATTATGAACCAATCAAAAGATTACAAAGGATGTACTGTTCAGGCCCGTCTGGTGATCCCTGCAAACATAAAATCTGCCATAGTGTGTTAGTAGTAAACATAGAAACCATGATCAACTAGGAAGTAGTAAATGCCCAGTTGCAACATAAGGAATCAAAATCTATGCAGGCTTATAACCTCATAAATGCAAGGAACCTTAATTGAATTAACTTGATCACCACAAAAACCAGTTCTTAAATCTAGACCATAAGCAGTGTAGCTCAATTGAAATATAAGCAAAATTTTCAAGTTCAACCAGCAGTACACATTGCTCTACTGTATTCAGGAATTAATTTTCATCACTAATTCGCTTAAACCACATCACAGTTAAAATTAAAAGATACTTCAGCCTTGAAAATCATTAAAAAACAGTATATCCAGAACAGAAACTGGAAAACAAGACTATAACTACTAAATACTTGATCAGATGAATTGCAAAATACTCACTCGAGGCTGCGGATGGAGTGGTCCTGAACGAAAAATCCTTTGAATATCTAGCCACTGTTAAATCAAACAATCTATAAATGAGCAGATTTGCAGACCCACACACACATTTTACAGCCTCAACATCTTACATAGTTTTTTTTATCACAGCCCAACAATCAGCTCCCTAACTAAATCACGTAGTCTAGCACAACAGTCCAACTTAGTTCCTCTCATAGCAAAACTAATGGAGTTTCAAAAGTGACAGAAAAACAGAATGAATAAACTTTAACAAAAGTAATAAATGCAAGCATACTAAATGTAATAAGGATACAGCAGAGAGCCATAGACAAAGATCCTGAAAGCAATGAAGATGCAACTTTTCCCTGAGGCGCCTCCTTAGCTAATTTCTCATCTTCGTTGATAAACTCCATCAATCTACGCAATAAATTGGAGTACAAAGGAGGCATTGTACCATTCTCAACTCTGGGACCAGAATTTGAAGACGAATCATACACATAGTCGCAAGAATTATAGCCAGTGGCAAGCACAACAACTTGGTTCAACTGATTTAGCAATAAAATGGAATTCAGAAAGGCAAGAACCTGCAGAGATCATAGAAGAGTCACATTCCCTGTCAGTTGCTGACCAGAAGAGTTCATTTTTCATTTTCCCGAAAACAGAGAGAGAGTCAAGGTTTTATTGTAGTAAGAGAGGGATTACATGAGAGAGGAATCGAGAGAAGGAGAGGGATGATGAGGCCCAAAAGAAGGGATTGGTGTCTATCAACACCACTACCAGGCTCACATCATCTGCAATTTGAAAACAATTAGACAGAAACAGCAATCGATGAACAAAACTGATAGTTGGAAGTAGAGTTGCATACCAGTGTAGAGTTTAGAAGGAACAGAAGGCATTGTTGAGATTTGTAGAATGAAAAAAAAGCGTTTCGGTAAGAGTGCGGCGATGGCGATGACAATGCCGGAGATGAAGTCAGTTCATGAATAGTGAAAAGGATGGAAACCTTCTTCTTCAACCATTACATAACCAGATGTTAATGCGAGAACCGGTCCAAGTGGGATTGAATCCAAAGCATCATATGCGATCAGCTCAAGAGAAGAATCCCTAAACCCTAAACTCAATTTAGGATTTTCACAAACTTTCCAAACCCCAACCTCGGATTGAGAAGGAGAGCAGTATCTGAGCAGGTGTTTTTCTATGGGATGAAGAAGAAGGGGAGCAGGGAGCTATTGGCTAGAGTTGGTAGGATTCGTAATTACAAGACCAAGAATATAATACGAACACCCACTGAAAAGAAAAATAATAATTTTTTATTAGCGCATACCGTATGAGACCGATCCCTTAAATTATACTCCGTACTATGAATTTTTTTTATAGATTTTTTTATATATTAATCTTAGATTGATATCATATAATATGAATTAGTTTTATAGATTTTATTTATTAATTACTCATTAAATTTCAAGTAGTTAAGAAAATTAAAATAAATTTGTAAAAATTTTACAAAAAATAAGCATATAAAATTTAATTAAACTTAACGAGCGAAGCTTGTTTAAGCTCGTCTAGTAAATAAACAATCTAGGTTTGAGTCGGGTTTGAACCAAACGTGAGCTTGTTAAAAAAAAAAGAAGTCAAATTTGAGTCGAGCATGAACCTTCTTGAAACTTAACGAGCCAAACTTGAGCTTCCCTAGGCTCGACTAGGCTAAGCTCATCTATAAATATATGAAAGTTGACGAAAATAAAGTTTTTAATATATATATATATATTTGCATTGTTGTAATTAACATTTAAGTAGCTAATTACTAATTAATTAAATTATTCTAATTAAATTATAGAATAATTTAGTATAAATTAATGAGTATTAATTAGGATGTAATATCCATCTATTCATTTTCCTTTCTAATTATTTCAATTATTTATTATATTTATAATAATCAGAATGTAACATATATCTATTTATTTTCTCAACACTTATTATAATTAATTTTTTATGTCAAATGTTAGCACTATAAAAGGTTTAGGATTTTTTTTTTCATTCTCTTCCTCCTTATCCTTCTTTCCTTCTCTTTCTATTGTTTTGTTTATACTAGGGTGCATTGGTTCTCAATTATAAAGTAAAACATCTCTTATAGCTCAAAAAAAGAAAAAAAGAAAAAAGGAGAAAAAGAACTTCTTGTGATATCCATTTTTTTATATTTGTCTAATATAATTATACGATTTTTTTTAGTAATTATTATTTAAATAACTATTTATTTAAATTTGTGTTCTCGAGATTACCGTACTTTGTAGTAGTTTTTATATGAAAATTGTAAAAGAAAAAAAAAGTGGAGCATTCAAGTAAAAAATCTATAATAATCTTTTATGATTTAAACATAAAGTTTATAATAAATGCTTTTAAAAATGTAATTAAATAAAATATAAATATTTCTCGTATGTCGCGGAAATTCGAGATTAGTATATTATGTAAAATTAATACAAAGAGAAAATTGTGGAGATATTTAGTATTGCCACGTCATTTTTTTTAGTTTGTACTCCCTCTGTCCTTATTTAATGGACGTTTTAGCCCAAAAACCGTGTCCATTTTTATTTGACGCCTTTGGCATTTGTGTCCAGTTTCTTTGTGCTTTGTCAATTTCACCCTCAAACGACGCGTCGTTTCCCACTTGAGCATCGCGTCACACAAGGGCAAATTGGACACAAATGGAAATACCTGGCCCATTTTACTTTTTGGTTGGAGACATGAATCAGATCGATTCAGTCTCCTCTGACACTCTCTTCTCCATCCTCTCCTTCTCTCTTCAAACGCTCTCAATCCTTTTCAATTCAAAAAAATTCAAGCCAAAAATTGAAATAAAATCTTGAAGGTAATACATGATGGAATCGATTCAGTTGGCTATCCGGGAAGTACCGTTTCTTCTCTTATCTTTCGTCATGAGACGATTCCGGCGAAATTTAGGGTTTCGGGTTTCCATCCGGTCCTTACTGTTCTGGATGTGCCCCGTAATGTCTTTCCAATATCATGGAGAGTGAAAGGGTTCGAAATCAGGTTGTATTCGCTTCTTTCTAATGGGAGTCTGGGATTTTTTATTTCTTTTCAAAACTTCGTGTCTGGGTTTCCATCTGGATTTATGTTGCCAGATGGTTTGATGAAAAAATTTTAAACTCCCTCGGTGTAATTATTTGGTGTTGGGTATTGTTGATTATGGTTTTATTTTCTAAAAACTCCATCTGTGAGGTTTTGTTTTTTGATTTCTTCATCTACTCTGCTTCATTTTTTTTTATTTCTTCATCTGTAAAGTTTCGATTTCTCTGCGTAGCAGGTTTTAAAATTGAAGGAATTTGTTAAAGATTAAGGATTAAGGATTAGGATGTTTTAACGAAAGCATTTTATTTTTTAAAAGAAACGATAGCATAACAAACTGGAATACATAACTGCTGTTAATTGAACTTTGGGATTGCAGTGATTTTGTTGCCAAATTTGTTCAACTTCCTATGTGCTTCATCGGAGTTGTTGATGCACATGTTGAGAAGCTCCATCTTCATCTCCAGCCTGGTGATTGCTTTGCCCAATGTCGTAAGGGCCTCGCTGGTGGTCAGGGAGACTTCTTCAGGATCCATACCATCTTCTTCAACATCAGCACCAGCCCTGATCTCCTTCAGCCTGCGATAGAGAGCCTTATGGCGGTGGATGTCCTCCTGTGTCTGAAGGAGTTTGGTACGGAAATCATTGTTGTCATCGTGGAGATGAGTGATTGCAGTTCCTGCATAGTTGAGCATGTGAGTGGCTTCGTTTGGATTCATTGTTGGTGGAATTAGACTGCAGAGTAAGGATTAGGGTTGATCAATGTGGTTTGGTTAGGGTTAATGGCCCTTTCTTATATAGGGAGTGGAGGGAAGATAGGAAGTAGTGTTGTTACAGCTTTTGATTAGGAGCATTGATTGGATAATTCAATGCTGCATCGGTCCAAGCTTATTCAACAAAGTAGGATAAGCATTACCCTATCAACAGTCGCCTAGATCAGATGAAGAGATGAAGGCTGCAACTAATGGAGAATCTGTTCAGATTTTTCGGGAATCTCTTCAGAAAAGTATCCAGTCCTACATTGACTCCTCTGTTTTATTTTTAATTAGCCTTAGCAGATGTAAAATACAGCTGGGAGCATTACCAATGCTCTGTTTTGTTTGGGAGCAATTGTGCTCTGTTTTGGTTAGCATTAGAAATTTTATGGTGCAATTGTATGAACCGCAGGGTTTGAAGCTATGTAATTTTGGGAGCATTGTGCTCTGTTTTGGTTGAATAAATATCCATTCCAGTTATTGCTTCGTGCATTTAGTTACAATTGTTTGTTTTCAGAATGATTTGCCAACTGCTGGCCTGAGAACTGGAAAGAATTGGCATATTTGGTCAAAAGGTGGCCTGAATATTGGAAAATTGGAATGGTTTGCCAACAGGTGGCCTAAAAAGTGAACTGAATTGCATAATTCAGTCCACGAATGGCCTGAAACTGAACTGAATTGCATAATTCTGTCTAGAAATGGCCTGAAAATGAACTGAATTATGCAATTCAGTTCAGTTTCAGGCCTGAAACTGAACTGAATTGCATAATTCAGTCTAGAAATGGCCTGAAACTGAACACAATTCAGTTCAGTTTCAGGCCTGAAACTGAACTGAATTGCATAATTCAGTCTAGAAATGGCCTGAAACTGAACAGAATTGCATCATTGAGTCCACAAATGGCCTGAAACTTCACTGATTTGCATAAATAAAATCTGAAATTAATTGCCTAAATTGCATAAACAAATCAGATTCAACAATACTGAAGAAACAAATGCCTGAATAGCATAAATTAAATCATAAATTAATTAAATCAGCTGGTAATTAAATGGACTAAATTTCAGAAATTAAATCAGAAGCAAAGAAAGAAGCACTGATAACATTTCTGGATGGACAAAAAATTTACAAAGCATCACAGAGATGTCAAAATAGCACCCAATCCTCACATTTGAGGAGATTAACCAAGCAACTAATTAAGGTAAAAACATCCGATCATCTGACATGTTTACAACAGAGGATTGGATGTTTCTATACAACATCCTAACTACACTACAGAATCCACATGATCAGTCTAAGATGTACAAATCCAAATCCACCATTTAGTTCATCCCCACTTTCTTCAAATCATACCACATATGATCAGGATTAACCAAGCAACTAACCAATCAGGATTTTGCACAAATGCCTGCTGCCTGCAAAAATATTCGATCATTTGTAATCTACACAAAAGAGGATTGGATGTTCCTGCATTACCAAAAGTAACATAATTTGACTCAACATTCATCAAATACACACATGCTCCATCCTTGTTAAGCCCTTCCTGCAAAACAAACCAGTAAAAAATAAGAAATCAATTAATGATCAAGGATGTATCAATTGAAAGAAACCTACCTGAGACTTTACGTAGATAGAAGTGCAACTGCATTGTCCACAATTACCCGAGAAAGACTTAATGCTGATGGTAAAGTTCTCTGTCTCTGCATTCTATCCTTATTATAATGTGGAATCTTGTAATTATTGGATCCATCACATTTGAGGATCTCAATCATACAGGACTGCAAGGTTAAGAACACATGGTTGCACTTAATTGCTGGAAAATCTTGAAAAGCTTCCTCAACTGCCGCAACCAACTGCTCAAGCGTTTTTGCACATTCCTTGCTTTGTAATGACTGTATAGCTCTAAAGAAGCCAAGATCTAAGACGTTTAGATCGGGAGAATTAGGCGGTTGACAGACAAGCTCAACAATCAAACCACTGTCTTGCACTGCATTTAAAAATTGAATATCGTAAGTGTGAATATGGCTCTTGGCATTGTCCTGCTGAATATAAATGATATCGTTAATACTATCCCTTGGCCACTTGGATGCTATCGCAGGCAAAACCTTATTAATCATAAATTCTCTAATTACTTCCCTTGTTATGTTAGATATAGCTTTGATCTCAAGCGTCCCGCGAGGCCTGTTACGACTCGATCTTAAAGCAGCAACTGAATGAACTAAAGGGAAAACCCCAAGCTTTCCATCAAATGTGCATAAACCATCTGAGTTGAACCTTGGTCTCGCAACAGCAACTAAAAACATAACTTTAGGTATGAAATGAGAGGATTTAATAGTTCTTACAGGGTCACTTTCGTCGTGCAACAAGTAATATGTTTGATGCTTCTTGGTTAGGTAGAACCACTTCTCGTCAATGTGCACCGTATTATCCATCTGCTTGAAGGTTGGATGATGAGGTAACGATGCTGGATCCAAACTGCTGAGGCAGTGGTTTATTCTGGCAACGTGATTTTCTGGAGTCAAGGTGGGTTTAATGGCATTTGTGTGGCGTTTGATTACTCCTTCTTTCAACTTCTGATGCAGATATGATTTCGAAACACCAAGTTGGAAAGCAAGTGACCTCAGAGTTGTCCTCTGTGACAAAGGAATACTTCGTATACGCTCCAAATCAAACCCAACTCGTTTACGACCACAATTTCTCACTCTCAATTTATCTGCAGAGTTGTTTCCTGAATCTCTCGCACGTTTCCATATCCTTTGAATTGTTCGAATGCCAACTCCAAACTGTCCTGCAACATCCTTCGTTGCTCCCCTCTTCAACATCCCATGCGTACTCTTTGCTAACAATAGTTGTATTACCTCCAGGCGTGCTGCTGTAGTGAGTTCTTTCCCCCTCTCTGAAAAAAACAATGACAAGTCAATATCATTGAACATTACCTACTTCCATCTGAGAATTAATTGAAAAATGACAAAAATTATTTACCTACGCGAGGCCTTTCGTTTATGTCTGGGATTTCCACCAGTTCATGGACTTCTTGGTGGTTGGTAAATTCCCCATTCTGGGCTGAAAGAAATCCAATCTCATCCTCTGGTATATCTTCCAACGTTGGCCAATCGCAAGAAGGAGATGAAGGTTCCGTCAACGGACTACAAGTAGGAGTGTTTGGGTACTCATTCACGCCAGCACTTGAAGAATCCATCCCAAAAAAATTGAAGGAAATTTGACAATATGAAGTCGGTGGGGATTGAAGGAAAATGGAAATACTGTAATTTGAAATCCAAACGGGAGTTCAAATAAAAACAGGGAACTGGAAAAGGGGGGAAGCAATTTCATTTTCGGATAATTTCGAAATGAAAATCTAAAATTTTGGCTCTAAAAATTGGCGGGTTAGGGTTGGATTTTTGTTCAATTTTGGTTCAGAAATGGAGGAAGGAAAGAAAGAGAAGCGAAGCAAATAATGAAGGAAGGAAGAAGAAGAGGCAATATGACCGTTGATCTAGTGGAGCCCACAGACATGGTTGGGGCCACAGCTGACGGATTGCAGCATTGCCTAAATAGCCGGGATTCACTCCCTCGCGTCCATTAAAAATGGACGGAGGGAGTATAAGATTGCCATGTGGCACTTGAAATAATATTTGGGTTAATTTTTATGTTAATTAATTAATAAATAAAATTTAAATAACTCAATTAATTATGAATAATTAATTAATTAATAATTAAGTTTTACTGTGTGTGTGTTACCTAACATATAACTCCAGTGGTCATTACACTATTGTCAACTTCCATATTGCTTTCAAATATTTCACAAAATATTTGTGTTCTTTTGTACATTTCATGTATGTAATTATAAGCTGAATGGTACACGAGATATAAGGTGCAAAATATTTGTGTTCTTTTGTACATTTCATGATACAATTGCGGATGTGGATGACAACGGATCAGAGATTACTAAGTGAATCTTGTCCTTCCATACAAAACAACAGCCCCTTCACATCTCCAGGTCTTCCAGATCCGGCAGGGGAAATCGAAGAATCGCAGCAATGCCAGTCAACTGCGCTAATTCTGTTTTAAAAGCAAATTTTAAGACAATATGAATCCAAAAAAACCTGTTAGCTAAGGTCGCAAAAATAAGAGAAGCTACCATATAATTATGTGGTTCTTACATTCCTAAAGAAAAAGGAAAAGGAATTGATGCTTACGCTCTCCAGAAACGTGCATCGATGAAAATATATGAACAGTACCCCCTGATTCCTTTACCGAGTCTACTAACTTGACATACTTTTTCCTTGTTACGACATCAGCATTCCTGAAAATGAAATCAAGAACAAGAAATTGTCAACCCCTGTCTCACAGAAACTGAATTACAGAATTTAAACAGCAGAGATCAATCTATATACACATATGTGGAACTTCAATTACCAAAGTTCAAGAGACGGACCTGAATAATTCATCAGTGATGAGAAGAGTTTGGATGGCCATGCGTTCATGGGCAACCTCTACGTGCTTTGGCCCATAGCATGCACGAGCTGAGTCCTAACATAAAACCCCACAATTTAGTGTAGTCCAACATATACTGATACGCATAAAAACGTAAATAGCTATCTTCAAATAATGACCATTGCTGATAATTTAATCCTAGTCATCCTTCAGTCTCTCGGGTTTTCACAGCATTCTCAGCAAGGAGAGGTTCCTCACTTCCACTGACAAACAAGCTGCCATCCCTCCTCTTTTGGAGTTGCTACTTTAGAGTTCATCTCTTATTATGTGTATGGAGCAGGAAGAAGAAGGTAGGGATAAGGCTATATTACAGATTGCATGCATGTCAATTTGGCCCTGCAAAGTACATCTTCTTTTCGATACCAAGTTTTTTCCAACTAACCCATTAAGTTCTATTTTTTCTCAAAGTTGCTCAGGGTTTCATACCAAGCAGTAGAGAACATACTGATAAGGAACTATATTGGAGGGCAGAGAAAGCATGTTAAAGGGGTAATTGAAAAAAGAGAGAATAAAGTCAACTGGAAACCACCCAAAACTCAAAGGGTGCAAGTGATTTAGCAAAACAACAGAAATTGAAGGCCATGGTTAGGGATGGAAACTTACATTTGAAAGCATATCATGGAAATCCTTGAGAGCTCGGACCTGCGCAAAGGTGAAAATAAAGAGAAAATGTAATTGGAAGGAACTGACTGGTACTAAGTTGAAAGTATTGACCAACTTCCGCTGTCTACTTACCTCTTGTGCTGCTTTAGTGTCTTTTATCATAATCATAACATTTGGAGCATCAAGAACCTCTTTCAAACTATGCCTGCCAAGATCCAATATTTAGTAATTCAAATAAGTGATTAAAACAAGAAACCATCAACGAAAGCAGGTAAGAAGCCAAGTTGCACAGAAGCAGCAGCTTGAGAGCAAGCTCATCATCACCTAAATACTTTTATTCTCTATTGTCTCAAGAAAACTCCCATTGGGCACAAAATCAGTCTCATTGACATAGATAAGGTGAGCACTTAGAACTGATAATGAGAAGGAGCATACTTGTATCCTGAACTTGTATTCACAAGTACTGTGCGTTTCTTATTCTCAATAATAGGCCTTAGTTGTCTCCTCTCTGCCTCCAACAATAAGTGCCGATGAAACTGATCCTAAAGCACACAGAAATAGGGTTTATAGGAGAGGTGATAGCTGGAAAAAAGTAAAAAACTTCCTCATGGGAAAGTGACCACAGCTGTAACCATGACCACTCTTTCAAATACAAAAAAGAAAAAGAAAAATAAACAACAATAAAACATTCAGACCTTCGTGAAACCAGGACTTGCAATCACAACGCAACGAACAACATCAAAATCAACGTGTTTGAGAAAAGCCTGTAACCAGTAGCAAAAAGAAGAAGAAAATAAAACAAAAGAACAGTCAGCTATTGCAGAACAAGTACACTAGTATACAAAAAGAATGGAAGCCTAGCACCACTGTAAACATTTCAAAGAGACAGCACTTGAAATGGACTAGAGAAAAGAACTCACTTGTAACACATGCTCAAAGAACTTCTTCAATGCCTGCAAGGCATGGAATGATGATTAGCAAACAAAAAAACAAAAAAGATTAAATTCTAGTAGATTAGCACATTCCTTCAACATACCGACTCATAACCAGCAATGGCAGGCCCATGTTTTCGAGGAATCGATGTTTCGATCCGGGCACGAGTACTGGTCACACTGTAGTATACCAGCCAAAGCACCAATAGTAAATTGATTGAATGAAGAAATAAGTATAAAGAAATGAACATAGGGACACGAATGCAGTTCCTTTCTCAAAGAACTTTATAATGAACCCCAATTATCATGCACGTCCAAGATTATTGAGAGACCAAACATCAATACCAAAAGAATAACACAGATACTGACACTTTTATGCTAACACCAATAACTAACCACTGTGGCAGTATATGGTTCGTGATGTGTTCTTGTCTAATTAAATCAATATCCACCAAGTGAAATTAGTGAATGATGCAATGATGTGAATTAAGAATTACCAAGACAAACTATCCATGCTAACCATGTACTATTCATGCAGAGCTCATTTGACTTCATATTCTCAATACTGAATGCCTTTTTTTATGGTTTCTTAAAGGAACTGGCAATTTTTTTTTGTGGGAAAGAGAAGGGGATTAAAGCCTTACATAGCGATGCTAAAGCCATTGATGGGGCGTCTAAATTGAGAGAAAGGTACTGACATTGGATTGAGAAAATTGTCATGGAAATAAAAAAGGATGAGTGATAAGCATACCAATATGCCATCTTATACCTCCTACATGTGAGTATATATGAGCTTCAAAATACCATTTTTACATCCCACATCAAGGATACAAGTTCTTCAATTTGAAAACAGGAACCCTATGTTTGTGGTGGAACAGTCTCAAGCAAACATCAACCATGACATGTTCTCGCAGCAGTGTGAAATACCACATATTCACAGAGTACCCAGCATTTAACCTAGTGAATGACCCGTGCAACACTGAGTGCCTAGCATATAATCTATAAAAGTTGAAGCAAAAGAAGACTAATTCGACACTCTAGACATTGGATTCAGAATCCTTGGACATCAGACCTGGAATCCTCAGACATCTTGCACTTGATAACCATAAACATTAGAATTGAATAATACAATCCAAGAGAAGGCTAAAACCTTCTACGCTTGTAAAATTAGTGGACAGACTACATGATTACAATAAAGAACAGCTAGAACTAGCATTTTATTGAAACTACTTCCAAGAAGCATAAACCTTATAAAAGGTCTATTGCATTATTCATACCTTCTTCCAACGAGGAAGATGTGTGCTAATCCTTCTTGCATTAGAACTACGGAAAGATCAGCGCTTGCAGCAGGATCTAACATTATGGACAAGAACATATATTAGCTAACAAGAAAGATGTTCTTTAATCCTTCTTGCATCAAAGCTACAAAAAGTATCAGTGCTTACATGAGTACCAAAAATTAAACAGCTGTGATTTGTCTATTCTTTGGAAATAAGTGTTCATCACTTGTAAATGAATTCAAGGGACATAATAGGGACAACAACCAGTTAAGAAAAATGAACAACTTCCTCAGCTCTTATTTTCTGAAAACATTCAAAACTGGATGAAGGTTTCATCTTAATATAAACCTGGGTACATCATGCAGTTCAGCCATGAAAAAATCCATCATGCAAAACTCATGGAAGTCTTGTTGTGGCATAGAAATGACTTTCCATCATGACAACCTCAAGAAAGAATTAGAAAGAGAGAAATTCCATCACATACCAGAGGCTTCCTTGAGTAAATTGATTGCCATTGAGTCCCATATAGCCTATAATATGTTGCAATTTAGAAGACAGGTCAAATGATGCAATAGAAAAAGGCATGAATACGAGAATTGAAGAAATATTGAAACATTGTAGATAATTCCAAATATTGTGTGATTGAGGAAAGAACTGAGCAATGAGCAACAAAAGAAACCATATTATCCAGAAGAACCGTACCTTACTCAGAACAAAGGATCGTTGCGGCTCAAGTTCCAAAGTATGGTATGCTCCAATCTGCAAGAAAATATGATGACTTGGATGCAAGAGAGGAATCATGTAATTCCACAAGACGGACTGTCACTGGGCGTACCTTAACGTGGTTGTTCTCTAAAAAATTTCTTCCCTGTATTCGCAAAACTGATCCTACTTTATCATAATCTACATACTTAAAAACAAACAAACAAACAAACTAATAAATAAATAACATTCATATATTAAGAAACAATGATGATACTTTCTTTATTCATGCACACAAAGTACTATACTTGCTATCCACACCAATAGAAACAAGATCAAAGCAATTGTGTAACATGCAATACCTCAACTTGAACTTTCAATTTGAGCGACACCCGCTCAGCATCTCTTCCACCAGAAGCCCCCTCTCTAAGCACTTTCCTAATAAATTTTTGATATAATGAAAATAGAAAAGTTTACCACGCCAGGAATGAATCTATGACCCAAACTAAACGGAAAAATAAAGTTAGAGAATTGATGGGCGGTACCTTACAGTAGGTGCCGTAACATAATCTCCAGGAGATATCAAATTGTAAACGAACCATAAATCATCAGAATCCTCAGGCTTCATCTACAGAATATTAATCGGAACTTATTATAATCCTTAAAACAATTCTTTTTCATCTGGTTCAAAAAAGATTATTATGAAAAATAAAAAGAAAGAAAGCTACTGAATTTGTTACCTTAACGCTGCCTTCCCCATCTCTTACATAGGCCCTTCTCTCTATCTTCATGCTTTACGAATTGTCTTTTCGTCTGTGTTTTTGCTGTTTATAAGATGGACAACAGTGCTTTTTTATTATTATTTTGGTTTAATTTTCCTTATTTATGAGGATAGAGTTCGTGAATGATGAACAGGAGGAAGAGGATAATCGGAAAACCCAATACGAGAGCCAAGGGAAACGACAAAACGTTACCTGAAAGCGGCGGCGGGTTAGAATCTCAGGCGGAGGGACGAAAGCGAAATTAAACACCAACAGATAGCAGGACTGAGTTAAGTAACCAAGAAAGGTAAGCGAACACCGACTACACTACAATTCCGTATGTGAGTAGGAATAAATAAGTAAGCACCGCGGACAACCGGATCGGCCCACCGGAGCGAGATTTGAACCAATCTAAAATATCCAATTCGTTTTGTTTTATACCAAGAATCTATTTTATTTTAAAAGGGAAACTTAAATCCGCGGTAAAAAAAAAAATGTGATTATGACGAGGCTCACATTCTCTTATCGAATTATTTTTTCTACCGGAAATTAAAGTCATCTATTTAATTCATGCATCTGGATATTTAAAATTTTCTTTGTAAAAGAGCAACTAATAAAAAACTGTGGTAACCGCACTGCATCCTCTAGCACAATTTCGTTGTAAGTTAGTGGGAAGTCATTAGTATTCAATACCACCACATTTGCTAAGCAATCATATTCGACAATAACCTTCTCCAACCCTTATTGACCGGCCCAAATCAAAACACCGTGCATCCTTAGGGCCTCTGCTAAAGCAACCCCGGGTCGTTGCTCTAGGAAAATGGAGCCAGCAAATACCATAGACCTCCTAGTGTCCCTGGCGATGAAGTTCGACCTTAATTAGCTCCGATAGCTGCATTTGTGTTGATTTTTGCCACTCTCTCTGGAAGTGGCAACTATTTCAACATGACAGTGCTGCCTGCAGGAGATTGAGATCCAAGATCAACCTTCAACACTTCCTTGAAATTTATTAACAACTTTCCCCTCTAATAAAGACTATTTGTGGCACTTTGTCTATTTGATGGAAAATTCTATTATTCTTGGACGACTATAAAAACAAGAATTTATTGTGTGCTCATAAAGTGACAATTCATAGTTCACAATCACTCACAATAGTGGGATCTAGGGGTGTTCTCAGTCAGTACTGAAATATTTCAGTAATAAAAATTTGATATTCAATACACCATACTAGAAATAATAGATACCGTATCATATTATCTATTATTTGATATCATTGGTAAATTATCAAAATAATTTTAGTACGGTATCAACAAACACCAAATCAAAATATAAGTTGGACGATTTTGTGGAGAAAAAGAGAGGGTTTTGAGGTGAGGATGAGAGAAAAAATAGGGTTAGAATTAGATAATTATATTGGATAAGAAAATGGGGCGTGGCGTGGTATGTATGTGTCCATGCCTTCTTCTATAATTATTTTTTAAATTTATATAATAAATATATTAAAAGTATAAATATATGAAAGGTAAAACGGTATTACGGTAATGTCCCGTAATGTCCGTGCAACAAAAATAATTTACCGTACTATATCGAATAAAATTCGATCAGTATTTATAATACTATATAAAAAAAATGAAAAAAATAATCGACCGAATAAAATAAAGTTTGGTTTGGTGTTTCTATAATTACGATATGGTACTAGTAGGATCCACCACTAATATGAATTAGGAAGTATATTTAATGTCATTCACAAGCTAAAAATTTCCACGTGTTTCTAGTAATTTTTTCATAAAATAAAATAAAAAACCGTAAAATAGATCAAGAAGCCACTAATGAGATTAGAAGTACTTTTTATTATTATTGATATAAGCCACTTTAGATGTTGAAAATGCTAATTTATTTGAGATAAATTGGATGAAAAATGAAGCAATTGAGTTTTCATGTCATTATCTCTGAATTTTTTAGCTTCTTGGTTAGTTAATGGAATGAAATGCTGATTTTTTGTCCTTTTTCATAGATATTACCTCAATGTCGCGGTTAGTTAATGGAGTATTTGTTTAAAATTTCCAGCAATATAAATATTAATAAAATATTATATTTTGCTGCCACGCAGTGAAACGTGTGCAGCCTGAGTAGTTGAATGACGAAGCATGCTTGCCCGATATAATAATACCAAGGATTGCATTACATTAATCTATCGCCATTCCTTCATTAAGTTCTACGATCCAATTACCAAGATTTGCTTATGATTATCGGGAGTTAGGTATTTCTGTCGATATTTTTATCATCAATAAAAATAATCATGCTCATTGACGATACAATGAATTACAATTCGTATGCACCATTGATTGGCGAACACGTTGGTTAAAAACATAAATAGATAAGAACTAAGAGCCGGTGCGTTGAATTAATTAGTCATAAAATAAGAAAAATTATTATCTCATGTTAAATCAAATCAAACAATTTATATAAATAGAGATTAGAATTATGTGAAGTTTAATAACATTGATTTTAAAGAAACAAGTTGGAAGCTTTAGGTGTGAGAATCGACCCGAACCGTTATAAAATATTCTCATGATTTATAAAACTTCTTAAGTTTATTATCATGGATTCTTTCCAGTGGGTTTTTGCTGCATTAGAAGAAACCCTTGATTATAATAATTATAGGTACATGTCCAGTACTCTTTAGTAATTTGCTTTTCAAAATTAGCTACAAAATTATGAGGTATCTAACTAATTGTGCTACAATTTTACAATAAAATGTTTTTTTTAAAAAAAATTTGAGTTTTTTTCCTATTTAAAAACTGATTGAATTAATTGAATTTTTTTCTACTAATTATATTTCAACTGGATACGAATTGAATTAATTAATTGCTTCAATTCCATATCCGATCCGACCGTTCCAGCTCCAATTCCGGTCCCAGTAATGTTGGTTTACCAGTATATGATGCCAATAATCAGCAGCGAGTAAGTAGTTTTATGCTATTTTGTGATGACTTTTAAAGTTAATAACTTTCAAATTTTTAATCTTTCTATTGTCAATTTATCACATCTTATCTCCTAATAAATTGAAAATAATTTTATTTGCGCCCAGCCTGATGATGGGTATACCGGTCTTTGGAACAAATTCTTCGGTCAACTTCCTTACAGTGGCCAAACATACTCTAGAACTCCTGTCGTCGTCTGCTGGACCTGCTGGCGATTTGAGGTTTGCTCTAAATTGAGGCTAAATGTGTAATTTTGACACTCTGCTACCGTAACGAATGTTGGAATCCACGGCCGTAGAAATTATAGAAATCGAGTAGTATTTTATGAACTTTTCTTTTTCTTTTTTGCAGCCAAACGATCACGTTAGACTAAGTGATGGTGGAAATTGTGAGAGAATAATTTGCAGGGAGTGTTTTAGAAGAGCAGTCTTGCATAGGAGCAGATTGCAATCTCTTGTAGAAGATGTGCTGACATTTTTTGAAGAAAAGTTGAATATGCCTATAACCCAACATGTTGCCGTCTTCTTGGTAGATGGGGCAGAGATGATCAAACAAACAAAAGAACCACGTTATGGGCTTACAATGACAAACAGAGAATCTTGTGTCATTGTAAGCAGGTTTTTTTCTATCTTTTTTTTCAATTCAACAAAGTTCATTTTTAATTTTTAATATATTCTATAAAAATGTTCGATCGGGTGAAATGTGCAGGTTGAAGATACATGGGAGAGAGACGGAAGAGTTTTTACAAACACGAAAACTCAGCCCTTAAACCATTCAAGCAGGATAACGATTGAAGTTTTATATGGCATGCCAAAGTATGCATTCATTCTTCGTTCGATTTCGGTTACTATATTACATGTTTAAAATAAGAAAAATAAAGAAAAATATTATAAATGTAATTTAATTAATTAAAATTAAATGCATTTTTTTTCAGACCTATGATGGGGGGAGTCCTTGCTCATGAATTTATGCACGCATGGTTAAAACTTAAAGGTGATATTCTAAATTTATTATTAAAAAATAAAGCACATTTTATAAGAAAATTATGTCAATTATAAGGTTTTTTTTTCTTTCTGTAGGGGTTACAGGATTGGAAGTAGAAGTAGAAGAAGGCATATGCCAAGTGATAGGTTACCGATGGTTAAAGTGGCTTAAGGCAAGCTATCCTGACGCATCGCAGTACACAAAGGATATGATCAGGTACTTGAAACATAGGGTCAGAACACACGAGAGTCATGCTTATGGAGTTGGGTTCAAAAATGCGCAATCGGCTGTTTCAAGACGTGGCCTTAAGGATGTAGTTGACTCCATTGTTAACCATGGAACTCTTTATGATTAATTTTCTTTTCTCCTGAATTTCCATATATATATATATATATATATTTTAATTTGGTAAATCAAACAATCTCTACGCAAAAATTTGAGATCATATCCATTGTACTCAATCACTTATTTATTTACTACCTAACTCTTATATATATATATATATAAAATTAAGCAAATTAAAATGTTTCGTTGGTGATTATCTGATTTTTCTATCTATATATAAATCAATTTCAATTATTAGAATTTAGATATAATTATTTATATAAAATTATCGTCACTAACATTTTATAATTATATAAAGTCTCACTCATTTATTTTCTTTCCTACAAATAAAGAAGGAAAAATGGACAAATATATAATTTTCTTTTGCTTCCCAATAAAAAAACATTTTTCTTTTGATAGCTAAAATAAGGTAGGCAGTGAACATGACACGTGGGGAAGTAGTGGTAGGTAAGGAACGATCGACGCTCTGCAACAACAACAACAACCACATCAACGAAGATTAATTTATATGAAAAAGGCGCGCAAATCTCCTTACCTACCCAACATTATCAAACCGAAAACTCAATCATACTTCTTCCTTCTTCTTCCTCCTCAACCCTAAATTCACTAGAAAATAAATAGCAAAAGCGTAACACGAGATCACTCTAGCTTGCTTTGGTCAGTGTATTTTGTGCTTTCATGACAATGTTGCTTTGGGTTTTAATGGGTTTCAAATTCTCTTTTTTTTTTTTTTTTTTTTTGGTGATGATGCAGATATTTGGTTTATTCAAGAATGGCGAACCCAGTTGTGAACCCAGAAGAGCAGGTACTGCATGTATTATGTGGAACGTGGGTGCCCAGAATGGGTTTGGGTATTTAGCGGGTTACTGTCTCCTTGAATTTCTTTAATCTTGCTTGTTGGACTTGTTTAGGTTGTTCTTGGAGAAGAAATTGAGCATGTCAGGTTGATCACATTGAACCGTCCTCGTCAATTGAATGTTATATCATCCAAAGTGGTAATGCCCATTTCTCTACTCCAAAAACCCATCTTCCCCACAGTACAAATACATTGTCTTGGTTGATTCCTTATAATCTTACTCATGCCCTTGATCCTTCGTTTCCGTATGTATCACTACGATCAGGTCTCTCTGCTAGCGGATTTCTTAGAGAAATGGGAGAAAGCTGAGGGGACAGAGCTTATACTAATCAAGGCTAGTTCTCAAGCCACTCATTTCATATTCACGCTCGTGTTTTGAACATTCTGCTTTTTTGTTTCCTTGAATGACTTGGTCGGACAGAAATTTTTTTGGGTTTTGGTTTTGAGGTAGAGTTAATATGAATCCTCCTTATACTTGGTTCTTACAATCCTACACCAGGGGCGTATGCTATGCTTTTGCTAAAGATTTGTGTGGATATCAAGCATCTAAAGCATTTAATACGTTGTGCTAATATTATTAGCTATGAAGGCCATTATCACAACTAACCTAGCTTGTTTGGGATACCACAACCAGCCACCCTACGAACTCTTTCTAAGATGTAGTGGTCCGTTGGTTGTTAAAAGTTCATAATTCTGGCCTTATGTCTTATACAGGGTGCTGGACGAGCATTTTCAGCTGGTGGGGATCTAAAGATGTTCTACGATGGCAGGGCAACAAGTAAGTGTAATGTCCCGGACTAGTTTTCTTTAGGTCTTATATATAATCATTCATCCAAATTATTTTCACATTCATTGGGATACAACCACTTGCACCAAAGTGATATTTATTTTGTTTAACTTATGAGATTATTCTTAACACATGTATATGAAACAAATTTAGTGATGACTTGGTTTTTCCAGAGGATTCATGTCTTGAAGTGGTCTATAGGATGTATTGGCTTTGCTACCATATCCATACCTATAAGAAAACCCTGGTACTGATATTCTGCATCTGTGATCTGTTTTTGTATTTATGCAAAATTATGGTTGAGATCAGTATGCGATGAAAACTATCAATGTGATCCGCAGGTTTCTCTTGTGCATGGAATTGCAATGGGTGGAGGTGCATCTTTGATGGTTCCAATGAAATTTTCAGTAGTCACAGAGAAAACGGTGGGTGGTTGTTACAAATTAGTGCTTACAAGTTATGATATTTCTATTTGATGGCCTGGAGTTTCGTTGTCAACTGGAAACACTACATCTTTTTGGTTTCTTAATGATTCATAGGTTTTTTCTACACCAGAAGCAAGTATTGGATTTCATACTGATTGTGGTTTCTCATACATTCTTTCTCATCTCCCGGGATATTTGGGTGAGTGTGCAACTAATGAAAAGGTTGACATCGTTATATTTGGTTTATTGTTGTTCATTATCATTAATGATTTTGGAGAGCACTTGCTATCAGGATGCTTAATGTATTGTAGAACAGGACAGACTGAATACGTGGAAGAAATTTTCTGTCATCCTTTATGTTAGACTGATTGACTGCACTTGGTCTTTGTTTATAGGGGAATTCTTGGCTTTAACGGGAGCAAGGTTAAATGGTAAGGAATTGATTGCAGCTGGACTAGCAACACATTTTGTTCCTCTCTTTGAAACACTTGATTTTTCTGATAATTGGCTTTAACGGGAGCAAGGTTTGAATTCTATTTGATTTCCTCTCTTTGTTCCTTAACCGCTACATTCCCATAGTAGAAACGATTGTTGCATCCTTGTCTGTTTAATGAAGTGATTTGTAGTCTCTGTGAATGAATGCCTGGTGGAAGTATATATCACATTGTTTGGTATACATCAGAAAATGCCCGAGCTAGAGAAGCGTCTGATAAGCTTAAACTCCGGTGATGAGAATGCAGTCAAGTCTGTGATCGAAGAATTCTCAGTGAATGTTCAGCTTGATGAAGAAAGTAATTTAAACAAGTAATAATGTGGAACTTGTAAAACATATATTCTGTTTTGACACTGGATCTTAGCATTAAATTGTGTAAGTACCTGATAGTATTGGTTACCTTTCAGGAAGTCAATAATTGATGAGTGCTTTTCGAAGGATTCTGTCGAAGAAATCATCAGATCATTGGTAAGCCCCTCTCAACTTTTCCCCTTCAGCGATTCTCGATGCATGCATTGACAATGGTTTGATCATAGTTCATGCACCACAGGAATCTGAGGCAAGTAAGGAAGGGAATGAATGGATAAGTGCTATACTGAAAGGATTGAAGGGATCATCCCCTACAGGACTGAAAATCACACTCCGATCGGTAATCATTGATCAATATGCACTTGTATTTATCTTTGTCTCACCTCACTATGAAATCATAATAGCTCAGACTGTTATGCCCTGTCGTCAAAGCTAGGCTATTAACGTTGCATCCAGGATTGGTTGGTATCCAATAAGTTTCATCTTTTAGTAGGGAAAAGATGAAACTGAGTACCCTCTCAAGAAGTAGTATATCCTGTAATCTGTCAGAATTGCTTAAAATTTTTCGTTGAACCTCCCGATCAAGAATGATAGCAACTGTTATCATGGACTGTTGGCGTAAAGATAAGGATTTGCATATAGACATGCGTGGCCATTGATATTATAATCCGATGCATGTTGCCTCTATTTCATTTTCTTAAATTGTCCAGATTCGTGAAGGAAGGAAACAGACGCTCTCTCAATGTCTTAAGAAAGAATTCAGGCTAACAATAAACATACTCCGTACCACAATATCTGCAGATGTCTATGAGGTAACAACAAGAGTGTCATTCAATTGCTAATGATGTGAAATAAACTATCAAAGTCTAGACACTTGGCTCCATCGCATGTGTAATAATGTATACTTTTGTTGTTGTTGTTGTTGTTGAAAAGGGTATCAGAGCTCTCACCATTGACAAAGATAATTCTCCAAAGGTAATCTCTCCCTCTCAATTTACATACGTTTATTAGTCAAAACTGGTGTTTGGTCAGAAGCGAGTGAATTGAACAGTTTCTCACCATAAATGCACTGATTCTTGTTGCAACTGATTTGCAGTGGGAGCCGCCAACTTGTGCCGAGGTGGATGAATCAAAACTGGACCTGGTGTTTAAGCCTTTTGAAGAGGATCTGGAACTCGAGATACCGGAAAAGGGAGAACAAAGGTTAGTGTCTTTCGCAACCGCATTGAAAAGTTTTTGTTCTTTTTTTGTTGCCCCTTGAGAGCTATCAAGAATATAAAGGAGATGCAAGTGTTCATTGTATTCTTCTTCTTTTTCCTGAATGATTTTGGCCAGGTGGAGTGGCAAATATGAGCATTCAGCTTATGCAATGTTACTTTAGAAGCGATCGACACTGCGATTTAAACTCGTGAGTGACTGGATGTTCGGTTGCTTTTCTTAGCTAAACTCTTGTGAAAGAATTACGCCATAGTTGATTGATGGTGTGTAAATTTGTGAGTTTTTCTTTTCCAGATTCAAGATGAAGGGGAATGTATTATGTTCCACTTTTTTTCTTCTGAAAAATTAGAAATGGGACTCCTTCAATTTATTTCGTATACTAGTTATTATTATTTACTATTCTATTTTATAGTATTAAATTAATAGAAAATGTTATATTGGCACCCGAATATATTTTCTCTCTTAATTTAGCACCTAACTTTTAATCAGTGCGAATTTTGCACCCAACTTTCCATCCGTTATTAAATAGGTACTCAACTTTTTTCTCCATTAGCAACCCCTGAATCCCCAACTTTAATTGATTTTGATTAATATAGTTAGTCTCTCCATTTTTAGTCCAAATTTTTAAAAAAAATAGTTATTCCAATCCTTCAATTTTTTTTAAAAAGATATTATGTGAGAACTTTTCTAAAAAGTTACAAAAAAAGAAATAAATAACAAATAAACCAAAAAATTCTAGAATTTTGTTTACAAATTATAAAATTATAAAAAAACTCAACAAAATTATAAAAAAATAAATTCTAAAATGAGCAAAAAAATCTATAATTTTGTTTAAAAATTATAAAATATCAAAAAACTAGCTGTGTACAATTCAAAAGCAGGAAATAAGTTGGAAAATAAACCAAAATATTTTCAAAATTTTGTTTATACGGAAGAGCAGCGGAAACTAAGAGCAGCTGCCCGGAAGGACAAGGAGGGTGGAGATGGTGACACTAAGCATCATGCATAGCCAACGCGGTAGTTGATAATCCTTGATTCATGTAAGAAAAAACGTGTAAGGTAGTTATCTCCTATCCTGTCGATAACAAGGTCACTTGACTTGACTAGACCTTTTTGTCAACATTTTCACACTGATCTAATAACTCCAGATGATGAGGATTGTAAGCAGCAGCTGAACGTAGGTATCTTATAGCTTCAGCTTCGCGACCTTCATTACACAAAGCACTGAAACGAAAAGTAACCCAGTTAAAAAAGTTGAAGCAGTTGCTTGCAAGAAAATTAGTGACAGTGATGGATAATAATAACTGAACGTTGGGGAGGGAGTAAAAATCATTATTTTAAATTTATCTGCTGAAAGTCACTTAATAAAAATAAGAAGGAGTAATTTATAAAAATAGGCGCAGTATAAGGGGAATAAGATAAACCCTAATGGTCATTCTAGTATTTTATAATTTTTTTTTTTCCAATATAGATTACCTTTAGGTTTTTGATTTTTCAACACTTAGACTAAAAACGAGAGGCTTTCAAGAATATGAACTGATGGAGATTGTTGATAATAAGATAATGAAAGAGCAGGAGACTTCAAAATTATAAAAATAGGCATCCGTAACTTAGAAATTGGAATCTTCTGCATAATTAAACCCCTAAATAGTCAGACTGGAAAAGGTTGGATGCATAATTTCCACGACTTGCTTTCTGGCCATTACTACATGTAAAGACTTTCCGGCTTAGATTATTAAATTGTTTTCATTTTTTTCCTCTTTCACCAAATGGTACTGACTATACTCATTGCATTAATGTTACGACCACCCCTACTTTGGAACTCGAAAAACATGACAGGGTACCACAAGGACTTCTCTAGCGGTTAGGGAGTTTGGTTAATCTTGAAACACTTGATTTTTCTGATAATAGGCTGTTGGGAAGCATACATGAAGAGCTTGGGAACTGTTACAAGCTATCGAGCTTGGACTTGAGCCACAACAATCTTTCAGGTGGAATACCTTATGAACTTGGCAACTTAAATGCATTGCAGTACTTGTTGGATCTCAGTAGCAATTCACTCTCAGGAAAATTACCTCAAGATCTGGGAAAACTTACATTGCTGGAGAATCTTAATGTCTCGCATAACAATCTCTCAGGAATAATCCCATCTGCCTTATCCAGCATGATCAGTCTGAACTCCTATGATTTCTCCTATAATGAGTTCAGAGGTCCAATTCCAACTGGTAGAATTTTAAAAAATGTATCTTCAAAAGCTTTTGTTGGAAATTCCGGTTTGTGTGGAAATGTGGAAGGATTATCTCAATGTCAGACAACAGATAGTTTCAAGCCATCCAACGTCAACAAAAAGGTTCTTATTGGCGTCATTGTTCCATTCGTTGGCTTACTAGTAATAGCAAGTATTATTGCAGTTCTAGTAGTTTGTCGCAAGACCAAACTCCGTGATGAAGAAATCAAGAGCACAGATACTTATGGCAGCTTTGAGTCATTGATCTGGGAATGGGAATGGAAATTCACATTTGGGGACATTGCTAAGGCCACTGATGACTTCAATGAGAAATACTGCATTGGAAGAGGAGGATTTGGAAGTGTATACAGAGCAGAATTGCCTGCAGGTCAAGTTGTTGCTGTAAAGAAACTTAATATATCAGACTCCAGTGATATCCCAGAAATAAATCTCCGGAGTTTTGAGACTGAGATCAGAATGTTGACAGAGGCTAGGCATCTAAAAATCATCAAGCTTTATGGTTTTTGTTCCATGAGGGGCTGCATGTACTTGGTTTATGAGTACATTGAAAGAGGAAGTTTGGCGAAAGTATTGTACGCGGCGGAAGGGAAATTGGAGCTTGATTGGGCCGAAAGGGTGAAAATAGTGCAAGGACTTGCTCATGCAGTTGCCTATTTACATCACGACTGTTCTCCACCTATTGTGCATCGAGACATATCATTGAATAATATTCGGCACAGCAAGACTGTTGCATGTAGATTCTTCCAACTGGACTACTGCAGCTGGATCTTATGGCTACATGGCTCCAGGTAGGCTAAAAGTTCAAAGTTGTGCATTCTTGTTCTCGTCACCTTATACATTTTCAAATATCTGCTTAGAAAACCTACATCTTACTGTGTTGAAGTGTGGTAAATGGATGAATGGGGATTGACAGCATTACATGCAAAACGTTGTTATTAGCTGCAGGGTTTTTCTTGGAAAGGGTTCTCAAATTTCATATTTATACAGAGCTTTTTGCATTTTTAGGTTCGTTCGATTCAGTAGACTAATGCTCATCTTGTTTGCTGATTGTGTATATATAGAGCTGGCACTCACAATGAAGGTGACAGACAAATGCGATGTTTATAGCTTTGGAGTGGTGGCGTTGGAAGTTATGATGGGTAGACATCCAAGAGAGCTCTTATCTTCCATATCATCATTAAAAACATCATTAATGTCCAATGATCCAGAGTTGCTGCTAAAGGATTTGCTCGATCCGCGTCTTCCAGTTCCTGTAGGTCAATCAGCAGATGAGATTGTGTTCATAGTCACAGTGGCCTTAGCATGCACACGTACGAATCCCGATGCGCGGCCAGTCATGCGCTTTGTGGCACAAGAGCTATCAGCAAGAACTCAAGCTTTCCTGCCTGAGCTACTGGATGTGATAACAATTAACAAACTCACCGGGTTTCAGAAGTAGGACAAATTGTAGACTGTGGCCTTTTTTTCCCGGTAATTAGCTTCATTCGATTATCATATGAAACTAAAAATAATGTAGCACTTATCATGGAATTTATCTATCTATACTAGACTATATATAAAAAGTATGAAGGGTTTTATTCTTTAAAAATTTATTATACCCTTAAGTTATTATTTAAAAATTTATTACTCTTAATTTTTTTTAAATTTTTTATAAATATATTAAAAAATTTATCCAATAATAATTATCAGATAAGTTACAAGCCAACGACCGACTATAAACGAGTCTCCTCCTCTGACCAACTAAGACTCCTCACAAGTTCACAACAGAATGGACAACTACCTGACGGTTGTACTATAATGTGTCTTTTTATTATTATTGTGTAGCCAGTCCCTAGTACTCCATCCGGACCGTATTAATTGTCATTTTTTTACGGAATATTATTGTACACTTTACTTGATTTTTTAGTGTTTGCTTACTGTTTCAGAAAGTAAATTATTGCGGTCTAGAGGGAGTAGTAAAGTTAAAATGCATTACTTTTAAAATGTTATTTTATATGTTTTTGTTATATTGTATGGTATTAATCTTATGTTAATACATTACCAATAATTCTATGATGAGTTATTATTTATTGGGGATATTTCAAATTCATCCTTCAGGTTTTAAGTTGTTCTCAATTTAGTCTTCATCCTATCAAAGTTAATTCTATAACTCCTGAATTTTTTATTTGTACTAATTTAGTCCTACCGTTAATGTTGACTCACTTTTAAATTAAATTATAAGTGATAAATAATTATTGACATTTTTGTTAATAATATTAAACAACACAAGAAGTGTGCCTTAAAAAAATAATTATTGACATGATTTTTATTCCAGATAGTCTTGTCTTTTTTCTTTTCTTTTCTTTTTTCACATTTTTCCTTATTTAATTATTCTTTTTCATATTTTATTATCATTATTTCTAATGATAAAATAATGCTACTAAATTATGTGGAATATTTAGGTCATCAATCATTGTTTATGGTGTGAATTGGTTACTTATTTAACGAAAAAAAAGTGAGTCAACATTAATAGTATGTCTAAATTGGTACAAATAGAAAACCTAAGAGGTTGTAGAATTAATTTTAATAGAATGAGAAGTAAATCGAGATCAACTCAATAATTGAGGATGAATTTATTGATTTCTCACACTATAGCTCACTCATGAAAAGCATATAAATGTGACATTAGTAATATTTATAGTAAAATCACAGTGTTATAACTCCAAATATTTACAACACTTATATATATTTACAATATAATTGCCGTTATTTAAGATTATGGAAAGTATTTAAGTATGTGTGGGGTTGGATTAAGACGCCTCATGTTCACAATTCACATGCAACTCTGGCCAGCCAAACGACATGTAGAACATAAAACATAGGATGAAGATATTTTTAGTTCTACGTAACAAGCATAAAAATCCTTTTACATCCTCAGTACATTAAAGGAAAATGATTTTTGAACAAAAATCCAAATTGCTTGAGGATTGGGCCACTTTGCTTTGGCAAGAATGGATCAATTCTAACCCAAACAAGTGAGAAGATTGATGCAAGAAGTATAGACGATGCTCTCTTTTGGTATGAGAAGGCATTACAATTCTCTTTTTGACAATGGTAAATTATTTTGGCTCCTCATTAATAATACCAAAAAAGTTATCCTTTGCTGCCAAAATTTCCACGATGAAAACGTTGCTCCAATTTTCATTCATGCATGACATGAATTTCCAACTTTACTGTCCACCTCTTTTTGACTAGTTCCATTTATTAATTTATTACTAATAGTAATAATTATTGGTGTTGTATTTTATCAGTACATCGGAAGTGAAATAAGAAAGGTTCACCGGAAGGAAAAAAAAACTTTTAATCACTTATTTATTATACATTTTGATCCTTACCGTCACATGATCATAGAGGTTAAAGTAGGCTTATGAGAAGAAGCTTTTGACCATTGATTTGATCCACATTACTCGTCTCTTTTAAGCTACTTGTATAATGTGAATGTTCATATTTGCCACTCCATCTGACCCAAAAATAGTTAATTTAAAATTGTTAATGATTAATTTTGTTATTATCTACAAAATATAATTTTAAAAATTGAAATACGACAACTAAAAATATAAAACTATTTCTTTAAAAAACGACAATTAATAAAATACAGAGAGTGGCTTTAAAAAGAAACTAACCTTTCTTTTTCAAGTTTTGGGATTTGAAGTTCTAAATTCTCTTTGTAAGGCTGAAATATGAGGTCAAACTGTAATTTATCCACTTTTTCATGAGTTGGTGGATCCCACTGTATAATAAATGGCCAACAAAAAATAGTGATAAATAGATAAACATTTCAATTTATAGAAGCAAACTTAACATTCCACATGGCTAGAAAGTGAGTAACTAATAAATTTTTAACACATACTATTCTTATAAAGATAAGGTGAAACATGAATTACCTTTGGAGCATTATCTTTGTCAATGGTTAGAGCCCTTATACCCTTTACAACAAAGAGGTAAAGGATACATTAGTAAGTATAAATAAATTTCAGATATTTTAATTAGCAATTATACAACGGTCTACTTATTACCTGATAAAGATCAGCAGATATCGTAGTTCGAAGTATTTCAATTGATAATTTGAATTCTTTTTTAAGACATTCAGACAATGTTTGCTTTCTTCCTTTACGAATCTGGAGTCATTTATGAGTGAATAAGAGGTGAGACATGTATCAGATTGTTAGATTTACGTCAAAGTCACCTCATTCATGCTATATCAACAAAGTTGATGACATGACATATTATGAATAGTACAAGGTACTAACAATTTTATTAATTTATTTTACTTAAATGCAAGCATTTAGATGAAAAAAGAAATATAACATAATAAAGTAGGGGTAAATTTCAATAATTTATTGTCACATCCGTTAGTAAAAATGTTAGTTACCGATCTGAGTATTATTTCCATTGCTGTAGGGGATGATCTTTTCAATCTATCAAGTATTATGCATATCCATTCATTTCCTTTCTTGTTTGCCTCAGATTCCTATAAATCATGGGATTTTGATCACAAAGTTGTCAATACATACACTTTTAAAATATTTGAAAAGGGAAAGAAGAAGAAAAATAGAGAAGCTGACCAATGATTTGATGATTTCTACCGGCGCATCCTTTGAAAAACATTGATTTGTTATTGACTGCCTGAAAGGTAACCACTGCTATTTCAGAACCTGCTATTGCTGTATCGAAATGATAAGATCCATCAAAATAAAACATTTACTTGTTTAAGATGCTTTCTTTATCAATACGAACATCCATAGAGAATTCTTCAATAGCAGATTTCACTGCATTCTCATCACCGGAGTTTAAGCTTATGAGGCGCATCTCAAGCTCATGCATTTTCTAATACATGAAAAATAATGTCATGAATACTTTTACCAAACCATCCACATAGAGAAGGAGTTGAACCAAGATAAAATTAGTCAAACCAACCTGTGAAGGAACAAAATGGGTAGCTAGTCCAATTGCAACCAATTCCTTACCATTCAGCCTTGTTCCTGTTAAGCCTAAGAATTCCCCTATAAATTACAAACACCAGGTTAAAATCATACTAGCATTAAATAGTATAGAGATGAACTTAACTATTTTATTATTATTAAAGACACGAGAAAATGAATGATGATAATGCCAATTTTCTAGCTAAGTTGCATATTCACCTAAATGACCAGGAAGTCGAGAAAGAATATATGAGAAACTAGCATCAGTATGAAATCCAATGAGTGCTTCTGGCATTGAAAAAACCTGTGTAATAATAGAGAAATAAGAAAACTTTGGTGTGGTAACCAAGAATGCAATTCAAAACCACGTAAGACAAAAAATGTAATACGCACAGTTTTCTCTGTGACAACCGAGAACTTCATTGGAGCCATTAAAGCTGCACCTCCACCCATTGAAATTCCATGTACAAGAGAAACCTATGGTCACGTGAATATGCTATTCTTAACTTAGAATAAGTAAACAATACCCTAAAATCACAGAATAGTGTCAGTACCGTGGTCTTCTTGAATGAGTGAATGTGATACATAAGCCAATACATTCTATAGACTACCTCAAGGCAAGAATCCCCTGGCAAAATCCAAGTCGTTATTAATAAAGGATAGATCTATGTTGTGGCTAAAAAACCTGTTTTTGATGATCCTCCATTATTATTAACAAAATTATTTATAATTGAAAACAAGAAAAGAAAGTTGTAATGTGTAGGACAATTAATTTACTCTTGTTCCTGCCATCATAGAACATTTTTAGATCCCCACCAGCTGAAAATGCTCGTCCAGCACCCTGTATAAATTGATGACATGAAGATGGCAATTATAATGCTCTTAAGTAATTTTTTGATGGATATAAGAGAACTAGCCTTCATTATTACGAGCTCTGCTTCGTCATCTTTCTCCCATTTCTCCAAGAAATTTGCTAATAGAGAAACCTGATCGCAAGGTTAGTCTAGAAAAAGAGTGTGCGCATATATATATACATATATCCTAACTAATAGTTAAAACGTTCATATATATAAGAGGGAAAAGGGGAAGAGGATTTTGGTGGCATGGTACCAAATTATATGAAAGAACATTCAATTGACGAGGGCGGTTCAATGTCATCAACCTGACATGTCCCATTTCTTCTCCTAGAACAGCCTATGAATACTTTAATTACGTCAGCATATATATAAAATGAACCCATAAAACCATATGCTCCATTTTTTATTTTTTTTATAACGTACCTGCTCCATTGGGTTCGAAACTGGGCAATCCATTTTGAATCAACAAAACTAATTCTGCATTCACAAAAGAAGAAAAGTTGGATTGCTCGTGAGAAACAACGTCGGCATTTTATAGGGTGTCATTATATTTTATAGGGTATCTTTTCAATTGAAACTAGTCATGTTTGTTCGAGTTCTATCGAACTTCTTACTAATTGAATTGACGGGTTTGATCCAGTCCTATTTTTAAAACCATCTTCTAAACAATATGTTACGAAATACCAATAATATACAGGAATACCCGATATATACCCACAATCCAAAGTTACTACTGTTAAACTACACTTCAATAATTCCAGAAAGGAAAAAGAAAAAGAAAAGGTCCACACCCACAAAGAAAAATTATCATTTCATAAATTATAATAAAAATTAGGAGACTCGAGATTCTAAACTTAGCCTTTCTAGTTTATTGGTAACCAATAATAACAGTAGAAAGAAGCCATTAACAGAATGAGAAATGTGTGATATATTAAAAACTATCCAATATCCTCTCTACGTCTTATAATTTTTATTTTCTGGGAAATTAATAAAGAAGAATGGAATACCTTAAATATTATTGTGCGGGGCGGAAGAAATGAGTAATGAGCGTTTTGGGGTCGAAGCCTTCGGTACCTTAAATATTATTCTACATATCTTGTGCTCACATGTGGTTTCCTCGTTATTGTCACGTGTTTAGGAAGGTTGGGTGGGTTGGTCGCTTGCTACTGCCAAGTGTCTGCATATCTTGTGCTCACACGTGCTTTTCCGGTCATTTCCTTTACCCAAAATCAAGTTGACACGTGCTCATTAAATTTATAATTTATTCATTTTGTTTGTTCAAAATATTTTCTACAATAAAATAAAATAAGGGTGGGTCTCAGTTCAAGTTTCGACTCTACCTTTAAAATAAAATTATAAATATAATAAAGTGGAATATCGTAAAGATATTATAGGTTTTGTTCACAATCCTACAAAAAATTCTACTCCTACCGTTTCTTTTAACTATCTTTTTTTTAGTTTTCACGATGATTAAGAAAATAATTAAATTATAATTTTTGTATAATTTTTACCTAAAATATCCTTATTAATTATGAACCAACCCTCTTTATTACTCCTCTAATTAAACTGCAGTGTTTTCGTTCAAAAAATGTTCAGGTTTATATCCAACGGTGAGAATAAAAAAAGAGTAAATAATGCCCAAAAAATACTAGATAATGCTTCTTTGATTATTGGAAAGACAAGACTTAATTAATATTGACTGAACCAATGTTTGGAGAAAGTATTATAAAAAAATTGTAAGGGTTAATTTGGTCATTCTCTACAAAAAGTTATCTTGAAAACTGTAGGCAAAAGTATTTCTTGGAAAA
Source organism: Viola odorata (assembly GCA_963691705.1). NCBI lineage: Eukaryota > Viridiplantae > Streptophyta > Magnoliopsida > Malpighiales > Violaceae > Viola > Viola odorata. Next base: position 65,040,655 of record OY829539.1, read on the forward strand.
ATGACAATTAAAAAAAAAACAGAGGGAGTAGTTTTTTCAGAAACTAAAGCAATAATTAGTTATCAATTATGGAGTGATTATCAAAAGCATGTCAGCAGGGGTGATTGAGGTTTAATTGTAGTATTTTTACCACCTATTCTCGAAATTTCAAATAGTATGCTATTGATTTTGGTGTGAATCATTCGATTATCGTAGGAAACAACTTTTGTAAGGAAGGGAGCAGAAAGAGGGCAATTAAGCATGATTCTGGGTAAATTTGGAGCAGGCGAATTCTTGGCTACCTTTTTGGCTAAGACTGGACACATGCATCTCTCTTGACCAAGGCAAACTCGCTTGACCAATCCATCACCTTGGAGAAATCTACGGAACAAACTAGCGGACTAAAGGCGTTGGCATATGATTCTTTCCCACCCTGACGATTGAAAGCGTTAATCACAGATGGATTGTAGATGCGCCCCGCTGTTTTGATTTGATAAGATTCTTTTGTGAGGAGGAGAGTAATTCAAAATACAATTTAGAGTTGATTAGGATTTGATTTCCTTTATTTTTGCCTTTAGCTATTTTCTAGGAAGTATTTATACTCCCCTTGGGGTTTTGAGAAGGGGGCGACCGCTTCTGGGTTTGAACTTTCTTAGGGATTTTTCTATTGCCATTCTTCGAAAACATTCTGCTTCTTCGGCAACGAAGGATTTTTATGTTTTTTAATACATTGTTTATTTTGCTTTCAATCATGCATATGAGTAGCTAAGTACATCCTTCATAGTTGAGACGCTTAAATCATGAACATGAGTATGCATGAAACCTAATTGATCTTATCACTCTTTGAATTTGCATTTAGTCGATCTTGCAATTATTTCTAACGTATTTTCTGTTTGATATTAGACCTGATCAATATAGGATTGAATAGATCACGCAACCATCATTCTTCTTGGCCATGGATTATTGACTAAGAGGATCGAAGTAGACACCTACGTGCTAGCGAAACATCTGTGAAACGGTAAGGGGAAAGGTTAATCAGATCCAGTCTCGACTGACGCCCGTGGATACTAATCTAGAGTTGTCTTCTCCTGATCGCTCATCAACCAATTCAGTAAACCCTTTAACCAGCAAGGTGTTGGTTGGTTAGGCATCATCTCTAAGCGTACCTGAGGTGGTGTTGATATAAGAGAGAAGCAGGGATCATAAGCGTACCTTGATCCTATAGCAACTTTGTAGATTGAAGATGAATACCCTTGCGCCAATGATTGTAACTCATGTCTCATAGCTGCCAGTCTCTACTAGGAATTTCTCTCATATTTGATTTCCATTTCTAGATCTACCGTCTTGACCAAGAACACCATTCTTGGCCAAGACAGTTACTTGTTTTATTTATTTTCCCGTTTTAGTTTTAAGACAAAACTCTCAACTTCACCTAAGTGTTACTTTTAATTATTACAATTTCTCACAAAATTCATACCATAACTCCCTGTGGATCGAATCTCTTGCATGCTATCTACAATTAATTTGTGTTTAGTAGTGAGTTATAACTTATATTTATTTGTTACGGATTCGACACCCATCAAATTTTGGCGTCGTTGTCAGATCTGACCCCCGTGGATACTAATCTGGAGTTGTCTTCCCCTGATCGCTCATCAGTCAATTTAGTAAACCCTTTAACCAGTAAGGTGTTGGTTGGTTAGGCATCATCTCTAAGCGTATCGGAGGTGGTGTTTATACAGGAGAGAAGCAGGGATCATAAGCGTACCTTGATCCTATAGCAACTTTGTAGATTGAAGATGAATACCCTTGCGCCAATGATTGTAACTCATGTCTCAAAGCTGCCAGCCTCTACTAAGAATTTCTCTCATATTTGATTTCCATTTCTAGATCTGCCGTCTTGACCAAGAACACCATTCTTGGCCAAGACAGTTACTTGTTTTATTTATTTTCGCGTTTTAGTTTTAAGACAAAACTCTCAACTTCACCTAAGTGTTACTTTTAATTATTACAAGTTCTCACAAAATTCATACCATAACTCCCTGTGGATCGAATCTCTTGCATGCTATCTACAATTAATTTGTGTTTAGTAGTGAGTTGTAACTTATATTTATTTGTTACGGATTCGACACCCATCAAATTTTGGCGTCGTTGTCAGGGAGTTAATGGATACTGATCTTTGTATTTTATTGTTTTATGATCAGGTCATCTCGCGAGGAATTGATACCTTTCAATCTAGAGTTGACCAGAACAAAGAAAGAAAACAGAAGAAGAGCCAAAAGAAGACTAGTGCTACCTAGTCCACCTAGGGAAGAACATCTTGATCAAGATCACTTTCTTGACCAAGATATAACCCAAGAAGAACAATAACCAAATCCAGTAATCAACATGGAACAACCAGTAGAACAGACTCTCAAGCAGCTGAACCAAGGAGCAGAGCAAGAAGCTTACTCTTGTCTTAATCTACCACCAGTGGATCACGACTAGGCAATCAAGACCAACATCATCCATAACTCGTAAAAGTTCCATGGTCATTTCAACGAGAATCCCTACATTCATTTGAAGCCTTTCCATTTGGAATGTGAGGCCCTTAAACCTCGAGATGTTCCCATTGAGAGGGCGAAACTAAAAGTTTTTCAGTGGTCATTGGAAGATTTGGCGCGAAACTTGTTCTACAGTTTACCTCACAATACCATCAGTACTTGGGCTCAGATGTCAAGAGTTGTTCTACAGTTTACCTCACAATACTATCAGTACTTGGTCTCAGATGTCAAGAGCCTTCTTGAACAAATACTGGAATGCAAGCAAAGCCGGAGCAACAAGAAATAATCTCGTTTCCATCTAATAGAAATGAAACGAAAGCTTCAGAGAGTACTATCAGAGATTCAAAGACCTACAAGACATCAGTCCTACACATGGAGTAACTGATAAAGCTCTAATCTAGTACTTCTATGATGGAATGAATCAGAGCGACAAAGAAAGAGTTGATGCAGCACCTGGAGGAGCTTTGCAAGACGTCACTCGCACTCGAGCCTAACAACTACTTCAAACTATGACTGAGAACTGCAATAACAATGGCCCCTTAGAGCGCTCTAACCCGACTACTTTTTCTGTTAATTCAACTGCTATGGAACAACAAATTGCTAGCATTGTTAATTTTATTCAAAATCTTTCTACAGGTATTCTTGGCCAAGACAGCTATCAAGGCGCTACTGTGAGTATATGCAAGGTATGCTGCCAAACTGCCAAACAACATTGCTAATTTTATATAGTATAAATTGGTAACGAATGACAACAGTAGAAAAAAGCCATTAACAGAATAATGAATGTGTGATGTATGTAATTAAAAACTATCCAATAGTCTCTGCATCTTGTAATTTTTGTTGCTAATTTTCTATCTTAAGACCTAACTAATCATAATTTTTGTAATAGGCTTTGGCTTTATGTCAAAATAAATAAATAAAAGATGAAGGATTATAATTTGAGAAATTAATAAAGAAGAATGGAGTACCTTAAATATTATTGTGCGGCGGAAGAAATGAGCGGTTTTGTATCGAAGCCTTCAGTACTTACTGCATTTGCAGAATATGAATGATAAGTGGCTGAAAATTCATACTTATACAAATTGATTTGGGACAGGGGAACCTAAAAGACAAACAGCAAAGAGCGCAAAATGCGTCAGAAAATATGAAAAGATGGTTGATTTTTCTATGCTTCTTGTTTGATGTTTTCTAGATAAAAAGACGGCATTCTTTGTCACCAATACAGTCTTCGAGTTGAGATTCGAATTTAAAACTCTATTCGTAATACATTATTGACCCCAAAATAACTAATGAGCTGCGTTATAGGCTTTAGAAAAGCAAAGATTTATTTTTTATAACGAATCACACAAAACACAACCAAACAAAAGTAAAATAAAAATCCAGTAATTCCTTCCCAAAAGAATCACAAAAAATACTCAAAGATAATGATTTTGGTCGGCTTATATACATTCTTTTACTTTGGACAATGCACACAAAACAAGCTCAAAGTAACAGCTGTGACTGAGAAGCAGGGAATTAAGAAATGCCTTGGAAGGACAATCGATCTCTGAGAGTGTCAAAAATTGATGAAGCTGCTGCATTCTGTGAGAAACTTAATTTCAATCTACCAAGTAGTTCACCATCTTTCGCCTGAGAAGCAGCATCTGCAGCTTCTTTCGCCATTCCGATCCGAGCATAAGCCTGTTGAAAAATCATCAAAGGCAAGATCTGGTTTATAAATTCGACACGAAACTCTGATAACATGGAGAAGAGAAAAGAGAACAGCATGTCACCTCAGCTCTCTCTCTGAGATCTGCAAGTTTTGGAATATATTTCAGAGCTTCAACTTTCTCATCTGCATCAATGCACGCCTCCACAAAAGGCCTGTACCCTATAGAATGCCAAAATAAATATGAGAATATTACCGACCACGCAGCATGAAAATGTTTCTTATAGGAAAGACGTGCTGCCAATTTATGATCCGTGCATTTCATTGAGCATAAAACAAGTTTCGTCAATTGATCAGTATGCCAATGTAATTCAAACTTTTAGATATAACAAATAAGAGATCTCACCCATGGGAGGTTTCTTCTCCTTTGAAAACTTTTCCAGGGCATCCCAATCCCGAATTGTCGTCAAAGCAAAAACTTTAAGCCAATACCATCTCTTCTCAGAAACCTAGATTGAATGCCATGCAGATGAAAATCAGAACTGCTGCCCAAAAACAAATTATATAAATCCTGAAGGAAATATACACTGAAAATATGCTTGAGACCTTGAACTCTTGTTTCACCCTCAGTGCAGATCGATGATTTCCCAAAACAATACATGTCCGGATTGTATCACTGATACTTGAATCCACAAAAATGGCCTGCTTTGTCGAGACTTCTAACTCATGTTGGATACTGCACATCAAAGCAGAAAAAACATGAATGATACAAGCATATGAAGCTGGTAAATTTAGCCAAAATGAGGTGAGAATGGGAAAAAGGGACAAAAAAGGTGGAAAATTGGGAAGCTGCAAAGTATGAACTGATAAAACTTAAGTATGTATTAAACAATCTAGCAAGCAATTCACCCCAGAGATGACTTGAAAGACAATGAAAAAGCTCATTTGTCTTGCCACTAACATCATTGATTTGAAATTCCTACTCATAGATGCATTGAGGAAACGTTCAATTTGTAATAGCACGTTGAAGACTTAATTAATCTCAGACAATTAGCCAAATGAATGGACTTCACTCAGAGCATATATAGGTAAATTTATTCAAAATCTGAAACTAAAAGCGAAAAAGAAAACTCATTTGCAGAACTTCTGAAGGTAGTTGTTTTACTTTTTGAAGCTGGAAAATTTAGCCAAAATCAAGCGAGAAACAGAAATAGGACGAAAAAGGTTGCAATTGGGATGCAGTAGAGAATGAAGTGACAAACTTAAGTATGCATTAAACAATCTAGCAATTCATTTACCCCAGATATGATAAACTGAAAGACGATGAAAAAGCTCTTTTGTCTTCCCATTAACATCATTGATTCAAAACTCCTACTCACAGAGGCACTGAGGAAACTTTCAATTTGTAATAGCATGATGCGCACAAGTTAACTCATCTCAGACAATAAACCAAATGAATGGACTTCACTAAGCGTGTACAATTAAAATTACATTCATTCAAAATCTGAAATTAAAAGACAACAAGAAGATCGATGTGCAGAAGTTTTGAAGGTAGTTGTTTTACTTTTAAGGTCTCTGTAGGGAGTTTGTCAATCATAGTCCTAGGTTGAAAATTTGAAAAAATAATTTTATGACGAAACAGCCACTAATTACTCACTCATTCAGAGATGTTGGTGTATGCAAAAACTAGAGCAAAAACATCATGATAGCAGGTTGGAATTTTGATAGAATAGGAAGTGCTCATAATAAACTCAATCACAACCAAATTGTGAGGACAACTGAGAACAGCCAAAAATTGATAATAAATTTTTACCTCAATAATTTCGCATGCTCTTCAGCAGCTTTTGACTCAAAGGTGTGTTCCTTGGTTTCTAGGAACAACTTTTTGGCACTGTCTATAAGTTTAATCCGTGGACCATGAAGTGGCGATCCTCTACTTGCCATTGGATTTCTCCCAAACTCCCATGATTCTTTCCACAGAAGAAAAGCAACTTCCTGAAGAACAAAATAACTCTTTTTTATCTCAGACAAATTTTCAGACAAGTGAGCACTCAACATCAACTACCATAAAGGAACATATAATACAGGATTGGCAATCAAGGTCATAATGTTAGACACTATAGGTTAATAACACAATGCAGCTACATTTTGGGACATAATACTCCAGGAGGAGAAAGATAAACGCTAATTCACACTGCATTTTAGATTAATTAGTATCAATTTCTCAATTATGTAGACTTTACAACTAAATTACCGCTTAGTGAAAACCCACTGAACATTTTAAATGCTCCCTTATCCACAAATCTCAGTCCTTTGAAGTTCAAAGATTTGACTGAAATTAATTAAGTCCTAGGTGTTCTACACAAAACAATCATCTAGTTGCCTAAGAAATAGGAAACTTAGTGCAACTGAGAGAAACTATACTGTTCAAATGGGAGTCCATTGCCGAGGAAAATGGCCTCATGATTCCTTAGATTCATGATTTAGAGTTTCACAATGGGAGTTGGCCCTCCCAGATACGACAATCCCTTTGAAGTTCAAAGAAATGCTTCAAACTAGGTCCTAGGTGTTCTTTTCCAAGATACTCAATAAGTCTATATGATTATGACTAGATCCTATCAACGTTGAGGGTTTCCAAACTCTAAATCTGGATTAACATTACACTTCCAATCATTCTACTTTTATGCATATATATTCTGTTAACAGGGGATGTTATAAGCATATGAATTTGACCTTCACGTTCAGCACAAGTCAAAAATCCTTTAATTTCAAAACTAGTTAAGGCTGGGCTCCTCATTTCTTCTCTCTAAGTCAATCATATAATGGACCGAAATCACCAAGAGCTTTAATGACTGTTATGCCCTTGTTTAGAAGTTTTATCCACCTTACCAAGTCAGCCCCTCCTCTTTTCAGGAAGATTTGGTTAGTAATGCTAACGGGTGCCTTCTCGGGGTGCTACTAGTCATCCAAAAACCACCCATGCAGCCCTCTCTTAACTTAACTTCACGAAAGCTAGCATTAGCATTTCATGAACAAACTCATCTCTAACCAATTGTCTTGTTTTACAACAAGCCTGCCTCAACATCTTTCCTATACTTCAGATTATTGCTTGTTCGCAACACAACACTCACTGTTATGAACAGCCTATCTAGCGGTAGTTTTGAAGATTTCTCAAATCTTGTCAGAGATCACAGCTCATATTTTATTTGACAAATTACATAAACAAGATTATCAGATGCAAGAATAGAATAATTACACTTGCTAGTTGCTACTATATTAGAGCACATTCAACAGCTCCTTTGTGCAAATTCATCACCAAATGATGCTATTTGTTTATGCAAATAACAGCATGAAAACCAGCACATTATCTTTAATCTTTTTCATGACACTACTTCGAAATAAAATAAGAATGCAAATCTTACTAGCCAAGTTTGAGTAATGTAGACCTACTTGTTCCTGACCAGTTGATCGAAAGAAGTTCATCAAGAAATCACGCCTATAACACCTGAAACAGAAAACATCAACTTAATCAGGGAAAGGATACAACGTGTTATAAAAGTCTTCTCCTAATTTGAGTGGTAAAGCTGTGGAGGCCAATTGCATATGGCATCCAGCCTCAAAAGTTGCATCCTCGTAATAAATAAATAAAATTTGTTTTCTATGCCATTTATCAAAACCAAACAATAAAATTAACTCGAGGCATAACAACTTACATGATAAACAATGACATTTTATTTTTGTTCCCTGATAAACGATGACAATTGCCCATCACATTCACCCCTTTTACTTACCAATATCACCTACCCATCATAAAAAAATATGCTCCTTCTACTTGTTGGATTCTTGTAGTTTGATGATATACCAAATGAACGCCCATTTGTTGTAGGGTGTTTTACCAATGAGCCCATCAGAAATTATCATACATTCATTCCCTCAGTTTTCTTTGACTCCTAAATTTCCGTAGTTTAATCCTTCTATTTCATCACCCACTAGGCATCTACTTCAATTCTTTCCACTATATTTCCTCTCCTCCTCCACGCTTTATATTTCATTGTCTAATTCTTGAAGTCCCTTGTTTATGCCATCTCCTCCTCCATCTCACCCAATATTTTTTGTTTAATTCTTCAAATTTCTTACCTAATGCTCTGTTTCCCTCCATTACCTCCACCTCCTCCTCCTTTCTCTGTCGCATGTTCCCTCCAATAAACCTTGTACGTTATGACTTCAGGATGTTTTCACTTGTAACATATTCTATTCAAAGAAGTAGTAAAACGATTAGCCCTCTCTTTTCTCTTCCAGTACCCTTCATCTATATTCCATACTTCATTTCCAAGAGAGAAGATGATTCTTACTTTACTCAGGGTCACAAGTTAGACTTAAACAAACCCAAATGGCTGAAGTGTGCTAGTCCAGGATTCATCATAGAGTGTAGTGCCTAACACATATACCATATGGCAAGTTTACATAAAAAAGTACTTTAAAACTATCATCGAACAATTTTGTACATACCGTGCATAACATATAAACAAATCACGTGCCAATGATTTTGCTTGTATTGTTCCAAAAAACTCTAAGTCTGGCCTCTGAATAACAGGAAAAAGAAAATTACACTTGGCTCAAACTTGATGAATAACAGAGTTTTTAAAATTTCTCTATAGAAAAAGGTAATACCTTTTGCCAGATATGAAACAGAACAAGGTAGACAAGGTCAGTATCACCACTTTCACTTGCCTTCGCCAAAGCTGTATCTTCCTCCCCAATGCTTAACAGAAGAGGAACCTAAAGTGAAAAGAATCACAATCAATATATCAACCTGTGGAAGCATAGTTTTCACTCTCACTTCCAAAGGATAATTCTAATGCTAATAATGAAAAATAAAATTAGAAAGGAAAAGAAAACCTGCTTAGAGGAGCGAGGTTCATGTTCAACCAGCATAGCAGCCAATTTCCTTCGACCACTCTTATCTGCATGAGCGGCAACCGCTGCATAGGATATGGTCTTGCATAACTTCAGCTGCAAACGAAGCATTAACAGAACCAGTGGATCAGAATAATGAGGCAATGTAAAACAGGATCTTGCATCAAGATTCAAGAAGATGAAAAGGGTAATTGACTTCAGAATCAACAAGGATAACCTAGACTACTAAAAGACGCACAAACCTTATCCAGTAGGAGTTCCAGGAGAGCTGCATCAGGAATTGCTAAAGAGGCATCCATCTTTGCACATGCCCAGTGCATTACTACCACCTCCTATATGAAGCAGAGACGATAGCAACCAGATAAAAGTGTCAAAATAATCTAACCCAGCTAGGAAATATGTCAGCATGTTGAACAACAAGGATTCCACCTATAAGAGTTAATGTGGATGAAATGAATAATGTGAAAGAGAATTTTCTTCCTAGAAACATCAATTTGTCAAGGGATAATCTACACAGGGTATTTACATTCCGGTTTTCAATTTGGTGGCTGAAAGATTGAAAAAAATAGATCCTTCTTAAAAAAGAAAGAGAGAAAGAAAGAATCGCAAAGTCTATACTGTAACCATCTGGCACAGATAGAAGAATTGAAGTTGAGCTCTCAAGTTGGTGATTCATTACCAGCATCCATTTCAATGGTTCGCGATCTACTTTTGTTTGGAAACCACAGAGGAGCCATGTTACTAGGACATGAGAAACTGAGACTTGCCAGGTGTTTATGCTACTTTAGAAGGGACTATCACAAGTACCAAGTACATTTCCAGCTTTACCTAAATTACCTTCTACAGTGCTATACTGCAGATGTTCCTAAGTTATAACCATAATATAATATAATACGGAGTATAATATAATATAATATAATATAATATAAAATCTAAACAAACTCACACAAACAAAAAGTCTACAATTCCAATTATAACCCTGTGAGTCCAGGGTTAACATTGTCGTGCATTGACTGATGTGTGTGGAATCTGCAGTTGCAAAGTGAATTACTTAAGAGAAATGGACCCAAGATGATTAAAGAAAAATGCTATTCAATCTGATATTTCTGATTAAACTATTAAATCATTAATTTCCATTGGCAAGTGCAACAACCCAGTGGAAACTTTTTATCAAATAGGAAGCAAATTGGACCCCAATGAATTAGTCACTTGGGAGTTAATTCAAGCAAATTTAGAGTTTTGTGCAATGTGTTAGTATGTAGTTTCTTTCACACGAGTTAGATTGGTATGTTAAGGCTTTGGTGAACAACAATATTTCTTAATGTTCCCATCCCAACAGAGTCTTATTCTACTAGGAAACTGGGGCAATGCGTAGAAAGGATGAGTCTGAAATCCTTGTTAAGCCCTAAGTTAGACAAGAAAAAATGCCATGCCAAACACATAACATCCAACGTTTCTCATCAAGGAACCACAGTATAGTTTACGTCTAAGGGTTGAAGTAAGAACACAAAAGCATAGCTGCCAAGCCCAACAGAATATAACAATGAAATTACTGGTGATTTAGACTCGAACTTACTTGATTCATTCCACAGTACTCTGATATCCGTAGTGCAACAAGATGATGGTGGCCATTAATCAAACGACTGACTAGAACAGGTGCGGTAAGCAGCTGGGGTCAAGAGAGTTTGTTCAGTATAAAATTAAGAAATTGTTTGCAGTTCCAGCATCAAATAAAAAGATTAAGGAAGTGGAAAAAACCTTATACTGCTCAATGCTCAGAGGGACACCAATCTCAGGGTCACGTACAGCATTTAAGACCCTCAAAGTTTTGCACATCTCTTGGATGCGATCACGTTGAAAATTGCTGCCAAAGCCAACTGGATATCAATGCCGAGAACCAGAATCAGGGAAAAAAAGAAAAGAAAAGAAGGCCGTGTCTGCTATATGTTAAAGTCAACTAAATGACAACAGAGGCACCATAGAAAGACAAGGTAGAATTGCCATCTCCAAATTGATAGCTATGCAATTGATAAAGGTCACAGGTACATAGCAAAGAATTCTGCTCTCATTAATTTTTTTGTCATTCAGAAAACCATAAAATTTGTTTAAGCTTTGAAACTCTTTTCAACTCCAAGGAAATGTGTCACAAGAGACTACATAAAAAATTGCCCCAAATAAGAGAGGACATAAAGAGAATTGACAGCTCTTAGAATTATAACAGACCAGAGTTCACAAAACTGTTTGTGAGGCAGGAGCCAATATCCTCAGCATTTTGGTTAACCAACCCGTAATATTTGTTGCAAACAAATTAGAATGGGATAACAGATAGCTTTTACCATCAAGTGTATTTAAAATAGATGATTTAACACAAGCACAGGAAACACACATTGAAGGGAATAACACAGGGAATACCTGTCTAGAATCTCAGATACCATTTAAATTGCCTTTAACAAATTACTAAGAATATACCCAACATCTGTCAGCTTGTTGCATGCATATAAGGCCTAAGGATATCACAAACTGCAGAACGTAATAACTGGAACAATTTTATCATGCCAGCACCTGAATCTAAAACCAGTAGAGCATAGTGAACGAACCTGCAAAAGGCTTGGCCATAGCTAGCAGCTCTTAGCAGTGTCCGCTGGCGGGAAATGTCAAATTCATGGCCTGCAGCATCAATGCAGGCTTCAACAGCCTCAGGCAAGGAAGTGCGGATCAATCTCAAGTTTTCATCTGCCTGGAGAACAAATCGATCAAATATGTGGCAATGGATGTACACTGGTAATAGCAAATTAGGAGAGCAAAAATGCATAGCTTCACCAAGACTATAAATACGAGAGTAAAATGAGATGGTAAATTAGCGTACCTTAGCACTTCTCCTGTCAAAATGATCCAAGGCGTCAAACAATAAGGATGCAGGAGATGTACTTCCAATCTTGAAGATGGAGACAGTAGAATCAGGCACCCTTTGTACAAACTCCATACTGGAGTTAGACAACACCCTCACCCCATCCCATTCAGGGATTAGAATAACAGGCTCATCATAAAAGTAAGAAATAGAATCTTCAGAAGGGCCAACCATCAAAAGCATGTCATCCCAGTTGAGCAGGATGCTGTCCAACCCACACCAGGCCATCTGGATAGGTGGAAGGGCAGACTCGCATTGGTACTGGAAAAGATCCCTGAAATCAGTATTCATCACCACAAGCCTTCCGTCATGCATGAAGCAAGCCAAGAACCTCCCATCCCGGGAAATAGCAATCTTCTGTACAGGGCCTTGTACCTTCTCCTCATCCACAAACCTCACCTCATCCTCATCCACAATGGAAATTCCGCTCCCTAGCGCCAGTAGCACCTCCGCATACCCAGAAACTGTGTACTGCGGCTCTATGACGGCCATGCAGTGGGGAAGCTCGCCCTGCTCCACCTCACCAGCCGCAGCTGCATAATCAGGCAGCTGGCAAGGCTTGATATCCTTGAAATCTGGCACACAGAACAGCTTGGCAGCGTCAGTGAGGCAGACAACACCATTCCCCCAGAAAACACATTCCACAACACTCTGATGGAGGAAGTCATTGGCGAGAGAGAAGCTGGGTTCGATGCACTGTGCGTGGATGTTGTAGCGGTAGATGGTCCCGTCCTGGACGATGCAGATTAGGGCTTGATCATCGGTCCACGACATGGCAATGAGGCGGCCACCGGGGTGCTTCCATACGGTTTCGGCGAGGAGGACGCCGGAGGAGTTAAAGATGCGAAGCTTTCTGAGAGCGGATTCGGAGTGGAGCTGGACGATCTTGGAATCGTCGCGGATCACGGCGATGGGACCGCCGAATGGGGCGCAGGCGACCTTGTTGCGGCCCAAATCCATGTGCTTCCATTGCATTTGGTAGAGCTCTGGTTTCCGGTAGTACCGGTTGATGAGGAGCTGCCATTCAGCTGCTACCGAGACGCTTGACATTCTCAAAAATCCCTAGTTACTTAAAATAAAGTAAAATTCTGAGCTTGACTGAAGTGAACTCACGTCATGGTAGTGGCGGTTCGTGGAAGAGAGACGACCGAGAGCGGGGAGGAGGAGGAGGAAGGAGACGGTGGTTAGGAGCTACGATGTCGTTTCTAGAAAGAGAAAAAGTATAAAACATGAATTATTAAGATGTTGGTTTTACTATACTATTATTCCAATCATTTATTATTAAAGGTCTGTTTGGCGTTCTAGTCCGAAATGTGGTGTGGCAAAAGTATTGTTATACTATTATTCCAATCATTTATTATTAAGGGTCTGTTTGGCGTTCTAGTCCGAAATGTGGTGTGGCAAAAGTATTGTAATAAAAGTACTTCTGAAAAAGCTAGTATGCTGTTTGGTAAACATTTTTTAAAAGTGCTGTGGGAAACGAGAAATTGATTTTGTTGTTTGGTAAAACTATAAAAAAATGAAATAGTTGGAGTATAAAACCCATTTTTAAAAAATTAATAAAAATAGGAAAAGTAGATCTAGAATTACTTATCTTGAGATGGAGATTTTATTGTGATAGTTTTTAATTTATTTTGTTCTATTATATAAAAATAAATATATTAAAATGAAAAAAAAAAATAGGAGAGAGAGGGTGCAAACGCGTTGCTGCTTTTGCCAATGCAGGAATTTTTTGCAGTGAGGAAAGCCAAGCATTTGCAAGGCACTAACCCGTTCCAGGAAGCCAACTTTCTAAAAAGCTGGTTTCAACCCTTAACCCCAAACATTCAATACTAACTTTTCCAATTCAACCCAACCCAACTTAGGGCCTGTTTGGCGTTCCGGTTCGGTGGAAAAAAGTTGGGTGAAAAAAAGTTCAGTGGAAAAAAGTCAGAAGCTGACTTTTTCAGAACAGAGTTTGCTGTTTGGTAAATGTTTGTTAAAAGTTCTGTGGGGAAACCCAGAAGTCGTTTTTGGTGTTTGGTAAAAACTGTTTTAAAACTATGGTTGGAATGTAAAATGACCATAAAGGACATAATTCATTTCAAGTGTTAGAATTAATATTTTTAGTATCTTTATATGTTTTTAATCAATTTATTTGTAATTTAATATTTATCTAATATCATAAATAAATTAAACTTATTAATGCCATAAAAATATAAATTATTAATACCATGGTTTAAAGCATTATATTAAAAATTTTGTAAACTCTATATTGATATTTTTAGTCAATATATTTTGGTAAACAAATAATTAACATTTTATTTATAATAAAAAATTATGCTACAATTTTTGGATACTTTCATAGGTGAAACCAACTATTAATAATTCTTGCTCACACAAGGAATTGTACAAGGAATTGTAACATTATTGGTTAAAAAATTCATTGTTTACACATTCAGCATACAAGCTTGTAAACATGGGTTTCTCTTATTTTCACATTCAGCATACAAAGTCCAACACACCTTGTAAGGGAAAGGATTTACACATTAAAGAGGAAATAAGAGTACAAAATGATCCAAAATACAATTACTTCACCAAACTCAATCTAATCTACTGTGTCTTACATGGACTAGTAGGAATTATTCTTTAGACATTGCACAACATACATCTGTTGAGGAAACTCTGTAAAATAAAAGCACCATCAAAAGAAACTATGTTGTATGCCAGAAGCTCTCATACAACCACAGCAGGTGAGATTTTGAAATCAAGATCCCAAAGCTCAAAGGCTCCCTTGACAATATCATAATGACCACCCTTCAGCAACACAGTGTTGTTCACCACCGCTTCTCGGACAAAAGGATACGTCAGTAGGTTTCCGAGGGAAACATTCACAGCCTCCTGCATTAGTTAAGCAAGATACCATTAGCATAGAAGAGCACAAACTCAATTGCTTTCTTTAGGCATGCAAAACTAATTCTTTCATCAAACTACAGTAAACATACACTCTTCCTTCTTAAAATTAGAGAAAAGTCAAATAACACCCATGCACAAGGAAAAGATGGATCAGTATCTCCACGCAATTGTGAACTTTCTTAATTCCTTCATGAGAAAGAAAACCACTTCAGTTGAGCAGAAACCAAATGAAAATATCTGAACAACAACTAAGCCCACATGGCTCTCATGGCCACCTTAGGGAGCTCCAACAATTAGCAAACATTTACCACAGAAAATATCTGAATCAACCACACAAACACAAGATTTTCGGAATTTTCTTTTTTTGGGTTCCCACAAAATCAAACACGAAAACCAAATGAATACAAGATGAACAATCAAGAACACCCAGCAGACATTCGGCTTCTGCCTTTAAAACATATCAAACGTGGACCAAAATTCATGAAAATTTGTAGACAGACTCAGAAGACTCCGATCTAAAACTTTGTAGAAGAAAGAAAATTGAAATTCCAAGTGGAAGACACTCAAAACAGACGCACAACACAAGGCTGTTTTTCTCGCGCGATTTCTGCACACTTTTCTTCCAAGGCCGAAAAGTGTGCCAAGATCACTGAGTTAGCAGCCGACTAAAAAAGGAAATTTTCTCTACTCAGATAGACGAATAAGCACAGAAAAGTTCAGATCATTCTGATGGAGGAAACGCACAGAAAATCAAAACGAAAACAGACACAAAACTGTTCTGAGCCATTTGGCTTCTGTCCATTTGTGCATCACTTATATAAACATTTAAACACTCATTTGGGCATTTTTACAAACACATGGTATGCGTAGCAATGGAAATCAGCCACAACAACAAATTACCTCAAGGCAACCCATTAATTCCAACAACCAAGTTCAGCTATTCCCATCACAACAAAAACAAGAGAATTTAAAAACCAAGCTCGCGATTCTTCAACTGAGATCCATTTTTAGATGTAAAAAAAAATCATGATGAACTCATAAATCTCGTAATCAAGTTTGTTTTTCATAATAATGGAAAGGAAGCAGAAGAATAAGAAGGAAACTACAAGAGTTCGTGTACCCACTTGCTGGTGCTGGATGGGGCAGCGATTGCTGGTGCTGGATGGGGCTGGGTGGCTTGACGACGGCGAGGTGGGTGGCTTGACAACGGCGAGGTGGGTGGCTTGACAACGCCGACGGTTTGTTCAATGGAGATTAGCTTGGAACAGAGGAGAGTGAGGTGAGAACGGCGAGGGTTTCTTTGAGAGGAGATTGTTGGAGGCAGATTAGGGTAGCATGAGTTTTTTATACCAGGTTTACGAGTAAATCAACAGAAATTGGGAGGATATTTTTGTCCAAAAGAATATGGCTCCTCCTTCCCGTGTTTTTAAACGACCTGACTTTTTTTCACTGGTCAAATTTCCTCCAGTGATCAAAACCCTCAAAACAGCCTATTATCCTCGTTGAGCAAAAGCCAACTTCTCACCTTGAAAGTTGAACTGATGCAATGCCAAACACAAAAGCCAACTTTTTGGTTGAAAAAAGTTTGGTTGGTCACCCAACCCTTAATGCCAAACAGGCACTTAGAATGTCAAACACTATCTAAGCAAAACACCTTAATTTGTTCTCAAAATTCAACAAATTAAGCGTCTGGAATCTGGAATTGGATGGCAAATTTTAATGCAGAGTTATATTTCTAATGGCTTAAAAGCTTAAAATTTCCCTTATTTTAATATTTTATTTAATTATTTTTATACTAATTAATTATTTAATCACTCCTTATATTCAATTTTTTTTGTTTAATGACATCCACCTTTAAAGAATTCGGATCTGGTACATTCAAACAGGTAGAAGATACAAAATGAATCTGATGATGGAATGGAATTGAGAGAGAGCTTCACATGCATGCAGCTTTTGTTCAATTCGCTGACCCAACATTGTACTTTTGACTTGTTTATTATTTTTGACGGAGGTTCATCACTACATTTTTATTACTCTTAGAAACTAAGTATTAGAAAAGGTTTAAATAATAACAACTACTGCAATATTTATATTTATAAAAAATAACTAAAGCAAGCACTCTTTTAGAATTTCAAAAAGATTATGAAATTTTAGAATTTAAAAACGGTTGTGAAAATTAACTAATGAATACCTAATTCATTAATTATTTATTGGTGATAAAATATCAGTACGAATTTATAGCCCATTTAGAATTTTCAACTTATGCAGCACTAAACATAAACAAATACCACAAACTGGTGAATGAAAAATGGCAAAAACAATATGCTTTGCTTGGGTGGATATGGTCTACTTTCAAATTTTCAAGCATTGCATTTTGGGCCACTTAGAATAGTGGAAGATGCAGCAGAAGATGATGTTTTGGTAGTGTAAGAAGCAATGCAAGTTCAGCAAAAACTGCTTTACTTTACCATATTTGCTAGCCTAATTGGTATTGTTCTACATTTGTCAATTCATTTCAATAACCTGTTGCTAACAAAACCAGTTTCAGTCATGCAAGCAGCAAGAACAGCAGCACTCTTAAGGTAATGCACACTTCTTTTATCGGAAATGTTTATAATTAAAGATTGATTCTGCAATCAATCATTGTTCTTTCATGTGATTAGATCCAAAAATTAACTATTGTGTTTTGTGGTTAAATTCCAAAAAAAAGAAACAGTTGCGTCCTAAACTGCAGTTGGAAGTTGCAATCCATGGGTTCATCCTTTGGGCTTCAATGGGGTTTCTGATGCCAGTTGGGGTACTCATTATCAGAATGCCACACAGACAAGAATGTGGAAGAAGAGCTCAGATTCTTTTCTACCTTCATTCTGCTTCACAGGCAGGTTAATTTAATTATCTTTTAATCAAATCCTTCTGCTCTTTTATTTCTCTGCATCCTTTAGGTATACTACTACTACTTCTTCAAATTCTTCTTTTCACCATAAATACGAATTAAGCTAGACAACTTGCACCTGAAACTTAATTCTCCTTATTTTACAAGAAGTGGTCGTGAGGTGTAAGCTTGTCTAGCTACTTTACTTCTTCTTTTCACCATAAATAGGAATTAAGTAAATTAGACAATTCAAACTTGAGATTTAACCCGCGTTAGTGTGGAATAACTATCACTAAACGACAAGCTTATTTAGCTGGATTATTACTTAATTTCCCTGTTTCTTCTAAATTTTTCATTTCCCGATATCAATCAATACAAGTTATAAAGTTTTTGAACTTGGTATCTTTTGGAAAAAAGAAAAGAAAAATGGGGCATGTACCCCACTCTTTATCTTTTAATGATGGTTGAAAGAGAAATAAAGTTAAGAATGTTTCTGATCTCCAACTGCTGTTCGCATAGCCCACAGTTAATCAGTTGTTAATCTCTCATTATTACTTCAGATGCATGGAAAGACACTGTTTATAAGCTTATATCAATATACAGTTGTAATTAATAGCTTCGTAATGCTAATTATGAATTTACCTAATATCACATGCTCAATTAATGCATGTTTAATTTCTTGATTTGTCTATTAATGAGTTTTTTCCCCCATTTTTCTTGGTTTGGTGAATTGAGTAGCAGTCCTTTCGTTCAACAGATGCTATCTGTGCTTCTGTCTACAACAGGAGCAGTAATGAAAACTTCAACAACTCTTTCAATAATCATCATCAAAGAACAAAATATCTAGATCCTCCCATGGTGGAAATAGGGGAAGGTCCCCAAACATCAGAATGCACTAAATCAAAGGGAGCATTAGCAATTTTATCATTTTTATTGAAAGAAAGAGCGGGTTGTTTTCCGAGCTGGCAAGAAAGACAATCGAAATCAACATTAGGAACGGTTCCCAAAACACCAACATGAGACAAATGTTTAAGTTTATTTTTAGAAACATGACCGAGGCGAGAGTGCCAAATATTTAAAGAAGTAGATGCACTAGATGGTGTGGCAGCAGCAGTGGAGGAACTGTAAGGGAGATGAAGTGATGATAGTTCAAATAGACGTCCTATCTTAGTACCTGTCCCAACTATCTTGTTGGTTACAGAGTCCTGCACAGTCACACCACTTGGTGAGAACAAAACATTAAATCCCATATCACAAATTTGACCAACAGATAAGAGGTTCACAGATAATTTAGGAACATGATATGTGTTAGAAATAGCAAGATGTGGTGTGTGAACAGAGCCAATGTGGGTAATATTCATAAGGGAGCCATCGGCAGTGTGAATTGGTGGTGTTGTAGACGTTAATGTTTTGGAGGAAAAATATGATGGGTCAGATGTCATGTGATTGCAACAAGCAGAATCAAATAACCAAGTAGTATTACCTGATGTGGTGGAGAGGACGGTATGTTGATTCCGTTCATGAGCGAGTGCACGAGCGACAATAGTTTCGACGTCATTGGGAGTAAGAGTTGTTGTGGATTCTGTTGAAGTGGTTAAAGCAGCATTGTCAGTTACAGCGGCATATGGTCGAGAGGATGGTCGAGATGATGAAGAGGGATGTTTTGATTGACTGGTGCCTTGGGCACGTTTCCTTTGCAATGTCCAACACTTGGCGATTGTGTGACCTGGTTTCTTGCAATACCTGCAAGAAATGTCAGAATTGTTGTGTGGTTTATTTGGTGGTGATGACGTGGTGGCAAGGACAGATTGTTTGGAAACACGAGAGGATGTGCGACAGGTTTCTTCTGCAATGAGCTCAGTGACAGCTTTATCCACAGTTGGTAATGGATCACGATGGAGTAGATTAGTCTTGATATGTTCATAATCACTATGAATTGCCATAACAAATTGATAGAGACGAAGAATATCACGGTATTCCTCAAAGAGTTGAGCATCTCCAGTGCATAACCATTTTGGTTCAGATAGAGCTAATTGATCCCACAGATAAGATATTGCTGAATAAAAATCAGAGATTGATTGACCAGATTCTTGTCGCATATCATGCAAAGTGTTGAGATATTGTAATCGAGAAGCAACATTAGTAGCTGAATAACGAGTGGCTAGGAAATCAAATACCTCTTTAGCCGTGTCGAAACGACCAAATTGTTGTCGAATGGAGCGAATCGAGGTGTTACCAACCCAGGTAATGATTTTGTGATTGTTGCTATCCCACTCTTCAAGTCTGGACTGTAAAGAATCAGAACTTTCGTCCTTTTTCTCCGTAGGTTCTTTAATATCACCAGTGACATAACGCCAAAGTTTACGTCCTTTGAGAAAATTGCGCATGTCTTGAAGCCATAAGGTGTAGTTGGAACCGTCAAGAGTGGTGGAAATAGGTTGGGTAACATTATCTTGAGCCATTGGAAAGGAGACCTCAAGAACAAGGACACGAACCAGAAGGAATGGCAAGTATCCGGTTGAGTAGAGAGTTGAACCGAAAAATTCAAAGCTGAGTTGATAAAAACAGACCCCAAAAACAGATGGAGCACCCTCGAAAACCTTAGGAACCGGTCTTTGAATCCAACAAACCGGAATAAAATCGGGTGAACCGGACGGGTCAAGGAGTTGAACCGGAAGGTCAAGGTCAACTCTGAAGGCAAACCAGAAGGAGCCACGTGGATGAATCAAGGAAAGACACGTGTATCAATGAAATGATGACACGTGGCAGCGAGTGGAACAGTAGTGAAAAGCCACGTGGCAACAAGTGGACCAGTGGTGTAAAGACACGTGGCGGACACGTGGATAAATCACAAGATGACAGCTGGCGATGATGTGGACCAGTAGGCAAACAACACGTGGCAAAACACGTAGAAGGGATGTCGGAGAAGAAGACCGGCGCGTGAAACCGGCGGAAGCGCGTGGAGGCGCGTGGAGGCGCGTGAATGACTGGAACTGGACGAAAATTGGTGAGTTGGTAGATAGACGACCGCTGAGTACAATGAGGCGGCGCGTGGTGCCTAATAGGCAATTATAGGGACTGTAAAACGCAATTTACAGTAGGTCGGAGTTGAACTCCGGTGACGGCGCGTGGTGGCGCGTGGGGTGCACTCCGGCGGGTGAAATGTGACGAAAAATTGCAGATTGGCTTGTCTGAAGTTTATGTAGATGATGGTGGTGTTTGTCGAATTTTCGGAGGTTTTGCAGCGGAAGAACGAAATTGAAATTTCGCCGGAGAATTTTAACGAAATGGTTTTAGGAGACTAGCTCCGCTACCATGTTAGAAACTAAGAAGCAATTGAGAGACTGAAGAAATGTGTATTGCATTGAATTGCTTAATGTTTACAAATGACCAACCTATCTATTTATACACTAATTTACACTAATAATAATAATACAAATATCCTTAAAACATGGAGGAGGGAAACATGGAGAAGAACATGGAGAGGGACACTCCTTCTTTTAAGGAAACCATGTTCCTGGTTTTGTGGGAATATGATATATTCAACAGGTTACAAGCCTTCATTGGCTTCTTTAGGCCACACAGGTAAAAACCTTTTTAGTTCTTCTTCTATTCAACTAATCACACTCTGTACTCGCAAAAACTGATATACTAGACCCTAACCAACAAATTCAAAATTCAAGATTGGTCATGCATGCCAAAATTCTTTTCCGCAGGGGATGTAAAGGAAGAAGATTTTGGTTTCTTGTGCACTGGATACTTGGAACTGCAATGTCTCTGCTGGGGATCATTAACATATACACTGGATTACAAGCCTACCATGAAAAAGCATCAAAAGGGATACAAGTTTGGAATATAATTTTCACAATTGAGGTTTCTTTCATTGTGTTCTTATACCTGCTACAAGACAAATGGGTTTATGTACAGAAACAAGGAGTGTGTTTGGGGAATGAACTAGAAAGATCATCACCAGGTGATATTCAAGTGATTCCTCCAACCCCTAAGAAATCAATAGCTGAATCTTGTTCAGGTATTAATTCACTAAAGAATGTATAAGAAAAAAAAGACTTCGATCTTTTTAATATATTTTTTAATCATTTCGATTATTATAATTAATTGTTTTATATCGCGCACGCATATTAGGATAGTAAAAAATTAATAATGTTTCTAAAAATTAATACTTCGATCTTATTATACTAATAATATTTTTTTTGTTTCTTCGGTGTTTTTCAATTTAAACTAATCTCGTTCGATTAGGATGATTCTCCCGGATGCCAATAATATATTTTAATTACATAAAATTTTACGTTTTAATTTTTTATAATAAAATAATAATTAAAAGGAAGAAGAAAAAAGAGTACTAAATAATAAAGGAAAAAAAATTAGGAAATGGATTTGTGTTTTGAAGTTGGGCCATATCTAAGATTAGGGCCCATATCGAAAGTATAGAATTCTTTCAATTATTACTTTAAGATTCTAGAATATATTTTAATAATTCAACTAGTTATTTATTTTTTATATTTTTAAATGAAGGTCGAGCAAAATGAGTTGCCGTCTGATTGAGGCAAAAGTGGGTATGGTGACAAAAAGAATGCTCCTAAAAAAAAAAAAAAACAAAAAACAAAACCGTAACATTATTCCCAGCAATCTCCCAATGCCACTGCCTTGTGATATAGGAGAAAAATTAAAGGGTACAATATGATCATCTGTTGTATATAAATTAGGAAGCAAATTTCTTAGACTGGGGAAATTAAATTTAAGTATGGTCGATCCATATAGATATAGGAGCAATACGATGGTCTTCTTGGTGCTAATAATAATAATAATAAGTCAGCCTCTTCCTTTAGAAAGATTGCGTATGACCATCGAGAATTTTTTAGGGCCTGGGAGATCCTTAAACGTCCATTGCCAATCCAAGGACAACGATCTCGGGGCGCGCACAATAGCTTATGGGGGTGGATATGCTTGGGATTTTGAGGATACTAATATCGGTTACACACTTTTTTACTGCGACATGTCATGGGATAATGTTTCGGAGTATCATTTTGACGCATATAATGCGGCAGATCCAATGTTTGCTGGCTGTCTTGATCGATGCTATTGGCTTGTATCATCCGAGGAAACTGTTACCTTTCACGAGGGTTAAAAATTGTCATTTCTAAATTAAGAATATCTCCTTTTTCTTATCTGATTATAATTTCTACCTTTCATAAAATAAAAGCCCTTATTATGTACACTTAATTAGGGTTGGAAATAAGCTCATCAATTGTTTGTAGCAGCTTATTAAATAAATGTATATGTAATGGTTTTTATTAGATAAATATTAGTAGATCTCATTTACTAAATTACATGTAAAGACAGTCTTAATTACTTTTCCTCTAATTTCATTAATTAGATGGTCTCTTTATATGAACAATGATATTCTTATGGCTATTACGCCATAATTAATTAATATGTCTGTATTGAATTGACATAAAAATAAGTAAAAGTAGTATTTAATTACTTTATATATAATGATTGATTCAACGGAGTTTTACTTTCTAAAAATTGACATTAACCAATTCTTGCTATAATATCAACTACATTTATTTAGTTGCCATCAGAATGTTGTTCACAGTGATATAAATGGCAACACTGAAGGCTAGGGGTGTCCATCGGATGGTATTTCGGTATACCGTCCGAAATATTTCCGTATTCGGTATACCGAATGCCCAAAATTAAATACCGTACCGTACCGAAATACCGAAATTAGTTCTTCTAATGGGCCAACCCATTAACCAAACCCATGAGCCTTACTTCTTTTCTCTAACTGGGCCGACCCATTAACCAAACTCATCTGCCAAACCCAACTTAACCCTAAAACAAAAACAACTTCGGTGGTGTTTGGGGTTCAGGTTCAGTGGCCAAAAGGTCATTCCCCAACCCAAAACCAATGAGTAGGTGTTTGGTAACACCTACTCAAACTGGGCTTCTCAGTTTCAGATCCCGTCAAAACGCCAATTTTGAAGCTGGAGCATTTTGCTCCTGGTCCATTTGGCTCTCTCTCTCATCCTTTTTTTTTTCATTTTCATTTAATTTTCTTACTCTATATAATGAACAAAATAAATTAAAAACTATCACAATATAATCTCTATCTCAAGATAAGTAATTCTAGATCCACTTTTCCTATTTTTATTAATTTTTTAAAAATGCGTTTTATACTCCAACATTTTCATTTCAACTGTTTTACCAAACGCCTCAGCTATCTCACAACACTTTTAAAAATTTTTACCAAACAGCACACTCCGTTTCCCAGAAGTCGTTTTCCCACAGAACTTTTTTCCACAAAACCGGAACGCCAAACAGACCCTTCATCTTCTTCCTCCAACTCCCACTGCCGCCGCCAAGCTACAAATCCTTGTAATTAATTACTCCTTGATTTGTAATTGCATAAACCAATTAAATACATACTTGTAATTAATAATGTGGAGAAATTTACACAATCTTCATAAACACATAATTGTGAGATTCTCCCAATCTTATGAATCACAATCCCTATTCCGTAGTAAGAGAGTAAGTTAACCAAACACAACATAACGGAGTTTTTTTTTGCGCAAACTTTCCGTCACTATTTGACAATTTTTTATAGTGTAGTGTGAAGATAATATATATTATTATAACAGTTTTAAATAAATTTCTACATAATCTCACAAAAATACAACCTATTTTATTGAGATTTACTTTCTTATAAAAAAATAAAGAGTTATAATTTAATAGAATTTGATTAAAGTTTAGATCTTTTAATCTACTTATCTATTAAGTAGTGGGTTTGAAATTAAATTAATTCATTCCCCAACAAATTTGAGGTTTCAAATAAGTGAAAAAATAATACTCTTTTCGAATTTTATTAATTGTCATTTTTTACTCTTTGGAAAGAGTAAAACACGATAGTTAATAAAGTTCGGAGGGAGTATTATGAAAAAAATAAAACTTAATGTTGTACCTAGATCAATGTTGTGAGAATGTGCTATCATCTTATGGTTAATGGTTTTTAATCTCTTACATTAGATTACCTTAATTATAAAAACTAACCATATAATAATTTGTTCCCAATTATGGTTAGTTTTTGTATGGAAATTTAATTATAAATGGTAAAATTAATTAAATAAAATATGGGTATTTTTGTAAAAAATTAAATATACAATCAAAATTAACCTCATTGATATGCATAATTACAGTTAAAAGGATTATTAAAAAAGAAAAGAAAAGAACATAGTTTTAAAAACCGAACCGACCCGACGGTCGGACCAGAAAAATTGTGACCCGAGGATATTTTCGGTTTGGTTCAACTATTTGACTGGATCTGCAATCGAACCGGAAAAAAATCAGTCGACTCGCTCGGTTTTCACAAAACCGGCAACCTGGTCGATCCGCTATCGACCTAGCTGGGTTGATGTCAAACCAAAACTATGCCGTTTTGTATTTTTTTATTTAATTTTTTATTTTTTAAATATAGAAAATTTGATGGGTTGACCCATTATAGACACTGGTTCAACCCGGTTCAATTATCTAAGATTGAACAGTTCGATGTGTGAACGACCCGGAATGATCTAACGGGTTAATCCAGTCGAACTTCGGTTGAACTCGGTTCAAATCGGTCCAACGGGTCACTCCGAGAAATAGATTTGTGTGTTTTGAAGCTGAGCCATATCTAAGTTTAGGGCCATATCGAAAGAATATAGAATTCTTTCAATTGTTACTTTAAGATTCTAGAATATATTTTAATAATTTAACTAGTTATTTATTTTTTATATTTTTAAATGAAGGTCGAGAAAAATGATTTGCCGTGTGATTGAGGCAAAAGTGGGTATGGTGACAAAAAGAATGCTCCTAAAAAAACAAAAAACAAAACCGTCACATTATTCCCAGTAATCGCAATGCCACTGCCTTGTGAGTTGTGATATATACAAGAAAAATTAAAGGGTACAATATGATCATATGTTGTATATAAATTAGGAAGCAAAATCTTTAGATTGGCGCAATTAAATTTAAATATGGTCAGTCCATATAGACTTAGGTACAGTACAATGGTCTTGTTAATAATACTAATAAGTCAGCTTCTTCCTTTAGAAGGATATGTGATTGTGCATATGAGGATCGTCAACTCTTTAGGGGCTGGGAAATCCTTAAACATCCATTGCCGCTCCAAAGAGGACGATCTTGGGGCCCATACAATACCTGATGGGGGTGAGTTTGGTTGGGATTTTGGAAACCGTGTTGTCGGTGCCACACTTTTTTACTGCGACTTGTCATGGGACGATGTTCCGGAGTACCATTTTGACGCATATATCGAAGACGATCCACAATTTCGTAACTGTGTGAAACAATGCTATTGGGCTGTATCCCATGATGGTGTTATCTTCCATGAGAGTTAATAATTTTCATTTGTAAATTAAGGATATCTCTTTTTTCTTCTCTCATTACAATTTCTACCTTTCATGAAATAAAATAAAAGTTTTTGTCCTCTACACTTAATTAGGGTTGGAAATAAGTTGATCAGTTATTTATAAACTGCTCGAGGTATAATCTGAAAAAAGCTAGCTCATTAAATAAATGTATATGCAATGATCTTTATTAGATGAAAATTAACAGATCTCATTTACTGAATTATATGTACAAATAGTACAAATATCTGTTATCTTTAAACTGACTCAAAGGAGAATTTATTAATGGTTAATTTTAGCATAACTTGTCAAGAGGATATTCTCTGAGAAGAATGCAATATATGAATTTCCTTTCACCTATGATTGTCTTAGTTAACATGTTATTTATCATACGTTAATTCTAACATCTAATGTCGAACGTTGAAAAAATATAGGGTATAATTAAATACTTTTAAAATTAATGATTTGATCAAGAAGGAGTTGATCGTCAGTCAAATGAAGATTTATAGTGCCTGAAAACGTGTGTGCACAAGAGATAAAGTGTACAGTGGTAGTCAGGGTCGAACACAGGGATTGTGAGAGACTGGTCTAAGGTCTTGAATGTATTCGGGGGAGAAGAGCACAGAAAGTAACAATCAGGGGGGGGGGTTTACTTGGCCAAACGAGTTGGCCAAGGCAGATTTTGGGAGCTAACAATTTCTATCTAGGAAAGCAGTATTCGGGGTCCCGAATGGTAAAATAATTCAATTAACAAATAAATCCAGAAATAGTAAAACAGATGGGGAAATACACACAAATAGTCAGTTAGAGAGGGATTCTTAGCAAAGGCGTTCTTGGGTTGCATTCGGGACCAGATCGTCATTGGCTCGAAGATATTCTATTCAAGACGTCATAGAAATGACATGGGGACCAGATTCCTCAGATATCCCCTACTTTTCTCTTGAGAGAAACTACCCCCCGTTTCCACTTATGAGGTAGTCTTGACAGTTTGCCATCCCTCCAGGCACGAATGCGGGAGGGTCATACTCAAACTGCCCATGAAGCTAAGAAAAGACAGATCTAGAGCTAAAAGTCCCTCAGTTTGTCAGGCTCGTGACCTCGCTCTAATCAGTTACTCACCTTATCTATTCGAGACCACTTCAGCGCAGTCAAGACTAAACAGATGCCTACTTGTTTCATGCAATTTTCCTTTCGTATTCATCACATAAATGGCAACATTCACACAAGATAATTATCAGCTGATCAGACCTCAAATTAAATCATGCAAAGATGTAATTAAAACGATGAATAATTGAATATGGTATCAAGAATGTATTAAGCGCATTAAGGCCTCAAATTTGCCCTTGCAACCCTTGAATCAGCCTTGCTAAGAACTAAAGATTTAGCTACTCATGCTCAAAGATAAATAAATAATAATTAAAGAAAGCATAACAAGTGAGTAAATAGATTAAGGGAAGAAGACTTTGTTACTAAATTCCGTTTGAGGCCCGGCGGCAAGAGTTGAGGATGCTAACAAGACTAGAGAGAGAAACTAGAGAGAAGTCTAAGAAAAACTAATTCTATAAAATTATGCTAAGTGATCAAAAGATGAAGATGATGCTCTACTTTACTCTTAGATGCCCTTTATATGGTAGAGCTCCAAGCACAAAATATCTACAGCCCAAAAACTAGGGACAAAATGCATTAATTGAAAGCTTATAAAAATGGATCTATGTTCCTAAAAGCACAAAGCTGAAAAAGCATAAAGCTGTCTGATTTTTCCAGCTTTGGCAGGTCTGGACTGGGCTCAAGGACTGAACTGGTCAGATCGGTAGGTATTTGGTAGTCAGTGCAGAACGTCAGAATAGTGTCAGAGGAGTCACATGGAAGCTCTGGCGAGATGACACGTGGAAATGTCATTCTTCGCCCTTCGGGGTCCCGAATGGGGAATCCGGCTCGGGACCTTGAACGCTGCTTTGGACTCGGGACCTCGACTTTTGGTTTTGAAGCTCAAAAACTGCACAAAATGCTCTGAAAATGTATCTTTTCGCATAAACTCCTATTTTAGGCCTAAATCTGCAATAGTAATGAAAACAAGGGTAAATTAGCAGAATCATGCCTTAAAAAGGTGAGAAAATGGAGGGAACATCATGCATAAAAACATGCTATCAGGAGTCCGTCAAACTCTTCAAGAGTTCGAACTGTATATTGTTATTAATTATAGATGAAAGCTTTTCAATAAACTTTTATATTGAGTTTCCAAAAAAAAAATTAAACTTCAATTTATTTCATAATTTTCATTTGTTTAGAATATATCTTCATATAATAGTAATGAATTGATATATATATATACTACTATTTGAGTAGAATAACC
Source organism: Viola odorata (assembly GCA_963691705.1). NCBI lineage: Eukaryota > Viridiplantae > Streptophyta > Magnoliopsida > Malpighiales > Violaceae > Viola > Viola odorata. The sequence continues at coordinate 65,069,190 of OY829539.1, forward strand.
TCAATAAATAGCGCATTCTAGTGTTAAAATAATATATGTTATTTTAATAATTTTAAATAAATCTCTATGGATATTATCACACAAAACCTATTTTATTGGAATTTACTTTCTCATAAAAAAAACAAATAGTTGTAATTTAAATTGAGTTTGATTAAAGTTTAGATCTTTTAATCTACTTATCTATCAAGTAGTGGATTTGAAATCAAATCAATTCATTCCCCAATAAATTTGAGGTTTCAAACAAGCCCGAAAAAAATATTATCGAAAACAAAACTTGATATCTTGATGGATGTTGTGAGAATTCGCCGTCACCTTATGGTTGAGGGTTTTTAATCTTTTACCATTAATTACCTTAATTATACCAACTAACTATATGGATAATTATACCAACTAACTATATGGAAATGACAAAAAAAAATTAATAAATTAAGTTTATAATGTGAAAATAAACTATTATGATGTAGAAATAAAAATTCTCTTTTTCTTTTTTCATGATTTTAAATGAAGGTTGAGCAAATTGACTTGGTGAGTAGAGGATTGTGACTACAAAAATAATTTCCGTCAAAAAAAGCTGAAATTTCGTCGAAATGACAATTTTTGATGGAATATCGTCATTAAAACTTGTGACGTAGAAGCTTAAATTCAAAACAACATATTAAAATATACATCCTATTAAAATATTATAATAATTTTTTACCTGTCATTCCTAATCCAAATGGTCAGGGCGGTCTAGAATGTTGCAAATAAATAAAAGACAAGTAATATGATGATAATAATATATCTATTAAATATAAAATGTATATAATTAAATAAAAACATGTGATTGTTTTTGCCGTTACCATCTCTTAGTTTTTCTTTCCGATTGTTTTTTAATACTTAAAATAATTATATATTGAAAGTATTTTATCATTTAGCGGGTACATGAGTATTGAGTACGGTGAGTATTATGATACCTAGAACTAAAAATAAATGACATAAAATAATTCGTGAATTTAAACAAAAACACAAGTACATGGGGTTTGTAGCTCAACTAGTTAGGTAAATGCATACTTGTCTTTCTGATGTAAATTATAAGTTCGATCTTAGTAATATAATAATAATTAATAATATAATATTTTTTTATTATTAAAAAAAACAAAAAACAAAACCGTAATATTATTCCCAGCAATCGCAATGCCACTGCCTTGTGATATATACAAGAAAAATTAAAGGGTACAATATGATCATCTGTTGTATATAAATTAGGAAGCAAAATTCTTAGATTGGGGCAATTAAATTTAAATATGGTCTGTCCATATAGATATAGGAACAGTATGAGTATGATGGTCTTCTTGTTGCTAATAATATTAACAAGTCAGCCTCTTCCTTTAGAAGGATTGCGTATGACCATCGAGAATTATTTAGGGCCTGGGAGATCCGTAAACATCCAATGCCGCTCCAAGGACGACGATCTCGGGGCCCACACAATACCTTATGGTTATGGGGGTCAATATGGTTGGCATTTTAGAAATGCTTTTGTCGGTGTCACACTTTTTTACTGCGACATGTCATGGGATTTTGAAGGGTATCCCGACCAAAAGGTCGAGTATCATTTTGACGCATATGATGGGGCAGATCCAAAGTTTCTTGGCTGTCAAGAGCAATGCTTTTGGCTTGTATCCGAGGAAAGTTATGACTTTTACCAGGGTTAAAAATTGTCATTTCTCCCTCTTCTTATCTGATTACAATTTCTACCTTTCTTATTATGTACACTTAATTAGGGTTGGAAATAAATATTAGTAGATTTCATTTACTGAATTACATGTAAATACAGTCTGAATTATTTTTCCTCTGATTTCATTAATCAGACGTTCTTTTTATATGAACAACGATATTCTTATGCTACGTCATAATTAATTAATACTCCCTCCAGCTCCTTTTCATTGACGCGTACTGTTCATGCACGCGTCTCAATGAGGTCGGATGATTTACTATTTGACCCCAAAAAAAATTTTTTTCTAACGTACGTTAATCCATAACGTACGTCTGAGAAAAAAATCGGGTAAAAATTGTCTCAAATAGTGAGTCATCCGATCTCTTTGATATACTCCCTCCGTTATATAATACTTGACGTTTTAGAATAGTAACCAAAATTAAGGAAATAATTTTTTTACCAATTTTACCCCTTGTTTATTTCCAACTTTACAAGCATGCCATTCTCTCTCACATCCATCACCACAGCCATCCCAACCAGCCAAACCACCACTACCAAACACCACAAAGAAACAACCACTGCCAAACTCCCGACCTCCCAACCCAAATCCAAATCGCCGCCACCCATCAAATCACCATCAAACCGCCGCGGCAACCCAAGCAACACCACCAACCATCTCCGACCCAAACCGCCCAAACCTAACTCAACAAAACAGCCACACCAGCCACTGCCCAAAATCTACAAACCCATCATCGTGCTAGTGTTGTCATAGAAATAGAGGGGAGAATGAAAAAGAAAAGAAACCAAGAGAAATGAAAATGGATCTGTGATGTAGGAGCAGAGAAGAGAAAAGAACAAGGAAAGAAAAGAGAGAGCAGAGAAGGGGTAAAATTGTGAAGCCGCTCCAATTGTTGCTTTGAAATGTGTAAAACGTCAATTAATTACGGACAAGTTTTCGGTAGCAAAGCGTCAAGTATTATATAACGGAGGGAGTACGTGTAAATAGTAAAGAATCAAGTAATTGGAGCGGGAGGGAGTATATCTGTATTGAATTGACATAAAAAGGAGTAAAAGTAGTATTTAATTACTTTATACATAATGATTGATTCAACCATGTTTTACTTTCTAAAAATTGACATTAATTGCTATAATATCAACTACATTTATTTAGTTATCAACGAGCGCACTCAATAAATACATTCATTTTGTTACTATATTTGAACATAATTAGTCTCGACATTAGACCTGATGATACACATAGTTCATACGTAAAAAGTATATAAGCGATGATATAATAGTGATACAACTAACACTATTGTATTTGTTAAAAAAGAGAGAAAAAAAATGTACTATGGAAAGAGCTGAACATAACCAGTCAAGATTGCAAGAGCTAAGATGATAATAGGGGGAAGGATTACAAATGCTCCAATAGTCGCAAAGAAAACAGAATCATTCCTCTGCGACACTTCCTCCAGATAAGCCTGCCTTTTAATATTTCTCTTCTGTGAAATCGTTAAGAACTTTGCGCTCACCTTCTTCAAGTTTTTACCCAGTGGAATACTGAAATCATCATCTCTGCCAATTCCCAATTTCGCAAGCTGATCACGTATTGTAAGTTTTCCAGAACTACCATCACTCTCGAAATTACCTGCCATTATTATTACATATTAATTAAATTGGTGATATCTTTTTTTTTACAAGAAAAGTTTAAAGGATCGAAATTTCATTCTTCATCCCTCCATGAATCGAACTCATTATTTACTTTAGAAAGCATGCACGTATCAATTGAGTTATTATTATTTATGTGCTAGATTGTTAATACATATAGTTGATTTTCTGAAGTCTTAATAAAGATACATTTGAGTCTGTTAATTACTAGCTAATAACTAATCATATTTTATTAATTTTATAGTCCTTAAATTTTATAAGGACCAACCTACAATTTAATAAATGAAATAATATATAATTAAGAGCATCTACAATAAGTAAAGGAAATTCAAAATTTTATTCTTGTCCATCTATTTAAAATAAATGGGTAATGGTTATTTTTTCTTAATTAATAAATAAAAATGCTAATTAATTATAATTACATGTAAGAAAAGATGCTAATTAATTAGAATTGGTTGGTTTAGTTTCTTTCTAGGTATATAACATTAGTATAAAATTAAGGAGAAATGGGTTGGGTTCCGGTAGTACAAATATACCTTCTGGTGTGGATGATGAACTGGTGGACGTGAGTTGTTCCAAGAGATCCAGCTGCGTTCTTGTGGATGACAGAGATCCTTCACAAAAAGGGAAACAATTATTAGAAACAATTAACTAATAAATTAAACATAAATAAGAAGAATAACCCAACTGGGAAATTAAAACTAGCTTTAAAAAACAATTAATTAATCAAAATCGATGGATATACCAGCAGCAGGAGAGGACTTGCGTTGCTGCTCTTGAATGGCTCCACTGCTACTGCTACTGCTACTGGTTGTAATTTCTGCACCTTCAGAATTATTAAGAGCAAGTGTTTTGATTTTACAAGAAGAGAACTTGTGAAAGAATTGATGGGTTGGGTTTTGGAGTTGAGGGGTAGAGAGTTGGGCAGAAAGAGCAGGTGCAGCAATTAAACTGTTTAAGCCCATGGGATTAATTGCAGTACTACTCATCACTCGTTCTTGTGTTTTCCTTTCATTCTTCTTTTCTTCACGTCTCCATCGATCTCCAGTTTCTTGTTTCTACTACTGTCCATTAGTTTTTCTGAGGCTATCATTTAACTAATTTATATATTATTTGTTTATTTATTTATTTTCAGCCACCTCATTTCGTTTGGAACAATTTAGAAGAGGGCTATCCACCACAAATGCCATATGGTGGGGGAATATGATCCCATGTTTACCACAAAATTCATATTAATTATTGAAATCAAATCCATCTACTGTTCAAACCAAATATAAAATCGATTCGTTTTAGACTGAAAATGTAAATAAATTTCGATTTTGTAATAACACGATGACCTGGATAATTTTATAGAAAACCAAACGAATTATGAATTTATTTTGAGAACTATCAAAACTACGTCATTTTTATTAAATCAATACTATTATTTTAATTCTTGATCTTTTTTAATATATAAAACAAAATGAAACACAATTTCGAATAGGTTAGCAAATGCAAGTCATCACTAATTCAATTAAACATAATACTTTTTATGTATATTCCATAACCTTGTGCATTGATACATAATGGTGGGGGCACATAGGTTTTGTGCTTTTGAGATCATTTGAATCAAATTCGTTGGTCTAATATATGTATGGATTAATTATTTAGTTGTTTATTTTACTTTATAATTTTAAAATGTTATTAAGTTATATATATATATTTTTTTATTTTTTTTTATGTCTTTTTAATAACTCAACGGGTCCAATTCAATTGACCCCGATTGAACTAATGATCCATTGATCCAAAAGTTTATCCGAATAAATTTGCTGGATGGTTGTTAGAAACCATATATATATATATATATAATCAAGCAAATTGGAGATCGTAAAGAGAGATTCTTATCGGCTGCCGGTACAGAAGTGTTACCCAATTATGTGATGAGTCTTTTCAAGAGGCCGATGATGACTCTCACTCGGAATGATTTCCCGAAATTTTGCTTTGTTTACTTGTTTTTTTATCAGTTTAAGTAATGTTTTCTATTGGTTTTGAGTCAGTTTTTCTTCATCGCAGGCAAGGTACTAATCCAGAAAATTGTTCCTGTAGCATAAATGCCAATGCTTAGTGTGGTGTAGTCCCTAAAATTCCATGCATTTGTCACAAATAAGAAGAAATCGAACTTGAACAATTCTGATCGAATAACCTTTAGCGTTTATCTTTTTTAGAAGTAACCAATAAAACCACATCTATAACAGAAGATGTGGACTTAAAACTTAAAACTTCGTTAATATGATCAGTTCTATAATAGAAATTTAGGATACTTGATTTTTTAAATATTCTTCTTCTTTTTCGATAAATTGATGATTTATAAAATTAACAAAATATGCAAGATGTGCACCTAAAAGAAACCAAACTAAGATCGATCAACAAATCAAGCCTCCGAATTATTATTATTATAAAATATTGTAAAAAGTAACAATTAATGAATAGTATAATGACAAATTCACCTCATTTGATCTTCAAAGACAAAAAAAAAAATTCACCTCGTAAATGTAGAAATAAGTATCTTTATTAGTTAATTGTTAATAAAGATACTTATCTCATTCATCTTATTTATACTACTTTTTATAATATTTGTAAAATTTTAAAAATGAAATGGATAATTTCAATTATATTTTTTAACTTTTAACAAAACTACTCCTATATTCATTAATTAATTTACCATTTATAATTAAATGTTTATACATATAATTAAGATAATTAGGGATAACATGGTAAAAAACACTAGTCAATTTTCTAAAAAATATATATATATAACAACTATTTAGATTTTTTTATTGTGGGTAAATACGACCACTAAAAAACAGAGGGAGATTGGTAAATAATTATTTCTTGTAAATATCAAACTAGTAATTTTTTTTTTTTTTATAATAATCAAACTAATAACTTCTTTTGCTTCACCGTGCTCACTCACCACTCAGAAAGATCAAGTCACTTCTACGAAAACGACAAGAAATATGACCGTTGGAATAGAAACTTTTTGAATCATTATTTTAATATGAAAAGAAGCAACCGAATCGAATCCAATAGAAGGAAGAACCAGATGCGCTTAGGCTTATTATCAAGCCAAGCAAAAGGAGCAACAAAAAGGTTGCGTGGTGTGTTGTGTTGGTGGTGCTCGTGGATTGGTCGTACGCATAAGCAAGAACAGATATTATTGAAGATGGCAACAGATGGGAAGGGAGTGATGGAGACGGCGGCAAAGGCTATGGTAGTGGCGAGAGATGAAGCGCATCCATACGCATTCCACGTATCAGGCCCTCGAAACCTCGCTTATCCTAATTGGAGGGATCTCATCAGTTCTAATTGGTTAGTGTACTGTAATTGCTATACTTTTGCATCTTACTTCGTTGGTGTTTGCTCGAAATTTACACCTCCCCTTTCCATTTCCTTGCTGGGTTACTCTACTAGGGTTTCGGGGGAGATTGTAGGTTTTGTTATAGAAAGAGCGGACCCTAGCTGGATTGCCAATTTGGACGGAAATAATGGATTCCTCTTAATGGGCTAGCTGTTGGTTCTTTTTGGAAATAGCTTAATTGAGGGAATTATTGATGAATCTTGTTCTTACTAGAGTTTCCATAACAGGGTTCTATAACTTTTCCGTCAATTTGGTGACTTACCTATTTCCTCTTCCAGCTAATAATGGAAAATATCAATCTTCTGTGTTGTATGACACATGGGCATGTGGGGAGTTTTGTTGCAGTTTATATTTACTACACAGGATTGATATTTTTATGTGTTTGAATGGTGGTTGATTTAAATTGCTTTCTGTTCTGTCTTTTTCATGGGAAAATAAACCTTTCCCCTTTTCGACTCTATTTAAGTTGCTTCAATCTATGTTGCATCTGAATCTTGTTGGAGCTATCATTATAAGAAATATAACTTCATGTTATCTGTCTACATAAAGATGGAGACATGTTTGTATAGATTTTCAGGTAACCTGCTGTTCCGACTTTTTGTTCTTGAAAATTGACCTCAACTTGCATGATTTGTGTGTCTATACAGGAAGAATGAGAACTACAAAAAGACAGTAATCGCCTGCTTCATCCAAGCAGTTTACTTGCTTGAACTTGATAAACAGGAGAACAGAACAGAAGCAAATGACCTTGCCTCAAAATGGTGGATAAGATTCAAATACAAACTGTCCCAAACCTTGATAGATGAGCGAGATGGGTCCATATTTGGTGCGGTGTTAGAATGGGACCGATCTGCAGCACTTGCTGACATGATACTCATCAGACCCAGTGGTGCACCAAAGGCTGTTTTAGCACTTCGAGGGACATTGCTGAAAGGCCCAACAATGCGAAGGGATATTGAAGACGATCTTCGCTTTCTAACTTGGGAGACCTTAAAGGGATCTGTCAGGTTCAAAGTAGCGCTGGAAGCATTAAAATCAGTGGCTGAAAGGTACGGAAGCAACAATGTATGCATTGCAGGTCATTCCTTGGGGGCTGGCTTTGCTCTACAAGTTGGGAAAGCATTAGCTAAAGAAGGGATATTTGTGGAGGCCCATTTGTTCAATCCACCTTCTGTTTCTCTAGCAATGAGCTTACGAAACATTGGAGAAAAGGCTGCATTTGCCTGGAGTAGATTCCGATCAATGCTTCCTTCAAGTGCTGAATCTGAGACCACAATAGAGGACGCAGGGGAGAAAAATTCTGCCGGAGGCTTGAGGAGTTGGGTGCCTCTTTTTGGTGATAAAACGCCTTTAGGATTCAAAAAATGGGCACCTAATTTGTATGTGAACAACAGTGACTATATCTGCTGTTATTACGCAGATCCTGATGGAACTGCAGATGAGAATGCTAATAAGGAGAACATGGCTCCAAAGAGGACTCAAGGTTCAGCTAAATTGTTTGTCCTGTCAAAGGGAAAGCAGAAGTTTCTTGAGGCTCATGGGTTAGAGCAGTGGTGGTCTGATGATGTACAACTTCAATTGGCTCTACAAAACAGTAAGCTGATAAGCAGACAGCTAAAATCGTTGTACACGTTTCCAGGTTCACAACAGACAGGGAAGGCAACAATAACATGATGTTGTCGCTATATTTTGCTTGTTAAATAACTCATTTTCGATTCTTCTCGTATCGTACTATTCCAGTATTTGAAATTTGATACTGGAAGAAAGTGTGAAAAGAAAGTAAGTAAAAAGTGTTCATTGTTGCTCCTGGACTGGTTTTTTTCGCCGGTAAATAAATTGACAAAGTGTGTAGTTGGTGGTGCTCTTCAGTCTGCTGATAATGGTAATTAATCTTGATACATAAACTTGATACAAACATGAATCTGAGTCTGCATCTGTACTTTATGCTACCAACATAGACTCTACAAGTTGTTATAATCAAATTATATATAAGGAATCGTCATTTTTATACGAGAACAACTTCCTGTAGCTAAAAAGTCGATATTACTGAACTACAAGCTCATTGGTAACAAGTTTCTGTAGTTTGATAAGTAAGAAGTTGCGTTATACGCATATGCATAGCGAACAAGATATGCAATTGCACCAAACAATCACATCATGCACAGATAAAATAGAACTGCATGGAATTGGCAAGTTAACATACACAGGAAAAGAAACAGCTAGTAAACATAATATTAACATTCGGAAACCGGATCTGTACATATATACAAACGATTAATATATATACATTGACATCCTAGCTAGCTATTTTCGACAGGATTGATCTATTAAACGAACGTTTGCATATACAAATCTCGGTAAAGACCAAGCTGATTCGCATATACGAACGTTCGTCTCCTAGACAAACAAAAAGAGAGCATATATAGATATGTGTACACATATATACACCATATGACAAAACTAGACAGAGAGCCCGGATAACTCATAGTCATAAATGCTCACCTCTGGCTCATACCAGGGATGATCAGCATCAAGTATCGGAAGCGACTGGAGCATCAAGATTTGTTGGTATGATTGTTGGCTAATGAGCTCTTCTTCATGTGATAAGAATGGGTTCGAAAACTCGAACGAATCGTTCGAGGAATCCGATACCAAGGATGTCTCAAGGCTTGTCTCAGGCGCGGCGAGCTGATCAATATAATCCCATGGTAGATTCTCAAGTGTTTCCAAGTTATTATGAGGGGCAGGAGGAGGAGGTGGTGGTGGTGATGAGTTTGATATAATAGTTGCACTGTTGTTGTTGTTGTTGTTGCCAGTTAGGTCTTGAACAAGGTATTTGAAAGATGAGGTGTCAGTGATGTACACCTTTGGCCTCAACAGCTTTATCAAACTGTTCACTTGTTTGATCTTTTCTTTCTTAGATATTTTCAGCAACTTTTGTTGATGATTCTTGTTGTTAGCTGCTTTCCTCTCCACCATTGTTGTTTTCTTTTTCTTCAATATATTGGTTTTTTTTTTTTTTTGGTTTCTTCCCTTGTTTAAGCGGAGGATACTATAAGGCATAAATAGTGTTTGCAGGTAATTAAGACGAAATTATTGTGGCAATTTCAAATCATGTAATGTGAAATTGATTGATTGATTAGTTAATTAAGAAATTAACATTGCAATTGTTTTATTTTTATAAATAATATAGATTAGATTAACTCAAATCATTAAGTACAAAATCAAAACACCCCCTATCCAAATATTTTCTAAACCGCAAATCGAAATAAATTGACCCATGAGTCTGGACATTCATGCTCCTCTTAGGATATTAGGATGTACAAACGAGCAACTAGCAAAAGTAGACGTCAAATTAGCTACGTCCTCCAACATCAAACTCGTATAATTAAATGAAAAATCCCCATTAATCAGAGCCAAAATATTTAACAAGCAATCTGACTCAACGATAATTTTATCACAACTCTATAGCGCTAGGGATTGCAATTGTTTAATAATTAAAGATGTTGAAAATGATGTTTATTCTTCTATACAATACAATTTCTTAATCGGAACACATTCCTTGCAATGTGCACACCTCTTTGTTTATTTTGATTATTGACTTTACTCTCTCCCCTCCTCATGCAAAAAAACAAGATGTCCCATTCTACTATCTAGGAAGATGCTTGCATTTGTTTTTACTAGGTCGATGAATTTTTTAAAAATATATTTTTAATTCAGAATAGAATAGGAAAATTACTAAGACCATCTACGGGTGTTAAATTTAACACTTCTCTCCTGCTACATCAGTTTAACACCCAACTAAATCATCAAAGAACACTCAATTTTCTTTGGTTATATATTTATTTTACAAGAAAAAAATAATGGCGGGTCCCACAGTCAGAAAAATTTGGATATCAAAATTTGATACCTTCTCTTTCCTTCTAGATTTTTAACACCTCAATAATATCCTGCTGCAGCTAATAATCTTTTAAATAATACCCTGCTGTGGATGGTGTAACACTATCAACTAGGTTTATCAAGTGTCATGTTATTCTATAATAACAACAGAAAATTAATTTCAGGGTAAAAAATAAATAAAAGTAATAAGTTAGACATTATTTAATTCTTGTTTAGGGCTGAATCCATCATCTTATATGACGACTAAATTAATCTAAAAAATTCTTCCGCAAATAAGATTAAAATATATAAAAACAAAGATGTGACCGGGCACAAGGTGGAATTACATTGAGGGCACGGCAGTACAGCAAACTACACATCATTTTCTCGGCTCCCTCCACGTAACATCCGAGTTGAGGCACGAAGTGAATGGAAAGTATAGTAGTTTACAAAGGGGAATAAGTATCAAAATAACATACAATAAATAATTCATTTGATTTGCATATGGTGAACTGGTTTCCATGCGCAATATTTCTTTTTCAAAGATAAATTAAAATGAACAAAGGTTCAAAACCCGACAATAATCGAACGAGATTAATCTTATTTTTTTATGAAAATGAGAGAATACTTAGGGTGTAAATATTATTGCTTGTGAAGGAACCGACTCAACTTGTTGATGGTTGTACTAATAAATTATACAATTTTTTTTATTAACTAATGTGTCAAAATATAAGTAATATATATTAATTTCTTTGAGGACTCCATTACTTAATGCATAATAGCATGTAAATTTTAACACATCAGTTAGTATAAAAAGTTTGTATAACTTATTATATAGGGATGTTGGAGATGCCACCAATAAAAAAACTTTTTATTGCATATGTAAAAATAAATGTTTTTGGCAATTGAAACATCTTTTAGTTTTTTATCACTTAAACATAAAAGTAAATTCACACGTCGTTTTCCTCTCCATTCCATTTCATTATTTTCCCTGTGGTTAAACTTCATTCTCTTTCCCTCACCAATTTAGTTTCCCATTCAGCATTAGAGAAAGATGTTATTAAGAACATAGAAGAATGTGTTGATGGTGAGACCAAGAAAAGTCTAAGAACAACAAAAAAGGTATTGAGAGACCTCAAAGAAATTATAGTAGAAGTTTGTAGATAATCAGATATGATTACAAGAATCTTATTTATGTACAGTTGATAACCATAGAGAGCAAAAAAGGGGGGATCCACTCTCTCTTTAAGTTCATATGATGGAAGCTTCTTTGCGTGGGTTTGTATCTTCATATAAGCTTCATATCGTGAGTTGTAGTAATTTAAAGTCCAAATCTCGTAACCCTAACAAAATGTAAGTTACCACAAGTAACTAATGAGTCCCAAAATTAATTATACCACTAGTAAAATAATTAGAAAATAATTTTATTACTTTTTACGGAGCTAATTAAATTAATGTTGCATTAGATAGGCTGAGAGCCAAAGTAGGCCGCGCAGATACCGAGGAATGACAAATTAGCACCCTCTATTCGAAGAGCAAACACTTAATCTCGAACTTAAGACCCGAATAATTTTTTCCTTTTTTCTTTCTAAATTATCTACGACTTCAAAACAAAGGCACATTGAATTATTGGAATAGCCAGATTTTGTGGGATACTATGGATAATTTGTAATTAAGAAACCTATGGACCATACTACTACAATTACAAGAGATTCCGTAATCTTGAAATAAAAATTTCAGATGCATTTATGATTGAGTAGGTATCATTCATTCTCCTTCAAATAAAAGGAAGAAGAAAGAGCAGATTATGAGCACATGCATTGTGCATCTTCATCACCTCCTTTTTTCTATTTAATTTATATTTATTCCCTCAAAAAAGTCAACAAACTATGTTTTGGGCGGTTATGACTTGTGACTGAATTATTCGTTGACTTCCTTAAGAACTCAATCATCGGTTTGCCTTATGATTTTTGTTGCTGGAAAAAAAACACTTGTATAGTTCTTGGTGTTAGTTGCATAACGAATGCTTTATGCTTCATTAATTCTCTCTTTCTACTTATAATTACAAAAAAAAAATTCTAATATAATTTGATTCTTTCAGATTAGAGCTAAAATCGGGTTTAACACACTCCATCGACCACTCAATCACAACCTAATCATCGTTTTCGTAAAAGAATATTTAATTTAATTTGTAAATTATTAATTTAATTTTTATATTAGTAAAAAAAATCCAATTAAACCCGGCCATAAATAATCCACGTTGTATATATTAATTAATGAAGTGCTATTATTCTTCCATTTATTCTTTATCCTTGAATCATTCTCAAAATATGCATAAAGAAAAAAACTTCTTGTATATTTGTTCTTTTTTTAGTAAAGTAATTCTGTAAATAAATCCAATTCATTTAATCTTGGCACAATTAGTGTGACCGGACCGACCGACTTGACTAAACAATATGATTCCTTGAGTTTTACTTCTTGATTATTTATTTATTTAACAAACAAAAATCCCATACAAGCTCTATATAAAGAATGGGTTTGAGTCTGAACTTCCTCACTCACACCATACAATCCACAATCTACCAATCCAATTCCAATATGGACTCAAAAATACTTGACATTCTTCTAACTCATTTTTCTTCCCTTTGCTTAGCCGGAGCAGCATTGCTCATCTCCACCATTTTCTTCATCAAAACCAAGAAAATCATCCACAGTGAGATCAAACTCCCACTCCCACCCGGCGAAATGGGGCTTCCATGGATTGGAGAAACAATAGATTTCTACAAAGCGCAGCGAAACAACCGATTGTTTGAGGAATTCGTGCAACCAAGAATGGCAACAAACGGCAAGATTTTCAAAACAAAGCTAATGGGAGCACCAACCATTGTTGTAAATGGCCCTGAAGCTAACCGCTTCTTTTTGTCCAATGAGTTCAAGTTGGTGGTAAGCTCTTGGCCTACCTCCTCAGTCACACTCATGGGCAAGAATTCCATTATGGAAAGGCAAGGTGACCAACACCGACATCTTCGCGGGCTAATATTCTCCAGCCTCGCCCACACAGGGCTGGAGAGATTAGTCCCGAAGTTGTGCGACTCAGTCCAACTCCACCTTCGCCAAAACTGGCATGGCCAACAAAGGATTAGCCTCTACCGTTCCACGAAACTACTCACATTCACCCAAGTGTTTGAGTGCTTATTGGGGATCAAAGTTGAGAGTGGGATGTTGGATACTTTTGAGAGGGTTTTGGAAGGGGTTTTCGCGGCCCCTATCTCGTTTCCGGGGACTAAATTTTACAGGGCGAAGAGAGCTAGGGGGGAAATTGAGAGGATGTTGGTTAAGGTGGTGAGGGAGAGGAGGCAAGAAATAGAAATGGGAAGAGAGGAGGAAGGGACCTTGCTTTCCAAGTTAGTAGAAGGGTTGATCCGAGGGGAGATTAGTGAAGTGGAGGTCATAGATAATATGATTTTGTTGGTTTTCGCAGCACATGATACAACTTCTTTTGCCATTACCATGACCTTCAAAGTAATGGCTCAACATCCAGACACCTACGCTCTGGTCCTTCAAGGTAGATGCACAAAATTCGTATTAATTCTTACAACTTTTTCATTCATTCTTTTCTAGCATTAACCTAAATTCTCCTATACGAATGAGATGCGTTTTTATCACCGAGTCATTGTAACTTTTGTTGGGTTATTTCTATTTATATCCATCAATTAGGATTAAATCTACTTACTACTATTAATGAAGTATAGTATATTTTTAGGTCAATGTGCTTAACATAGCCAGAGAGAGGATTTCTTGTAAATTAATTTAATCATGTGTTATTGTTAATATTGTAATGATTTAATTTGTGTAAAAAAAATCTTTGCATGCAGAACATGCTGAGATCATGAAGCAGAAAAAGGGTGGCGATCAGAATCTAACATTGGAAGACATAAACAAGATGAGATACACATGGAACGTAGCACGTGAGGCCATGAGACTCTTCCCTCCCATCTTTGGTTCATTCCGAAAAGCGATTAAGGATATTCAATATCAAGGATTCTCTATTCCAAAAGGATGGAAGGTAATATATATATAATATACGCATCCATCATCCATCATCCATCCACCTCTTTCAATTACGACCGATAGATAATTGGCAATTGCTTTAATACTCTCATCCCTTAAGTAAAGTCATGAGTTCGATTCTTGTATATGAAAAAATTACCTAATGGGAGCATTCTGTCAAACCAATGTGCAAATAAAATTAGTCATGAGCCAGTGGATTTGATTGATGAATAATGAATAATTTGTATGATTTGTATGATTTTGGTGTAGGTGCTATGGACAACATACGGGACTCACTATGATGAAGAGTATTTCAAAGATGCTACAAGTTTCAATCCAAGTAGATTTGAGGAGGCAATACCGCAATATGCATACCTTCCATTTGGAGGAGGGCCTAGGCTTTGTGCAGGGAACCAGCTGGCCAAGCTCAACATCCTCATCTTCATTCACCATGCCATCACTCTCTATGATTGGTCATTGGTCTACCCAGATGAGCAAATCACCATGGATCCCCTCCCTTATCCATCTCATGGAATGCCCATCAATCTTTCACCTAGGCTTTTTGTAGACGATCAACAATGATTTAATTCCAAATCTAGTTAATTTTACACATACAATATCGATATATAGAAGTTCTTGCTAATCAAATTAATTCATCATGTCACAATCTAAGTTCTTAGGTCATTCTCTAATTATTAACCTAACTGGAGTTATGGATTGTTGGTTCAATACTTATCTACATGCTACTCCTCAATGAAATGACCCGTCGAACACAAAATTAATCCAGACTCACTGACATCAATCTATAGGTAATTCTACACATTCTCACGATGTGGATGTCGATCATATATGGAAAGTTATTGCTAATCAAATGTCACAATCTAACTTCTTTAAGTGATTCTTTCACTATTCATCTTCAAACTTTAACAGTAATTACCTGCTGAAAGTTAATGTGCTGCCGGTTCGATAAGTGTGTATCTACCGACTGCGAGCATTTATATATCAGTAAATAGACTCTTAGCGAACAAAATTGATCCTAGTTCCTGCAGCTTAGGGAAACATATGCGGTTTAGCATTAAAAAAAGAATCTTAAAATCTAATCTTGGGACAAGGAGCTGCCCATCCACCATATGGGTGGGTAGCATATCCTAGAATGTAATGCTCAAGATTTATAAATGAAACTACCCATGTTTATCACCAAAGTGGGCCAACTGCCTAAGATCATTCACATATACTCCACCAGTTGCACAAAGAAGTGGCACAAAACTCAAAGAAACAGCAAAGCTGACAAACATGCAGAAATAAAACAAATCCAAATTCGCAGAAGCTGTAATAGTAAAAACAAATTAGGCTTCTAATAATACAGATGATCATTAAAAAAAGGATTAGGATCCTAATAACAAAGATTACTATTTGTCTACTTGGCTCAAGAACTTGTTTCAGTAGACGACTTCCCTATTTAAGATTAGTCAGACAAGAGAACAACGATATCATATCAGCAAAGACGACTTCCCTACTTAAGATTAGTCACACAAGAGAACAACCATATCATATCAGCAATGGATTCAGATGGTCTACATAGCATATGCGTATAGGCACCAACCACATTTTAATGATCATTCCACAAACTTTTGATCTCTCCAACTTGTAGGGCTTTCTTGATCATATCTTTTCTTTGCCGTGTAGGGCAAAGTTTAGATTTTGATCTGATTTCAGTACAATAGATACATTATAACGTTGACCTTTTTCATTCTTTTTCCGCAGTGGTTGTGGAAATTACAAAAGTGGGGGCGAAAATGATGCGGAAATGTAACTCAAATTCAAATAAAATAATGGCCTTTTACAAGGTAGAGATCTGCAGAGAGAACTATTATGCTTTAGAAGAAAATTGCATAGTTTATGATAAATAAAATGTTTACCATGAGTTGTTTCTTGGCAAGAAAATCATAATCGCTAGAAATGCAAAAACAAATATAGGGTTTCAAGAAATATTAGAAAATAAATGTGGTCACATATCAAAACCAATTTCTCCCTCAAATTCTCATTTGAGATGCAGGAAAAGAAAAGGTTTCTTGAAATCCAAGGTTTTGGTTCAGTTTTAAGTTTTAACAAGGATTATTGCAGCTTGTGCTGGCTCTTGATCGATAAAACCAGGCTCAAGATCAGGTTAATGCACACTCCCACAAACCACCTTCTTTTTCTTTTCTTTAGAACAATAATGGCCAATTTACATGAGAGCACTAATCTAAATTCTTTACAGTCTGATACTCTGATAGGGGAAGCATGTGTTTTTCAACAGAAGTCAACTTTTTATAACAAATATTAATGACAAAAACATCAACATAGCTTAGGACCTAGATTATTCCTATAGAACTTGCATCACTCTTAGCTATTTCTGAAACACGTCATTGTGAAGACTGAATTATGCATATCCTAGATTATTCCTTTAGGATTAGCTCTTTCTAATGAAAAAAATACCAACTAGGTTGACCTTGGGCTTCCAATTGATGTCAGTGAAAATTGTCAGTCTAACCACAAAAAGAATGCATCCTTCCTTTGGATATTTACCTTGGTTTATGCTTGATGCTAGAAAACTATATTGAAATTAAATAACACAAACTACAATTGGCACAAAAAGGAAATGAATAGCCAAAAATCGTGAGTACCTATTAGTCTAATTGCACATATCAACATTTTTCACAGATACGGTGGATCTTTTACACAGAGCATTGCATCTGGCAGTAAACTGTGACTGACTGGCTTCACCCCTCTTCTAAACCAATAGTTCATCAGGCACACTTCTAGTTTCCTCACCTGTAGACAGTTTTCCATCATGATTAGACAAGCAATACCAGGAATAATGAGTAGCCTACACCATTAAGCTATTTTACACCATTTCCCAAGCTTATAATAGACAGAGGAGAACAGACTGAGCAATTCTTAGGAAAGATCATTTAACAGCAAAGGTAAACCGACATATCCAATCTACCTTTACAACAGAGACACTAACATTCAAGTACTCATCTTACTTTTCTTAATCTTAATCAAAACTTGTCTAACATATTCCACCACTGTTTTTTTTTAAATTAAACCACCACTGTTAAGTATGCTACACAAGTTTTGCTTTTGATCCTAAATAATATTCCAAAATCAGATAGAGAAAGATCAGATGATATTTCAAGAAAGCAAGAAGGAAGTTCGGTCTACACATGGATTACCAAAAATCTAAAAACAAGTTCTAAGGAATTGTTATAGGTGTGGCTTTGCGAGGGAACAGAGAACTGGCAACGTGAAAAACTTCCTCATAGAATCTATGATTTCATCAACGTGTTAGCCTAGTCATGTTCATTACATATATACACACACAGATACCAATTGGTCCAAGGTTGAACATACTCCAAATAATTTTTTGTAAGTTTTAGCGGCAATAATAGAAAAATAAAAACAGATCGGTGGTAGTTTAGAAAGTGACTGAATTATAGGTAAAGTACAACTCGAGGAATAGATGGAAGAAAAAATAAAGTTAAAAGCCTGGAAACTAAATGTCTCACCACCAGGCTGTATATCGACAAGTGTATAACCTATGGGGCCAAAATCTTTGAACCAAAATTAAATGGAACAACTTTCAAATTTCAATGATGGGTCAAACAAAAATATGCACAATTCCAACTTAGCTAGTCAAGCCAATTCAGGTTGATCCCAACATACTGGTCGCTGGTCCTAAATAGGTTTGATTTAGGATATTTAACTTTAATGTACTGGGAGCTGGATCAGTTTATGGATATTCTAGCTGAACAAACCGGTGCAGGTTTCACAACCTAGATAATTGACAAGTGCTGTCAAAGTTGATCAAATCATCAAATTTGCCGACAATCTGCAGAAACTTCACTGAGATGCTTGATTTGGCTCATAGGCCAGGATTTGTAAGAAGCTCTTTGGGGCCAGAAGCAGATTCAAATTAGCAGTTCCCTGCCAAAGCCTACCAAAAATTACTCTCAATTCAGACAGACTCACTCATTTCTACAATCTTAAAATTTGATAGAAGAGCATATTTCAGCTGCTTGAAATTCCTTACTCATTTCTACACCTAGACATTTTAGTTAAGGGAAGAACTAGATGAAGAAGATAAATCAATTCACAGGACCCTGATTTGCTTGGAATTATCCCTTAGTTTTCCTTTCTTTTTTTCTGTGACAAGGATATAAACCCATGGCTCTCAATAGATTCTAAATTCCTCAAACTAACCAGCTTTAATGGATTAAATAAGGCTTAGTTGAGAAGAGTTGAGGTATAGTTATTATCCCTTCTCCTCTCTTTCTCTCTGTATACCAAAAAATGGCTCCCAACTGAACTCGCTAGTAGACCACCTCACTCCCCTCACTTTTGGATCCCATCAACTTTTGCACTTTTCCAAACATGTACCATTTCTTAAACTGTAACAAATAAGAAAATACAGAACTCCCTCAACAAATAGCCCTCCTACTCCAAGCAGAAAAAGAAATCCCACATAATCTGAGTAGTTCAATCATCAAAAATCACATGCCAATCATGATTCTCACTAATAATCCCAATAAATATAAGAAATCCTTAACTAAAACAATAAAACCGAACTCTAACGAGATCCCAAGAAATATTGCCACTAAAGTATTCCTAGAAATAAAAGAACACTTCAGCTATAAGCAATTCTAATTGTATTACGCCCTAAGCTATAAGAAATATTGCCACTAAGAATCCCTTAGGAATACATGAACACCTTAGCTATAAGCTATAAAGCAATTGAGAGTTTCAAAGTGGTGGTTTGTCTTGGACTACATGATATTCAGGTCTAATAGTAATCAGAACTAGGATATTCAAGATAGACAGGAAATTCAAGAAAAAATAAGGCACCAATGAAATGGGAAACTAGATTTGGATGCTGTTACATATGTTTATGAAAAGCTCACACAGGGATTTGCAGGAATATGAAATCTCAAAGCGAACATGTAATGGGATATTATCCGAAGACCATAAAATTTCAGCAGGTTACTCTAACTTTCTTCTAATGACTTGAACACCAACATGGTTTTTCTTCTATTCCTGATTTCTACCACTGTCTAACCCCATTGTCAAGGACCTAATGGTGATAGTAAAGAGGGAATAACGTACCTGTCTAACAATAAATGGCTCCTCCGAAACACTTAATGGCGTTGTCAATATTGTCAGAAAGCCATTTCGATTCCCATAAACAATGTCTGTGAAAGGTCGATCACCCACCTGCGGTAGATGAATAGAGCATGTGAAATCAACTTAAGATGAAGCTAACCAATCAGGACGTTTAGAAATGTAAATATATATATTACCATGATTAATTGTGAAGATTTACAGCCAAAGTGTTTCTCAATTTCTTCTGCTGTTCCAGCTGGTTTCTTCACCCCTAGTTATAACACACGAACAACCACATCAATAACACATAACTAAGCGCATTTGGTTAGTATCTCCATTCACAAAACATCAGCTATGCACACATAAGTTGCATAACAGAATTTCTAAACAATGAAATGAAACTTACTATGTCGAATGACTTTGATCCCAATTGCCTTCTCAAGAGCTCTGGCTTTTGAACGATCATGGTCATACTCATTGAGGCCTAGCACATTGCACAAATATCACATTATTACATATAACACATGAGAATAAGCATGCCAGACAACAACAAGAACAAGTTCCAAAAGTATTACCAGCAGAATTGCTGAAAACGGCAATATCATTCCCAAAAACAGATTTACACAGCTGCATGGACGACTACAGAGGAGGCCACATGGAGAGAGTATAAGGAACAGTAATTGTATTATCCTTATCAAAAACTACACCTTTAAACCCCCTTCTGTGAAGCTCAACCCAATCGATGTGTCTAATGTCAGCCACTGAAACGTGAGGGAGGGCTAAATGCTGGTCTCTGGCAAACACTGCGACGGAAGAGACAATGCCCTCGACGTTAACACGCTGACCCAAAGCGGCTTTAAAATCAATCAACCACATGTTGGCGGTGGATTTTTGGGTTTCTTGGAACTGTAGGTCACTTGGGTCCTTATGGTTACAGCTGCTTGGAATGGAAGGAGAGCGAGGGAGCAGGTGCTTGGGCGTAGAATTCGGCGGAGACTGAAGGAGACAGAGGAGGGTTTTGAATTTGATTTTAGGGTGAGATTGGGGATTTTGCAGAGATGATGAAAGGGAAGAAGAGAGTTGGGTAAAGAAAAAGAACCAACATAGGCATAGCTGTGGCTGGACTGCATTCCCAATCCAGTAGTACCTACCAGTAGCTCTTTTGGGTGACATAACCAACTTCCTCTTGCCAAACCAGAATGCCCAACAGCCACTAAAGTCTTCTACCTTAACAGAAAAAGAAAAATATTGGATTCCGACTCCGAGACGTTTTCTACCCTTTTTTTTTAATTAATTTTAACGTTAAATTTTAAGTAATTTTCAGTTAACTATTAGTAATTTTTCTTTTGAAAAGAAGAAAGAAAATAACATTTCTTCACCAAATTAAAAAAATATATATATAGAATTCCTGATAAGGCATTTTCTTCGGATAATTTCTTATAGGAGGAAAATATACCGTACTTAGATCTTATAGTTGTTCTATGAATTCTGAAAATGACTATCTTTATATCAATAATCAACTGAACGATGGCAAAACTTTATTTATATCTTCATTGGGGATTTCTCCAATCTCTATTTAAAACACCTTTATTTATTTTGCTAAATTTTTCTCAGCCTTGAATTGGATTTCTGTTTTATTATATTTTCTGAATCTTACATAAAAACTTCTCTTTCCTCTATTATTGTTTTATACTTGATTGATTCAGTTAATTCAGATTCACTTTTATTTCCTTTGAAACGATCCTCTTTCTACTATTTATAAGTCAATTTCGTGCATAATATTAAGTTGTATTTATTTGTTTTTTATAATATCGATGGTCGATCAGACACCGTCAAGAAGACTCAACCGGCTAAAAAATAAAGAATCAAATTTGTAATAAAACAAAAAATTTCAAAATCTATTGCTTTTAAAACTAGTGGCCTATACTTACCTAAAATTACAATTTTGACTTTATTTGTAGTAAACAAGTTAGAAAAAAAATGGTAAAAACTTATGAAATTGGACAAGATATGTAACAAAATTGTAGGACTAATATAATAAAAAAGATTTCTTTTACAATTTGATTATGAATATTTCCTTTAGTAAATTTTCTCTTTGATTTTTTGTGTAACGTGGACTCTTACCATATATAAATTGAAAACACATATTCGTATTGAGAAAATCTTAAGTACACTAGGAGTACCTACCACTCGGTACCTTTTCATATAAAAAATTGACACGTAATAATAATTTAATAAAAAATAATACTCCCTCCGTCCCATATTAACTGTCGCTTTACTATTCATGCACGTATTTCGAGGAAGCCGAATGACTCACTATTTGACCCCAAAAAAATTCGTACTTTTTTTCGAACATACGTTAATCCTTAACCTACGTTCGAGAAAAAATTCGAAAGTTTTTGAGGTCAAATAGTGTGTCATCCGCCCTCCTCGAATGCGTGCATGAATAGTGGCCAGTGACAGTTAATATGGGACGGAGGGAGTATAACTTAATATGAAAAGAATAAACTCCATTAATTTCTTATCATATCAATTAAAAATTAACACGTCGATTTTTTATATAAAAAGGTATCGAATAATAATTAACTATAATGTATATAACTTTTTTCCCGTACGTTTTAGTCTACTTAACATCATAGTTATTAGAACCGGATCGGACCGGACAACGAACCGGAGATAAAAATTTGGTGGTTCAACCGGGTTCAACCGGGTTCGACCGGATTGTAGATGCTGGTCCGTTTTGAACCGTTCACGCATTGAACTGTTCAATCATAGATAATTGAATCGGATTGAACCGGCCGGTTTTTATACTATGATGGGCCTTTAATGGGGTGGCCCATCATATTTTTTATAAAAAAAAAAAAACCTAAAGGCAACCGAAACGGCGTCGTTTTGGTTGCCTCTTTGATGGGCTGGCCCATGCCGGTAATGGACCAGCCCATCAATTTTTTTTTTTAAAAAAAAAAACCAAACCAAACCAAAACGGCGTCGTTTTGGTTTGGTTCATCAAACCAGTTGGTTCAACCCGGTTCAATTCAATTCACCAGTTATATAAAAACTGTCCGGTTCGACCGATTGAACCCGGTTAACATGCACATCCGATCCGATAGCTGAATCAAACCGGAAACGTGAAAAACACCAGTTAAACCGGCCGAATCGACCGATCCGATCCGGTTCTAATAACTATGCTTAACATACATCTTTCCGGTTATAATCTGCCATCCGGAGGACCGAAGCACGATGAGATTGACTGAAAGATGTATGTTAAGTAGAATCTTTCAGATGATAAGACTGCGGCACTGCCTAATCTTCTAAATAACCAACGACCAATTTATAACTAGGTGGTACTTCCCACGGTTCAAACCTCAAACTATGCATTCGTATCTTTGGCAGAATACAAGTAAACTAATGCCATGGACAAACAAGTAAACTAAACTCTTTAATGATTTGCATACCAAACAGCCCGTAGAAAAACATGTTTTTGGTTTATACAAGAAAAAGTGGCTTCATATAATCTCATTTTTGCCTTCAAAGGTCCAATCCTTCCTAAGTTCCCTATACAATCAATATCCTACTCTCATCCTCATTTACAACAACGGCGCAATGGTTTAGTGAAAAACACATGCATCTGTAAACTGGCTCATCAAACTTCCACCAAAAAATGAACACCGCTCACATCATTAACCTAACATCCCTTGTTCGTTCAATATCGCAACAACCAGAGGGCTTAGTACAGCACATCCTTCCGTTGTTCGTTCAATATCGCAACAACCAGAGGGCTTAGTACAGCACATCCTTCCGTTAGCAGAATCACTTACCACAATCGAGCTCAGAACGCACAAACATTAACAGGCAGCAGAAGATAATGCATCTTGTTCTCCCATCCATAACTACATCAATTTCAAGTTCTTGAAGGCATCTTGTTTCATCATTTGATTTAACCTTTATGTTCCAACACCTACTAACAGGCAGCAGAAGCAAATGCATCCTCGGAGTCCACCTTTAGCTACAAAAGATGGGAAAAAACACTGTTCAGTCCATAACAAAGTTGGACCCCATTTAGAACTTACCAAACTAATGAAATAAATATTGCTTACCAGCTTAAGATGATTCATCAATGCTCCCTGTAAAAGCATTTTGAGCTTCTCACACTGATCGACCATGTGACCCAATTTAATGCATTCCTCAATTTGGCAACACAGACGCTCTATGGTTGTGTAAGGGAACCAAACAGCGAATGGCTTTTTCCTATTAATCAAGTCGGATGGTCTCTGAAGAAGAGTGATAAACAGACACCAGCATTAATACCATTTAACAAAGTGCCTTAGGGTTAAAAAAATAGCTATGCATAAAAGCCTGTTTAGGTCAGATCTCAGCATCCCTTTCATAAATCAAAGCATATGGACATGAGGAACTGAAAGATACCAAAAGCCAACAGTAGCATAGGACAAGGTAAACATGACCATAAGTTATGCGACTCAAAGCCTGTTGCATTGTATGTGTCAGGATGTAAAAATGACTTCATCCATATATCCTATGATATTTCAGTATGGTTTAAATACCAAAATTGAGAGGATTTTTACTGCTGACACTGCAAAGCTTCCATTTTTTTCCATAAAGCTGAGCCGATTCACATTTCATTTGAGTGGTTTTACAATTGAGGACAGTATGCCTAATTGATAGTCAAGGCTAAGGCTTGAAGGGTGAGAAGAATTCTATTCAGAAAACCTCTCTAGCTTTGCAGGGATGAAAAATCTTAGGGAGGGAAAAAATGTTCCACAGCATTTGGCTAGTTGACTTCTCAAATTCCTGTTCGGCCAGGAAAAGTGCCCTTCATCAACCAAGTATAAAGTAGAGGAGTTTTGACATGAGATGCTAAAGACCATATAAAGACGGTGAAAGGGTGAGACTGAATAGATTGCAGCTTACCACTGAGGCAAATGATTCAGTATACTCGAGCAACATATTTGTAGCTTCCATGTATCGACCATAATTGACATACAGTTGGGACAAAGATGCAGGGCTTCATTCTTGACCACTCATGCCCCAGGTTCTCTCTCTTCGGACATCCTGTAAGCAATGAGAACAAGATTAAGGTAGTTCAGCAAGTCTTTGGGTGATATAACTACAGAAAACTACAGCTGCATTTCTCCAATATATGTGTAAGGAAAATCCATGAACGGGCATAAAAAAGACAACATGCAACTAAGGTTTATAACACCAACTAAAAAATATCAAGACCCTTCCCAAAACCTGTTGAGAAGAACAACAGCTGGGATAAAGTGTAAAGCTGAAAGTCTTTACCAAATGATTCACAATAAGAAGGCTGCAATGTATAAACTACAGAAGACAACTTTCTGCCAGAGAGGTAAAGTAAAAGAAAAGATGAGCTCCAACCCCAGGCAGCTTTTTCTTCTTTTCTTTCCAAATCATCTTTTAACTAAAAAATACCCAGGTGCAGGTGTAAAGACCAGAGGATAACAATATTCTAGACATTAAACTCCAACTACTTCGAAAATTCCCAACATTTCACACAGCTCGTTTCGTATGCTATTATGTTACATGTAAATTCAAAATCATCAAATTACCTTGAACATGTGTACCAGCCATAGAGGCAATTCAATGTGAGGATCTGTATGAAGAAGTGTTTCAGCAACAGTAACTGGTAACACAGCATGAAAAGCCTTATATTTTCCCTGCAGTGAAAAGAATATTCCATAAGGTTAGAGAAAGAAACGAAAGATGAACGATCTAGTTTTTCATCACAGGCATGATGAAACATGACTGCAGATGCATGTGCATAAAACTCTGCAATATGTCCATAATCAAAAGACCCATTGGTAGTAACCCACTTCAATTTCAGCAAATCTATTTTATTACACCTAAGCAGAGTCCCTCAGAAAACTACTGGCAAAATGAGGTAACAAAAGTTAACCCAGAGTAAACCTTGTAGAAATTATGGTACAAGCCATTAAGTCAACCCCAGGCATCCAACCAAAGAAATGCATTGGGGTAAAACTCTAAGGACCTGCAGAGACTACATATCTCCTGCTAGTGGAGTTCTCAAAAAAAAAAAAATCTAAATATGCATCACCTCCACAGGTAAAGGCTGCAAATCCAAATGTAGCATCCTGAAGTTACAGTGGAGCTCGGATACTAAATTCGTGATGGGATGATCACTTTACTACCTCAAACCCATCATAAGTGTAAACCTAACTTCTTTCATTTCACTTGTATTTTCATGAAAAGATTTACAGTACCAGTGCATCTGACTCCTTTGCTCATCCTGAATGTGACTTAATCAGAAGCCAATGATGTCAACCAACATTCTAAGATTTAAATATAAATAAACGGAAAAACAAAAACAAGTGAAATTTCCTTTGAGATATATCCCTCATTCGAATACCAGCAGATTAGAAGGTGAAAGAAGACTATCAGCAATGGAACTGTAGATACACAGAACGAATATGAGTCCATCCACTACTTTTCTTTTTAAACTGGGGGGGAGGGGGGGGCATCTGATAACCAAATGGAAAAAGTGTAAAGATACTAACAAGATAAAGCTCGAGAATCTCCCATTGACTATTCCCTTTAGATTGTAAAGACATCGTGCAAGCATCAGCTAAACCTTCAGCAGTCATTTCTTCCATATCAGATGTCAATAATAGACCATGCATCCTGAAATAATTCATTAAACTCGTATCACATGGCATTTATCTGATAATTTGAATAAAAGATAAATTTATATTAAGTTCCCTATGAGAGCACTCAATTGGGGGAAAAATAGTGGCTTAGAATGATAATGTAAGAAAGGACTAGCATGGCTACATGGTTAAGGAAATGTAAGAAAGGACAAGAACCATCCTACCCTGCATATGAGGAGCCCGCTTTGTCTGAACAGCATTTCAATGACATGGCAGAGAGAAAACTCTTTCCAGTTCCCTAAACAAAGAGAAGGCAAGTTAGATTCGCAAGCATCGCTAAAGGGACATTCATAATTGTAGTGAAAGAATATTCCTGCAACGAAATCAGGAGAACCACACCTCTTCAATCCTGAGTCCTTCCAGAATTTTATAAGAACTGTGAAAGCCATATCATATAAATTTTCCTGGACCAAGAGATCAACCAACTCCGGTGATGGCTTTCCTGTTCCTGGACAAGCAGGAAATTAATTGATTATCTGAAGATATCTGAAGAGAGAATCAGAAATAAAACAAGGCACTAAATTTTTCATAATTATTTCAAAATGCTTAAAGCAGCAAGGATACTTGAGCAATGTTATACAATAAGCACTCTCGTATTAAAATGGCAAAAAGTGCTTACCAGTGAACGTCCATCTGACATTTGCTAATGACAGCAAATATTCTGCTGAAGTTAGCACAAACTCATTTTCAAGCTTTTCAAGATCAATGTAAAACTGAAGTTGTGACTGAGGAACACTACCAGCTACTGCAACAGAAAAAAAAAAAATTTTTTGCATCAAGCTTTATAATCCATAAGTAGGAAGCAATTAATAAACAGACAAATAAAAGAAGAGAAATAATCAGTCAAAATGATCAAATGAAAGTTGTCCCTAAGAATGCACCTAATAGAATGGTATAAAAATCGGGAATGCAAATATATATAATAGGCCGATAAATAAACAGAGGTTTGTTGTCGCAATAATTATGCTGTTCTTGAGCTGATTTTTTTGCCTTTTTACTCGGGTAATTCTCACTACCAAGTAAATTTCTGTCAACCAGAAGATCAATCCAGGCATATGCAGGATGAACACGGAGCAGTGCATTGATAGCAGCAGAAAGACCATTCAGCCTCTTGCAACACAAGAGATATGTGCTGGTGATCAATCAGAACTAATTCAGTCCTCAAACGAGATGAATATTGGTACATGTAAGTAGCTGCCTTTCGCCAGTTATGCTGCTTCGCCAAGATGTCTGAACGCTCAGCCTACAAATAGAAGTGCAGAAAATTCTTGGGGTATTAGAACAGTCAAAATATTATGAGGTCAAAGCAGTATATGAGGTTTATTTTCTATTTTGCAGCATACCTTCCAAGCAAGCTCTTGCTCAATCTTCTCGGCTAAACCAATGAATGGTAATTGACCATCACAAAGTACCTGGGATGTATATAAATGAAAAAGTTAATACGAAAATAACTGAAAAAAGTACAGCATGATATTTTATGGGAGCCTATAGTGTGAATGAAAGCAACCTCTTAAAAAAGCATCTAAAAATCAAGATTGGTTTTTTTTCTTTCACAATTTGTAAGTAGCATAATTGACAATGAAGGTTTAAAGATGTTAGCGATATGGCAATCACCTTCATTGCTCCACGCTCAAAGACCACAATTATTAAACGCCTCAAGCAGATGTACTTGCTATCCTCATCTGGATTTGACAGTATTCCACAATATGCATCATACAGATGATTAAGATTCAAACTAAACTTGAAGACATTTGCCCAAAGTCTTCCTTTGACAGTAGTTTCTGACTCATTCATAATATCTTCCCCAGACAAATCATCTTTCCTGCTAAGAGCTTCATCAACTTGCTCAAGAGCAGCAAGCGCAAACTGAGAAGCGCCCTCACTTATGTTGTATTGCTCAAATATCTGCATTGCCCAATGAAAATAATGGACCTTCCATGCAGCAGGTGACGTGCAACTATCTGGGATAAAATCAGAAATAGTTTAAGACGCAAAAATGTCATCAGTTTAGAAATTTTAAAATGATATATTTTTTATGTAGAGACATAATTCTGGTAGAAAAGCTCTAACCAAAGCCAAGTTCTGGCAATCCTGCTTCACAAGACAAATCTTGCAAAGCTTTGAACTTTTCCAGATGACGCTCTAATTAGCAAAGTCAAACAATTAAATGTCGTAAACATAATCGTTACATGGTGACATTTTGGAGAACGCTTTCCTAGTTAACAGGAGCAAAGAAATTTAAGTTTTCCAAATGTTCATCTTAGATTCTCAGAACGACTGTAGCACTCCTTCGTACCTTAAGCGACCTTCACGCTTGGGGGAAGAATATTTTATATATTTGAGTTCCAGCAGTAATTAACTGAAAATGATATCAGGCAATGAAATACCTGAAAAAACACCGAATAGCTTCTCAAACTTTTTTCTCCTTCAGAGTTCCATGGAGACCACACTGTGATTGAGCAAGAAGGCAAAACCCTAGAAGATGATGGAGTACACACCAGTTGCCATCACTATCTTGAATACTTCTAGATACCTTTTCCCTTCGCGAGTTGGCCTCAACAATAGTAAGCAGATACTTGATAGTAGAAAATTTGACAAGAAAAAGCAAAACGTACTTCAGCTAAAAACTCACAAATGTTAATCAGTAAAACCAGTCATTTTGTAAAACTGGAGATGCATATAAACAACCTCAACAGCGTGATACTGGCCATGCCTCAGGAGGATTAAAGCAAGCTCATTTGAACACCTTAAGAAATTAGATCCTTCGCCAAACACAACCAAGCTCGTAAATTCCCGCACTGAACTAACAATATCTTGTGGATTTGGGAAACCTCTACAAGAAGAGTGGCTCGGATTTCCAGAGGAAGCTTGAATTTTTAGTAGAAGTATGAAAGCCAATGTAAAGTCACATTTTCCAAGTTTCTCACTCCATGACCTTTTATCGGCATTGTTATCTGCTTGACATAACAGAAATATCTTCAACACCCAAGCTATGGTCACTTACAGTCATGTACAATACTATAAAGGGAATCAATAAAGCAAAGTTTACTGGAAGAGAATGAAAAAAGGTTGGATTATTAAAAGGGAATATATGAGAGGTGAAAAAAATTTCCTACACATATTGTGAAGCCTTTCTGCTCTTTATTGCTTTTGGTGCCCTGAAGTGAATTTTGTTTGCTGAAATACAACGATTTTTTCCACCTTTTCACTTTATATTTACTTACTTTAATCTTTTGAAATATTTTTCTTTGCTCACATTTTTTATTTGAAACTCTCCTCATAACAAAACATTCAAGTTTGTCCAGAAGTACACAGATGAATTAAGTAATAAATAGTGATGATATTTGTCTGCCCCATATTAAAAACCAAAGCTACAAGATGATAGCTGTTTAGTATAGAATGAGGGCAATTTACCAGTTAGCTATACTATTATCACTTCAGTAAATCAGCGACATGCTAAACAATCAGAAATATTTAGCAACTTGTATGGCCTCCAGCAAGAGAAGCCAAATAAAATTCCACCTGTCCACAGCCTTCAAAGAGTACAATACCAAGCACAAACTTACCAATTCGCAAAGATGATAATTGATAACTAAAATCTTCAATGGCAGGAGATTCAGATGGTTCTGTGCACAGGAAATGAATTGCTAGCCACTCAGAAACAGTTTCTTGAATCATGGGCACCAATTCCAGTTGTATTCTGGATATATCACTATGCAACATATTAATCTGCATGCAAAAATGAGTGTAAGTTTACACATTAAAATCCAATAGAAGTAAAATAACAATAAACTTCTTCCAGAAGGAGAAAGAAATTTATTTAAAAAATCATAAAAATGTCTTGATAGGCAACAGCTAAGTGTTTTACTATGCAAACACATATGCAACCAAAGTATATGATGTCAAAAGAATAATTTTAATTAAACCATGAGTAGTGAAGTTTAGCAACTAGTAGTTAGACACTGAAAAAGTGAGAATATAATCAGTTGCTTGCATATACATTAGCTGTATGTTGTAAGTTGACTGCAGCATCAATTGCTTGAGTATGTGTACAAGGAACCTAAACACAGTATGCCATTTTCCCAGAAAGTAGAAGGACAAATCCAGGACCATTCACAGATTAAGTAGAAGCACAATTAAAATCCAATACTAGCACATGATAAAGTAATCAATTGTGTTGATTTTGAGTGGTATTAAAAAAGTTAACACTTGTGACACACAAACTGGATAACTAGTGGACATGAAGAGCTATAGCTTGAATATCTGCATAAAAGAACATATTTAAATCCAAAGGAAAATAGAGACACTGACATGTCCACTGATGTTCTGAAGATAGCCAAGAAACAGAAGAATGTCCAATGCGGATTCAAACATCACCATTGCAATTTGAGAAGTAGCCTGGACCACAACATTAGTATCTTTCATGAAAAGCTAGTGTTGAGGAGGAGGACGGAAATATGCGTAGGCAGCAAAGAAGCTCTGAGTAATGGTGAAGATGAGGATGAGAAGGGCAGCAAGTGCAGACATGAATGACCATGGTGAGTTAAAATAAGTATGCTTAAACCCTGCCCATCTCACGTGCCAGTTGTTCCTATAATACTCATTCACATCCTCAAACATCTTTGCTAGATAACTCTTTTGGATGTCGAACATGACCTCTCTCCCGACATTACAGAAGAATTTCTGAACTTCTTCGTCCGTTCCGAAATAGTTCTCAATCACCCTGCAATCACTCAAAAACCCTGCATCCATCGGCGTGTTGATGAGGCAGGTCATGAAGCTAATGTAGGATGTAATGTGGTTGGAGCAGTGGCCGTAGCATTGTTCATATGCTATACAATTGAGCAAAAGAGATGTGATGTTGTCATCTACCGTTAGGTGTGGGATTTCAAGAAACCCACCATTACTAAACTTAATGTCTAGGAAACTAGCTGGACTATTCCTTGGCTTGAACCGAATTCCAGCTTTGCGAAGTTTACGAGCAGATGGGATAAATTTAAGGAATTCAGATGCACTCCCCGACTGATCTTGGGGTGGAGGAATGAGAGTTGGAGGAATGAGAGTTGAGCGGAACAAATCCAGTAGATGGTTTCCTTCAAGCTCGTTGCAACTACTTAGGACTTCATCAGGCCTTTGTATTCCATAATTGAAGAATTTCAAGGCGAGTTTTGTCAATGAAGGAAGATCCTGTTTTCCTGAAGATAAAATCGATACCTTATATAGAGATTGAAGAACAAAGAAAGGGACTTGGTTCTCTAACCTGAGAAGATCTCTCATCAGGGAAAAAAACATCCATGGAACATTGAACAAAGGGTCATCTTGATTTGTTTCTACAATCCTTCCAGCTATGCAGAACAGCTCAACGATGAAGCATCCATCTAGCATCATCATTTCGACGAACTCCCGGCTGCTGTACTCGATAGTTTCTGCATAACACTCTCTTATCCTTTCCTCATCTGTAGCCACAGCCTTAAAGAATTCATTAAATCCAACACCATGTTTTTCCGCTCGAGCACGAGCTTCACCAAGA
The DNA here is from genome assembly GCA_963691705.1 of Viola odorata. Lineage (NCBI taxonomy): Eukaryota > Viridiplantae > Streptophyta > Magnoliopsida > Malpighiales > Violaceae > Viola > Viola odorata. Next base: position 65,101,253 of record OY829539.1, read on the forward strand.
AATCGCCCTTTGTGTTCTTGAACCGTCTGCAGGTGTAGTTTCCCGTAATGATAGGGTCCAATCGAAACTATATGGGGCTGATAGGCCTTATCATTAATCTCAACGAGACTTTGAGGCACTCTGAAGATGCAACAAGAACTCTTCCCAGCTGACCTGCTCAACTTCTTCGGTTCTTGTTTGATCTTTTCAGCCACAGAGGTCACCCATTCCGGATTAGGCTCGTGCTCGGTCATGATAATAGCATGATGAGACCTTGAGCTTCCAGCCTTTTCTTTGCCTCTTCTACTCACCAGTGGTTTTAATTCAGTTCCTGTCTCTACAATTCTTTTGGTTTCGAGAGTCTTCTCAAACTCCTCAACAGACTTGAAAAGCTCTGAGAAGTTGCCCTTCCCAAATCCTCCGCAACCGCCTTTCTGATATTCCTTCCCTGTGTCATCCTTGAACATGCACCCCACCCTCTGAATGATCTCGATAAAGAAGGTTGGCCTGCCAAAAAGAGCAAGCATAGATCATAGCAGGAATATACTAAAGGATAGCTTTCCCAAGTTACACCTTAATGAGAGAGCTAGGAGGGCTTTCCCCACACTCCCCCAACACAACTTTTCATCATAGTGAGCAAACTATAAAATTCATAAAACACAGGTGGTTAGTAGTACTAACAGACCAACCATTTACAAGGAAAAATGCATGCCCAGGTTCTCAAAATTTACAAGGAAAAATGCAAGCCCAGGTTCTCAAAATTCACAGAACATGTCAAAATGAGGAAATTGTACACCACAAAACAAAATTAAACTAATCATCTACTCAACTCCCAAAGAGGAACACATTCACAATGTCATAGTAAAATCAGTACCATTCAAGGGAGGAGTAGCTTCCCCAATAAGCAAAATAGCATTAAGCAACTCAAATGGAAAACAAAGTTTCTTTACTGAAAAGAATAGAGCAATTACTATGATATGAACAAAGTTGTGGCCTAAAGTTGGGCATGTCCATACCTATCTCCAAGAGGTTTGGTAAAAATTTGGAGCAGAGTCCCCTGATCATCCCTGTCCACCAAAATTCCCAACTCCTCGCACTGCTTAATCTGCTCATCACTCAACACATCTCCTGCCCTGTTCTTCAAGTTTCTGTAATAAGTTGGAGGCGGAGATGGCATGAACTCAAAAGCCCCAATACTACTCCTCTTCCTCATCTCCCTCAAAGTCCTGAAAATATCTTCACTCATCAGCGCCAAATGCTGCACCCCAGCCCCTTCATTATGCTCCAGATACGTCTGAATCTGACTCTTCCTCTTCGTCCCATACACTGGCTCATTCATGGGCAACAACACCATCTCTTCATTATTCGCCAGCACCACAGAGTTCAGCCCACTCTCGCTCGTCCCCACATCCTCCGCCGTGAACTCGGCGAATTCATGGAACCCCGTGAATCCCTTGACGTACGACACGGCTGGCCCCAATTCTTCCACATTCCCCACAGCGTGGTCCAGCCGCCTGATCCCGTAGTCCAGGGGGAACGATGAGGATTCATCCATCTTCTCGAAATTAGGTAAAAACCAGGAAGCATCGCCGCCGTCGACTCCACTGGCCGATTCTTTCTTGTAGCTCACGTAGCGCAAAACGACGTCGCCGTACAGATGCACCTCCGCCAGAACGGCGTGATTGTCGAGGACCACAGGCTCCGCTGAAGGCCTTCCGCCGTGAGCAACACTGTTGCGAAACGCAACATCCGCGTCTTCTACCTCAATTCCAATAGCTCGGACGCCGAGGCCGTGTTTGGCGGAGAAGCTGCGGCAAGCATCGTGGCTGAAGGTAGGGATGGAGGCAGTGGACTGGACGTCAGCGGCGGAGATGGAGGGAGAATAGGGAGCGGTGAAGAGGAAACGGAGGTCGCCGGAGCGGAGAAGGTAAGAAGCATGAGTGGTGTTGCCAGTGGAGAGATCTGATTTGGCGACAATAGGCATGCCCAGTCCCCAAGAGAAACGACGCGCGGTATTGGTAGCATCAGTGCACCAGAACTCGACGTGGTGGAACCGGTTGACCTTAAACCGGTCGGACAGGGGATTGGTTCGAACGAAGTTGGAGTAACCGATGGGCTTGAATCCGGCGTCAATGGCAGTAGCAGTCTCCTTCACCATTTCGCGGTTTGATTTGTTTTTGGTAGTTTCTTTCTTTAGATTCTGAGAACTGAAGTAGCCGAGTAGGAGAGACGTGTGCGCTGCTCTTGCCTTTCCGTCACAATAAGTAGTATGAATATCTCAAACGGCGATAAACCTCTTCCTGCAAAATTAGGGTTTTCACCTCCTAGCTGTGACGCCATTGCGGATTACGGAGGGAAAAGAAGGAAGAGTTGTGACTGGGTTTTGCTTTTTTCCCTCCGTTCCGGTTCAGGTTTCTTCCTTTCTCTGTTAATTAGCTGAATATCATTAATGAGTAATGCTATTTGGCTCTCCCAAATAGCACCCTCACATATCACTCTTGACCACATATCACTCTTGACGTGGCAGCTGTTGCCACGTGTCATTAAAAAAATTAAAAAATTCCCCCGCATTCTCCTTCTCTCCTTCCCGACAAACCCGCATCACCCTCCTTCAACATCACCCTCCTCCTCCTTAGACACAAACCCTCCTCCTCCGGCCCCGCCTCCTCCTTCTCCTCCGACGACACCACCTCCTCTTCACTCCCTCACCGCGCTGCCCGGTACCTCCTCCTCTCTCTATCCCTCACGATGCTGCTTCTCCTGCTCCGACACCGCCTCCTCCTCTCAGTCCCTCTTGGTAAGTTTTCTAAATTATTTCCCCCAATTTCTTAGAAACCCTAAACCCCAATTTCTTAATTTTTTTTAATGACGTGGCTGTTGTCACGTCAAGGGTGATATGTGAGGGCAGTGGCGGAGCCTTGTTAGGGCCAGGGGGGCTGCAGCCCCCCCAAACTTTTCAAAAAAAATTAATATATATATATGTTGGTTCGGTTCGAGCCGATAATACGAGCAATTTTACCTAAAAATGAATAAAAATTTGAACCAAAATTGCTAAAATGTGGAATAAAATAAAGCAAAATAATTAGTACACAGTAAGGGACGAAAAGTCCGCTCTGTAGTTCGATAAAATTCACTCGTAAGCGATAAAAGTTCGAACATAAGAGATAAAAGTTTTAAAAAATAATTAGTACACAGTAAGGGACGAAAAATCCTTTCAATTAAATCTCAAATCCTCATTTCCCAAATCATCACTACCAATAAACTTGTGCCAAAGCCAATTCAATCTCCGCCGAAATTCAATCCCTTCATTTAATTCAATTTCTACACCAAATCATCACATATCTATCACCCTCTCAATCTCTCATTCAATTCCAATCCTAAAGTAGAGAACAATTGTAAAAAATATATATATTGTATGAATTCTAATGTATAATTATTTTTTTTCTATATTGTCTTCTTATTTACTTTTTTGTTAAGTTTATCTAAATATTTGTTATTTAGTGGCGGATACAAATACTCTTAAGCATTTTTTTAATTTTTCGTTCAGCTCGCTTGCCTTCCCTTTAAAATACTCCCCAAAAAAAAATTCGGGGGCGCTGCCCCTGAACCCCGTACCACCTAAATACAAATTCTGGATCCGTCACTAATCTCGCCCCCCAAACATCGAGAGCAGGATCCGCCACTGTGTGAGGGTGCTATTTGGGAGAGCCAAATAGCATTACTTATCATTAATTTGTTTGTAGTTAGTTATGGTGGGTTGTGTTTTATTAGCTATTGGCTGTGGATCTGAATTTCCTGTAATTAAAAAGTTCACCTATCCATTGATTTGTATCCCTGGTCTTTCATGCATTAAACTTGTTTAGGATGATGAGCAAAAGCGGGATTTTTTTTTTTCCTTTTCCTCTTGGTTGCCATAGTGAAGAGTAATTTCCATGCTGTCATATGATTTGTCTAATCTTTAATCTTGAAGCATTTAGTGTAATATGTGCAAATTTTAAGCAGACCAAATGGAGAACACAGCCTCAAATGTGCTGTTGTGGTGTGATTTCTTTTGTAGTTGGCAGCAATTACAAGCACAGTAGTTACTTAGAAATATCCATTTTTTGGTTCGATCGGTAATCAAGGGATGATAAGTGTCAATCTCGACCACTATAATATTAGTTGGAACACAGATTTGGTGCTTTGATCTGGTAATATACTTCATAAATAGGTATAATTTTGTGTCGATGAGAGAAACTTCCTATTGCAAGATGATTTTTTAAGTAGCTTTCAAAGCCATGAATGGTAGGAGTAAGTTACTTCTATGATTTTTTGCATTCCATTGAAGAGGAATGTGCGTAGGCGTTAGTTTTGTTGACCTTCACTTTACCTGTGAGTAAGTTAAGCTTGGCTTATGTATTTTGCAGTTTGATTCACAAAACATGATGAAGCTCCTGTAAGGAGCATCTTAGTTTTATTGAGATGATTATTTTTGGTGAGATCTTGGATGTTGATTTCCATATCATACTTGGAATGTATTTCCTAAGATTAAGAGTACATTGATTTTTTTTAACTTCTTAAATATAAAATCAACCTATTATCTTCCTCTTTCCAAGGTCATTTTATTGGATAACAAAGTCATCTCTCTGTTCACATAGTTTTGACCTTGCCATGGATGATACATCGTGTAAACTCTATACTCATAACACATGCTGCTAGAATTCCAGAGGATTTAATTAAACTTTGACATGTTACTAATTCTTCAATAAAACCTTCTAATTCCTTTATCTTTGGCTTGATACAGACAAGGAAAAGTGAGATTATTTCGGTGGAGTCCATCTCAGGTCTTGTCTCTCTTTAATAGTCAACTGCGGTCTTTGAACTGAGGTGTTAGTCATTTTCAAGGTATGTTTCTATTTACCAACAGACAACTAATCTTGACAAAGATGTTATGAAAAGAACTGACTGAAAAAATGCTTTGAATAATTATGTAGAGGGATTATGTCCAAACTTAAACTATTCTTTGTGCCTCTCAACTGAAAATATGTTTGTCTTTTCAAACTTAAGGTTTTATATATATCGTGGTAGCAGAAGATTACACTTTTGTGACAAAATATCTAGGAGCATTCTGTGACAAAATACTAAAAGGTAACAATAAAGTTTGTTGTTACATTTCTTGACATGTACAATAAAGTCTCTCTCACGCTGATTTCCCTAGGGTTAGTTTATTTATTTATTTATTATGTTACAAGTTAAACTTTTTATGCTAAATCTCTTGTTCAAAGATGGTGCTACTGATGTTTTTCTTCCTTACTTCTTTTCTTTTCATCTGTTTTCCACTCTTACGAAAATCACCGATTTCCTGTTGCCCTGCAGGGTAATGGCAAGAGTGACTTTGAGGTAGGTGATGAGATGATAGTCAAGTGTACAGGTTTTTCCAGCAAGGGGATTCCAGTGATGTCTTTGGGGGATGATGAATAGTCATATCGAGACAACCTATGTCCACCAGCAGAAGTTAGAGGACTCAAAATCAATCATACGGGCTAAAACTGCTGGTGGATGAAGCTTCTCTACGCTCACTAACCCAGTTCGTGGAGGATTGTGCTTTCTCTTGACAAATGTGTTTGTCCCCAAGCTAGTCTGGTTTTGTGCTCGGCGTGAAATGAACATTCTTGATGATTATATGATATTTGTCGAACTACTGGCTTCTTCGTGTCCGAGGGCCTTTAATTTCAGCTTGCTAGCTTCTTTTTCTCTTTTCCCATGGATAGGATAGGATAGGATACAAAAGGTAGGGCTTGAATCCAAGACCTAACCGGAAGCACCGGTGAGCTACAACGTTTTGCTAGGTTAGTCAGGTATCTTAAATGACAGGAAATACTCTTTGCTTTTTTATCCAAGACATTTTCCATCTGTTTGAGCGAAAGCTTATTTATTTCGTGGGAAATAAACTTTGGAAATGAATCTCTACACAAATATTACAAAGTTTGGAACTTTCTTTTTTCCGACTTCAATCATCTTTGCTTTCTCATCATTTTGTTTTTCCTCCTTTAAAAAATGAACAGAATATTCAAACAACGTTTCTCATGTTTACAGTGGAAGTGGCAGGAAAATACTAGGAATTATAACATATACATAATTAACCAAACCACACAGAATTAAAAAACTTAAGCGAAAGCCTTTAGTATAAGCAAAGAAAGTTAATAATTGAAAATTTTAAAATAATAAAACTGAAGTGTAATAAAACTGATTTATATATATAAAAATTTTAAAAAGTGCTCAATATTTAACTTTTTTTTCCTTCTAATGAAGTTTTAACTCTTGTTATAAATAAAATGTTAATTATTTATTTAAAGAAATAGATTGATTTAAATAATCTACTTAGATAGTATTAAAAAAATATTAATTATAATGCTTGAAATTTATTGTATCCTTTATAATCATTTTACATTCCAACCATAGTTTTAAAAGCAGTTTTTACCAAACACCATAAACAACTTCTGGTATCTCACAGTACTTTTAACAAATATTTACCAAACAACATACTGATTTTTCCAAAAGTGCTTTTCACACAGCATTTTTTTTCCATATAATTTTTCCAGCTAGAACCGAAACATCAGACAACGCCTAAGACTGGTCAAATGACTTTTGGAAAATCAATTTTGGTGAGGAGTGAAACAGCTATAACAGAGCGAGCTATAGACTGCATGGAATGGTGGCACGTCTTTCAATTTATGGTGCGTGAAGACCAGGTGGGATGCCTAATATTTTGATACTTCGATAAGGATGCACTACGAATTATGAGTATGGCTACTTTATCGGATTCTTTTGTTTGAAGATTTTTTGTTAGTTTTTATCTGAGGTCTGCATCAATGCGATGCATTGTACTTTTTCCTGTTATAATCTTTGCTTGGATGAAACTTTTAGCTTATTGTTGTTATGCAGAACTCTCCATCAATTATGTCTTTTTATCTTCAGAATCGTGCATTTGGAACCCCAGGAATCTGGAAGACTCTGATTTCAAGCCTTTTCTGGTTTTTGAATGATACAATTACTAAGACAATTAAGAAGACAATTATTTATTTTTTTATTAAATTTATTTAAATATTTGTTATTTAGTGACGGATACAATACTTTTAAGCATTTTTTCGTTCAGCTCGTTTGTCTTCCCTTTAAAATACTCAAAACAAAAAATCGGAAGCGCTGCCCCCCTGAAAATAATTCCTGGATTCGTCCCTACCTTCAAAAGTAAAGAGTATCAGAGCTCCATTTGACACGAAACTAACCTGATTCCTACTTAGAAGACGTTTTGTTAACACCTCTTCAGGGCAATCAAAGAATATCACACGGTCTGGCTCAATTTTCTTCTTAGAGATGAATATCCAATACTGTGTTGCACGCCACACTATATATATATATATATATATATATATATATAGCTTTCTTTCCTTCTTTTAAAATAAATCAATACTCTCTCTGTTTTTTAAATAGTTTTTTTTAACCGTAGTTATATATAAAAATAAATTGGATAATTTTAGTTGTATTTTTTATTTTTTACAAAATTATTCAATTTTTAACACTCGGTCATTTTTGGAATTCCAAATTGCTCATAGAATGGAAACCACCTCCTCCACCACTGCGACTAGGTATGGCAATTATGCGGGTATGGGCGGGTATGGATAAATATCCACTCATACCCGCAATTAAATATCCATTATTATCCATACCCACTATACCCATTACACAATTGGATATGTAATGGATATCCAATTACATTTACTTATTAATTATTTCACTTAATAAAATTCTAAATTAATTCAAAATATATTTAAATAATTTGATTAAAAAAAACTCATTTATACTTATTAATTATTTCACTTAATAAACTTCTAAATTAATTCAAAATATATTTAAACAATTTGATTAAGAAAAAACCCATTTATAAAAGATTAAGAAAAATATGAAAAGTGGATATGTAATTACTCATCTTAAGATGAAGATTATGTTTTTGTAATTTTTAATTTATTTTGTTCAAGCATTAAGGAAGAGATTAAGTTTTTATTACGGGAGAAAAATAAAAAAAGATGAGAAAGAGAGAGGAGAAAGGAGAGAGAGTGGCGGAGAGAGAGAGGAGAAAGGAGAGTGGCATTTTGCGGGTATGTTGCGAGTATGGATATATCCATACCCGCAATTATAAATGCGGGTAGCGGGTATTATCCATACCCGCAATTGCGGGTATGGTTATGGGCGGATATGCGAGTATGGGTACCCATTGCCATCCCTAACTGCGACCGAGGTCGTGGCCTTCAGTTCGACCAACCATCCACTAAGCGTTGCATTAGGCGAAAATAAGCTATTAGAAGATAAGTGACTCGCCCTCCAGATACTATTCAATGCCACACAGTGTAAGATTAAGTTATCAATCGTCAGCCGTCTGCTGACAATAAAAACACCTGTTCTCTCCAACGATGCCTCTCTTCAATAGGTTCTTCTTCGTCGATAGGCCATTTTAGACCAGCCTCCAAGTGAAAATCTTAAACTTCGGTGAGATTTGAATTTGCCACAGGAAGATCCACCGGAAATCGTTTGATGTCGGCTGGCCGTCGCCAAACATAACCGATAAAAAATTATAGTAGCCACTTTTCATCCAATATTCCCCGTTGCCGTATAGCGTCACACAGCACAAGGAATGTATATTTAGCACAATCATATATTCGATCTTTGATTTAATTCATGAAATAGTAAGAAATTCTTGTACACAAGGAAGATTGTACATAGAATCTAATTTATCTACAAAATATTGTAGATATTTATTAGAACAACAAAATGTAGGAAATCAAGATATTTTGGTTGAAATTGAAATTCTAATTGATAGTATAAAGACATTTATTAATCTAAATAATTAACACTAATATTTCATACACATTTATTATTAATTTTATGAAATTTACAAGGCAAAGCTAACTTGCTTCAACAGTTGAAAAATTCAACACAAATGAAAAAATTATATTAAAATAAAATAAATTAATGTAAATTTATCAAAAATAAACTAAATTTATGGGGGAAAATAACATTATTGTCAAATAAACTAAATTAATCAGTATCACCTTTCCCACAACCTTTGCTCACAATACACATTTTGCAAGCACCAATACTATCAATAATTAATAAGTTTAATTAAAAAATAAATTATCACAATTATATAATTTATCAAATTAAATAAAATCTTATATTTATTATAGTTACCATATATTAGGGGTGGCAAATGAGTGAGTATGGGTAAGGATTAAATGGGTATGGGTGGGTATGGGTTTCATACCCATTTATTACCCATATAATTTTTAAAATTGGTACCCATACCCATTTACACTCATTTAAATCATACCCACCCATTTATACCCATTTACATCCATTTAAATCATACTCACTCAATAAATAAAATTTTTTATTATGTAAGATTAAAAATACCATGTTTGACAAAAAAAATATAGATTTTGACAAAATCTAACTATGTGACTTGATTTTGATTGTGTATGCTGATTTTATCGTTTAGGCTCGGGTTTGACCATTTAGGTTCGTGTTTGACTGTTTAGGGTCGAATTTTATTGTTTAGATTTGGGTTTGACCGTTTAACCTCGGTAAATAGTAAAGTACCACACAATAGAGAGTTGCTAGAGAATTGCTAAGAATTAGTACTATAAAATATAGTATTAATTAATAAAATAATAAATAATAAAAATAGTCAACCAATTATGTGGCACTTGTCTGGTGATGTGGCGATATGCGACTGGATGGTGGTGAACCAGAAAGCAGTAAAACTTTCTTCCAATGAGAGGGGGTGCAGATAAGCCCTACCCCTTTCCCTGTGACGTATACTACTTCGTTGGCAAAAAATCTGGATGCATATCTTTGGATTCCTTTAAGATTCCGTGTGGGGGAATAAATTCTGACCTCTTATGTGGTGCCACGTTGCAAATCAATTAGTAGTTTATAGGGTAGTGCCGAACCGAAGTTTATTCCTTTTTTTATTTTTTTTTTCCTATAACAAATACAGACCAAATTTTTGTTCTGTATGGTCTGATAATGAATTTTACAGGTTCGGTATTCTCGTAATTGCTGGCTACCGTTTGCATATTCTGTTTTTTAAAATATATTTACGGAACATCACTTATGGTATTGTGAGTGATGTTTCAACATAACCTCCGGCGAATGTTACACAACCTCGAGCTACTGAAGTTGGAATTGCTACGCAACTTGCAAATCTGGACACTAAACCTAATGTTCCAAAGCCAAGAAAGATGATAGCATCAAGGTCTCTTGCTTTGATCACAAAAATTAACAATTAGTAGGTAAATGCATTTTCTGTTCTAAGGAAGTACCTACTCATTCACAGAGAAATGGTACTTTTGATTTACGTAATCACATGATTACTTATACGAAAAAATCACATACAAGTGAACCCAAATTAGATTGAACTTAATTATCAAGTTGAGAATGAATCTGCATCTTTAACTACTTAGGTATTTGATCAATAAACTTCTAAGTTGACCGTAGCTAATATGATTATAAAGGATGAGTACCGTTTTAGGTTTATAGAGGGAAGGGGTTTAGGAAATTTATGCGAGTTGAACATCAAAGATTTAAAGTACCCTCTAAAACCACTATTTCTAGAGTTTGTTTTCAAAAAAATATGGATGAGAAATTAATTATGAAACAACCTCCTGTGTCCAATTGTCAGAGGGTTTCAATAATCACTAACACATGGACATCAATTTAAAGAATCAATTGCAAGTGTCACTAATCACTTCATTGATAATGACTGAAAATTGCACAAAAATATAATTAATTTTGTCCAATTTCTAGTCAAATAGGTAGGGGTGTAAACGGGCTGGTTCGGTCCGGTTCTAGGGCTAGAACCGGACCGAACCGGAAAATTCCGATTCTGGTATGTTAGAACCGGAACTTCCGGTTCGGTTCGGTTTCCGGTTTTCTTAATTTTTTTAAATTTTTTTTTTAAACAATTAGGAAAACTGGCCCGGCCCAGCCCAAGCAGCCCAGCTCCAGCCCAGCCAATGAAGGAAAAAAACAAATAAATTTGAGGGGAAAGAGAATCGAACCTCTACCCTTTTGAAAGGGAGTGAAAGGTTTAACCACTGAAGCAAACTCAAATTTTGATAATTAATGCATATATATGTATTTATATACATAAAATGGTTTGGTTTATGGGTTTTATATTTAATTTTTTTTAAATAACGCCGTTTAATTATTAAACACATCGTTTAGTTGTTAAACACACCATACACCATTTATTATTTAATTTTAATACGTGTTTATAACTTGCTCACAAAATTAAAAATAATGCAAGACAATGAATATGAGGGATGAGCACTAGACATAAAAAGTTCTACAAAAATAAATGCCTTATGGTTTTGGTGACGAACACAACTCTTGGCTATGGTATATGATAGTTTTATCAAACATAACTTTTCTGATTAAATTATATTTTGCAAAATTATGTAGTGAGCCTGAATAACAAGCACATCAGCTAGCAAACAATCCAAATTAATTTTAAAATAAAAAAAAGGAAAAAAAGAGGGTATTTTATTTAAGTTTAAATGAAAAAAAATTAATGTTAAACCTCTTAACAATTAACTCAAGTAAATAATGATATTGAAATATAAATACCATAAATTTAAATCATAAACGTCCATTAATCATTATGCAAATTCATTATTTTAGTTCTCATCTAATTAGTAATTACATTTTTTATGACTATTGATATCATTCTTTCTTACAACAATATAATTCTTTTTTTATTAAGTAAAATACCGAACAATAAACATATATCCACGATATACCTTAATAATTATGTAATAGAGTAAGTATTAATGAAAATATTACTAGTATATGTCGTATCATTAATAATCAATGGTTTTAGTTTATACACACAGTTGACTAATGACATGACTATTATTTTATTATTTTATTTATTTTTTGTTAGGTGTTAATAATCTAATATACTAATTAATTAGATACGTTAATAATCTAATATACTAATTAATTAGATACGTGTTTATAATGAGATTGTTTGATTATAATTAAAATATATTGATACAATTATAAAATTGGTAGTTGGATGATTTATCCCTAAATAAAAAAAGTGGATTTTTCAAAAAATAAATAAATAAAGAAATAGGCCCAGCCCAGCCATGAAGGAAAAACATAAAGAAATTTGAGGCGAAGGGGATTCGAACCCCTTCCCTTTTGAAAGGGATTGAAAGATTTAACCACTGAAGCAAAGCTGAACTTTTGATAATTAATGCATATATATATAAAATTTTCCGGTTCAGACGGTTCTACGGCTCGGTTACGGGTTTTTTATTCGACAGACCCGGACCCGAACCGGAAATTTTCGGTTCTAGTGAAATAGAACCGGACCGAACCGAAATGTTACGGTTCGGGCCAAAATTTTCCTGTTCCGGTTCGGTTCGGTTCAGGTTCCGGTCCGATTTCTTACACCCCTACAAATAGGGATGCAATAGTAGAAAAGTGTCTAAGTGAGTGAGATTTAATGAGTAAAGTTTTCACAATCATAATAGACAAAGAGGCTCTTGAGAATGGTGCTTGGTACGTGGTCGAAACTGCGATTTTGTCCAAAATAGGAATATATTATTTGGATGGGTAAAAATGGGTGTTCACAAAAATGCATCAAGTGACAATCTATTTTCCAAAAGATCAATGACTCAAGCAAAGAGCAAAAAGATTCAAGGAGCACTCTCGGTATTTATTTACAAGGAGCTTACGAGGTAGATGATAATTGAGGAAGCTATCTTGAAGGAGAAACTATCAAGATTGATCATTATCCTTCAACAACATGTGAGGATATTGATGACCCAAATTGAAGCCAATTGGAGCGCAAGAAAGCTCAAAGATGGCGTTTGAACAACAATAATGTGAAAGCTTTATTTTTGTTATCTTTCACCTATTCTATCCAAGAGTAGTAATAATTTTAGAAATTTGGATTTTTTTTTATTTTCCTTATTCTAGTAGGATACAGTAATTTAGCGTGAATGGATGTAGTTATTCTTGATAGCTTAGGGTTTACATAGTTAAAAGGATACAGTAAACAACTAGATCGATCTCAGCATAGGATTTGCTCTTTGAGACTAAAGAAAGAGAACAATTTGGCTTAAAGAGACAAGTGAATTGTTCCTTTGATTAAGGGAAGTCTCTCTTTGTTTTTATCAATTAGCTAGTTAAATCATATAAGTGAACCTTAGGATTGGTAGGTGATTAGGGTTCTTAATAGAGTGCCTCTTTAAGTGACTTGATATAGGAGGAAAATAGAAAGTCAAAATGAACCTGATTTCTATAGCTTCCCTGCAAAATGAGTTTTAAATATCTTTGCATCAATGATTAATATTTGTGAATCATAGCTTTTAGCAGTCTTTAGGTTTTAACACAAAATTGGCACCTGCACTAGTATTGATTGAGACATTTGGCATCTCTATTTGTAAAACGATTTAAAAGGCACCTGCACTTGAAACATATGACACATTTGGCACCTCCCACTAATACCGTTGCACGTCCACCAATATTGGCGTTGTTGTGAATAATTGAAAAATAGAAATAACATAAAGCAATAAATGGGTGATGTGTGTGAAATCAGAGGTGATGAATTCCCAGTGAGGATTCCAATGAGCTCATGCATTAGACTGATTGATCATCGATTCAAGTATTTTTAAAACCAAACTTACAGGAGGTTTCCACCTAGATCTCCTACTCTCTACCTATTCGAGATTCTTAAAGGTTTCCACCTATTAAGGTCCTTGGTCTATTTTATGGCCTAAAGAAGTTATTCTATTAGGTCTAATAAAATGACCAAATAATTCTACCGTGAGAGACCTTCCCAGGTCCAGGAGAGATGTAAACCAAACTCTAATTGTTTTCCAATCTGATCCGTCGATCAGTTGGTCGCCTTCGTATCTCCTTCTATAGTGTAGACTCCAAGGTATCAAGAGAAGACAGTAATCATGCAAACCCTAGTGCAGTTGATCAGGTTTCAATAGAAGTATGCATAAATTGACATTTAATTAAAACAAGGGGTAATAGCATAAAAACCCCCTATACTATTTTTTAAAACAGAAACCTCCCCTGTCCTTCAAAACTTCAAATTCTGTACTATCGGTCAGAAGCAAACCGTTAGTCTGAAACAGTCAAACTAACAGAAATTGCTTTATGACCTTGGACAGCAGGTTGCCCCTTTTTTTTTTCATTTTTTCCCGGTTACACTTACAAAATTAAATTTAATAATTCAAAAAATAATATTATTAATTACAAAAATAGAGAAAATTCAGAATATTTTATTTAAAAAATTTAAAATTAATTCCCAAAATTTTCTCTCTCCTCTCAATCCCGATCTCCCACCTCCATCTCACTGCCATCACCACCGTCGCTTGGTTCTATTTCCCCCAACCAACAAAGGTCTCCTCCTCCCTCAATCAACAACATAGCATTATCTCTAGAAAAAGAAAAATTAAAGCAAAGAAAAAAACATGCTAAAGAAAAAAGAGATGAACAATAAAAGAAGAGAGAAGAAAAGAAAAAGGAAATCCATCTCATAACAAAACACACAACTCCAGTACTCTTCCTCGTCAATTTTTTATCAACAACACCACTACTCTTCCTGTTCAAGCCTCTCAAAACCCGAACAATACACACAAAATCCGTATAATACCCATATTCGTTCATACAAATCCATACCCATTCATACAAACCCAGGTCTGAAATCATATATAAACAATACCCCCAAACCCGTTCATCTCCTCAAACCCGAATCAAACACAAACAATACTCCCAAACCCGTCTGCTCCGAATCAAACCTGTTAATCAAACACAATCCATTAATGGTAGCAACAACAACCCAAAATGACGCCGTGCTTGGATCCGGATCTAGTGTAAATTCCAGATCCAGATCCAGATCTGGTGTTTCCTTTCTTTTCTTTTCTTTTCTTTTTCTTTTCCTTTCTTTTTTTCTCTCACCCGAGCAATGCCAATAATGGCCGGCAAGCTCCCAATCATCCAGCTCCCACGCCGGCGTGCACGCTGTCGATTCCGACAACCTTGGCAGCTGCTCTCATGGCTCCTGCTCCTCCCATGAGATGTTGTTTCGATATTCTTGAAGATAATAATGGTTGAACAATAAAATGGGAAATGAGTTGAATTTTGTAAAGGTTTCTTGGTTAAAAGATTTGCAGATCTGCACACATGTTTGAAGTAATTTCAATTCAATTCATTTAATTGTTGTTTGAAGTCCACCAATCCAGTAATTTCAATTTCCCCTTGTAATTTTTCACGTTTTGTTTCTTTTTAGTTTTAGGGTTTTAGTTAGTTTAATTTTATAATTTCTGTTAGTTTGACTGTTTCAGACTAACGGTTTGCTTCTGACCCCGATAGTACAGGGGAGGTCAATTTGAATTTTTGAAGGACAAAGGAGGTTTCTGTTTTAAAAAATAGTATAGGGGGTTTTTATACTATTACTCCTTAAAACAATTAGAGATGCAAGATGGGATTTAATAGCAGCGTTTAGACCTCACAATCAATTAAGCATGGCTGGTAAATCCTCACAAGGAATAGAAGGGCTTAGCCGATCATAAGAAATAAATAAATAAAATAGATGAAAGCATAAACTGAAATTTAATTAATTAAAGGAGAAATACGGGAAAGAAGGAGAGAAGCCCTAGCGCTAGTGGTTGCTATAATATAGCCATCCGATAAGTTTTAATGTTTTTAAATCTAAAAGGGAATAAAATCCTACTAGATAAAATTGTTTTAATCTCCTGTGCAACAAAATAGGAGATTGAGACTTCTAACTGAAGTGGGCTGGTTTAATTCTTCTAGAAGGGACAGCTGGCTGACGCGTCCCAGGTCAAAACTGCCAATGGGATAGGGACTGCTTCTGCACTCTTTCATCAGAAATTGCTATTTGGTAGTTTCAGCTCCAAATGAATGAATTGCTCTTCAGCAACATAATCTGCAAGAAAGGAGTGAAAAACCCAAAAATTAGCAGTATCATCATCCTAAAATGAACGTAAAAGGATGATGAAAACAAGACAGTGCTCAATCAACAACATTCTAAGATTTAAATATGAATAAACGGAAAAACAAAAACAAGTTAAATTTCCTTTGAGATCTATCCCTCATTCGAATACCAGCAGATTAGAAGGTGAAAGAAGACTATCAGCAATGGAACTGTAGATATACAGAACGAATATGAGTCCATCCACTACTTTTCTTTTTAAATGGGGGGAAAACATCTGATAACCAAATGGAAAAAGTGTAAAGATACTAAGAAGATAAAGCTCGAGAGTCTCCCATTGACTATTCCCTTTAGATTGTAAAGACATCGTGCAAGCATCAGCTAAACCTTCAGCAGTCATTGCTTCCATACCAGATGTCAATAATAGACCATGCATCCTGAAATAATTCATTAAACTCGTATCACATGGCATTAATCTGATAATTTGAATAAAAGTTCAATTTATATTAAGTTCCCTATGAGAGCACTCAATTGGGGGAAAAAACAGTGGCTTAGAATGATAATGTAAGAAAGGACTAGCATGGCTACATGGTTAAGGAAATGTAAGAAAGGACAAGAACCATCCTACCCTGCATATGAGGAGCCCGCTTTGTCTGGACAGCATTTCAATGACATGGCAGAGAAAACTCTTTCCAGTTCCCTAAACAAAGAGAAGGCAAGTTAGATTCACAAGCATCGCTAAAGGGACATTCATAATTGTAGTGAAAGAATATTCCTGCAACGAAATCAGGAGAACCACACCTCTTCAATCCTGAGTCCTTCCAGAATTTTATAAGAACTGTGAAAGCCATACCATATAAATTTTCCTGGACCAAGAGATCAACCAACTCCGGTGATGACTTTCCTGTTCCTGGACAAGCAGGAAATTATTTGATTATCTGAAGATATCTGAAGAGAGAATCAGAAATAAAACAAGCCACTAATTTTTTCATAATTATTTCAAAATGCTTAAAGCACCAAGGATACTTGAGCAATGTTATACAATAAGCACTCTCGTATTAAAATGGCAAAAAGTGCTTACCAGTGAGCGTCCATCTGACATTTGCTAATGACAGCAAATATTCTGCTGAAGTTAGCACAAACTCATTTTCAAGCTTTTCAACATCAATGTAAAAACTGAAGTTGTGACTGAGCAACACTACCGGCTACTGCAACAGATTTTTTTTTTTTTTGCATCAAGCTTTATAATCCATAAGTAGGAAGCAATTAATAAACAGACAAATAAAAGAAGAGAAATAATCAGTCAAAATGATCAAATGAAAGTCGTCCCTAAGAATGCACCTAATAGAATGGTCTAAAAATCGGGAATGCAAATATATAATAGGCCGATAAATAAACAGAGGTTTGTTGTCGCAATAATTACGCTGTTCTTGAGCTGATTTTTTTGCCTTTTTACTCGGGTAATTCTCACTACCAAGTAAATTTCTGTCAACCAGAGGATCAATCCAGGCATATGCAGGATGAACAAAGAGCAGTGCATTGATAGCAGCAGAAAGACCATTCAGCCTCTCTTGCAACACAAGAGATATGTGCTGGTGATCATTCAGAACTACTTCAGTCCTCAAACGAGATGAATATTGGTACATGTAAGTAGCTTCCTTTCGCCAGTTATGCCTATGAATTTCAAATGCATAAAGAAGCTTTGCCAAAATGTCTGAACGCTCAGCCTACAAATAGAAGTGCAGAAAATTCTTGGGGTATTAGAATAGTCAAAATGTTATGAGGTCAAAGCAGTATATGAGGTTTATTTTCTATTTTGCAGCATACCTTCCAAGCAAGCTCTTGCTCAATCTTCTCGGCTAAACCAATGAATGGTAATTGACCATCACAAAGTACCTGGGATGTATATAAATGAAAAAGTTAATACGAAAATAACTGAAAAAAGTACAGCATGATATTTTATGGGAGCCTATAGTGTGAATGAAAGCACCCTCTTCAAAAAGTATCTAAAAATCAGATTGGTTTTTTTTTCTTCACAATTTGCAAGTAGCATAATTGACAATGAAGGTTTAAAGATGTTAGCGATATGGCAATCACCTTCATTGCTCCACGCTCAAAGAGCACAATTATGAAACGCCTAAAGCAGATGTACTTGCTCTCCTCATCTGGATTTGACAGTATTGCACAATATGCATCATACAGATGATTAAGATCCAAACTAAACTTGAAGACATTTGCCCAAAGTCTTCCTTTGACAGTGGTTTCTGACTCATTCATAATATCTTCCCCAGACAAATCATCTTTCCTGCTAAGAGCTTCATCAACTTGCTCAAGAGCAGCAAGCGCAAACTGAGAAGCGCCCTCACTTATGTTGTATTGCTCAAATATCTGCATTGCCCATTGAAAATAATGGACCTTCCATGCAGCAGGTGACGTGCAACTATCTGGAATAAAATCAGAAATAGTTTAAGACGCAAAAATGTCATCAGTTTAGAGATTTTAAAATGATATATTTTTTATGTAGAGACATAATTCTGGTAGAAAAGCTCTAACCAAAGCCAAGTTCTGGCAATCCTGCATCACGAGACAAACCTTCAAGCTTGGGGGAAGAATATTTTATATATTTGAGTTCCAGCAGTAATTAACTGAAAATGATATCAGGCAATGAAATACCTGAAAAAACACCAAATAGCTTCACAAACTTTTTTCTCCTTCAGAGCTCCATGGAGACCACACTGTGACTGAGCAAGAAGGCAAAACCCTAGAAGATGATGGAGTACACACCAGTTGCCATCACTATCTTGAATACTTCTAGATACCTTTTCCCTTCGCGAGTTGGCCTCAACAATAGTAAGCAGATACTTGATAGTAGAAAATTTGACAAGAAAAAGCAAAAAGTACATCAGCTAAAAACTCACAAATGTTAATCAGTAAAACCAGTCATTTTGTAAAACTAGAGATGCATATAAACAACCTCAACAGCGTGATACTGGCCATGCCTCAGGAGTAGGGGTGTCAAAACGGGACTGCGGGACCGGTCCCGTCCCGGACCCGGCAGTCCCGAAAAAATACGGTCGGGACAGGTCCCGGTCCCTAAAAAAAACGGGACCAAAATCTAGTCCCGGTCCCGGCCCGTATAAGAATCCAGGACCACGGGACCAGTCCCGGGAAAAATGGTCCCGGGAAAAAATGTCCTATTTTTTTTTTTTTCCTTTTTAAACCTGAAAAAAACCTTCTGCAAAAATGATAATCAACCACAATAATCATATAATTAACCATACCATGACATCAATACTGTTATAACATCCAAATCAGCAATATCAAAACATCCAAATCAACACAGGAATAAAAATTCAATTTTATATATTTTAGATCAATTTTAGAAAATACATTAATGCACTTATATATTTCCCGGGATCACTGCAAAGATGGGAATCAACTAAATGCACAGCAGTCAACTGCATGAAATGAGAAACAAATTACAATCTCACTTCAGTTTCCTAGTAAGTGTACTGAAATAGATGTTGCTGTTAGTCATATTCATACCCTAAGATCTAACTTCTTCATGAGTTCTGTTATAACATTCTTGGCACTTGGATGAAGAAAAAACAACTCCACCTGGCCAGGAAAATCAAAAAGAAAGTAGTGATTTGCAAAGCAATTAAAATTGATAGACAGAATTAGCATTGCCCGTTACACCAAACCACAATATCAGTAAGCAAAATTCAAGATTTGCATCGACACAGAAACATGTGTTATTAGCATGGACTTGCTCGTATTAATCGTGCTATGTAAAATGAGTAAGATTGCCACAACAGGAGAGATACAAATCCCGGTTCTAAACAAAATACCAAAACTTTAAAGGGTTGAGACGACTACCACAACAACCATGAGGAAGTTCAAGCCAAATTCCAAAGCCCCATTATCAGATAGATCATAAACAATACAGGAACACTAAAAAATTTCAATCTTTCCTGTCACTACCCTTCAAATAGATTAATCTGACTGATCCAAGACCTCATCAATCGCAAAACTGGTGTGAATCTAATCATCAAAACCGGTATTACCCATCATTACTCAGCATCTAAAAAACAACAACTAAGCTACAGATTTGTGATTCATTGCACCAAACATTCATAGCTTCAACAACTTCAAGTGATAGAAACACAATGATAGAAACGCGGGGAAGAAGATATAAAGAAAAACAAAATGATAGAAGCAGGTAAGGAGAAGAAAAGGATCAAGTGCGTGTACGATATAGAGAGGGAGAGGAGGAGGAAGAGGAGTTAGTTACCTGGGGAAACGGGGGGATGCGGTGGCTTGGCTTTCTCGTCAAAAGATCCAATGCTAGAAGCCTAGAAGCAGATCCAATACTATCGCGATGAGAGGCGAAGAGAGGCGGCGGCGGCGTGGTGGAAGGGGAACCAGCGTCACTCCGGCGGATTGGCGATGAGAGGCGGCAGCGACGTGTCAATTCGGCGATGAGAAGCGAGAGTGTGCGTGCTTTGTTTTCTTAGGGTTTTTCTTTTACAATCTAGACGATGAGATGAGAGTGAGATTGAGAGGAGAGGACTAGGGGTTTTCCTTTTTTAATTTAGCCGGGTCAGTCCCGGTCCCGACCCGGTCCCGACCCGGCAGTCCCGAAGAAATACGGGACGGGACCAGTCCCGGTCCCGACCCAATATGGGACCAAAAATTGGTCCCAGTCCCGGCCCGAAACCCCGGGTCCGGGACGGGTCTACGGGACCGGGTCCCGTTTTGACACCCCTACTCAGGAGGATTAAAGCAAGCTCATTTGAACGCCTTAAGAAATTAGATCCTTCGCTCATTTTAAGTTTACACATTAAAATCCAATACAAGTAAAATAACAATAAACTTCTTCCAGAAGGAGAAAGAAATTTATTTAAAAAATCATAAAAATGTCTTGATAGGCAACAGCTAAGTGTTTTACTATGCAAACACATATGCAACCAAAGTATATGATGTCAAAAGAATAATTTTAATTAAACCATGAGTAGTGAAGTTTAGCAACTAGACACTGAAAAAGTGAGAATATACTCAATTGCTTGCATATACATTAGATGTATGTTGTAAGTTGACTGCAGCATCAATTGTTTGAGTATGTGTAAGAGGAACCTAAACACAGTATGCCATATTCCCAGAAAGTAGAAGGACAAATCCAGGACCATTCACAGATTAAGTAGAAGCACAATTAAAATCCAATAATAGCAAATGATAAAGTAATCAATTGTGGTGATTTTGAGTGGTATTGAAAAAGTTAACACTTGTGACACACAAATTGGATAACTAGTGGACATGAAGAGCTATAGCTTGAATATCTGCAAAAAAGAATATATTTAAATCCAAAGGAAAATAGAGACACGATGTTCTGAAGATAGCCCAGAAACAGAAGAATGTCCAATGCGGATTCAAACACCACCATTGCAATTTGAGAAGTAGCCTGGACCACAACATTAGTATCTTTCATGAAAAGCTAGTGTTGAGGAGGAGGACGGAAATATGCGTAGGCAGCAAAGAAGCTGAGTGATGGTGAAGATGAGGATGAGAAGGGCAGCAAGTGCAGACATGAATGACCATGGTGAGTTAAAATAAGTATGCTTAAACCCTGCCCAGCTCACGTGCCAGTTGTTCCTATAATACTCATTCACATTCTCAAACACCTTTGCTAGATAACTCTTTTGGATGTCGAACATGACCTCTCTCCCGACATTACAGAAGAATTTCTGAACTTCTTTGTCCGTTCCGAAATAGTTCTCAATCACCATGCGATCACTCAAAAACCCTGCATCCATCGGCGTGTTGATGAGGCAGTTCATGAAGCTAATGTAGGATGTAATGTGGTTGGAGCAGTGGCCGTAGCATTGTTCATATGCTATACAATTGAGCAAAAGAGATGTGATGTTGTCATCTACCGTTAGGTGTGGGATTTCAAGAAACCCACCATTACTAAACTTAATGTCTAGGAAACTAGCTGGACTATTACATGGCTTGAACCGAATTCCAGCTTTGCGAAGTTTACTAGCAGATGGGATAAATTGAAGGAATTCGGATGCAATCCCTGACTGATCTTGGGGTGGAGGAATGAGAGTCGAACGGAACAAATCCAGTAGATGGTTTCCTTCAAGCTCGTTGCAACTACTTAGGACTTCATCAGGCCTTTGTATTCCATAATTGAAGAATTTCAAGGCGAGTTTTGTCAATGAAGGAAGATCCTGTTTTCCTGAAGATAAAATCGATACCTTATATAGAGACTGAAGAACAAAGAAAGGGACTTGGTTCTCTAACCTGAGAAGATCTCTCATCAGGGAAAAAAACATCCATGGAACATTGAACAAAGGGTCATCTTGATTTGTTTCTACAATCCTTCCAACTATGCAGAACAGCTCAACGATGAAGCATCCATCTAGCATCATCATTTCGACGAACTCCCGGCTGCTGTACTCGATAGTTTCTGCATAACACTCTCTTATCCTTTCCTCATCTGCAGCCACAGCCTTAAAGAATTCATTAAATCCAACACCATGTTTTTCCGCTCGAGCACGAGCTTCACCAAGAAATCGCCCTTTGTGTTCTTGAACCGTCTGGAGGTGTAGTTTCCCGTAATGATAGGGTCCGATCGAAACTATATGGGGCTGATAGGCCTTATCATTAATCTCAGCGAGACTTTGAGGCACTCTAAAGATGCAACAAGAACTCTTCCCAGCTGACCTGCTCAACTTCTTCGGTTCTTGTTTGATCTTTTCAGCCACAGAGGTCACCCATTCCGGATTAGGCTCGTGCTCGGGCATGATAATAGCATGATGAGAGGTTGAGCTTCCAGCATTTTCTTTGCCTCTTCTACTCACCAGTGGTTTTAATTCAGTTCCCGTTTCTACAATTCTTTTGGTTTCGAGAGTCTTCTCATACTCCTCAATAGACTTGAAAAGCTCTGAGAAGTTGCCCTTCCCAAATCCTCCACAACCGCCTTTCTGATATTCCTTCCCTGTGTCATCCTTGAACATGGACCCCACCCTCTGAATGATCTCGATAAAGAAGGTTGGCCTGCCAAAAAGAGCAAGCATAGATCATAACAGGAATATACTAAAGGATAGCTTTCCCAAGTTACATCTTTATGAGAGAGCTAGGAGGGCTTTCCCCACACTCCCCCAACACAACTTTTCATCATAGTGAGCAAACTATAAAATTCATAAAACACAGGTGGTCAGTAGTACTAACAGACCAACCATTTACAAGGAAAAATGCACGCCCAGGTTCTCAAAATTCACAGAACATGTCAAAATGAGGAAATTGTACATCACAAAACAAAATTAAACTAATCATCTACTCAACTCCCAAAGAGGAACACATTCACAATGTAATAGTAAAACCAGTACCATTCAAGGGGGGAGCAGCTTCCCCAATAAGCAAAATAGCATTAAGCAACTCAAATGGCAAACAAAGTTTCTTTACTGAAAAGAATAGAGCAATTACTATGATATGAACAAAGTTGTGGCCTAAAGTTGGCATGTCCATACCTATCTCCAAGAGGTTTGGTAAAAATTTGGAGTAGAGTCCCCTGATCATCCCTGTCCACCAAAATTCCCAACTCCTCGCACTGCTTAATCTGCTCATCACTCAACACATCTCCTGCCCTGTTCTTCAAGTTTCTGTAATAAGTTGGAGGCGGAGATGGCATGAACTCAAAAGCCCCAATAGTACTCCTCTTCCTCATCTCCCTCAAAGTCCTGAAAATATCTTCACTCATCAGCGCCAAATGCTGCACCCCAGCCCCTTCATTATGCTCCAGATACGTCTGAATCTGACTCTTCCTCTTCGTCCCATACACTGGCTCATTCATGGGCAACAACACCATCTCTTCATTATTCGCCAGCACCACAGAGTTCAGCCCACTCTCGCTCGTCCCCACATCCTCCGCCGTGAACTCGGCGAATTCATGGAACCCCGTGAATCCCTTGACGTACGACACGGCCGGCCCCAATTCTTCCACATTCCCCACAGCGTGGTCCAGCCGCCTGATCCCGTAGTCCAGGGGGGGCGATGAGGATTCATCCATCTTCTCGAAATTAGGTAAAAACCAGGAAGCATCGCCGCCGTCGACTCCACTGGCCGATTCTTTCTTGTAGCTCACGTAGCGCAAAACGACGTCGCCGTACAGATGCACCTCCGCCAGAACGGCGTGATTGTCGAGGACCACAGGCTCCGCTGAAGGCCTTCCGCCGTGAGCAACACTGTTGCGAAACGCAACATCCGCGTCTTCTACCTCAATTCCAATAGCTCGGACGCCGAGGCCGTGTTTGGCGGAGAAGCTGCGGCAAGCATCGTGGCTGAAGGTAGGGATGGAGGCAGTGGACTGGACGTCAGCGGCGGAGATGGAGGGAGAATAGGGAGCGGTGAAGAGGAAACGGAGGTCGCCGGAGCGGAGAAGGTAAGAAGCATGAGTGGTGTTGCCAGTGGAGAGATCTGATTTGGCGACAATAGGCATGCCCAGTCCCCAAGAGAAACGACGCGCGGTATTGGTAGCATCAGTGCACCAGAACTCGACGTGGTGGAACCGGTTGACCTTGAAGCGGTCGGACAGGGGATTGGTTCGAACGAAGTTGGAGTAACCGATGGGCTTGAATCCGGCGTCAATGGCAGTAGCAGTCTCCTTCACCATTTCGCGGTTTGATTTGTTTTTGGTAGTTTCTTTCTTTAGATTCTGAGAACTGAAGTAGCCGAGTAGGAGAGACGTGTGCGCTGCTTTTGCCTTTCCGTGTCAATAAATATATGAATATCTCAAACTATTTTCAACTCTTTGGAGATTTAAGAAAGCATAACCTAAAATTGTATTCTTCTTTTCAAATCTCTTCGAGCAAAGCTAAAGTTTTCAACGTTATTTCTGTTGTAAAAATCTGCAAAAATGTTTTCCTACAAGAATTTATTCTCCCAGAAAAACTGATTTTTACAAAATAATTGATTTAAAAATCAGGAGTAGAACAACAAGAACTAATAACAGAATATTAACCAGGAAAAAAAAGCTCTTAATTTTGATTATAGTGTATTTTTTGTCAATGTATTTTAGGTTTGATGGACTAGGTAGTATTTATAGGGAGGAAAAAATTCATCATCATTATGTGACAGATTTATGGTAATAAATGGAGAAATTTTATGTTGGTAAATGAAGAGAATTATGGTCATAACCGTTGCCTTCAAAGGAAAGAATCATGACCATTATGGCCATTGCCGTTGTCATCGAGGGAGAGAAACCTTGGTAATAACTCTCGTTTACAACCGTTTCTCTTCTTCAAGAATCCTTTGCTTTACTTTATTGAGTAAGTGTTTTCTTCTTGAAACTTATATACTCCCTCCGGTGCTTACTAAACGTCGTTCTGACTTTTACTTTTACTGTTCATTTTACTTGTATTTTTAGTGTTAAACCTACTGAATATTGGGATGCGAGAAAGTCATTTAATTTGCACCAGAGGGAATATCTTATTTAGATTCCTTGTAATCCACTTATATTAGATTTAAGTTTCAATACTTGTGAATGTTTAAGAAGAACCATAATTCTTCTTGGGTTAAAGATAACATCCTCCTTGTAAGTGGACCATAGGCGGAGCTAGAAATTTTTATTTGGGTCAAAATTAAGAATTATTTTATGGTTAAAAGATAGGTTAAACTAATAATATTTTCGATCCACGGATATTCCGTTTACCCCTTTTGAATATGAAACTAAGCTTATTCGAGCATAATCGAGCCCTAGGGAAATGATTCTTTTACACTAATTATTTAATATAATTCTTCTTATCTTAAAAGTAAATTTTATTTCTCGTGTAGTAATTGAAATATGTAATGGGTATAACAAATAAAAAGTTGACAGAATAATTCTGTTTTTGTAGTAAATTTTGTTAAATTCTTAATAATTATATCAACTCAAAATATTTATTACTAAATAAAAATAAATGTAAAGGATTGTATTTGTAGTTATGGAAATAAATAAAATTTCTCTTAGAAATGTAATGTTATCCTCACACCCCAAATTATTACTCTCATACCCTTTGACTTGAAAAATTACAATATTAGTCTTTATTACTCCCTCTGTCCATTATTAATAGACGCGTGTACTGTACACACGCGTCTCGAGGAAGCCGGATGACTCATTATTTGACCTTAAAAAATTCTGAATTCTTTCTTGGACGTACGTTAAGGATTAATATACGTTCGAAAAAAAGTACGAATTTTTTTGGGGTCAAATAGTGAGTCATCAGACCTCCTCGAGACGCGTGTCTACAGTACACGCGTCTATTAATAATGAACGCTTTATTAGGTTATTTTTTATAATTAGTTTTGGACAAATATGTCATTTAATAAAAAAATTAACTTTGCTTGTAGGAGGGAATCATTCTCCCCATCCCCTAGCCAAAGAATTACTTTCCCCCATTTTTTGGAAAGTCAAGGCAGTCAAGGAAAGTTGGATTCCGGGGGAGAGTGATTCCTTGTCGCAACCAAACGCAATAAAGCTTAGAATATCATATTCCCGAGTCACATTCCTCCTTCATTCCGCCAACCAAACGCACCCTAAGAGTATAAAATCTACACCTGTTAAGGAAGTAAATTAAGATTTTATTTATTGGTTAATCAAATTGATATCTAATTGGAAATAAAAAAAATTGGAAAAAAAGTATTGGGAATATATATGTGTGTGCGTGTAGCAAAAATCCTTGGCGAGATCGGGTCTTTTCTGGCGCCCCTCCCTCCACCCCCGAAGTGGACATAGGATTGAATTTAGTATTTGAATTAGATTTGTGATAGGCTAATTGTGCCTATTGTAAAAAGCTTGTGTTAGGTTATAAGCTTGAACCTTGGTAAAAAACCTGGTTAGGTTTTTAGTGAGCGCAGTAAAACTAGTTGTCAACTTAAGCTTTTTAAAAGCTAGATTTTTAGGTGAACCATAAACCCACATATTGGAGGTTAGAAATCCTAGAGATTACTTATCTTTAGGTAGTGGATGTACCTTACCGGTTGTAAGGTGTCAAACTTTCTTACTTTTGTCTTTGAATTATTGCCACCTATATAGCATACCAAGTGTTTGTGAAAAGAAATTAGTTTACATCATTAGGAGGCTCTATCTTATCTTTCTTGTTTCTAAGCCTTAATTTATAAACATTGCAACATAGGACCATAGGTTTTAGCTTTGTGCCAAATCAAATTAGCTAAACGGTGTGAATGGAGTGATGAAGAACCTACTGATGAAGAGTTTTTTTTACTAGTTTCTAGCCTGAATTGGCAACCAATTTGAAATAACAGACCCATGCTTGAGCTTACATCTAAAGCATGGGAGCAACCCAAAATATACTATACTACAGTTCTATTTAGAAATCACCAGAAATAGTAACCACAACTACTGTCAAAGAAAAAAAGCTCGGAAAAATGACCAAACAACAAAGTTACCACGATTCAGCAAACAAATTACTCCCTTTGTTACCCTAATTGCTTGATTTATACGCCACCCGCTAGCCTCTTCCAATCCAACAAACCTGTTTATGACAATAAAATCCGATTAGAATTACGAAAGATGAATGGAGAATCAAAGGCAAAATAATGAACGAAGAGGAGAGAGAACCGTTTAATCGGTAGGTTTGGATGATCGTTAATAGCAAAGGTTATAAACCTTGTGGCGAAAGTGATGATAGCACTTATTAATTTAACCAAGTCCACCGTCCCACTAGGTTTAAAAGCATGCAACCCTTCCTTTTTTCTCAAAATAATTTTCTATAATTTTCTTCTCTAAAATACCTAAAACCCTTGACAAAAATCCTCAAATACTTAGTCAAATCTTCACCAAATCACTCCAAACTTGATATTTACCAAACAAAACTTATTGTTCAATTAAAACCTCACTCTCAGTTTCTTCTAATGGTGAAACAAAAGAAGAATCCTAGGGTGCTTCGAATTTGTGAGCCATCATGAACCTTATAGCCTCATTGGTTAGACAATTTTACGCTGATATGGTGTACTAGCTCCTTCTGATTTTTATTCCGCAAAATAATTTGTGTTTTAGACCAGTGTGCATTCCACAGACTTTGATTGGTGTTGCACCCTCACGATAAATTACAACCGCAAAAACAAGTAAAAAATGAAATCGTCACTCTAATTATTTATAAGTTTTAAAAAAACTTAGGGAGCTTTAATTTACTCACTCAATTAGCTTATTTTTCACACTAAAATAGTTAAAAAGAAGTTACGTTATCTTATCAATTTCTCTTGATATGATAAATTCCATTTTGTTACAATTTATTTTTGAGATCAATCACTTTTTTTCCTTTTCCTTTTTAAATAATTATTTGAAAAAAAGTCTATTTGATATCCAAAAAAAATTTCCAGTACAAAATTTAAACTTAATTATTTATTCTTAATAACTTGACACCCAACTTTTATTATGTTACACATTGGTGATAAAGTACTAGTAAAGACTCATTTTTTTAAGTGTTAATACACCCCACGGTCCCAAACGTTTGTTATTTTATTTTAATCAGTCTCAAACATTTTTTCTATTTTTATTAGTCTCAAATATTTTATTCACTAGTTAAATATAGTTCCAACTGTCAAAAAAATGTTAAGAGACAAACTCCATTAGATTTTATTATTTTAATAATTTTTTCTGACAATTAGATCTCACGTGTCAAAAAATATAGAAAATTAAGAAAAATCTAATAAAATAGGAAAAATATTTTCAAAAACTATAGAAAATTAATAAAAATAAAATAAAATAAGAAATTTATTTTTATAAAAATAAAAAAATATGTAAAACTTGATAATTCACTTCAAAATTAAAGAAACCAGAAAATTAAAACAAATATAATTTTGTTTTTACATTTTTTGGTTTACTTTAATTTCAAAATAAATTATCAAATTTTACATGTATTTTTTAAAATATTTTTCTATATTTTTTTAAAAAATCCTCTTTTTCTAAAAATATATTTCTTATTTTATTAAATTTTTCTTAATTTTCTATAGTTTTTTAAAAATATTTTTTTCTATTTTATTAAATTTTTCTTAATTTTCTATATTTTTAAAAATATTTTCTGACATGTGAGACCTCATTGTCAGAAAATTTTATTAAAATAATAAAATCTAATAGAGTTTGTCTTCATTAATTTTTGTTACAGTTGTATTGAACTAATAGATAAAATATTTGGGACCGATAAAAATAGAAAAAATGTTTGAGAATAATTAAAATAAAATAACAAATATTTGGGACCGTAGGGTGTATTAAAAGTGTGAAAATAAACTAATTTTATAAAAGTTGTGGAAGTTATTAAGGATAAAAAACTTGAGACTAATTAAAATAAAGTCTATTTATGATAACTTGACACCCAAATTAAAAAATAAATTGTAATAGATATGGAAGTTATCATATTAAAAGAATTTGATAAGAGAATTTGAGAAGATATTATAACTTCTTTTTAATTATTTTTGTGTGAAAATAAACTAATTGGGTGTGAAAATAAAAATTTCTCCAAAATTTTATTAAACTAGTGGATAAGGCTAAAAATAATGGTCTTAAGTAGATAACATGGTTTTGTGGTCACTTTATAGTACAAGACGGTGTTAGGCACGTGAACTCTTCCTAAAAGATTATTAGTTAAAAGTGTTTAAAAATAATAATAATAAAGCATGTTTTAAAAAGCGTGCCTAGTAGTATTGATAAATAAGAATGCAAAAATTGTTAGTTGATTTTAACCATTTTAATTGAATTCGAGTTTCAAAGAAAAATTACAAATTGGGTAAATAAGCTCTGATTAGCCTAGTAGTATCTAATAATTAAGTAATTCATTTTAAGCTAGGTTAGATGCAACTAAATGACTTACGGTAAATGATTTTAACTTATTCATTAAAGCAAAAATAATTCAAAAAATAATGTTAAAACTAATACATATTAATAGAAATTTATAGATATCAATGAACTTGTAGCTCAATGGTATTTTTTATAAAATAGAAAAAGAAAAGTGTGAAACTCAATTTTTTTTATCTATCCTCCTATCTATGACAAAAAATTAAAATAAAAAAATTAATTGATAAATATTTGATATTATTTATTTACTTAAGAAAAATGTAAGACATAAGAGAGGCTTAAAAGTTAAAACTTTAAAAAAAGTAGAGAGGAAAGTTCGAGTTTATTGTCTAACTAGCGATTAACTCTCACTTCGCTTCGGTTACTGAATGAATGTGCCTAAGTTATGAATACGAGTCATTTTATATATGCCTAAATTGTACTTAGTTCCGTCATATTACAGTAGAAACTCGATAAATTAATACTCGATTATTTAATAAACTCTCTAAGATAATATTTTTGGCCGGTCCCGACTCGGGGATAGGGTGCTAAATTAATAATTCGCTAAAATTATAAGATAATACATTTTTGATAATTTCTTTAGACCCCATATAAAATATAAATTAATAATTCCTTATATATAGCATATTACATGAATGATTTATGAAGGTTTCTTGAAAAATGACTCAATTGTCTTTTGTTTTTTTGTTGAAATCAATTTCCCCTTGAATGTCGTCTCTAATTTTCCTTAGCATGGTAAGAACTTCTGGTGTTGTTTTCTCATAGCTCAACAAGAAATTGTTCAATGTGATTGCCGCTTTAATAGCTTCGTACAGTACATGCATTGTATACAATAATTACAGTAAGTGGAAGCTTGAAAGGTGTTTGTAAACTAAGTATTTTACTATAAATTAATAAAATATTAATTAATATATAAATTAATAATTAATAATTTATCGATTAATTAATAACTCTTTTAATTAATAAATTTTGGTCGTCCCAAGTGTATTATTTTATAGAGTTTCTACTGTACTATACTATAAGTTTTGTATTTATGATACATTAATGGAATAGTAACTCTCTAAAAAAAATATTTTTATTATATTATTAATTTTTAAGTCATGCTACAAAATTAAGATTCATTTTCTTTTTTATTAGCCCCGTGTTGCACCCCTTTTTGGATTTTATACTGCGCGATGCGAGTTTGGGACGAGATGTGAGACGAAATCGGACTCATCTCACATAATGAAGTCGCCACCTTATTTTGTTTCTAGGTTTAGGGAGCCTATTGTCATGCAAAAAATAAAAGCAAATAAAAACTAAGGCAAAAGGGTCTACACCTGAGAACAGTGGTTCGGGGTCGTATTATGGACTCGGGAAGGTATTAAGCACCCGAATCACATCCTAAAAAGGTTACCGGAAGAGGTTTAAAATTATGCTTGAAAAATAAAAAGGTCCTATTTTAGTGATCATGCCCAATGGATTAATTTAATTCTAACAATTCTAAATATTCATACATTTGAGCGTATATGCGAAAAAAAGTGTGAAATAAATAAAAGGGTAAGAAATGTTTACTTGTGAAGGGTATGAGCGGTTTTACCGTTTTTGATCAACAGTATTTGTATGAAGCGAGGACAGACATTTTAATACTTGACGATTGTCGCATGCGAGCGAAAAATGATTAATTTAAACAAGAACGAACATAATAATTATCTAAACATGCAAGCATAGAAAAAAAAAATACTACAGGTGCAGAAATAAATAAACAGTACAAGTGCGGAAATAAATAAATAGTACAAGTGCGAAAAATAAATGAATAGTACAAGTGCAAAAAATAAATGAATATTACACGAACTACATGGCATAAGAATGATGGGACAAAAAAATTGGGCTCTGCCCACTGGGTTGAGAGTGGGCCTACCAGGCTTGGCCCACAGCTGGGTCAAGCCCAGCCCAGGTTGGGCTGATACAGCCCAGCTTGCTTTCCCGAGTGGGCCAAGCGGCCCACTCTTCCCTTCCTGTAGGGATGGCAATTGGGCGGGTATGGAGCGGGTAAGCACTATCCATACCCGCATCCGCAAATTTGCGGGTAATCCATACCCGCATTCATATCCATATGGAGCGGGTAAAGAAAGGATAATTTTACCCGCAAATAACCAGCGGATATCCGCGGATACCCGCATATTTGGTTAGATTTTAAATTTCAATCAAATTAATATATAAAAAAAATCAATCTAATTTAATAACAATACCACACAATAATACAGGTATTATATACGAGAAAAGAAAAAACTAAAGAAAGGCTGTTTTTTAGGGTTGGTATATATATTTCGTGGGGGTATTATAGTGGATATCCATACCCGCACTTTGCGGGTATTTAGTGCGGGTATTGGAGCGGGTAAGTACTATCCATACCCACATCCATACCCGCATTTTGCGGGTGCGGGTATATCCATACCCGCAAAATACCAACAATGTGCGGGTAATACCCACCCACAATTACGGGTATTGAAATTGCCATCCCTCTGGACGCGTGCTGCGTTTCTTCTCTGTTTGGGCCCGTGCGGCCCAAAAACCAAACATTTGAAAACAGGGAGCCGTTGCTCCCTGTTCATCATCCCTCTCCTCTCATCGTCGGCGCTCCTGCCGGCGACGAGGGTCCGACCTACCATCACGAAAATAAATAAAAATTACAGTAAAATGATTCTTACAGTAACAGAAATTCAACTAAATGATTACAGCAAGTTAATTTACACAAACAAGGTCGTGAATTTAATTAAAATAGAAATTTAAAAAATTTGAAATTTTCCCGAATTAATCAACAACTGGACGCGATGAAGCACTGCGATTATTCTAGGAATTAAATAGAGTTCATTTAAAAGCTAATAATGCAATTAGCTTCTTCAAAACACAAACAAATAATTTTTGAAAAATTGGCAGAGAAAGGGCTTTTAAAACGAAAGTTTTGAAAAGCTAGAGAGCGAGCTTCAACCTTTGTTGAGCCAATTTCTAGTGAGAACTCTAGAGAGTGATTTTGTGTTTGTGTATTGGTGAAGAGTACTTGCTGCTTCGCTTGGTATTTAGAGGCACATTCATGAGTGGGCGTCGTGGGCGATGCGGGCGAGTGGCGATGAGCAGTGGCCGGAGGGGATGAGCATTAAATGAAGGAGGACAGGTGGACGAAACAACAGTGAGCATTAAATGCAAGGGAATGAGGGAACAGTGAGATGCATGAACGTAATTGCTTGGTTGAGGATTTTTTGAAAGGCAAAAGGATTTGCAGGAAAGGAAAAGAAATGGAAGATGGTTTAAAGAGAAAAAGACTTGGGCGTTGGATGGTTGACCATCCAATGCCAATGGTTGACCATCCAATGCCAATGGTTGACCAATCCAACGGTTATGATGAGATAGAGAAGAAAAAAAAGATTTTAGTATTTATTTATTGGTTCGAGCCAATGTTACGAGCAGTCTCATTTGAAGTAGATATAAAACTCGAATCGAATATACCACCATATAGAGTAAAATAAAACTAAATACATGGTAAACAGTAAATAAGGAAAAGTTCGATTTATGGTTTGAGTATACTCACCCGGAATCCATAAAAGTTCGAACAAAAAACTAAATGCTATAGTAGCAAAGTGAATTTAACAAAACAAAACGAGATGACGCGAAACAAAATAATAGTAGATAATTTTCAGTTAAAGAAAGAAAGCATTCGATATATGGTCTCAGGCATCTTGTTCGGGATCGATAGAAGTTCAAACGAAAAGACAGTAAAAATACGAAAAAAAACTAAAACGACACGAAATGGTATGAAATATTAAAATAAATAGCCAAAGATCGAAAATCGATAGAATTTTTATTTAAACGAGCTAAAAATGCTATAAATGATAAAAGGTGTGATAATGTGTCAAAAATCGGGTAGCAACACGCCGTTTTGTCTCCTAAGTAGGGGTGTAAGAAAATCGATTCGAACCGAAAACTGAACCGGAACCGGAGCATTTTGAACCGAACCGTAATTTTTCGATTCTGTTCGGTTCTGTCCCAAGAAGAACCGGACATTTTCGATTCTGTCCGATTTTGCCACTATCATAACCTGTAAATCGAACCGTAGAACCGAGAGAACCGAATTTTTTTATATATATTTAAATATACTATTAAATATTTGTATATGCATATTTATATCAAGTTAACACTTTGGCTCAGTGGCAAAAGGTTAAGTTTCCTCACTGTTGCTACCCGATTTTGGATTTTTTCTAGTTAAAACTTCTTCGCATTTTAATAGTTTCCTAAAGTTGCACTTCCCGCACAGTTGCTAGTTATTTTTATGTCTTGCGTTATTTAAATTTTATTTCGGACTCTTTCATATTTTTATTATTATTCTTCCCGTCTATTTCTTTACTATTATTTTATTTCGCCCTGTTAATTTATTTCGTTTAGTTTATATTTTTATAGCTCGCAAATAAATTTTATCTAACCTTGAAATGAACTTTTCATAGCTTACTGGTTATTATTTATGTCACCTCATTTTTTTATAATTTTCTATGAAAGTTTTTTACGTTTGACAAATTTTTGTCGTACCAAAAGCTCGAGCCAAAAATATTACGCTCATATGAAATTAATTTGCATTAATGCAATTAATGCATTCTGCAAATTTGGCCACCTTTCCCTCGTGAAGGACAGCATCCTTATCAGGTTTGGCCTTGCTCTCCACGGCTTTCTCGATCCTTCCCCGGCCAAGATCAACACAATGTCATATCAGTCCACTGTTCTCTTGGCCACCTCATCTTCTCCTCCACCGCCTCAACCAGCTATAAATAGTTATCCCTTGCTCTCGCTCAAGAGGGGATGGATACACACCTCTCGTTTGCATATCATCTCTCACTCTTCCACCCTCTCATAAAAGGCTTAGCATTTTGAATAAGCAAGAAAGAAGCATTAGCGAGTACGCCCAAAGCTTCGGCCCACCATCCAGTCATCAACCACCGTTCGTCACTGTAATTGTCCAAAAGCATTTGTCACAAGCAAAATACAAGGACGGGACTATCATACTCAAATTTTCCACCCGAAGACATTCGCTTTCACCAGAAATCTCAGGGTAAAAAGCTTACCTTTAAAAGCCAAACTTTAAGTTTTAACGTTTTTCTGCAACTTTCTTTAAAAAATTAGTTCTTACGTGTTTGGTGAAAATGATGGCTGTTTGGCTTTCAAATGTTTTCTATTAACTCCATATATTAATTAAATGTCCTTGTTTCACCGGATTGCTAACCAACTTGGTCGAATTTTGAGTTTCTGTTTAAATTAATTTAATTATGTTTTGCTTAAATTGGCACTGTGATTAATTTCTTGCTTTGATGTGATTACATGATGGAATTGCTGCTGCTGTAAGCGTCCCTTTGATGGTGAAATTTTCGAGTTTAGGTGTCATTGGCCGGACCTTGGTCGCCGGCGACGTGAGCGGGCTGTTTTTTTAGAAAAAAACGGCCCTTTAGATTTTTGTGCCAGCCCTGCTGCTGGGCCCAGGTGAGGCGGAGGGGAGCTTGGCGCTGGGCGCCAAGCATGAGAGACGCTGGGCAGAGCAGGCTCAGCGTGGAGAGGAGAGTGATGGGCCGGTGATAACACGCTTGTCGAGGGCACGATCAAACAAATAATTACAACTTATCACATGCAACAAAATAGATTAAAGACAGTGGCAAGAGGATCGATCCACAGAGATTGGTGAAGACTTACACTAGACAAGGCCAGATTATAAAATAAAACAATAAAGGAAACAAAACAGAATTCAAGGGTTGGATGGAGAGAAACTGATTCAAGGTCTTGAATGAAATCACAGGACAAAAACACGAAAAATAACAAACAGGGGGGTTTTACTTGACTAAAACAAGTCGTCCAAGAGAGATTGGGAGCTAACAATTCTAACTAAGAAAGTAGTGTTCGGGACCTTGAGTTGTCAATTCGGGGTCCCGAATGATAAAATAAAGCAAATCAGTGAACAAATTCAGAATTAATAAAACAGAAAGTGAAATAAGCACAAATAATCAGGTAGAGATGGTTCTTAGCAAAAGGTATTCTTGGGCTGCATTCGGGGTCCCGATCATCATCAGCACAGAAATATTCTACTTATGCATTGGGATAAATAAAAAAAAGTCCCTGCAGTCTAATTGATTGACTTTTTTCATCCCTTTGTTATTTTTAGTACTCCGAGTCAATAAAATGACTTTTCTCATCCCTCACCCTAACGCCGTCCGAAGTTTCCATCCGAGATCTGACGTGGCGCGACATGTCGCCTGACACGTGACCCCATTGCTGACGTGGCAGGCCACGTAATTTTTCTTTCTTTCCTTTTCTTTTCTTTCTTTTCCTTCCTTTTTCTTTTCTTTTTCTCTCTCTCTCTCTTCTTCTTCCCCAACCAGCTTCATCCCCACCTCCAAGAACTCTTTATTCTACATAATAAAAAGAACAACCAAATAATTAAAACCCCAAAATTCCTAACCTATCCTCATCTTCTTTTTCTCCTTTGTTTCCTGCAAAAACACATTCAAATAGCAGCAACAAGGATTCCAATTCCATCATAGCAAAAAAAAACTCATTTATAAACTTAAAATGTAATTAAACTTAAAATTAATAATGCAAACATATAAACTCATTTTTCTTTCTTTTCTATTTCTGGTTTGGATTTGGTGATGGTGAGCCGGCGGTTGTGTGGTGGTTGGGTGAGATGGAGATCGGTGCGGTTGACGTGGTGGTGGTTGAGGAGGTGCGGCGGTGGTTGGGTGAGGCCGGTTGGGTTTTGGTTGGCGGATCGAACCCATTACACAGCTCCGCGATCAAGCTATCTCCGCCCAACTTCTCGGCCATCAGCGGCAAGTGGTCGTGGAAATTCTGGGTTGGTGTGGAAGCCATTGATGGGTAATTAATTAATTGATTAATAAATCAGGTACCAAATGCTGCAATTAATTCAGGGCAAGATAGTTTAATTGATTAATTGTGGGTTTTTTTGTTTGTGAATTGTGAGTGAGGAAATGAGGAGATGGGAGTTCTTGGAGGTGGGGATGAAGCTGGTCGGGGAAGAAGAAGAGAGAAATAAAAAAAGAAAAGAAAAAGGAAGAAAAAGAAAAAGAAAAAGAAGAAAAGAAAAAAAAAAGAAAAAAAAGAAAAGGAAAAGAAAGAAAAATTACGTGGCCTGCCACGTCAGCAATGGGGTGACGTGTCAGGCGACGTGTCGTGCCACGTCAGATCTCGGACGGAAACTTCGGACGGCGTTAGGGTGAGGGATGAGAAAAGTCATTTTATTGACTCAGAGTACTAAAAAGTTAAAAAAAATAGAGAGATGAAAAAAGTCAATCAATTAGACTGCAGGGACTTTTTTTTTGATTTATCCCTGATAGAGTGTATTTATGCATGATTTTCTCCCCATTTTCTCACCCTTTTTGGGCATGATTCTGCTAATTTACCCTTGTTTTCATTACTTTTGCAGATCTAGGCCTAAAAAGGGAGTTTATGCGAAAAGATGCATTTTTGGGGCATTTTGTGCAGTTTTGAGCTTCAAGACCAAAAGTCGAGGTCCCGAGTCCGAACCAGTGTTCAAGGTCCCGAATCGGATTCACCATTCGGGACCCCGAAGGGCGAAGAATGGCATTTCCACGTGTCCTCTTCCCAGACCTTCCATGTGCCTCCTCTGACACTGTTCCGACAGTCTGCACTGATCACAAAATACCTACCCCTCTGACCATTGCAGGCCTTGAGCCCATTCCAGATCTGCCAAAGCTGGTCAAGACCAAGAAAATCAGCTTTCAGCTTTTTCAGCTTTTTGCTTTAGGGAGCATAGATCCATATTAATAGGCTTTCTTTAAATGCATTTTGTTCCTTAGTTGGGCAGAAGATATTTTATAATTGTATTTTCTAGTTTAAGTAGAGGATGATAGGAAGAGTTTAGGATATCTTGGTTCATCCATGATCATGTAGTTTTTATTTTCTTAGACTTCTCTCTAGTTTATCTCTCTAGTTCTTGTTAGCTTCTTCCCTCTTGGCCGCCGGGCTTCAAACGTTTAGTAACAAGTCTTCTTCCCTTAATCTCTTTATTTTATTATGCTTTCTTTAATTATTATTTGTTTATCTTTAAGCATGAGTAGCTAAATCTTTAATTCTTAGCAAGGCTGATTCAAGGGTTGCAAGGGCAGATTCGAGGCCTTAATGTGCTTAATACATTCTTGATGCTATATTCGACTATTCATCGGTTTAATTACATCTTTTGCATGATTTAATTTAAGGTCTGATCCGCTGGTAATTATCTTGTGTAAATGTTGCCATTTATGTGATGAATACGGAAGGAAAATTGCATGAAACAAGTAGGCATCTGTTTAGTCTTGTCTGCGCTGAAGTGGTCTCGAATAGATAGGGTGGGTAGTTGATTAGAGCTAGGTCACGAGCCTGACAAACTGAGGGACTTTTAGCTCTAGATCTGTCTTTTCTTAGCTTCATGGGCGGTTTGAGTATGGCCCTCCCGCATTCGTGCCTGGAGGGATGGCAAACCGTCAAGACTACCTCATATGTGGAAACGGGGGGTAGTTTCTCTTAAGAGAAAAGTAGGGGGCATCCGAGGAATCTGGTCCCCATGTCATTTCTATGACGTCTTGAATAGAATACCCTTGAGCTGATGACGATCTGGTCCCGAATGTAACCCAGAGTGCCTTTGCTAAGAATCCTTCTCTAATTGATTATTTGCGTTTATTTTCCTTCTATTTTATTATTTCTGGAATTATTTGCTGATTTGCTTGTTTTACCATTCGGGACCTCGAACGTGACATTCGGGACCCCGAATTTTGCTTTCCTAGATAGAATTTGTTACCTCCCGAAATCTGCCTTGGCTGGCTCGTTCAGCCAAGTAAAACCACCCCTGATTGATACTCTCCGTGCTCTTGTCCCCCGAATACATTCAAGACCTGGTCTTGAATCAGTTTCTCTCCATCCAGCCCTTGAATTCGGTTTTGTTTTGTTTCTTTTATTGTTTTATTTTATAATCTGGCCTTGTCTAGTGTAAGTCTTCACCAATCTCTGTGGATCGATCCTCTTGCCACTGTCTTCAATCTATTTTGTTGCATGTGATAAGTTGTAATAATTTGTTTGATCGTGCCCTCGACAAGCGCGCTATCAAAATGGCGCCGTTGCCGGGGATTGGTGTTAAGTCTTGCCCTAGACAAGTCCAGATTTGTGTTTTATTTTATTTCTTTCTTTAAATGTCTTATTTTAATTCTTATTCTCATTCACCCTCTTTTCCTCAGCATTTTACTCCTAACCCCCTGATTGATTGTTTATTTACAATGATTTATTGTCTCTTTTATTATTAATTGAGATGATTAATATGCTACTTTGAGCTTGTTTCCTTCCTTTGTGGTTTTATAGGTTTAATATATGTTGAAGGAGGAAAAGGAACGAAAAGGCCGAAGATTAGAGCATAAATGATCAATTGGTGTTGAGCAGATTTTCTGGGCGCATTTCCGGCCTATCTCATGGCCTTGAGATGAAGCTTCCGTGGCGTTTCCAGACTGGACAGCACTGACCATATTTTTCCGTGCTACAATTATTTTATTCTTGAGTGCTTTTCTTGTCTGCTTGGGACTTGGTAAATGGAGACAAGGTGTTCCCAGCATGCTATATTCTCTCTCACATGTCTCAAGGAAACGAATTTAGAGGAGAATGTTTAGCATGCTCATTTTTGGATTTGCCAACTTAGGGAATATTTTATTCTTTGGGTTGACTGACCTTGGCTGCCATTTAATTGAAGAGGCTTGAGCAGAGGGAGAACACGTCCAGACCAGACCAGAAGGAGAAGAAAGGGGATCGGAAGAGAGATTTTTCTCTCATCTTTTGTATTTATTTTCTATTTTCTTGTATTTTCGGATTTCATTCAAGCTTGCTGTTTTGATTGGAGTTGTAATTAATTCCTCCGATTCCTGGTAGGGATTGAGAGGTTAACAATTCCAGTATGTTGTGAGACTTGTTGTTCTTCAATAAAAACGTTTTTCATATCTCTTTTCTTGCTTGATTTAATGACAATTTAATTGTGTTGTGTTTGAGTTTGATCAACTTAGATTTCAGCATGGTTAATTACAGTAGAATCACTCTAATGCCGCGTTTCTGTGTTAGAGGGAACCCGAGTAGACAACTAGTGATAGGGTAACTCCTAAAACTGGAAGGAGAAAAGGGTAAGTTTTGAGAATTCTGGACTGCAGTAGAGTCCATCTCAAGGTCTTGAGAAGGGCCTTCCTAATCATATCAACAACCT
The DNA here is from genome assembly GCA_963691705.1 of Viola odorata. Lineage (NCBI taxonomy): Eukaryota > Viridiplantae > Streptophyta > Magnoliopsida > Malpighiales > Violaceae > Viola > Viola odorata. Next base: position 65,141,369 of record OY829539.1, read on the forward strand.
AGGAATTTTATGAGCGTGCTTGTTCCTTTACTGAGTTTCTTGGGTGACAGCGGGGAATTCCAGTAGAGTGGCGGACAGGTACAACATAGAATTGTTAAGGGAGTTAGGGTCGCACGATTAGCTTCTCTTCATGCGGCTTGAGTAGGAGGAGGCTTGGAGATTGCCCCTGGATTTATCTCTATAACTTCTCTATGAAAATTGTTTTGAAAATGTTTTAAGTGTCAATGAACAACATGGAATTGTTACCTCAAGAGATCTCTGCTGGGAATAATATTTTCTCTCATCATTTCACTCTCTTTTTCTTTACTCTTTTTTCGTATTTTATTTACTGTTTTTATTTAGAGCATGGCAGACTCATCTCAGGGCCTTGAGATGAAGCTGCCATGTCTCCTGCTTTATTTTATTTTCTTGTCATTTATTTTCTTGCACTGTTTTTACCTCCCCTTCGTTTTGATCAGTTTGGTTTGGTTGTTTGCAGGAGAATGAGCATTAGGCCGATAGTCCCTGTGGATCGATCCTCTTGCCGCTATGCACAAATCCCTTTTTGCTGCTTAGTGATAAGTTGTAATCTTTTTATTTATGATCGCGGATTCGACACCCGTCACCCCCCGTGCTGGAATCAAGGACATTTCAGCTATGGAGTGCATTCTAGACCTGGATATCAATATTTTCAGCCTCCACAACCTCCTCAAGGCACAGGGTTATCCCAAGGAAATCTGGCTGCATTAATTGGCATGGTTAATCAATTTAAAGAGACCCTTCGGGAGCAGAGGCGCCAAGAGTATCTTGAAGAAAACTTCACATCCTTGCCCGCTCATCTTGACCTCGACGCTGCCCCAGCTCCCGAATCCGATAAAGAAAGGTTGATTAACTTGGAAAATCAATTAAAAGAGCTAACTTTAGAAATGCAGGAGCTTAAGGAGCAGTGGCGTCAAGAGGATATTGAAGTCGAGGTCCCGAATCAGATTCAAGACCCCGACGCTGCCACTTCTGCAGCTCCCGAACAGATCCCAGATCCTCGGGACCCCGAAGATGTTCCAGCTCCCGAACTAAATTTTTTTGCTCTCCCTACGGATGAGCTAAAATTGGAGGATTCAGGATGCTCTCCTTTGGAGTCAAGAACCGATATGGACTACACAGACTTCGAGGTCCCGAATTTGAGCAACAAAAATCTGCCAGATTTTTATGATGAGCTTCGAGACCTCGAAGCAGATTCAGGGGCAGAAACCATTTTTCAGCCAGGCCTCGAAGCAGATTCAGGGGCAGAAACCATTTTTCAGCCGGGAGATATTGTGAATGAGGATTCAAGGGTGACTGAGGATGAGGATTTAAGTGAGATTGAGGAGGAGAAAATTGAGGACTTGAGCTTCTCATCGTGCCCTCAATCAAAAGTCGTTATGGGTGAAAGGGAGATTTTAAAATTTTTTGATTATATTGATCCTTTTCTTGAACTACCTTCCACTCATAACAATTTTTTCCTCTTAATTTTGCAGGGGCCCAAATTAACATTTGACTCATATCATGGCCGCATGCAAGATGCTTTGCTTCAAGACCATCCACTCCATGCGATAATTCACATCAAACTAAGAGGATGGAAAGCATTTAGTAGAATCGGTTAAAGGAAAGTTGAAGAGGTAAGGCCTTGACGTTAACTAAGGCGCTTCGTGGGAGGCAACCCACGTTTCTTTCCCTTGTTTTTCGGCTTTTTTTATTTTTTTTTATTTTCCTATCCATTCAAGGTCCCGAACCCACCTGACTAGGTCCCGACACTTGTTTCCACTTCGGGACCTCGAAGAAGTTCCTGCTGTCTTTTTGTCTCCTTCTCGCATTGAGAGCAATGCGTTGCCTAAGTGTGGGGAGGGTTTTATCTACCTTATTTATTTACTTCGCTTGACTGCATGTTTCAAGGTCCTGAATTTTTACTTGACTGCATGTTTCAAGGTCTCGATTTTTTTTCGGATTTTTATTTTTAATTGCTGCCTAGTTTTTGAAAACTCCCCAATGATGGACACACACCTGACTTGTGCACATAGAATGAAAATGCTGTCTTAGTCAAGGTCCCGAATATTTCAGTCTTTGTCTACTGCACCTTATATCTGCTTCAAGACCTAGACACCAGTAGTCACGAATTAACACCTTGCGAGCATTTGAGCCTTCATGCCTATATTTATTGTTTGAGCGAATGCATGACTAGGTACTGGTTGGGTTTGCATGATATCCATGGGTGTAGACGCATTTAGACATAGGAAAGCAGCAAAAAGATTAAGTCTTCACATCAAATTGTTTTCTCTCATTTTTTTCTTCTGTTTTGTTTTTTTTTCTTACCCCCGAATCCCTTCTTGACCCTCTATTCTGACCATTTGAATTTTTTCTTGATCTTTCTCTCGGCAGGTGAGCGATGTTGTTAGGAGCACTATCGAGGGCTAGACTAGACAAACGAAGCAGCAAAGGCAAAGTGTGGGGATCCCGTAAAAATTCAAGACCCCGAATGCTGGCGCCAATTCGAGACCTCGAAGCTAAAACGAAGAATTCAAGGGCGGAGCAGAACGAAAGAAATCACCTCCCATCCACAGCAAAACACAAGTGTGGGGAAGGGAAATCAGAACATCAAGCCCCCGAAGAACAAAGGTCTCGATCCTCAAACAATCTAGGTCTCACGCTCTCCCTCTCGAAAAAAAAGAAAAAGAAAAAAAAAAGAAAAGAAAAAAAGAAAAACAGAAATATAAATAAAAGAGAGAAGAGAGCAAGACCAAGCCTTGAAAGCCAAGAAGAGGAAAATCGGCAACCAGCATCCATTCAAGGCCCCGAGCCTCGGTCCCGAAACGCAGCAAGGGCCCCCCTCGAAGAAGAAAAGCCTAGTCTAGCTTTCGCTCCAGCAACATTGTCTCACCATCTCGATTCTTTCCTGCTAAGGGAGCATTCCAGGTTTGAGTGGGTTTAACCACCTTCTCATTTCACTTCTTTACCCTCCCTCTTCTCCATTTTTTATTCTCATTATGCTTCTTTCTATTTCCCCTTATCATTTATTTTCCTTGTCTCCCCTTCTTGCCCCCGATGCGAAGTCTTTTGATTGCTAGATTGCCTATGCACGTGTCTAATATACTCGGATTGATATGCAAACTTGATTTTGTGCTGCGTTTTTGCATACTTGAGTGTTTAAACACCTAGCCTTGTTCATGAGCGTGAGTGCAAACACCGATCCATGTGAGGACTGCTGGTGAATAGGCTGATGTGGAAAAGTCTCTTCTCAAGGGTCGTTATCCTTCTGATTTGATGCAGGTGTATCTAGGCGAAGTCTGTTTTCATTCGGGGTCCCGAATCTTGTCAAGCATGCTTATTCTCTGTGCTATGGTTTGGTGTGTCTGTTCTGTTTTGGGACTGTTTTAAATTTTGTGAATGCTCGAGGGCGAGCATTGGGCAGTGTGGGGATATTTGATAGAGTGTATTTATGCATGATTTTCTCCCCATTTTCTCACCCTTTTTGGGCATGATTCTGCTAATTTACCCTTGTTTTCATTACTTTTGCAGATCTAGGCCTAAAAAGGGAGTTTATGCGAAAAGATGCATTTTTGGGGCATTTTGTGCAGTTTTGAGCTTCAAGACCAAAAGTCGAGGTCCCGAGTCCGAACCAGTGTTCAAGGTCCCGAATCGGATTCACCATTCGGGACCCCGAAGGGCGAAGAATGGCATTTCCACGTGTCCTCTTCCCAGACCTTCCATGTGCCTCCTCTGACACTGTTCCGACAGTCTGCACTGATCACAAAATACCTACCCCTCTGACCATTGCAGGCCTTGAGCCCATTCCAAATCTGCCAAAGCTGGTCAAGACCAAGAAAATCAGCTTTCAGCTTTTTCAGCTTTTTGCTTTAGGGAGCATAGATCCATATTAATAGGCTTTCTTTAAATGCATTTTGTTCCTTAGTTGGGCAGAAGATATTTTATAATTGTATTTTCTAGTTTAAGTAGAGGATGATAGGAAGAGTTTAGGATATCTTGGTTCATCCATGATCATGTAGTTTTTATTTTCTTAGACTTCTCTCTAGTTTATCTCTCTAGTTCTTGTTAGCTTCTTCCCTCTTGGCCGCCGGGCTTCAAACGTTTAGTAACAAGTCTTCTTCCCTTAATCTCTTTATTTTATTATGCTTTCTTTAATTATTATTTGTTTATCTTTAAGCATGAGTAGCTAAATCTTTAATTCTTAGCAAGGCTGATTCAAGGGTTGCAAGGGCAGATTCGAGGCCTTAATGTGCTTAATACATTCTTGATGCTATATTCGACTATTCATCGGTTTAATTACATCTTTTGCATGATTTAATTTAAGGTCTGATCCGCTGGTAATTATCTTGTGTAAATGTTGCCATTTATGTGATGAATACGGAAGGAAAATTGCATGAAACAAGTAGGCATCTGTTTAGTCTTGTCTGCGCTGAAGTGGTCTCGAATAGATAGGGTGGGTAGTTGATTAGAGCTAGGTCACGAGCCTGACAAACTGAGGGACTTTTAGCTCTAGATCTGTCTTTTCTTAGCTTCATGGGCGGTTTGAGTATGGCCCTCCCGCATTCGTGCCTGGAGGGATGGCAAACCGTCAAGACTACCTCATATGTGGAAACGGGGGGTAGTTTCTCTTAAGAGAAAAGTAGGGGGCATCCGAGGAATCTGGTCCCCATGTCATTTCTATGACGTCTTGAATAGAATACCCTTGAGCTGATGACGATCTGGTCCCGAATGTAACCCAGAGTGCCTTTGCTAAGAATCCTTCTCTAATTGATTATTTGCGTTTATTTTCCTTCTATTTTATTATTTCTGGAATTATTTGCTGATTTGCTTGTTTTACCATTCGGGACCTCGAACGTGACATTCGGGACCCCGAATTTTGCTTTCCTAGATAGAATTTGTTACCTCCCGAAATCTGCCTTGGCTGGCTCGTTCAGCCAAGTAAAACCCCCCCTGATTGATACTCTCCGTGCTCTTGTCCCCCGAATACATTCAAGACCTGGTCTTGAATCAGTTTCTCTCCATCCAGCCCTTGAATTCGGTTTTGTTTTGTTTCTTTTATTGTTTTATTTTATAATCTGGCCTTGTCTAGTGTAAGTCTTCACCAATCTCTGTGGATCGATCCTCTTGCCACTGTCTTCAATCTATTTTGTTGCATGTGATAAGTTGTAATAATTTGTTTGATCGTGCCCTCGACAAGCGTGCTATCAATCCCCTCATACATTCATAGAAATGACATGGGGACCAGATTCCTCTGTTATCCCCTACTTTTCTCTTAAGAGAAACTACCCCCCGTTTCCACATATGAGGTAGTCTTGACAGTCCGCCATCCCTCCAGGCACGAATGCGGGAGGGCAATACTCAAACTGCCCTTGAAGATAAGAAAAGACAGATCTAGAGCTAAAGGTCCCTCAGTTTGTCAGGCTCGTGACTGATCATCAGTCAAATAGAGATTTATAATGCCAAAAAATGTGTGTACACAAGAGATAATGTGTACAGTGGTAGTCGTGGTCGAACACAGGGATTGTGAGAGATTGATCTAAGGTCTTGAATGTATTCGGGGGACAACAGCATAAAGAGTAACAATAGGGGGGGGGGGGGGTTGCTTGGCTGAACAAGTCAGCCAAGGAAGATTTGAGAGCTAACAATTTTATCTAAGAAAGCAGGGTTCGGGGTCTCGAATGTCATGTTCGAGGTCCCGAATGGTAAAGTAGAGCAGATTAATAAATCAGTCCAGAAACAATAGAACGGAAATAATAATAAACTCAAACAATCAGATGGAGAAGGATTCTTAGCAAAGGCATTCTTGGGTTGCATTCGGGGGCTCGATCGTCATCAGCACTGAAATATTCCATTCGAGACATCATAGAAATGACATAGGGACCAGATTCCTCGGATATCCCCTACTTTTCTCTTAAGAGAAACTACCCCCTGTTTCCACATATGAGGTAGTCTTGACAGTTCGCCATCCCTCCAGGCACGGATGCGGGAGGGCCATACTCAAACTGCCCATGAAGATAAGAAAAGACAGATCTAGAGCTAAAAGTCCCTCAGTTTGTCAGGCTCGTGACCTCACTCTAATCAACTACCCACCCTATCTATTCGAGATCACTTCAGTACAGTCAAGACTAAACAGATGCCTACTTGTTTCATGCGATTTTCCTTCCGTATTCATCACATAAATGGTGATACTCACACAAAATAATAATCAGTTGATCAGGCCTCAAATTATTTCATGCAAAGATGTAATTAAAACGGCAAACAATTGAATATGGTATCAAGAATATATTAAGCACATGAAGGCCTCGAATCTGCCCTTGCAACCCTTGAACAACCCTTGCTAAGAACTAAAGATTTAGCTACTCATGCTTGAAATTAAACAATTAATAATTGAAGGAAGCATAATAAGTAAATAAATCGAGTAAGGGAAGAAGACTTTGTTACTAAAATCCGTTTGAAGCCCGGCGGCAAGGTTGGAGATGCTAACAAGAACTAGAGAGAGAAACTAGAGAGAAGTCTAAGAAAAACTAGAACTAACTAAATTATACTAAATGATAATAATAAGATGACAATAGAGATGATGTCCTAAACTACTCTTAGATGCTCTTTATATAGTAGAGCTCTAAGCACAAAATATCTTCAGCCTAAAAGTAGGGACAAAATGCATTAATTGAAAGCCTATAAAAATGGATCCATGCTCCTTAAAGCACAAAGCTGGAAAAGCATAAAGCTGTCTGATTTTTCCAGCTTTGGGCAGGTCTGGACTGGGCTCAAGGGCTGAGATGGTCAGAGCGGTAGGTATTTGGTGGTCAGTGCAGACTGCAGGAACAGTGTCAGAGGAGGCACATGGAAGCTCTGGCGAGATGACACGTGGAAATGTCATTCTTCGCCCTTTGGGGTCCCGAATGGAGAATCCGGTTCGGGATCTTGAACGCTGCTTTGGACTCGGGACCTCGACTTTTGGTCTTGAAGCTCAAAAACTGCACAAAATGCTCCAAAAATGCATCTTTTCGCATAAACTCCTATTTTAGACCTAAATCTGCAATAGTAATGAAAACAAGGGTAAATTAGCAGAATCAGGATATCCTCTACTTTTCTCTTAAGAGAAACTACCCCCTGTTTCCACATATGAGGTAGTCTTGACAGTTCGCCATCCCTCCAGGCACGGATGCGGGAGGGCCATACTCAAACTGCCCATGAAGATAAGAAAAGACAGATCTAGAGCTAAAAGTCCCTCAGTTTGTCAGGCTCGTGACCTCGCTCTAATCAACTACCCACCCTATCTATTCGAGATCACTTCAGTACAGTCAAGACTAAACAGATGCCTACTTGTTTCATGCGATTTTCCTTCCGTATTCATCACATAAATGGTGATACTCACACAAAATAATAATCAGTTGATCAGGCCTCAAATTATTTCATGCAAAGATGTAATTAAAATGGCAAACAATTGAATATGGTATCAAGAATATATTAAGCACATGAAGGCCTCGAATCTGCCCTTGCAACCCTTGAACAACCCTTGCTAAGAACTAAAGATTTAGCTACTCATGCTTGAAATTAAACAATTAATAATTGAAGGAAGCATAATAAGTAAATAAATCGAGTAAGGGAAGAAGACTTTGTTACTAAAATCCGTTTGAAGCCCGGCGGCAAGGTTGGAGATGCTAACAAGAACTAGAGAGAGAAACTAGAGAGAAGTCTAAGAAAAACTAGAACTAACTAAATTATACTAAATGATAATAATAAGATGACAATAGAGATGATGTCCTAAACTACTCTTAGATGCTCTTTATATAGTAGAGCTCTAAGCACAAAATATCTTCAGCCTAAAAGTAGGGACAAAATGCATTAATTGAAAGCCTATAAAAATGGATCCATGCTCCTTAAAGCACAAAGCTGGAAAAGCATAAAGTTGTCTGATTTTTCCAGCTTTGGGCAGGTCTGGACTGGGCTCAAGGGCTGAGATGGTCAGAGTGGTAGGTATTTGGTGGTCAGTGCAGACTGCAGGAACAGTGTCAGAGGAGGCACATGGAAGCTCTGGCGAGATGACACGTGGAAATGTCATTCTTCGCCCTTTGGGGTCCCGAATGGAGAATCCGGTTCGGGATCTTGAACGCTGCTTTGGACTCGGGACCTCTACTTTTGGTCTTGAAGCTCAAAAACTGCACAAAATGCTCCAAAAATGCATCTTTTCGCATAAACTCCTATTTTAGGCCTAAATCTGCAATAGTAATGAAAACAAGGGTAAATTAGCATAATCATGCCTTAAATGGGTGAGAAAATGAGGAAAAAATCGTGCATAAAAATATGCTATCAAATAATCCCTACACTGACCAATGCTCGCCCTCGAGCTTTTACAAAATTTTAAAACAGCCCCAAAACAGAACAGACACATTAGACTATAGCACAGAGAATAAGCACGCTGCTTTCAAGATTCGGGACCCCGAATGAAAACAGACTTCGCCTAGATACACCTGCATCAAATCAGAAGGATAACGACCCTTGAGAAGAGACTTTTCCACATCAGCCTATTCACCAGCAGTCCTCTCATAGATCGGTGTTTGCACTCACGCTCATGAACAAGGTTAGGTGTTTAAACACTCCAGTATACAAAAACGCATCATAAAACCAAGTTTGCACATCAATCTGAGTACTTTAGATGCATGCATAGGCAATCCAGCAATCAAAAGACTTCGCATCAAGGGCAAGAAGGGGAAACAAAGAAAATAATTAATGAGAGGAAATGGAAGAAGCATAATGCGAAAAAAAAGTTGAGAAGAGGGAGAGTAAGGAAGTGAAATGAGAAGGTGGTGAAACCAACTCAAACCTGGAACGCTCCCTTGGCAGAAGGAATCGAGATGGTGAGACAATGTTGCTGAGGGCGAAAGCTAGACTAGGCTTTTCTTCTTCGAGGGGGATCCTTGCTTTCTTCATTCGGGACCTTGGCTCGGGACCTTGAATGAATGCTGGTTGTTGATTTTCCTCTTCTTCATGAAATTTGGTCTCTTCTCTCTCTCTTTTATTATATTTCTGTTTTTCTTTTCTTTTCTTTTCTTTTTTTTCTTTTCGAGAGAGAGAGAGAGATCTGAATTGAGGATCGAGACTTTGTTCTTCGGGGGCTGGATATTCTGATTTCACTTCCCCACACTTGTGTTTTGCTGTGGGTGGGAAGTGATTTTTCATTCTGGTATGCCCTTGATTTCTTCGTTTTAGCTTCGAGGTCTTGAATTGGCGTCAGCATTCGGGGTCTTGAATTTGGGGGATCCCCACACTTCGCCTTTGCTGCTTCATTTGTCTAGTCTAGCCCTCGATAGTTCTCCTAACAACATCGCTCACCTGCCAAGAGAAAGATCAAAGAAGATTTCAAATGGTTAGAATGGAGGGTCAAGAAGGGATTCGGGGTCAAGAAGGGAGAAACAGAAAAAAAAATGAGAGAGAACAATTCGATGTGAGGACTTAATCTTTTTGCTGCTTTCCTATGTCTAAATGTGTTTATACCCATGGATATCATGCAAACCCAGTCAGTACCTTAGTCATGCATTTCACTCAAGCAATAAATATAGGCATGGAGACTCAATTGCTCACAAGGTGTGACTACTGGTGTCTAGGTCTTGAAGCAGATATAAGGCATAACAGGCAAAGAACGAATCATTCGGGAACTTGACTATAGACAACATTTTTATTCTATGTGCATAAGTCAGGTGTGTGTCCATCATTGGGGAGTTTTCAAAAACTAGGCAAAAATTCGAAGGAAAAAAAGAATAACTAATAGTATCATGCATAAACTTAGGAAAAATAAACTAGGGAATAGATATAACATGCATAAAATGAAATGTACTTAGCAGTTTAAACTCCTCCCCACACTTAGGCAGCGCATTGTCCTCAATGCGGAAGGGAGACGAAAGAGATAGCAGTTTTGAAAGGAAAGCATAAATGTAAATTGTTCAATATGATGAATCAGCCCTCGCAGGGGCAAAGGGTTTGAAAATGTTCGGGATCAGGGGGGAGGGAAGTTCAGTGCGGCAACTTGCTCTCGGATTTCCTTCAAGATGGCCCGATTGGTTTCCAAGATGAGGCGTAAGAGCCTGTTGGTGGATTCGACGGTCGGGACTTCCTCGGGGTCTCGAAGGTCAGCAGGTGTATCCGTGGTAGCTGAAGTGTTTGCTTTGTCGGAAGGGGGCTTGGGGGCTCGGGGCTTGGATAGGTCCGGGTACTCAAACTTGCCTTTTATCTTTCCCTTGTTATCTGCATGAAAGCTCAAGATACCATTAGTAACACAAAAGAATCCCATCGTGTCCAAGGTCTTAAGACCAAGGAGCTTGAAGGAACTCCGGTGCTTGTATAAGTTTAGCTCTTGGAGGTTCCATGTGTACAACTGCGAGGCCAAGCTGGTGACGAGGGACCCAAGAACAGGAGAGCGACCCAGGGGGGCATTGGCAACGTTGTGGGCCGAGGTGGCGATCCAATATCCAAGGTTGACCCGCTTCTTGTGGTACATGGCCCATAGGAAAAATAGCTCGGATTGAGCAAGCTGGCCCGAGGTCCCGAATTTACCCACGAGGGCAAGGGACAGGAAGCGTTGTAGAATCCATAGGGTAGGGTCTTGAATGTCGTGGGCCTTGGTGTTGCGGGAGTCAAACTTGGCCTTGGGATTGCTAGTGAGCTCCCGAAGGGACTTGTGGTTGTTGAAGTCAGTCGGTACAGTGGTCAAGGCATCCTGATATGTGTCGCCTTGAATATCCTCACGACTGACGAAGTCGAGGTAGACGTTAAAGTCATTGAGGGACATCGGGTGCCACTTGCTAGCCAGCCTAAAATTGACGCACCCCTTAGCAGAAAGATCGGGACCTACCCCACCCTTGGGCTTGAACAGATCTGCCTTATACCAAAAACTCGCAAAGAACTCAAGGCTGAGCTCCAGATATGTAGGTTGATCCATGAAGAACAAGTTTTCCCAACCTATGCCACTAACCAACTCCCGAATTCGGGACCCAATACCCAGCTTATCATACAAATCCATATATAGCTTAGCACACGGGGCCACCCCCTTATTGTTCATCAAAGTGACCTTATCCAAAGACGGTTTATCATTGAAAATAAATAGTTCATTAAACGTATCAACGTCAGCTGTTACCAGGTAACTGGGTTGGGATCCCGAAGCAGGTGAGGGGGTCTCGAGGTCGTCGTCCTCCTCGTGAGTGCGCTGGGATTTGCGGGGGGTCTCGACCGCGGCTGCCTTGCCCTTTGGAGTGGCCGGGAGCTTCCTTTTCTTGTTGGCCGGGGTCTTGGAGGCAGGGGCTTTGGGGGCAGTTTTGGGGGCGCTCTTGGCTGGTTGGGCTTTGGCCTTGCCCTTGCTCTTCTGCGGGGGCGGGCTGGGTGGCTTGGGCGGGTCAATCTCGCCCTCCCCTTCTGTGGTGGCTCCTGCGCCCTAGGCCTCGTGAGTATCCTCGGGACCTTGAGCGTTGTGCTCGAGGTCCTGAGCATCTGGCTCATCAGGCACATCTCTCTGCTCCACCTCCTCTCCTTCCCCTTCTTCTTCTTCGTCTTCCCGTTGCTCATCGGAATCCCAGGGAAACTACTCCTCATTTTCTTTCTCGACCCTCCTGGCCTCACGGAGGCTGGAGCTGGTCTGGGCGTCCTCCTCCTCCTCGGTGTTAGAGGGAATAACGTAGCCGATGGGCTTGACGTTGAGGGGGACGGAGTTGACGGGGCTGCCAGGAGGGGTCGTCGCTGGCTTTTTCTTCTTGCTGCCGGCGGGCTGGGTGGGAGGAGCACGGTGTACCTTACCCGATCTAGTCATTTTAGGGAGTGAGGTAATGAAGATGATTTCGTCGAGGTCTATTGTGGCGTCGGAGGAGGCTGATCCGAATGGTTCAGTGGTAGTGGGTGACTGATCGGTGGTGGTGTTTGGTGGCTGGGGTTGAGTGGAGAGAGGGGTAGGAGTAGAAGAGTGAGAGGTGGTGGGTTTGTTTAGGTTGAGGCTTGTGCATGTCATGAGGAAGAAGAGAGGTTTTGTGTTTGGGAAGAAGGGAAAGAAATTTGGTGTTTTGATTTGATTGGGAGAGATGAGGGGGTTTTTGGTTGGGTAACGGATGGGATTTGACGGTTAGGTGGCGTGGGTGAGTGGGTTAGGGGACGTGGAAAGGTGGAGAGAGGGATGGGGAGCTGATCTCCTTGGGCTTCGTCTACCACGTGTCGCGCTGGGAGAGGACGCGCAGTGCCAAAGGCAGCGTGCGCCTGCACCTGCACGGGAAACGGAGAAAGCAAATCATCTTTAGGGATTTGAAAAGAAGAGAGAGGGGAATAAAACCAAAAGAATTAAATAGGGGTTAATAAAGTAGGGGACATAGCATTTAATTTGGAGAGAGGGAGAGGCAAAGGAATTAATTGAAAGGGAAAGAAGACAAAGAAATTTGAAAATTTACCTAGGTACTATAAAAAGTGTGTAAGAAGGATTTGAAAAGCTTGAGTTGACTTAAATAAAATAAAAGAAAGGAATAAGGGGTTTAAAGGGGGAATAAGAAGAGACAAATTAATTAAGACCACCTAGGGAAGAGAAGAAATGTGCGTGGGAAAGAGAGAAAAAGAATGTTGGACTCGAAAATTTTAAAGACAAGGAAATTAAAGAGAGAGGGTCAGGAATTCGAGGGGTGTCCCCACACTTGGCCTTGATTATCGTCTAGACCGAGACGTTGTGTCTTCATTCGGGGGTATTGAGTTCTGGGTCCTCGACCCTTGCTTCTTCGGCCGTCGAGGGCTTGAATCCCTCATAAAAAGACTTCAGCCTGTACCCGTTCACTTTGAATGGTTCGCCCCCGTCCAGGTTCTGGATCTCCACAGCTCCATGATCAAACACCGCGGTGACTTTGTAGGGTCCCGTCCATTTGGACTTAAGTTTGCCCGAGAAGATCCGCAATTGTGAGTTGTAGAGCAAAACTTTCCGCCCAATCTCGAAGGTTTTGATCACTAGGTGCTTATCATGTTGGGCCTTGGTTTTGCCCTTGTAAATCATTGAATTTTTGTAAGCATCCCCCCGTAGTTCCTCGAGCTCTTGAATTTGCAAACATCGGTCCTTGTTTGCCAAGTTCAGATCCATGTTGACTCTTTTGATGGCCCAGAAAGCCTTGTGCTCGATTTCGACCAGGAGGTGACACGGCTTGCCATAGACTAACCGATATGGTGTCATACCGATTGGGGTCTAGAATGCAGTGCGGTAGGCCTAAAGCGCGTCTCCCAGTTTGAGACTCCAATCTTTTCTTGACTGACTGATCGTCTTCTCGAGGATAGCCTTAATCTCCCGATTCGAGACCTCAGCTTGCCCATTGGTCTGGGGGTGGTTGTAGACACTCGATGGGTCACTCCATACTTGCTAAGTAACGAGGCGACTGTTCGGTTGCAGAAATGGGTCCCCCGATCGCTGATGAGGGCGCGAGGGGTCCCGAATCGGTTGAAAATGTGCATTCTGAGAAAATCAGCAACTACCCTTGAATCGTCTATCTTGGTGGCTTTGGCTTCAATCCATTTGGAGACATAGTCCACCGCAAGCAGGATGTACGTGTTCTCAAATGAATTTGGGAATGGACCCATGAAGTCAATACCCCAAATGTCAAAAATTTCGCATGCAAGGATGCTGGTCAAGGGCATTTGGTTTCTTGCCCCGATATTCCCCATAGCTTGGCATCGAGGGCATGTAGCGCAAAATAAATAATTGTCCTTGAAGATTGACGGCCAATAAATACCGGCTTCAAAGACCTTGAGTGTTGTCTTCTTCGCAGCAAAATGCCCTCCTTCGGTGGTCGAGTGGCAGAACTTGAGGATTGATGGGACCTCGTCCATTGTGACGCAGCGTCTGATGATCTGATCTGAACAATGTTTCCATAAATAGGGGTTGTCCTAAACATAGGTCCTGGCTTGCCTTCGTATCCGATTGTGTTCTGCACTCGAGGCCTCGACTGGAAGCACGCCAGTGGCACAAAAATTCGCTATGTCCGTGAACCATGGGAACTTGGCGGTGTCGACTAAGCATAAATGCTCATCTGGGAAAGTCTCCTGAATGGCTATTTGGGAGTCATCTTCTTGGTTCGATAGCCTACTTAAGTGATCAGCTACACAATTCTTGGTCCCTTTCTTGTCCTTGATGGCAAGGTTGAATTCTTGGAGCAGGAGGATCCAGCGGATAAGCCTAGGCTTCGCATCAGTCTTCTTGAGCAGGCATCGAAGGGCGGAATGGTCGGAATACACGATCACTTCTGTACCCAAGAGGTACTGCCGAAACTTGTCGAGGGCATAGACAATCGCCAAAAGCTCTTTTTCCGTTGTCGTATAGTTTTGTTGCGCGGGGTCTAACAACTTGGATGCATAGTAAATGGCGTACGTCTCCTTGTCTTTCTTCTGGCCCAGAACAGCTCCCAAAGCTTAATTGCTAGCATCACACATGATCTCGAAGGGGAGAGTGCAGTCGGGGGCCCGAATGATAGGAGCAGAGATGAGCTTGGCTTTCAAGGTCTCGAATGCCGTCTTGCACTTTTCATCAAAAACGAAGTCCACATCCTTGTGTAGTAGTTGGCACATTGGCTGGGCTATCTTGGAGAAGTCCTTGATGAACCTCCTGTAAAATCCTACATGACCAAGAAAAGAATGCACATCTCGAATATTCGAGGGGTAAGGCAAGGTCTCGATAGCTTGGATTTTAGCCTTGTCCACTTCGATACCCTTTCGGGACACGATGTGGCCCAAGATAAGCCCTTGGTCAACCATAAAATGACATTTTTCAAAATTAAGCACAAGGTTAGTTTCTACACATCTTTGCAGAATTTTTTTTAAGTTCGAGAGGCACTCGGGAAAGGAGTTACCATTGACCGTGAAATCGTCCATGAATACCTCATTGCATTCTTCCACAAATTCTGAAAAGATGCTGACCATGCACCTCTGGAATGTAGTCGGGGCATTGCATAACCCAAAGGGCATGCTTCTGTAAGCGAAGGTCCCGAATGGGTACGTGAAGGTGGTCTTCTCCTGATCTTTAAGGGCAACTGGAATCTGGTGGAATCCCGAATACCCATCCAGGCAGCAATAATGCGTCTTGCCCGCGAGGCGCTCTAGCATTTGATCTATAAAGGACAGTGGAAAGTGATCTTTTCGGGTGGCCTCGTTCAAGTGTCGGTAGTCGATGCATACACGCCAGCCATTCTGGATTCGGGAGGGAATTGGCAGACCCTCGGGACTGAGAATGATGGTGATGCCTATTTTCTTCGGGACCACCTGAACGGGACTGACCCATGGGGAATCGGAGATAGGGTAGATAACTCCGGCATCGAGCAACTTTAAGACCTCTTTCTTAACTACCTCCATCATGAGGGGTTTAGACGCCTTTGAGGCTGTCGGATTGTCTTGCTGGCTTCTTCGAGGTGTATGCGGTGAGTGCACAAGGATGGTGACAGGCTTTTGATGTCGGTAATTGTCCAACCAATGGCCTTTTTAAAGCTCTTAAGGAGGCTCACTAGTTCACGCTCTTGACCTTCTTCCAGTTTGTTGGAGATTATGACCGGAAGGGATTCCTTCTCCCCGAGGTAGGCATATTTCAAATGAGAGGGCAGTGCTTTAAGTTCAAGGTCCATAGCTTATACCAGAGAGGGAGTGAGTCGCTTGTGGCCTACGCATTCGGGGGACTCACTCGGGGGCTCGACTGTTAAGACGACATTTGCTTCGAGAGCGGTAGCGACAGTGATCAGTTCAGTGGGAACCTCAATGGACGATGTCATCTCTTACAAAGACTCAGGAGTAAGACTTCGGTCAAGAATCAGCTTCAAAGGTTCGGTGGAATTCAGCCCATCGATGTCTTCCACAAGAGGGTCAATCACGTCAGCAAAATTGACGCTCGAGAGTTCCGAGGGGTATTTCATGGAGTCCAGCATATTGAAACGGATGATTTTTCCATTGAATTCGAGGGAGATGGAAGCCTCGTAGCAGTCGATCTTTGCGCGGGTAGTGGCCAAGAAAGGGCGTCCCAAGAGTAAATCTGAGGACTTGGTGTTTGTTGGATTTTCCATGGAGAGAACATAGAAATCGGCTGGAAATAAAAATTCACCCACTTGAACAAGAACATCCGTGATTATGCCTTTGGGATATACCACCGAACGGTCCGCAAGTTGGATGACAAGTGTGGTCTCCTTCAAGGGCCCGAGTCCAAGACTGTTGTAAATAGTCAAGGGCATAACATTAATTCCAGCTCCCAAGTCGCACATTGCCTTCCCAATATCGATGGTCCCGATTCTGCAAGGGACCGTGAACATGCCTTGGTCCTTGCACTTGGGTGGAATTTTACGCTGGATATGGGCGGATAAGTTGGCTCCCACACTGATTCTATTCACTTCCGTGAATTTGTTCTTGTTGGTGCATAGCTGTTTCAAGAACTTCGCATATCGAGGCATGTTCTTGATGGCCTTGAGGAGGGGGATATTGATGATGACCTTGCTGAACGTATCAAAGATGTCCCGATCTTCTTCTTCCTTCTTCTTTTTGATGAGCCGCTGAGGGAACGGGGGCTCGAAAACTTTGTTTATGAATTCTTGGGAGAATTCTTCTTCAACGGGCTGTTTCTTTTTGCATCGAGATTTCTTGCTGGAGAAGAAGTGGTCAAGAGCTGCGTCGCCAAATCAAGACTTCTTGGGCTGTTCAGTAGGCGGTTCGCATTCGGGACCTGGAATGGAAGTGTCAGTTTCGGGGCCCTGGATGTCTTCCGTAGACTCGGGGTCTGGATGGACTCGAGACCACTATGGAGGTTCATGGCGCACGCCTCATGCTTCGGGTTGGGTTCCGTTTGTCCTGGAAACCTTCCTCCATTTTTTATCTCCTTCATTTCGGCCATAAGGGTCCGTAGCAGTTTATCCATTTCTGCGAGTTTCTTTTTATCGGGGGAGGGCTCCTCATTCGGGGGTGCTGGCATAGTGAAGTTCTGATCTGGGGGTGGCTGCCTCTGGTATTAAAAATTCTGAAAGTTGGGTCTTGGCTTGTAATTCTGCATGTTGAAAGGAGGGGGGTAATTTTCGTACGGGTTTTGACCGTACTGATGGCTGGGTCCGGCTTGTTGATTGTTGTTCCACCCATAGTTAGGCTGTTTCCATCCTTAATTTTGATTCTGACCATACGGGGCATTGAATCCTCCTGCGGTATTGACGGGCATTTCTTCGGGGATGAATGGGCAAGCATCAGTGGGGTGGTCCGAAAGCTGGCAGATTTGGCAGGCCTTGACCTGGACTAGATGTCCCGAGGCCATATTCTGCAGCATACCCGTGATGGCTGCTAATTGATTTTCCATGGCGGCTGAGCGGGCGTCTTGAATGCTGGTAGAATTGTTGAGCTAGAGGTTGTTCTTGGCCATGAGTTCGATAGTGTCCTTGGCGGCAACAGGAGTAAGTCTAGTAATGGATCCGCCAGCAGCAGCGTTTAGCAAGGCCTTGTCTCGGCCCGTGAGTCCTTCGCAAAAATATTGTATGAGGGCATGTTCGGACAGATTATGCGAGGGGCATAGGGCTTGCATCTTTTTGAACCGCTCATAATACTGCTCGAGGTCTTCCGTGTCTTTTTGGAGGACGGACACGAGCTTCTTTCGGGTCACCATAGCTATGGACACCGGGTAGTACTTGTCCGTGAAGTCCTTGGAGATTTCAGCCCACGAGTTGATGGATTGTGGCTGCAAGTCATAGAACCAGTCAAGAGCATCGTCCTTGAGGGACCACATAAAGGCACAGAGCTTGGCGTGCTCGACAGTAACGTTGTGGGGCTTCATGGCATCACAAATAGAGTGTAGTTGTTGAAGGTGACGGTGGGGATTTTCTTTAGCCAGCCCTCGGTAGAGGGGTAGGTGGTGCATGGTTGTGGATTTAAGTTCCCAATCATTCGGGACCACTGGCCAAACGATACAGCTGGTCGGGGCCTCGGGGGCAGCATTGAACTCATCGATGGTCTGGATTGGCGGAGGTAATGGGGGAACCGGTGGAATATCATTCCCTTCGGGGCCATGATGATTCATGTTGGGTATTTCGGGTGGTAAAGCTTCGGGATCGAGGGTGTCCTGGAGAGCAATGAGACGTTCGAGGTCCCGAACACAAGGATTGGAATTCGATCCTTGGGCAAGTCTTCGAAGTCCTCTTTCTGTCCTTCCTAACTCGTGATCAAGGGGCAGTAAATCGGGTGTAGATCTCTTGGTCATACAAACAAGGAAAATAAATCAGTCTTGAAACAATCCCCGGCAACGGTGCCAATTTGATCGTCAGTCAAATAGAGATTTATAATGCCCAAAAACGTGTGTGCACAAGAGATAATGTGTACAGTGGTAGTCGGGGTCGAACACAGGGATTGTGAGAGACTGATCTAAGGTCTTGAATGTATTCGGGGGACAACAGCACAAAGAGTAACAATCGGGGGGGGGGGGGGGGGTTTGCTTGGCTGAACAAGTCAGCCAAGGAAGATTTGGGAGCTAACAATTTTATCAAAGAAAGCAGGGTTCGGGGTCTCGAATGTCACGTTTAAGGTCCCGAATGGTAAAGTAGAGCAGATTAATAAATTAGTCCAGAAACAATAGAACGGAAATAATAATAAACTCAAACAATCAGATGGAGAAGGATTCTTAGCAAAGGCATTCTTGGGTTGCATTCAAGGGCTCGATCGTCATCAGTACTGAAATATTCCATTCGAGACATCATAGAAATGACAAAGGGACCAGATTCCTCGGATATCCCCTACTTTTCTCTTAAGAGAAACTACCCCCCGTTTCCACATATGAGGTAGTCTTGACAGTTCGCTGTCTTGACAGTTCGCCATCCCTCCAGGCACAGATGCGGGAGGGCCATACTCAAACTGCCCATGAAGATAAGAAAAGACAGATCTAGAGCTAAAAGTCCCTCAGTTTGTCAGGCTCGTGACCTCGCTCTAATCAACTACCCACCCTATCTATTCGAGACCACTTCAGTGCAGTCAAGACTAAACAGATGCCTACTTATTTCATGCGATTTTCCTTCCGTATTCATCACATAAATGCCGATACTCACACAAAATAATAATCAGTTGATCAGGCCTCAAATTATTTCATGCAAAGATGTAATTAAAACGGCAAACAATTGAATATGGTATCAAGAATATATTAAGCACATGAAGGCCTCGAATCTACCCTTGCAACCCTTGAACAACCCTTACTAAGAACTAAAGATTTAGCTACTCATGCTTGAAATTAAACAATTAATAATTGAAGGAAGCATAATAAGTAAATAAATCGAGTAAGGGAAGAAGACTTTGTTACTAAAATCCGTTTGAAGCCCGGCGGCAAGGTTGGAGATGATAACAAGAACTAGAGAGAGAAACTAGAGAGAAGTCTAAGAAAAACTAGAACTAACTAAATTATACTAAATGATAATAATAAGATGATAATATAGATGATGTCCTAAACTACTCTTAGAGAGAAACTAGAGAGAGAAACTAGAGAGAAGTCTAAGAGTGTTCTTCCTAAAAACTACATGATAATGGATCCTCCTAAACTACTCCTTGGATGCTCCTTATAAGCTAGAGCTCTAAGCACAAAATATCTTCAGTCCAAACTAGGGACAAAATGCATTTAAAGAAAGCCTATTACAATGGATCTATGCTCCCTAAGGCAAAAGGCTGGAAAAGCACAAAGCTGGTTTTCTTGGTCTGGAATGGTCAGCTTTGGCAGATCTGGATTGGGCTCAAGGTCTGGAATGGTCAGAAGGTAGGTATTTTGTGATCAGTACTGAATGGTCAGAACAGTGTCAGAGGGATCACATGGGAGCTTTGGCAAGAGGGCACGTGGAAAGACCGTTCTTTGCCCTTCGGGGGCCCGAATGGAGAATCCAATTCGGGACCTTGAACGTTATTCTGGAGTCGGGACCTCGACTTTGGTCTTGAAGCTCGAATTCGCCCAAAATGCTCCAAAAATGCATATTTTTGCATAAACTCCCTTTTTATGCCTAGATCTGCAATAGTAATGAAAACAAGGATAAATTAGCAGAATCATGCCTTAAATTGGCGAGAAAATGGAGAGAAAATCATGCATAAAAATATGCTATCAGCCGGCGCTATGCACTCGGCAGGTGAAGGAAATGCTGGGCTGCCTGCTGATACGGCCCAAACGCCTTGAAGAGCTTGGCCTCGGCCTTGATGGAGCCTTCGGATCTAGCATTGGCACGGATGGTTTCCTTGACACTTGGATGGATGAATGTGGGATATTTGATGGGTTAAGGGGAGTTTAAGGCAGCGGAAATATTATGGATAAAGGTTGAAAGGTGTTTGAGGGAAACAATAAAATGACTTAGCAATAAGGATTGCTAAGGGTCTTTCTTTGGAATTTATGAACAAACTCAAGAACAACTTGAGCAACTTGATTATAAGAAAGGAAAGGGATACACAATGGCTTTTAGCTCTAGTAGCATGCGGTGCCAAGAACCCTAACAAGTCCTTAGGCGGCTAGGCCTAAGAGTTGGTCTAAAAGCCCTATGATAAAAATCATGCGCAAAATCAAAGACCCCTAAAAATAAAGCTAAGGCCTTCATTTTATAGGCAAAGTATTATGCAAGCGGAAAATACTAAAAACACCCTTGGACAAAGGGTTCCCTTCTTTGGAGGCCGCGGCCTTTGACATGGGCTTGAGGATAGGCGCTGATGGGCCTCGGATGCGCTGGTCATGGGTCATGGGCGCGGACGCGAGGGCTCACGCTGGAAGGCTGTTGCTCTGGCTGGATGCAGGCTGGCTGGGTGCGGGCACGAGCGTGCTTTGGCCAGGCTGGGCGCACGCTGGCAAGGAAGGGCACGAACGTGCGTAGGCAAGGTCAGGTGCGGACGTGCGTTGCCAAGGTTGGGCTTCGGCGCACGCTAGAATGGCTGGGCACGGACGTGCTCGGGCACAGGTGTGCGTGGGCAAGGCCGGGATACGCATGGGCGTGCTATGGTCAGGCGGGGCACGGGCCTGCGAGGGCAAGCTGTGGTGCGGGCCTTCGAGGGCATGACGGGATACTGTTCCACGAGGGCATGACGGACGCGCGAGGGCACGGGCGTGAGCGAGCGAAGGCCAGGACAGAGGCCGAGGTGAAGGCGATGGCTTGCGAGGGCCCGTGTGAGGCCTGGACATGGGCTCACCGAGCTGGCTCGTATCATCCCATCCCCCTTTTCTAGAGATTCGTCCTCGAATCTATAGTCTCAACCCTGTGAGATGCTAAGTGGGCCAAAACATGCTCCCGGCTAGTGGCCACAAACGGGTCCCAATTGAAACTTCTCTCGAAAAAGCTAGGCCAAGCTGGGGGCCTTTCTAGGGCATGGCATGTGGGCTCGGTAAGGGTCAGGCTCGGGCGCGAAGCTAAGCCACTACTAGTGAAGGCTGACGATGACTCAACCCCAAGATGGGAAACGGTGGTGATGATGCAGTCTAAGTGTGTGCCAAAAATAGTAGGCGAGTAGACGTGGGCACTACGAATGGCCAAAGGGGTGGCGGAAGGGACCCGGGGCCCTTGTGAGACCGTGAGCTCAAGAGATGGTGCCAAAGATGGAGAGGAGGGTGTTCGGCCAATGTGGCCAACACCAAGAAGGAACGGGTCCGAGAAGCTAACCATGGGCACCTTCGGAATGATGGAAAATTCACTCCCAATAGCCCAAAATTGGCACTGCAACGCAAGGCAATGGACGGCCTCCTCATGGCAATCTAAAGTGGACTCACAAGCCACACTTGTGCCCTTTTTGCTCCCCAACCTCACGTCATCCAAAGGAGCACTCGAAACTACTAAGTCCAAAGTCCCAATACTCTCAATCCCCGAGGTCCCCAAACCCTCAACAACACACGGAGTCGTTGATGCACTAAGGTCCTCGTCCCTAATTACTTTCGGGTCAGCCCCTTCTTGTTTCGCCTTAACTAAGGCACATAGCTCTTGCCCGTCCCTCCTACCCTTCCCCTTAGACGCTCGGCCTCTTCCAAATAGGCCTTCCAACTTGAGTCCAATGAGGATCTTATAGCTGCATTGTCTGCCTCACTTGGCTGCCGAGATGGGTGCTCTCGTTGATAAGGATTCGTGAGGGCTTGAGGAGAAGAAAGAGGGCCAGAAGGGCCTCGGTCAATAACGTACGTAGTGGGGTCGTGGCCATGGCTAGGAATGGGCGAGGATCCTAGGCCACGGCTATGGTCGGAGGAGTTACTTCAGACATGGCGTGATGATGGCACCTTGTGATGGGATGGGTCGCGGCAACGAGGTGCCCTAAAGGCCGAGGGCACATAGAGACGATGATGGATGCCACGGTCCGAGAAGTCACGATCTTGGCTGCCATGCCGAGATGATCCGTCCAAATCAGGACCCCATCCGTGGACGAGGAGCGGATCATAATAAGGACCGACGCCATGGAGTGAAGGCACGTAAGATGGTCGAGAGCGCTCATCATAATCAGGCCCCCATGTTGTTTGTATGAGCGGGTCATAATAATCTTGCCTACCACCCGTACTACGGGAAATCCCAATGGCTGGCCGAGAGGGCTCACAGACAAATATAGTGGGGTCGTGGCCACGGCTAGGTGTAGGAGAGGAACCTAGGCCACGACTATGGTAGAAGGACATAGAAAAGTACCTACGGAAAAGAAAACAAACACAAAGAAAAGGAGGCAACAAGACTAGTGGCACAAGAAGAGACTCAAGAAAAGAGAAGAAATTTAAAAAAAAGACTCAACGGAAAAGAGAAAAGAAACTAAAACCGAAGATATGAAAATTTTCACTAAAAGCCAAAAGTTGTCGAGGTGGCACAAGTGATGAGGTGGCAAAATTAGTGAGGTGGCAAGTGATGTGGCGATGACATGTTAATTGAGGTGGCAAGTGTATGTGTGCACAAAATATCTTAAGAATATTCTATGCATATTCTATTTGAAAGATATGGATGGAAATAGAGGTGATGTGGTCGGCTATCTACCAAGTATAGTGTGTGACAACTATGCTAGCAAACAAAACGGGACCACAAGGCTCACATGGCCTCCAAGACACTTGTCATGTAAGAATGAAGAACAAATGAACAAAGCCAAGCACCACAATTTGGTTTTAGTGGGGAAGATGAAGAAAAACGCTCTAGATAATAAATCAACACACAAACAATCAGATTTAATGTTTATGCGAGGATTAAATCACTAGAAGACAAAAATTTCAGAAATAACTCAAATTTTTCAAAAACCACCAAAATGAAGTCGAAGCTAGAATAGAGTGTGTAAGCCATGGAAATGAAAAATAAAGAATTTCTAACCGTGGGAAATGAGGAAAACAAGGAAAGCCAACCTAGGGGTAGCTGGAGCTCCGCTACCACGTGATACGGCCCAAGCGCCTTGAAGAGCTTGGCCACGGCCTTGATGGAGCCTTCAGATCTAGTCTTGGCACGGATGGTTTCCTTGACAGTTGGATGGATGAATGCGGGATATTTGATGGGTTAAGGGGAGTTTAAGGCAGCGGAAATATTATGGATGAAGGTTGAAAGGTGTTTGAGGGAAACAATAAAATGACTTAGCAATAAGGATTGCTAAGGGTCTTTCTTTGGAATTTATGAACAAACTCAAGAACAACTTGAGCAACTTGATTATAAGAAAGGAAAGGGATACACAATGGCTTTTAGCTCTAGCAGCATGCGGTGCCAAGAACCCTAACAAGTCCTTAGGCGGCTAGGCCTAAGGGTTGGTCTAAAAGCCCTATGATAAAAATCATGAGCAAAATCAAAGACCCCTAAAATGAAGATAAGGCCTTCATTTTATAGGCAAAGTATTATGAAAGCGAAAAATACTAAAAACACCCTTAGACAAAGGGTTCCCTTCTTTGGAGGCCGCGACCTTGGACGTGGGCTTGAGGATAGGCGCTGATGGGCCTCGGATGCGCTGGCCATGGGTCATGGGCGCGGACGCAAGGGCTCACGCTGAAAGGTCGTTGTGCTGGCTGGGCATGGGCTGGCTGGGTGCTGGCACGAGCGTGCTTTGGCCAGGCTGGGCGTACGCTGGCAAGGAAGGCCACGAACGTGCGTAGGCAAGGTCAAGTGCGGACATGCGTTGCCAAGGCTGGGCTTCGGCGCACGCTGGAATGGCTGGGCACGAACATGCTCGGGCACAAGTGTGCGTGGGCAAGGCCGGGACACGCGTGGACGTTCTATGGTCAAGCGGGGCTCGGGCCTGCGAGGGCAAGCCGTGGCGCGGGCCTTCGAGGGCATGACGGGACACTGGCCCGCGAGGGCATGCCGGACGCACGAGGGCATCCGCGCGAGCGAGCGAAGGCCATGACAGAGGCCGAGGTGAGGGCGATGGCTTGCGAGGGCCCGTGTGGGGCCTAGACATGGGCTCACCGAGCTGGCTCGTATCACTACCCAGCCCAGGCGGAAGAGACAAGAAAAGGCCAGCCCAATTGGGCTGGCCTGCTGGTTAGCCCAGCCATGGGCCTGCCTGGGCCGGGGCCAACTTTTCGGCCCGTCGTTTTTTATTTTATTTTATTAATTTTATTCGTATGTTTGTACTATTTATTTATTTCCGCACTTGCACCGTTTATTTATTTTTCATGCTTGTTTATTTTTGTACATTATGCACGATAATTATTCTGCACGTGTAAAAACAATCATTAGCGCTCGCATACAAAAGAAAGTGTCAAACATTTATCCTCTCGTGCCAATAACTCCGATAAAAAGGGTTTATTCATACCAAATCAAAATAACGAGTCATTCAAACTTTTTATTCTCATTTCTAGTGATAGAATACTAAACACATTAAGACATACTCCATAATTCTCACTCCCTACCTCCATTGAATCCATTCACATTTCTTGTGGTTCATTACGGGCAACCAAACAAGTCGTAAAAGTATCAAATGAAACATGTGTTTTGTATAATTGGATTTTTTTAAAAATAATAAGATATTTAATTAAGAGAAAAAACTCTCAAGGAGTCGTGGTTTTATATATTACACTATAGATCAATTGAAAATAGTTAATTGAAAGATGATATTAATCTTGACACATCGTACAAAAAATTAAAAACTAACGTTGGCTTCCACAAGTTATTTATTCTTGATAAATAACGTTATGAATAAATCGAGAAATGTAACTTATATTCTTGTAATATTTAATGACAATTAATGATATGTAGCGTGATTTTTTAAAATATTAATTTAAAATATTTTTTAATAAATTAAATATGGTTCAAATTCAAATCTTATCAATAGAAAAAATATATTATAAGAGTTTCATTTATAAATTCATGACAAACTCCTATTATTGATATGTTGTTAAAAACTTAGTTATCTAACTATTAATATAATTAACAATAATATTATCATTATAACACAATTTCAATTCCAATAAACCACTTGAAAGAAAATAAAAACATATAGATTCCCTATAATAAAACTAAGAAATGAAAAAAATTCTTTATTTCCTTATATTTTCTTTCAAAACGACGTCATTTTGAACAAAAATACATCATTGTAGTGTTTAATAAAAACCCATATTTCAACTCCAAATATATATCAAAAAAATTCTTTGCTTTAGTGGTTAAATTTTTTGTTTCTAAGCTAAAGGGAGGGGGTTCGAATCCCCTCCCACACATTCCTTTACAACATGTTTTGGGTTAGGTTGCTAGAGGTTGTCTGATGGGCTGAGAGGGCTGCTGGGTTGACCCATTGGCAAGAAGGAAGGAGAGTTGCTGGAGCTGCGCTGCTTCTTGGGCCAGGAGGGCTGCTGGTGATGGGCTGGGCTGGTTGGTCAGTCAAGAAAAAATTTAATTAATTATATTAAAAAAGAACCGAAACCGGACTGGAACCGGACTAAACAGTCCGGTTCTAAGCCTAAAATCGGACTGAACCAGACCGGTTATACCCCTACTCCTAAGTGACTTGGTTTTTCAGATCACCAAAGTCAAGTAATCTTTCATCTCATCACCTGTCATTCCATGGAACAAACCGGGAAAATGGAATACAAGTAAGTTTAGCATTTCTTGAGCCTCCTTTTCTTTTTCTATTGTTGTTTCTATTTCTTGCATATTGATCTTCTGTGTTTGGTGCATGTCTTTAGGACTAGGAGAAATGTGAAGGAGACTATTGTCTTTGATGCGAATAGCACCATTACCATTTCGTCTGACAACTTCCAGTAATTCGTTCGACTTTCTTGTCTTTCTAACCTCTGTTCTCACCAACTAATATGCTTACTCTTGATTATAATTATTGGTTTTCTATTTTTCTTAATGCAGCGGCCTTCCTAAGTATGATGGGTGTTGTTTCTGTATCCATTCTACATTTACATACACACACATATATGCACGTCATAATTCTGTATAGCAGTAATAACATATCCATTGCAGACTTTAATGGTTCTTAGATATCGGTACTCCTCAGAGAAAAGACTATTTCCTTTGTGCAGAGACGTCTACTGCAGCTAGAGCATGGGTTGCTACTTGACAGTAAGTTATTCCTTTTCAATACAGCTGTTGTGTCAAGGAAATTCTTCCATTATTTCACGTCTCTGTCATCTAGTTTTTTGAAGGTTTACAAGCTAATGTCATTGTTCAATATATTTGTATTGTTGTTCGTGCTTACCGTGCACCATTCATGTTCGTCTTCTTCATACCATGAGTTTTTTTTGGCTACTTTTCTTTCTTGCTTTAAATGGCTATATGACAGATGTTGTTTAGTTTTTTCCCTTTGTAGATTTACTCTATTCTATTGTCTTCAGTCCTCTCCTAGGCTTCACAGCTTAGGAAATGGAATCAAACTAGCTGATAGCATATTTTTATGCATGATTTTCTCTCCATTATCTCACCAATTTAAGGCATGATTCTGCTAATTTACCCTTGTTTTCATTACTATTGCAGATCTAGGCCTAAAAAGGGAGTTTATGCAAAAACATGCATTTTTGGAGCATTTTGTGCGAATTCGAGCTTCAAGACCAAAGTCGAGGTCCCGACTCCAAGGTAGCGTTCAAGGCCCCGAATCGGATTCTCCATTCGGGCCCCCGAAGGGCGAAGAACGACATTTCCACGTGTCCTCTTGCCAAAGCTCCCATGTGATCCCTCTGACACTGTTCTGAGAATTCTGCACTGATCACAAAATACCTACCCTCTGACCATTCCAGACCTTGAGCCCAATCCAGATCTGCCAAAGTTGGGCAAATCAGACCTGGACCTCCAGCTTTGTGCTTTTCAACTTTATGCTTTAGGGAGCATGGATCCATTGTAATAGGCTTTCTTTAAATGTATTTTGTTCCTTAGTTGGGCAGAAGATATTTTGTGATTGTATTTTCTAGCTTAAATAGAGGATCATAGGAGTAGTTTAGACATCTATCTTTTATCTAATTTTTCATCACATAATAGAATTTCAGAATTTTTCGTTCTCTTAAACTTCTCTCTAGTTTATCTCTCTAGTTCTTGTTAGCATCCTTCTCCTTTGTCGTCGGGCTTCAAACGTTTAGTAGTGAAGTTTTCTTCCCTTAATCTATTTCTTTACTTGTTATGCTCTCTTTAATTATTATTTGCTCATCTTCAAGCATGAGTAGCTAAATCTTTAATTCTTAGCAAAGGTAGTTAAAGGGTTGCAAGGGCAAATTCGAGGCCTAAATGTGCTTAATATATTCTTGCTGCCATATTTAATTGCTTATCATTTTAATTACAATTTCGCTTGTGGTAATTAGAGGCTTGATCAACTGATAATTTCTATGAGTGAATGTTGTCATCTATGTGATAAATACGAAAGGAAAGTTGTATGGAACAAGTAGACATCTAGCTAGTAGTAGTTGTGCTGAAGTGGTCTCGACTAGCTAGGATAAGTAGTTAATTAGAGCGAGGTCACGAGCCTGACAAACTGAGGGATTTTTAGCTCTAGATCTGTCTTTTCTTATCTTCATGGGCAGCCTGAATATGGCTCTCCCGCATTCGTGCCTGGAGGGATGGCGGGCTGTCAAGACTACCTCATATGTGGAAACGGGGGTGGTTTCTCTTAAGAGAAAAGTGGGGGATATCCGAGGAATCTGGTCCCTATGTCATTTCTATGTTTGCATGAGTAGAATATTTCTGTGCTGATGACGATCGGGCCCCCGAATGCAACCTGAGAATACCTTTTGCTAAGAACCTTCTTTATCTGACTTGCTGTGTTTATTTCACTCTCTCTTTTAGTATCTTGACATTGCTTACTGATTTGCCATATTTTACCATTCGGGACCCCGAACTGACAACTCAAGGTCCCGAATCACTGCTTTCATAGTTAGAATTGTTAGCTCCAAATCTCTCTTGGCTAACTCGTTTAGTCAAGCAAAACCCCCCTGTTGGTTACGTTTTTGTGCTTTTGTCCTGTGCTTACATTCAAGACCTTGAATCAGCCTCTCCCAATCCCTATGTTCGACCCTGACTACCACTGTACACATTATCTATTGTGCACGCATTTTCAGGCATTATAAATTGTATTTGATTTCGACGATCACTAGCTCATTCTGTATTGAAGATTTTTTATTTTTTATTTTTTTAACTAAACGTTAATGATTTTGGATAGCTTGCTTAAGTTTTCTGAATTTTGAAACCTTTATCTGAGTTGATGTACAATCGGCATCATTCTCATGCTTTTGTTTTTATGGTTATCTAATGATCAGGGAAACCCAGTTGGTTCTCAAGGCCCAGGCCGTGAATTCCTTAAGTGGTAATGGTTCAGCAAAATTGGGAACTGTTGCTACTGTAGTTGCTGCTGCCAATTCAACAGCCCTAGAATGTTCTAAAGAAATTGAAGCAGCAATGCAGATTTCCTTGAGAAATGCTCTAGGAGTCGTTACTAATAGTACAACTGATGGCCCAATGGATGATCTGACAATCATGAAGGTGTAGTATCTGCAATCTTCTCATAAATTTGATTCATCTATTTCACAGTTACTAGGGCACAGAAAGCATGCCAAATATTCTTTACAAGGATTGAGCTGGGGGCTGTTTTTTTAATGTGAAATAAAACTTGATGTGTAGAATAGTATGACATGGATACCTGCCAATTAAATTAAACATTCTTCTGCTGCTCATTGTCTTAGTTTTTGTATATCTCGACAAAGATTGAGCGTGGTCTTAGAGAGAAAAAAACTGATATGAGGAATGCTAAGTCATGGATATCTACCTACTAAAAACTTAGTTATCATCTTAGTTTTGGTTTACATCACAATGAACTTTGATTTAGAGTATGGAATATTGGACTGAGAATATGATTCCTTGGGCCCTTATCCGAGGTACTTTGAATTGCAAGAAAGTTTCCCCATTTATTATAATTACGCAGAGAACTTCCCACTAAACCCTTATTGTCTCTATGGATTCCCTCCTTGACATGTCCACCGATGACCTTGTTAAGCTCCTTTGTGCTCGTGCTCGTAGAAGGTAATAGCTTTTCTACATGTTTTTTAATATTTTACATTATCTGTTACTTTGTTCGCATTCTGAGAATTATTTTGTTTGTCTGTGTTGTTTCAGGTTCCAGAGGGGTCTGAAGAGGAAGCCCATGGCTCTCATCAAGAAGCTGCACAAGGCGGTAATTATTCTTTTAACTATTCTTTGTTACCGATGGAATAGCTTATCAGTATGTTTGTGTCAGTAATTTTGGGGAATTTTATGAACTCAATCTTATTAATTTTGGATAATGTTTGACGATAGAGTTGCAATTTTGAATGAAAAATGCTGATTGGTAGTCAGTTTTGAAAAATGCAATTTTATCAACTACCAAGTTTTTTAATCTACTTTTGATGCTTGCACACCCATAACAAACTTGTTGATAGAAACTCAATGCCAATGTATCAGATTCTATTAGCTTCGCTCAGATTGGACATTTTTGTACAGAAGAAACCAAACCCACAAACCAAATCTTGTTGACCTTTTCAAGATTGCAACCAATTGTACATAAGAAACCAAACCACAAACCTAAAAATAGAGAAGAAAACTAGCAATCGAATTATTTTTATCTTCAATTCCAGAATTCATTTCCATTCACTCTTTACTTTCATGGAAGTATTCTTGTGCATCTATATGCTTTCAATTTTTGCAATTGTACATCCAAATTCTCAACATTGGCAACAACTTAAAAGAATAAGTGACTGCTAAACCAAAAATGTCCATTGGTGTTTAACACTTCCAATGGACTTCAATGAGAAAGTAATCAGACAAATGTTTTCTAAGAACTTAACATACTGAAGGATGACTTAAACAAGGCACAAATACAAATACCGCAAGACAACTAGAGCAGCAGGACAACCAACCGTAAAGCACCATTGGAAGAGTCAATGTACGAAGCCTCCATTCCATTTGTTTAATTAGGTGACTTTTGGATGTTGATGATGTATTTGCACGTGTTAAACTTTTCGATGGATTACTAAAAAATTATGTGACCCGTAGAGCGCATATAAATTGGTAAAAAACTCTTTATGTTTTAATTAATGTCTCAACTTCAAGCATTAGAAACATAATTACTTTTAAAATTATAGGAGAAAATTGATTTTGGCCTCGAAAAAAGCCTACGAAACTCAAATTTGAATTAATAAATCAGTAGGTTAAACTACAAACAAATCCAGGTTATACACAAATGAATACCTAACTAAAGTAACCAACCAATATCACAACAAGGCAAAAAGCAACACCATAATCAATTTTAAGTTCATCAGTAGAATTATTTAATACTTACATTATATATCCCACTCAAGTAAATCTACATAAGCCATTAAAAGGAAATGAAAGAATTTTTTTAATTTTTAATTTTGTTAATTTTAGATTGACTCTATAATAATCTATTATGAATTTTTTATTTTTATTTTTTAAATACCATTTCATAAAATAAAATAAAAAAGAAAATGGTTGTAAGATCTTATACATTGGTGGACGGTGGTGGTAGGACGAAAGGTGAAAAGTGTGACGTCCCACGTAGGAGAATTTGCTCCGCTTGAAAAAGAAATAAAATGGTTAAATGTCCCATCTGGATGGGTCCCACGATCAGTCTTCTTTCCCAAAGCAGACAAGAGCTGATCAAGATTTGCCGGTTGATCAGACAAGATGATTCTTGCGGCAGACCAACGCTGACGTTGAAGGAAGAAGTTGAAGACGTTGATGATCCTTTTGGAAAAAATTATGCAGCAAAAAAGGAGAGATGCACAGGAAAATATTATGAAGAGGATCAACAACGTTAAAAAAGAAGGCAATGACGTACGTGTAAGAAGACAGAGATCCTTCAAAACAAAAAAAAAGCCGTGGGGTTGGGGACTTATCTGATCTCGTCAACGCCGATATATTTTTATTTTTTAAATACCATTTCATAAAATAAAATAAAAAAGAAATACATTGGTGGACGGTGGTGGTAGGACGAAAGGCAAGCACACATGATCTGGTCAAAGAATTCAAAAGGATTTTGACTAGAAAAGGACAGGAAACGGTTTAGGACTAAAATGTATACATATCCATACACGCCACGACAAAAAGGCAAGCACTCAAGAACTGTCCACTAAATTATACTAGTACTACACTTTTATTTTTGAGGTTTTCGAATACCAATTTTGGTCTTTGATGACAAAAAATAAAAATCTTTTTTTACTAATAATCTAATTAATACAGCATTTTTATTATAATTTTCACAAACTCAGATTAATGAATTAGAGACAGTGATAAAATTATTTCAATAAAAGGCATGCATTATTATTAAAAGATTTAGATGTCCAAATTATATTGTTGCTAACTTGTTGTTTTATAAAGATTTGGGATGACGTGTGAATGAATAGATGATCTTTGAACCAATCACGTAGGAGAATTTGCTCCGCTTGAAAAAGAAATAAAATGGTTACATGTCCCAATCTCGAGCCATGGGTCCCACAATCTCAACTACCAATGGGTCTTCTCATGTGAGTAAATTTCAAGGAAATGCATTCGAAGTTGAAATTGTAAGACTAAGAGTACTGATATCATTACATATAGAGTCATTGGATATGTGAGTAAAACTAAAACTTTGAGAGCTTCTTAGTTATTTCTTCAATTTTTTTGTTAAAAAAAATCATGGATCACTCTTCTTTCCCAAAGCAGACAAGAGCTGATCAAGATAGCAGACCGGATGTTGATCAGACAAGAAAAAATAAAGATAGCAGATCGGACAAAGAGGACTCGTCGTCGTTGGTAAACGAATTTCTCAAAATAATAACTTCCTTAATTTCCTCTACTAAAACTTTGAGAGATTAATTTCTTCTACTTACTTCCTCTTTTTTGTAACAAAAAAACATGGATCAGTCTTCGTTCCCAAAGCAGAGCAGAGCTGATCAAGATTTGCCAGTTGATCAGACAAGAAAACAAGCCGACGGCGGCGGCGGCAGAATCGTTGGTGAAGTACACGTATGTACCGCAGGGCCTTGGTCGCGTCGGGGGATATATCAGGACTTGTCTAAAAGCCATCTCGGCAAAATAATAACATTTCAATTGCGCGGAGGAGACGGCGGTAGTGGTAGTACTGTTGCTGATCAAGGACAAGGAGGTAGTGCAACCACCGATAGCAGCGGCGGTAGTGGTAGTACTGTTGCTGATCAAGGACAAGGAGGTAGTGCAACCACCGATAGCAGCGGCGGTAGTGGTAGTACTGTTGCTGATCAAGGACAAGGAGGTAGTGCAACCACCGATAGCAGCGGCGGTAGTGGTAGTACTGTTGCTGATCAAGGACAAGGAGGTAGTGCAACCACCGATAGCAGCGGCGGAGCAGCAAAATGATTCTCCCAATATAAGTTTCTCCAACACTCTGGACGAATTTGATCTTTTAATTACTATTAATTTGCTGTTGTTTTCTAATCAGTAAAATCTGTTACTAAATGAATGGAGTAAAACTTGGGTACATGTACCTAAGTTTTTTCCTAAATGAATGATAACATTATATTTTGATTAATGTCGTAGCGAAACTTGAATTTCTTTTTTTAATCTCCACCACTTCTCTCCCGCTCACATTCTTCGACATCCCATCATTCCATGGCTTCTCTGCCGCCCTATGCAGCGTCTCCTCTTCTACCGATTCCCTCACCCCACCCTCCACTTCCTCCACCACACACTCCCTTCTCTCACCCACTCCCTCTCCCTCACCCTCCAACACTTCTACCCTCTCGCCGCCACTCTCCGCTTATCCCGTCACATTGTAATTTATTTATTTTGTGTGTTGGTCTATATGAGCAATCTCAACTAGAAGAGCAGAGAGGACAAACGGGAGAACAAAAAAAACTAAAAAGTCAACAGCAAATAAAGTCTTATTTTTTTCATTTATTTCCTTAATAGTTATAGATTTAAGTCTTACTATTTATTTAGCATTTAATCACCAACAGATATTTTATTATGATGATGCACTCATTTATTATTTATATAAAAAAAAACTCTTTATTTCTATAACTACAAATATAATCATTTACATTTATCGATATTATTATTTTTATTTAGTAATCGATATTTTGAATTGACAATAATTATCATTACATATTTCAATTTACTACACCAAAAATAAAAATTTACTATAAACAAACCATCTTCTTTCCATAGCTCGATGATATTCGAATAGCTTGATGATATCAAAACCAATTTCTCCCTCAAATTCTCATTTGAGATGCAGGAAAAGAAAAAGTTTCTTGAAATCCAAGGTTTTGGTTCAGTTTTAAGTTTTAACAAGGATTATTGCAGACTGTGCTGGCTCTTGATCGATAAAACCAGGCTCAAGATCAGGTTAATGCAAACTCCCACAAACCACCTTCTTTTTCTTTTCTTTAGAACAATAATCGCCAATTTACATGAGAGCACTAATCTAAATTCTTTACTGTCTGATACTCTGATAGGGGAAGCATGTGTTTTTCAACAGAAGTCAACTTTTTATAACAAATATTAATGACAAAAACATCAGCATAGCTTGGGACCTAGATTATTCCTATAGGACTTGCATCACTCTTAGCTATTTCTGAAACACGTCATTGTGAAGACTGCATTATGCATATACTTAGGACCTAGATTATTCCTTTAGGATTAGCTCTTTCTAATGAAAAAAATACCAACTAGGTTGGCCTTGGGCTTCCAATTGATGTCAGTGAAAATTGCCAGTCTAACCACAAAAAGAATGCATCCTTCCTTTGGATATTTACCTTGGTTTATGCTTGATGCTAGAAAACTATATTGAAATTAAATAACACAAACTACAATTGGCACAAAAAGGAAATGAATAGCCAAAAATCGTGAGTACCTATTAGTCTAATTGCACATATCAACATTTTTCACAGATACGGTGGATCTTTTACACACAGCATTGCATCTGGCAGTAAACTGTGACTGACTGGCTTCACCCCTCTTCTAAACCAATAGTTCATCAGGCACACTTCTAGTTTCCTTACCTGTAGACAGTTTTCCATCATGATTAGACAAGCAATACCAGGAATAATGAGTAGTCTACACCATTAAGCTATTTTACACCATTTCCCAAGCTTATAATAGACAGAGGAGAACAGACTGAAAATGTTCTTACAATGATGAGCAATTCTTAGGAAAGACCATTTAACAGCAAAGATAAACCGACATATCCAATCTACCTTTACAACAGAGACACTAACATTCAAGTACTCATCTTACTTTTCTTAATCTTAAGAAAATCTTGTCTAACATATTCCACCACTGTTTTTTTTTTTTTAATTAAACCACCACTGTTAAGTATGCTACACAAGTTTTGCTTTTGATCCTAAATAATATTCCAAAATCAGATAAGAGAAAGATCAGATGATATTTCAAGAAAGCAAGAAGGAAGTTAGGTCTACACATGGATTAGCAAAAATCTAAAAACAAGTTCTAAGGAATTGTTATAGGTGTTGGCTTTGCGAGGGAACAGAGAAAAGGCAACGTGAAAAACTTCCTCTCATAGAATCTATGATTTCATCAACGTGTTAGCCTAGTCATGTGCATTACATATCTACACACAGATACCAATTGGTCCAAGGTTGAACATACTCCAAATATTTTTTTGTAAGTTTTAGCGGCAATAATAGAAAAATAAAAAAAGATCGGTGGTAGTTTAGAAAGTGACTGAATTATAGGTAAAGTACAACTCGAGGAATAGATGGAAGAAAAAATAGTCAAAAGCCTGGAAACTAAATGTCTCACCACCAGGCTGTATATCGACAAGTGTATAACCTATGGGGCCAAATCTTTGAACCAAAATTAAATGAAACAACTTTCAAATTTCAATGATGGGTCAAACAAAAATATACACAATTCCAACTTAGCTAGTCAAGCCAATTCAGGTTGATCCCAACATACTGGTTGCTGGTCTTAAATAGGTTTGATTTAGGATATTTAACTTTAATGTACTGGGAGCTGGATCAGTTTATGGATATTCTAGCTGAACAAACCGGTGCAGGTTTCACAACCTAGATAATTGACAAGTGCTGTCAAAGTTGATCAAATCATCAAATTTGCCGACGTTCTGCAGAAACTTCACTGAGATGCTTGATTTGGCTCATAGGCCAGGATTTGTAAGAAGCTCTTTGAGGCCAGAAGCAGATTCAAATTAGCAGTTCCCTGCCATAGCCTACCAAAAATGACTCTCAATTGAGACAGACTCACTCATATAATAAATACAGAAACCAGATTGTATTCACAATCTTAAAATTTGATAGAAGAGCATATTTCAGCTGCTTGAAATTCCTTACTCATTTCTACACCTAGACATTTTAGTTAAGGGAAGAACTAGATGAAGAAGATAAATCAATTCACAGGACCCTAATTTGCTTGGAATTATCCCTTAGTTTTCCTTTCTTTTTTTCTGTGACAAGGATATAAACCCATGGCTCTCAATAGATTCTAAATTCCTCAAACTAACCAGCTTTAATGGATTAAATAAGGCTTAGTTGAGAAGAGTTGAGGTATAGTTATTAACCCTTCTTCTCCTCTCTTTCTCTCTGTATACCAAAAAATGGCTCCCAACTGAACTCGCTAGTAGACCACCTCACTCCCCTCCACACTTTTGGATCCCATCAACTTTTGCACTTTTCCAAACATATACCATTTCTTAAACTGTAACAAATAAGAAAATACAGAACTCCCTCAACAAATAGCCCTCCTACTCCAAGCAGAAAAAGAAATCCCACATAATCTGAGTAGTTCAATTATCAAAAATCACGTCAATCATGATTCTCACTAATAATCCCAATAAATATAAGAAATCCTTAACTAAAACAATAAAACCGAACTCTAACGAGATCCCAAGAAATATTGCCACTAAAGTATTCCTAGAAATAAAAGAACACTTCAGCTATAAGCAATTCTAATTGTATTATGCCCTAAGCTATAAGAAATATTGCCACTAAGAATCCCTTAGAAATACATGAACACCTTAGCTATAAGCTATAAAGCAATTGAGAGTTTCAAAGTGGTGGTTTGTCTTGGACTACATGATGTTCAGGTTTAATAGTAATCAGAACTAGGATATTCAAGATAGACAGGAAATTCAAGAAAAAATAAGGCACCAATGAAATGGGAAACTAGATTTGGATGCTGTTACATATGTTTATGAAAAGCTCACACAGGGATTTGCAGGAATATGAAATCTCAAAGCGAACATGTAATGGGATATTATCCGAAGACCATAAAATTTCAGCAGGTTACTCTAACTTTCTTCTAATGACTTGAACACCAACATGGTTTTTCTTCTATTCCTGATTTCTACCACTGTCTAACCCCATTGTCAAGGACCTAATGGTGATAGTAAAGAGGGAATAACGTACCTGTCTAACAATAAATGGCTCCTCCGAAACACTTAATGGCGTTGTCAATATTGTCAGAAAGCCATTTCGATTCCCATAAACAATGTCTGTGAAAGGTCGATCACCCACCTGCGGTAGATGAATAGAGCATGTGAAATCAACTTAAGATGAAGCTAACCAATCAGGACGTTTAGAAATGTAAATATATATATTACCATGATTAATTGTGAAGATTTACAGCCAAAGTGTTTCTCAATTTCTTCTGCTGTTCCAGCTGGTTTCTTCACCCCTAGTTATAACACACGAACAACCACATCAATAACACATAACTAAGCGCATTTGGTTAGTATCTCCATTCACAAAACATCAGCTATGCACACATAAGTTGCATAACAGAATTTCTAAACAATGAAATGAAACTTACTATGTCGAATGACTTTGATCCCAATTGCCTTCTCAAGAGCTCTGGCTTTTGAACGATCATGGTCATACTCATTGAGGCCTAGCACATTGCACAAATATCACATTATTACATATAACACATGAGAATAAGCATGCCAGACAACAACAAGAACAAGTTCCAAAAGTATTACCAGCAGAATTGCTGAAAACGGCAATATCATTCCCAAAAACAGATTTACACAGCTGCATGGACGACTGAAGAGGAGGCCACAAGGAGAGAGTATAAGGAACAGTAATTGTATTATCCTTATCAAAAACTACACCTTTAAACCCCCTTCTGTGAAGCTCAACCCAATCGATGTGTCTAATGTCAGCCACTGAAACGTGAGGGAGGGCTAAATGCTGGTCTCTGGCAAACACTGCGACGGAAGAGACAATGCCCTCGACGTTAACCCGCTGACCCAAAGCGGCTTTAAAATCAATCAACCACATGTTGGCGGTGGATTTTTGGGTTTCTTGGAACTGTAGGTCACTTGGGTCCTTATGGTTACAGCTGCTTGGAATGGAAGGGTGGTGGAGAGCGAGGGAGCAGGTGCTTGGGCGAAGAATTCGGCGGAGACTGAAGGAGACAGAGGAGGGTTTTGAATTTGATTTTAGGGTGAGATTGGGGATTTTGCAGAGATGATGAAAGGGAAGAAGAGAGTTGGGTAAGGAAAAAGAACCAACATAGGCATAGCTGTGGCTGGACTGCATTTCCAATCCAGTGCCTACCTACCAGTAGCTCTTTTGGGTGACATATAATATTTTTTTATTTATATATTTAGGAGTTCAAATTTCATACCCAAAAAATAATCCATCTATTTCCACAAATTTGGGATCCTCTGTCTTCTACCTTAACAGAAAAAGAAAAATATTGGATTCCGAGACGTTTTCTACCCTCTCTTTTTTTTTAATTTTAACGTTAAATCTTAAGTAATTTTCAGTTAACTATTAGTAATTTTTCGAGGTGATTGACCGAATGTCTAATTACAAGACAAGATTTTAGGATGTGATGAAGGAAAATCTAATTGATAAGGATTATCCTTTCTCTTTCCCTAGAATTTAGAACAAATAGATATAAACAAGATTGGCAGCGATCAAGATCCTGGAGTTCTTCTTCTTCTTTTGATTAGATTTTTCTAAACAGAAGCTAAGAAATTACAGTGTCTCGTTTCATAGGAGCAAAACAAATTTCTTTACAGTATTTTTATGCAATTTCAATTTCGGATTTCATTATGTTTATTATAAGTAGCTAAGTTTTTAATTTTCACCGAAGATAATAAAGGTTTTTGATGCTTTTCAATTGTGAGATTTAAACGTGTTTATTATTTTCTATTTCGTATTTCTTTGATATTCGATTGAATCGTAATTTTTATTTATAAATCGCCTATTGATCTAGCCAATCTAGGTTAATTCTGAATAACTACAGTCAACTTTGCGTCTGTTGTGTGAATTAAGTAAGTAGACAAGAACAAGAGTTCGCCTAAGTTTAAAGATCAAGGAATTTAAATTAAAGGTTTAATCTTCTTAGATCTTGCCCAAGAAGAGTCTTTCCCTAAGTAATATCAACCATTCTAGAAGGGTTAGAATTCCTGATAAGGCATTCCCTTCAGATAATTTGTTATAGGAGGAAAGCAGACCGTACTTGGATCCTATGGTTGTTCTATGAATTCTGAAAATTACTATCTTTGTATCAATAATCAACTGAACGATGTCAAAACCTTGTTTATGTCTTCATTGGGGATTTCACCAATCTCATTTGTTATAGGAGGAAAGCATACCGTACTTGGATCCTACAGTTGTTCTATGAATTCTGGAAATGACTATCTTTGTATCAATAATCAACTGAACGATGTCAAAATCTTATTTTTGTCTTCATTGGGGATTCTCCTGTTTAAAACACCTTTGTTTATTTTACTAAATTTTTCTGAATTGGATTTCTGTTTTATAATATTTTCTGAATCTTACGAGAAAACTTTTCTTCCCTCTATTATTGTTTTATACCGGATTGATTCAGTTAATTCAAATTCACTTTTATTTCCTTTGGAACGATCCTCTTTCTACTGTCTATAAGTTAATTTCGTGCATAATATTAAGTTGTATTTATTTATTTTTTACGGTATCAATGGCCGAACACCGTCAAGAAGACTCAACTAGTTAAAAAAACAAAGAATCAAATTTGCAATGTAATAATTTATTTGGTAAATTAAAAAAAAAATCTAAAATTTTCAAAATCTATTGCTTTTAAAACTAGTGCCCTATGCTTACCTAAAATTACAATTTTGACTTTATTTGTAGTAAACAAGTTAGAAAAAAATGGTAAAAACTTATGAAATTGGACAAGATATGTAACAAAATTGTAGGACTTAATATAATAAAAAAGATTTCTTTTACAATTTGATTACGAATATTTCCTTTTTTAAATTTTCTCTTTACCATATCTAAATTGAAAACACACATTCGTATTTAGAAAACCTTAAGTACATCAGGAGTACCTACCATTCGGTACCTTTTCACATAAAAAAATTTAATACGTAACAATAATTTAGTAAAAAATAATATAACTTAATATGAAAAGGATAAACTCCATTAATTTCTTATCATATCAATTAAAAATTAACACGTCGATTTTTTATATGAAAAGGTACCGAATAATAATTAACTATAATGTATATAACTTTTTTTCCCATACGTTTTAGTCTACTTAACATACATCTTTCCAGTTATAATCTGCCTTCCGGAGGACCGAAGCACGATGAGATTGACTGAAAGATGTACGTTAAGTAGAATCCTTCAGATGATAACACTGCGGCACTGCCTAATCTTCTAAATAACCAACGACCAATTTATAGCTAGGTGGTACTTCCCACGGTTCAAACCTCAAACTATGCATTCGTATCTTTGGCAGAATACAAGTAAACTAATGCCATGGACAAACAAGTAAACTAAACTCTTTAATGATTTGCATACCAAACAGCCCGTAGAAAAACATGTTTTTGGTTTATACAAGAAAAAGCGGCTTCATATAATCTCATTTTTGCCTTCAAAGGTCCAATCCTTCCTAAGTTCCCTATACAATCAATATCCTACTCTCATCCTCATTTACAACAACGGCGCAATGGTTTAGTGAAAAATACATGCATCTGTAAACTGGCTCATCAAACTTCCACCAAAAAATGAACACCGCTCACATCATTAACCTAACATCCCTTGTTCGTTCAATATCGCAACAACCAGAGGGCTCAGTACAGCACATCCTTCCGTTAGCAGGATCACTTACCAAAATCGGGCTCAGAATGCACAAACATTAACAGGCAGCAGAAGATAATGCATCTTGTTCTCCCATCCATAACTACATCAGTTTCAAGTTCTTGAAGGCATCTTGTTTCATCATTTGATTTAACCTTTATGCTCCAACACCTACTAACAGGCAGCAGAAGCTAATGCATCCTCGGAGTCCACCTTTAGCTACAAAAGATGGGAAAAAACACTGTTCAGTCCATAACAAAGTTGGACCCCATTTAGAACTTACCAAACTAATGAAATAAATATTGCTTACCAGCTTAAGATGATTCATCAATGCTCCCTGTAATAGCATTTTGAGCTTCTCACACTGATCAACCATGTGACCCAATTTAATGCATTCCTCAATTTGGCAACACAGACGCTCTATGGTTGTGTAAGGGAACCAAACAGCGAATGGTTTTTTCCTATTAATCAAGTCGGATGGTCTCTGAAGAAGAGTGATAAACAGATACCAGCATTAATAACATTTAACAAAGTGCCTGATCTCAGCATCCCTTTCATAAATCAAAGCATATGGACATGAGGAACTGAAAGATACCAAAAGCCAACAGTAGCATAGGACAAGGTAAACATGACCATAAGTTATGCGACTCAAAGCCTGTTGCATTGTATGTGTCAGGATGTAAAAATGACTTCATCCATATATCCTATGATATTCAGTATGGTTTAAATACCAAAATTGAGAGGATTTTTACTGCTGACACTGCAAAGCTTCCATTTTTTTCCATAAAGCTGAGCCGATTCACATTTCATTCGAGTGGTTTTACAATTGAGGACAGTATGCCTAATTGATAGCCAAGGCTAAGGCTTGAAGGGTGAGAAGAATTCTATTCAGAAAACCTATCTAGCTTTGCAGGGATGAAAAATCTTAGGGAGGGAAAAAATGTTCCACAGCATTTGGCTAGTTGTCTTCTCAAATTCCTGTTCGGCCAGGAAAAGTGCCCTTCATCAACCAAGTATAAGGTAGAGGAGTTTTGACATGAGATGCTAAAGACCATATAAAGACGGTGAAAGGGTGAGACTGAATAGATTGCAGCTTACCACTGAGGCAAATGATTCAGTATACTCAAGCAACATATTTGTAGCTTCCATGTATCGACCATAATTGACATACAGTTGGAACAAAGATGCAGGGCTTGATTCTTGACCACTCATGCCCCAGGTTCTCTCTCTTCGGACATCCTGTAAGCAATGAGAACAAGATTAAGGTAGTTCAGCAAGTCTTTGGGTGATATAACTACAGAAAACTACAGCTGCATCTCTCCAATATATTTGTAAGGAAAATCCATGAACGGGCATAAAAAAGACAACATGCAACTAAGGTTTATATTACTCATCCAACAAGCAAAAAATATAACACCAACTAAAAGATCAAGACCCTTCCCAAAACCTGTTGAGAAGAACAACAGCTGGGATAAAGTGTAAAGCTGAAAGTCTTTACCAAATGATTCACAATAAGAAGGCTGCAATGTATAAACTACAGAAGACAACTTTCTGCCAGAGAGGTAAAGTAAAAGAAAAGATGAGCTCCAACCCCAGGCAGCTTTTTCTTCTTTTCTTTCCAAATCATCTTTTAATTAAAAAATACCCAGGTGCAGGTGTAAAGACCAGAGGATAACAATATTCTAGACATTAAACTCCAACTACTTCGAAAATTCCCAACATTTCACACAGCTCGTTTCGTATGCTATTATGTTACATGTAAATTCAAAATCATCAAATTACCTTGAACATGTGTACCAGCCATAGAGGCAATTCAATGTGAGGATCTGTACGAAGAAGTGTTTCAGCAACAGTAACTGGTAACCCAGCATGAAAAGCCTTATATTTTCCCTGCAGTGAAAAGAATATTCCATAAGGTTAGAGAAAGAAACGAAAGATGAACGATCTAGTTTTTCATCGCAGGCATGATGAAACATGACTGCAGATGCATTTGCATATAAACTCTGTAATATGTCCATGATCAAAAGACCCATTGGTAGTAACCTACTTCAATTTCAGCAAATCTATTTTATTACACCCAAGCAGAGTCCCTGAGAAAACTACTGGCAAAATGAGGTAACAACAGTTAACCCAGAGTAAACCTTGTAGAAATTATGGTACAAGCCATTAAATCAACCCCAGGCATCCAACCAAAGAAATGCATTGGGGTAAAACTCTAAGGACCTGCAGAGACTACATATCTCCTGCTAGTGGAGTTCTCAAAAAAAAAAAAATCTAAATATGCATCACCTCCACAGGTAAAGGCTGCAAATCCAAATGTAGCATCCTGAAGTTACAGTGGAGCTCGGATACTAAATTCGTGATGGGATGATCACTTTACTACCTCAAACCCATCATAAGTGTAAACCTAACTTCTTTCATTTCACTTGTATTTTCATGAAAAGATTTACAGTACCAGTGCATCTGACTCCTTTGCTCATCTTGAATGTGACTTAATCAGAAGCCAATGATGTCAACCAACATTCTAAGATTTAAATATAAATAAACGGAAAAACAAAAACAAGTGAAATTTCCTTTGAGATATATCCCTCATTCGAATACCAGCAGATTAGAAGGTGAAAGAAGACTATCAGCAATGGAACTGTAGATACACAGAACGAATATGAGTCCATCCACTACTTTTCTTTTTAAACTGGGGGGGGAGGGGGGGGCATCTGATAACCAAATGGAAAAAGTGTAAAGATACTAACAAGATAAAGCTCGAGAATCTCCCATTGACTATTCCCTTTAGATTGTAAAGACATCGTGCAAGCATCAGCTAAACCTTCAGCAGTCATTTCTTCCATACCAGATGTCAATAATAGACCATGCATCCTGAAATAATTCATTAAACTCGTATCACATGGCATTTATCTGATAATTTTAATAAAAGATAAATTTATTATTAAGTTCCCTATGAGAGCACTCAATTGGGGGAAAAAACAGTGGCTTAGAATGATAATGTAAGAAAGGACTAGCATGGCTACATGGTTAAGGAAATGTAAGAAAGGACAAGAACCATCCTACCCTGCATATGAGGAGCCCGCTTTGTCTGGACAGCATTTCAATGACATGGCAGAGAAAACTCTTTCCAGTTCCCTAAACAAAGAGAAGGCAAGTTAGATTCACAAGCATCGCTAAAGGGGCTTTCATAATTGTAGTGAAAGAATATTCCTGCAACGAAATCAGGAGAACCACACCTCTTCAATCCTGAGTCCTTCCAGAATTTTATAAGAACTGTGAAAGC
Source organism: Viola odorata (assembly GCA_963691705.1). NCBI lineage: Eukaryota > Viridiplantae > Streptophyta > Magnoliopsida > Malpighiales > Violaceae > Viola > Viola odorata. The sequence goes on from OY829539.1 coordinate 65,185,087, forward strand.
CATATCATATAAATTTTCCTGGACCAAGAGATCAACCAACTCCGGTGATGGCTTTCCTGTTCCTGGACAAGCAGGAAATTAATTGATTATCTGAAGATATCTGAAGAGAGAATCAGAAATAAAACAAGGCACTAAATTTTTCATAATTATTTCAAAATGCTTAAAGCACCAAGGATACTTGAGCAATGTTATACAATAAGCACTCTCGTATTAAAATGGCAAAAAGTGCTTACCAGTGAACGTCCATCTGACATTTGCTAATGACAGCAAATATTCTGCTGAAGTTAGCACAAACTCATTTTCAAGCTTTTCAACATCAATGTAAAACTGAAGTTGTGACTGAGCAACACTACCAGATACTGCAACAGAAAAAAAAAATTTTGCATCAAGCTTTATAATCCATAAGTAGGAAGCAATTAATAAACAGACAAATAAAAGAAGAGAAATAATCAGTCAAAATGATCAAATGAAAGTTGTCCCTAAGAATGCACCTAATAGAATGGTATAAAAATTGGGAATGCAAATATATATAATAGGCCGATAAATAAACAGAGGATTGTTGTCGCAATAATTACGCTGTTCTTGAGCTGATTTTTTTGCCTTTTTACTTGGGTAATTCTCACTACCAAGTAAATTTCTGTCAACCAGAGGATCAATCCAGGCATATGCAGGATGAACAAGGAGCAGTGCATTGATAGCAGCAGAAAGACCATTCAGCCTCTCTTGAACCACAAGAGATACGTGCTGGTGATCATTCAGAACTATTTCAGTCCTCAAACGAGATGAATATTGGTACATGTAAGTAGCTGCCTTTCGCCAGTTATGCCTATGCATTTCAAATGCATAAAGAAGTTTGTAGGGGTTTGGCTTTGCCAAGATGTCTGAACGCTCAGCCTACAAATAGAAGTGCAGAAAATTCTTGGGGTATTAGAACAGTCAAAATATTATGAGGTCAAAACAGTATATGAGGTTTATTTTCTATTTGCAGCATACCTTCCAAGCAAGCTCTTGCTCAATCTTCTCGGCTAAACCAATGAATGGTAATTGACCATCACAAAGTACCTGGGATGTATATAAATGAAAAAGTTAATACGAAAATAACTGAAAAAAGTACAGCATGATATTTTATGGGAGCCTATAGTGTGAATGAAAGCACCCTCTTAAAAAAGCATCTAAAAATCAGATTGGTTTTTTTTCTTCACAGTTTGTAAGTAGCATAATTGACAATGAAGGTTTAAAGATGTTAGCGATATGGCAATCACCTTCATTGCTCCACGCTCAAAGAGCACAATTATGAAACGCCTCAAGCAGATGTACTTGCTCTCCTCGTCTGGATTTGACAGTATTGCACAATATGCATCATACAGATGATTAAGATCCAAAGTAAACTTGAAGACATTTGCCCAAAGTCTTCCTTTGACAGTGGTTTCTGACTCATTCATAATATCTTCCCCAAACAAATCATCTTTCCCGCTAAGAGCTTCATCAACTTGCTCAAGAGCAGCAAGCGCAAACTGAGAAGCGCCCTCACTTATGTTGTATTGCTCAAATATCTGCATTGCCCATTGAAAATAATGGAGCTTCCATGCAGCAGGTGATGTGCAACTATCTGGGATAAAATCAGAAATAGTTTAAGACGCAAAAATGTCATCAGTTTAGAAATTTTAAAATGATATATTTTTTATGTAGAGACATAATTCTGGTAGAAAAGCTCTAACCAAAGCCAAGTTCTGGCAATCCTGCATCACGAGACAAATCTTGCAAAGCTTTGGAAGCTCCTTTTCCAGATGACGCTCTAATTAGCAAAGTCAAACAATTAAATGTCGTAAACATAATCGTTACATGGTGACATTTTGGAGAACGCTTTCCTAGTTAACAGGAGCAAACAAATTTAAGTTTTCCAAATGTTCATCTTAGATTCTCAGAACGACTGTAGCACTCCTTCGTACCTTAAGCGACCTTCACGCTTGGGGGAAGAATATTTTATATATTTGAGTTCCAGCAGTAATTAAGTGAAAATGATATCAGGCAATGAAATACCTGAAAAAACACCGAATAGCTTCACAAACTTTTTTCTCCTTCAGAGCTCCATGGAGACCACACTGTGACTGAGCAAGAAGGCAAAACCCTAGAAGATGATGGAGTACACACCAGTTGCCATCACTATCTTGAATACTTCTAGATACCTTTTCCCTTCGCGAGTTGGCCTCAACAATAGTAAGCAGATACTTGATAGTAGAAAATTTGACAAGAAAAAGCAAAAAGTACTTCAGCTAAAAACTCACAAATGTTAATCAGTAAAACCAGTCATTTTGTAAAACTGGAGATGCATATAAACAACCTCAACAGCGTGATACTGGCCATGCCTCAGGAGGATTAAAGCAAGCTCATTTGAACGCCTTAAGAAATTAGATCCTTCGCCAAACACAACCAAGCTCGTAAATTCCCGCACTGAACTAACAATATCTTGTGGATTTGGGAAACCTCTAGAAGAAGTGTGGCTCGGATTTCCAGAGGAAGCTTGAATTTTTAGTAGAAGTATGAAAGCCAATGTAAAGTCACATTTTCCAAGTTTCTCACTCCATGACCTTTTATCGGCATTGTTATCTGCTTGACATAACAGAAATATCTTCAACACCCAAGCTATGGTCACTTACAGTCATGTACAATACTATAAAGGGAATCAATAAAGCAAAGTTTACTGGAAGAGAATGAAAAAAAGGTTGAATTATTAAAAGGGAATATATATAAGAGATGTGAAAAAGTTTTCCTACACATATTGTGAAGCCTTTCTGCTCTTTATTGCTTTTGGTGCCCTAGAGTGAATTTTGTTTGCTGAAATACAACGATTTTTTCCACCTTTTCACTTTATATTTACTTACTTTAATCTTTTGAAATATTTTTCTTTGCTCTCATTTTTTATTTGAAACTCTCCTCATAACAAAACATTCAAGTTTGTCCAGAAGTACACAGATGAATTAAGTAATAAATAGTGATGATATTTGTCTGCCCCATATTAAAAACCAAAGCTACAAGATGATAGCTGTTTAGTATAGAATGAGGGCAATTTACCAGTTAGCTATACTATTATCACTTCAGTAAATCAGCGACATGCTAAACAATCAGAAATATTTAGCAACTTGTATGGCCTCCAGCAAGAGAAGCCAAATAAAATTCCACCTGTCCACAGCCTTCAAAGAGTACAATACCAAGCACAAACTTACCAATTCGCAAAGATGATAATTGATAACTAAAATCTTCAATGGCAGGAGATTCAGATGGTTCTGTGCACAGGAAATGAATTGCTAGCCACTCAGAAACAGTTTCTTGAATCATGGGCACCAATTCCAGTTGTATTCTGGATATATCACTATGCAACATATTAATCTGCATGCAAAAATGAGTAAGTTTACACATTAAAATCCAATACAAGTAAAATAACAATAAACTTCTTCCAGAAGGAGGAAGAAATTTATTTAAAAAATCATAAAAATGTCTTGATAGGCAACAGCTAAGTGTTTTACTATGCAAACACATATGCAACCAAAGTATATGATGTCAAAAGAATAATTTTAATTAAACCATGAGTAGTGAAGTTTAGCAACTAGTAGCTAGACACTGAAAAAGTGAGAATATACTCAATTGCTTGCATATACATTAGCTGTATGTTGTAAGTTGACTGCAGCATCAATTGTTTGAGTATGTGTAAGAGGAACCTAAACACAGTATGCCATTTTCCCAGAAAGTAGAAGGACAAATCCAGGACCATTCACAGATTAAGTAGAAGCACAATTAAAATCCAATAATAGCACATGATAAAGTAATCAATTGTGGTGATTTTGAGTGGTATTGAAAAAGTTAACACTTGTGACACACAAACTGGATAACTAGTGGACATGAAGAGCTATAGCTTGAATATCTGCATAAAAGAACATATTTAAATCCAAAGGAAAATAGACTGACCTGTCCACTGATGTTCTGAATATAGCCCAGAAACAGAAGAATGTCCAGTGCGGATTCAAACATCACCATTGCAATTTGAGAAGTAGCCTGGACCACAACATTAGTATTGACATTAAACAGCACGTGAGCAACTAGTTTTTGTGTACACTTCTGAGGTGTCAAGAAGTTTAGATAGCGTTCAATGACATCCAAAATTTTGCCCCATGAGGCAGCTTTCTTGGACAGGGCATGAAGTGACAATAGCATATCAACAGAGAATTTTCTCAGATTTTTATGATCTGCCAGTTCTCTCTCCCAAGCAAAATCACCTCCTACATCTGATATTTGAAGCGGTAATATTGATAAACTGTATCCTGTTTCCAGAATTTTCAACAAGCGTGGAGCAACTTCTTCAGATGAAATAATTGGTGCGCCAACATGTGATTCATAAAATATAGCAGAAGCAGATTTCCCCAACTGCTGGCTCACACTAATAGTGCACCGGAGCATTTCTATGAGGACATCACGGTCAGACTCATGAATGGATCCACCCAATCCAAAGCTAACAAGATCCAGAAGTCCCTCAGAAGAACCTGGATGAACATGAAACTGTAAAAAACAAGCAAAAATATGACAATTCATGCATATAAATTATGGCAGTTAACAGTGTCAGGATCTCAAACATACCGTCAACGATCATTTCAATGTTTTCCATATCACGAAATAGAGATATTGAGTTCCTTCTGACTAAACCAACAACACCTGCAGAGGACTGAATTAGCAAGCCACAAGGGGAGTTGTTCTTGCACCAGTATTGGACGTAGCGCGCACAGAAATTTTTCCAGTTGCAAAATATTGACATTGGACTTTCGCGGAAACCCTGAAAAACTACAAAACATCAGCCTCCTGTCATAGGGGTAGCCATGTTGGTTCCCACCCCACTCTTAAGAGAATAGGGTGGCAAAAGTAATCTGCTACCTAGAACGGAAAAAAGAATATAGGAAAAGAAATACCTCATGCTCAATCAATGAACGGATTTCCTTTTTCAGGCCATCAACAGTTAATGACAGGAACTCAGCATCACTCCAATACCTATTGTAATCTAATAAAGTTGAACGCAAAACACTATTGTGATAGACCCCAGGTTGAAGCAACCTTCGTAAGAAGATAGAGGACACAAACGGCACAATTTGGTCCTGAAAAAGTTGAGAATAACAATAAGCAGAATACGGTGTCGAAGAACTCGTGAAGGATAGTTACAGCATGGAATGGATATGCAGGAAGCGGGAGAAAATGATACTCAATGCAACTGAAGATGAAACACATAAATCAATTGTGTCCTGTGGTAAAGAGCATGATGAAGGCAAAGCGGATAATAAGTATGGCATAACCTTTGAAACTCCATAAACCTCTCATCATGTAAGAGAAAGGGAGAATGAAAATCAAGTATACCCTCAGTGTCTTATTTTCCAAGCCAATCAAATATGGTCATATCTATGCATGTTAGCATTCCCAAAAGATCAAGTCGGGATCTAGTAACCATTTATCTATTCCTCAGTATAAAAAGAAGTGATCGCAGAATGTAGAATGGAAACCTTGCGATGGTTTTGATAGAACTAAAAAGATTGTAAATATTTGCAGATCACTAAAGAGGACATGGCACACAATGTCTCCCTCCTATTTATGAGGGTAATATTGCAATCTAAGTGGCCAAAGACAGGACCATATCTTCCAGTAAAGAGTTGAGCAAAAGTAAAATAATGCTAGGACCCGACTTGATCTTTTGGGAATGCTGAACCCAACAAAAAAAAGCACTTTCATCAATAAGCTACAACCCAGCTAACAGCTATAGTTCCACCAGATTGATATCCTGGGAGAAAATTCAAAGATGCACTCACTTCAACGTTGAAATTCAATTGTAGTAGCACTACTTAAACAGCATAGAAACACAACCTTCTTAGATGAAAATATAGAATGTGTAAACCAAAGAAGATCATCTGCAGAAACTTCTGCACTTTGAAATAGCTGCTCAGCAACAAACTCTTCCTGCAATGCGTAGAAATGAGCGTCTTCCCTGACAATCAATGGAAAGGTTAATCTTATATATCAAGCAGAAAATAGAGCATAACCTTTTGGAATCAGAAATACAGCTTAAAACACCTATCCAACCTTTGCCACTAAGACCACATTTAAAGAAACAGGAGACCATAAACAATTCCTCCAAAAGAAAAAAGAAAAGGCAACAACAGCAGTGACTTCCAAAGGTCAGCTTGAAGGGAAAACATCCACGTACCAAACAAGTAGACAAATACCAAAATCAACAAGTGCACTTGATTCAATTTTTTGATAGGATAAACATGTAGTTTACCAAACCCCAACTAGTTTGGGATTACAGCTTAGTGAAGTTGTTTTGTATTGAATTGTTAATGCAATGTCTAGCAACAGAATATACTGTAAAAACTAAAACTAAAGAGCAGGCTTACCCATCAGCACTCGCATGAAGCAAATTATGCAAAACAAATCCATTGTCTTTTAATATCCATATCTTGTCAGCTGTGAGCTTAACATCAATGCATTCCCCCTGACCCTAACAAAATCAGAATAGTAGCTTTGCAAGCAGACGGCCACAACTAAAAGTAATATATATCCATAAATGCAAAGATAATAGATGAGCAATTTAGAAAAAGCAGTGTCTTACCTCGTCCAGAGGAATAGTTTGCATTGAAGACTCTACTGATGCAACGATCCTGTCACCAAAGGTACAGTGAAGGTGACAGACATTTATAACCTCCATCCTAGTTTCCTTCATTTTTTGACCAAAGAATTGATCAGTATTACCACAACTTTTTAAGCGAAATTAGATAAGAAAATGAATCAGTGTACAAATTTGTTCCTCACATTGTACTGTTACAAAAACACAACTAAAATAATAACAATACCATTACTCTTAGCATAGTAGAGTCCGATAAAATTGAAATATGCTTTTCAACACAGAATAATAGATTAAGTGATCTAACATTGGATAGGGGCTGCTTGAATTTTTTACTACATTCAGTTCTACCATGGAGCTACATTTCTACAGAATGTTATACTAAAACATTGTATTATCCCCTTGAGCATATTTCAGTAACCTCTACCTAATGGAAATGGACTCACTCTTTTCCCGCATTAATGTTGAGACCAGAGATTATATCAAGATAATAAGACACACACCAACGAAAAGTGAGGCTTTGCACCTCAAGTAAAAAGGAACTTTTGGATCCTAACCTTTTAACAAAGCATGAAATCAAAAGAAGAATATTTAAGTTCTATATAGATACCAAGGTATGGGTGTGCAAGATGGCCAAGGGAATTATGCATGAATCCTCATTAACTTCACCAACCCATAATTTTCCAAATGTTGCACCTGCAAGTAAATTATAGAAGGGAACATGAGATGAAGTACATAATAGAATTGAGGAATAATATCTTTGAAAAATGCAATTTTCTCAACAGTGAATCACAAAAGATAAAATGATAGGAATTGCCTTCAGAATTTGGAATGCTCAATGTATGACTTAGAATCCGACTACGGGATGACATATCCCATACTCTTAATACTCCATCAGAATGAAGCACGGACAGAAGTTGAAGTCCATGCATCTTTGCTATTCCCAAATCCTGTACCGCTCCTACATTCCTACCCCTGCACAACACATTGAACTGCATCAAAAGAGCAGTAAAAAGAGTTCTACAGCTTATTCTGATAACCTAAACAACAAATATCAATGTCAAACAACATAAAGTCTCTCTAACAACTAAACATAAAATATACATCTTTTCGTAGCATAGACTCTGTTTCATCCTCCTTAAACAACTTAGAGGAAGTGCGCGTAAAAGAACTGGTCATGTTGGAAAGAAAATTAACAAACAATAATTATTACCTTGATACATAACTCCACAAACGTCCAATTCCCAAATCATCCCGTAGCTCATGCGCAAATCCTAACAGCAACAGAGGGCACAGAATTATACACAAGCGGACAACAAATATAAGAGCAAACACAAAGATTGAGTGCACTTAAAGCAGATACCAGGAGCATTAGTGTGTAGTGAGCCAAGCTGGAAATAAGAAACATGTCCATCGCGTCGGCCGACCACTAGGCATCCAGCAGCGGCTGTCACACTAATTATTGGTGCTGCAGGAGCAGCATTATTGGAAGAATAGTAACTTTGCAAATTAAGGCGTACAAAATCTCCGGACGGGAACACGGAAAGGGAAGAGTAAGAAGAAAGATTCTTTAGTTGGATGAGGTAAGCAACCCCGGACACGGACAATGAGTAGAGCAAGTAAGGGTAGCCAGCAGAGGAGCCACTCATCTGCATTCATTCAATAGTTTCTTGTGCGTCAGATACTAAAACTAACAATCACAAGAATAAGCAAACTAATAAACAAAGATAAGAATCACAAATTTATGAATAGTGGGTACCTCATTGTGGTGGTTGTGGCAGATGTACGAAAAAGGAGAGAGTGAATGAGGGAAGGTGATGCGAAGTCCAGTTACAGCACTATGAGAAGCGGAAAGTTGGAGTAATTCCAGAATGCAAGGCTGCTTCTGGTGAATTTTCCTATTATTTATTCAATTAGCAACCAGATTCAATGAAATAACTAAAGAAACAGTATAAAATGATGAAAAATAAAGGAATAGAAATGGTAATTTACCAGATGAAATATTGAGGAGGATCCAGACCAATGACGGAGCAGGAGGAAGCACAAGCGTCCTCACTAGTAGCGGTGAAAGAAGTAAGAGTAACAGCTACACCATCATCACCGTCCCCGTCGCCGTCGAGTAGAGGTACGGAGAGCTCAATCCACTTTACGGAATCAGCAGCGATAAAGGGTACCTCCACGCCCGCCAGAGTCGCTCTGCTCCCCATTTTTTTTGTGTTTTTTTCTTTTCTTCCGAGTTACGACGACCTACAGCTGCAACGGAATGGCGACTAATAAAAGAATGATGGCATTAAGGTTTTGATTTATCACAACTTTAGAATCAAGAAACAGAGAATCACTACAAATTTCAGAGATGATGAGCTGAACTGGTGATTGTTTAACTTAAACCCTAAACTAGACCCTGCTCAGCACTCAGCACTCAGCACTCAGCACTGGATGAAGGCGCCTTAAAAAAAAGCATGTAATTTTGCCCGCGTTTGCGGGCATGTTTTCTTTTTTTTGATTTATTTATTTGTTGGTAATTATTTTTCACCCTACCAATGTAAAATAAGATAAATAAATTACGACCAAAAAGATTAAAGTAAAAAAATTTGTGTAATTTTTTAGGTCTGTTTGATAGCAAAAGTAAAAGTATAATTGATTAAGGAAAGTACAATACATATATAGAGTTTAACGAAGGGTTTAAAAAAAATTGTGTACACTTTAATAACGAAGATAAAGTAGAATTAATTATCCAATTAGAAATGTACAAGACATATCTATAATTTATTACTATGTGTAGGTAAAAAAAACATTTTTTTCTTATTCCTATGAAAATATTAAGATGTGCTAATAACTAAAAAATTGGAAATAGAAAAAAAATATATAAAAATATTCTAAATGGGACCCTTAATGACCTAATTTATCCTTTTGTTAATTATATTTCGTAATTATGTATTAACCTTTTTATACTGTGATAGTCCTCCGGCTCAAGACGTCATCTTTTGCTTTTCAAGCGTTATAATAGTTGTGATCGCATCACTCTACTACCAATTGAGAACAAATGAGGCCCAAAAAGCACTGAATAGATTGAGAAACTAAGTTCAATTTTTGAAATTTTTAATCGAATACCGAGCAACTAATAAGAGCAATATCACAAAAACATCAAAGAGGAAGGAAAGAAAGCTTAACTCAAGATACATAGTACTCCCTCCGGTCTCAAATAATTCTCCACTTTATACGGAATGTTACTATACACTTTATTTGACTTTTTAGTATTTGGTTTACTGAATGTTGCTGTAGCAATCTGGACAATTAATCAAGACCGGAGGAAGTATTATTTAAGGTCCTCCTTTAGGATTTCAAATCATCCACTACCATTAGTGTTTTCTTGGTTCTATCCAAACAAATATATAACTAAACTTTTCTCTTGGTTCAAAGCCTAACCTCTTATAACCGTATCTTTATAATTAGGCTAGGAATAAACTTGTTAACCAAACTCAAAGTTTTCAAGTGCGTATTTATTTTAACAAAATAATAAATCCTTTTAGACCTTTAAATAACTTATGTTTATTAACCTAGTTGAAAACTATTCTAAAATCAACAACACAAACACTCAATCTAACAACGTAAGATGCAATTTAGTTGATTGGAGTTGATGAAAAGAGATTAAGAAGCAACTTAACAATTGCAAGCTCATCCAACTAAAAGAAGAATGACTATCAAATTAATATCAATGATCATTTACCAAAAAACCAATACCCCTATTTATAATATAATTGTGAACCTCATATGACCGACCAATGAAATCCTAAACCAACTTGGACACAACAAACACGTAATTGTTCACATCAAAATCCTACACATTTTAGGATTGCAACTTCTAAAAACTTAGAGACATTGACTCTTTGATTTTTTTGACTTTTTTGACATATAAATCATATAGATATGATTCGGAAATCCTAATAAAACATCTCAAACAATTAAAATACAAATAAATATTCTAAATAATAAAACAAAGACTCAAAAACTAAATACATGCACCAAACACCATTCTTTTGCATTCTTTATTTTCGCAATCTCTTCTTCACTTTAGATATATTAAGTTTCAATCTTCCTAATCTTTTAAGTTAGTTTGAAATATGCTAACTAGTTTTGAATCACTTTTGAATACATTTTTCAAGCATGCTTTTTTTTTATTATTATTGAATAAACATCTTGTATCTCATCTACTTTGTCTTTTCATAGACCCTTCGAGGATTAGAAGTTGATCGTTTTTTAGCTACTTAAATATTTTGAATGCTCTCAAATTATGTTTAAATGCGCCAATAAATTTTAAAAAAACTTTAAAATTAACTAAATTAAAACGAGTAAAAGTCATGACTAACTAGAAAAATTCAGTGTACCTTTAAATGATTTTACTAACAAAATAAAGGTTTTTAAGTTTGTTTTAGGTGGATCTCAATTCTCAACTCAATTTGATTTTATTCATTTTATTGTATCTACCATTCTATTCGTTTTATCTCTCCGTCAACCTTTCCACACAACAAACTGTCATCCCAAACCCAACACCCAACCGCCATTCAACTCTAACAACCCCCGTTGCCCATTTCTCTGTTCTCTCTTTTTCTCCTCTCCATCTTCTTGCATTTGTTTCTGTTGCTTGCTTGCTTGAGTATTCCTCAGTCTTTCATCAGTTTTAGTGGATTTGTTCTTCGCCTGAAATCTAACTTTACTGCTACTGAAGTCAGAGTTTATTGATTATCCGTTGCACAAACCAAAATGGAGGAATCTTCAAATGGGGAAACTGAGGCAACCCAGAAAGTGGAACCAGAGGAAGTGACCAAGAAACCTGAAGAATCTGAAAATCCTGAACTGTTTCTGAAAGAAGAGCAGAAAGCAGGAGAGAAGGATGTTCGAGCGGAGAAATTGGTCGAGGCAGATGTTCTGTCCGAGGAAACGACTGTTACAAGAGGTGGATCGCCAATGGATGAGAAGGACATTGAAGATGAGAATTTTCAAGCTTTGAGTGAAAACCCAAATGGGGTTCCTCCAATTCTGACAGATGTATATGAAGAAGATGCTGAAGTACAGCTGCTACCTTCCGACGAGAAACCTGAATCTTCGTCAGAAGTTGTAGTAATATATGCAGAGCCAAAGGGAACTGATCAGGAGAAATTGTCACCATCTTCAGATGAAAATGTTGAAGCTTCTCTGACAGGGGTGTCGGCCGAAGAAACAGAGGAAAAAGCAGAGCCAGGTTTGGAAGAGAATGCTGAGGATTCATCCAAAACATCAGCTTCTAATCATGTTTGCCACTTCTCTTATCTATACTAATAATCCGATGTTTATTTGCATAACAGAAGAGAAAAGTAAAGAAGAAAACTTATAATTCTTTAATGTGATTTTGCGAGACTGGTTACTGATACATATTTTCTGTACTGAAATTCTTGACAGCCCATCATTTCTCTTGGCGATCGCAGCGGACAACCTGCAACTGCGACAACTTGGATGAGCTGCTGCGGCCTTTTCCAAGTTCTGCGCCGCTCCAATAGGTGATTCAAGGTGAGAAAGCAGAACTCAGTTTCTTACATCTTCACTTTTTTCTTCTTCTTTACAATGATTTTGCTGCAATTTTTAGGCGTTTCTTTTATTCTATAACCAACTTGCTCAAGCTCAAACCTGGCGTTGATGAAACAAACCTCAACACTAGTCAAATCAGCTTACCCTTGATCTGTTATGAATGCAGCGTACTTTTCAGATTTCTCGTTTTTGGTCTGCGAACTCCGAGCGGGACATCAATGCAATTTATAATGCAAAATCTTAATCTCATGTCTTGATCCTTTTCCCCTTCTTTGTATGCAGATTCAAGTTCGTGACTGATCAAAATCTAGCGGTTCCAATCTTTTCTAGACAATGATCGTTGGATACGAGGGGCTCGAATTTGAAGCGTGTAGCGTCTTGACATTGCTTTTCTAGTAAAGTTGCCTCTTTCCTTCAAGAAATCTATTTGTTTTTACGTTTGATTGAAATAGATATGAAAACTATGATTCTTTACTGCAACCTTCGTCATCTATGCTATTGCTGAATAGTTACTAGATAATACTGTTTGGATTACGCTTCCTCATAGTGCCTTTAGGAGAATCTCCAGAGCATCAAATGAAAAGTTAAGTAGAAAAATGAAGACCAATAAATTGGACAACGTAGCCAGCTCGGCCAAAAAAGTAAAGAAACACTGGGAAAAAATTCTTCAAAATTTTCAAATAAATTCTTACAAGTAAATAAATAGAACATTTCAAACTAGATCATTAGCTTTACTGCGACGCGGTACCAAAACAGGTGAGATTTGAGTAGCATTTCAAATTCACACGATAAGATGCAACAAGCCAACAACAATGCTAACGCAGTGCTCAGTCAAAACAACATCTTCTGGATCGAAATGCACAGTCAAAAGACTCAAAACAATAGCATAGCAAAATGGAACAACCATATAATCAAGATTCAGAGAGCAGGCACCCTCCACAAATCCACAACCAATGCCACACAGGCGGAGAAAAGAGTTCTGAGACATCTCTATGATATTCCTAGCACAATCCATTACCTAGGCCACAATGGCCAACTAGCATCGGTGGCCTGAGTAGGACCATCGTGGAAGAAACTTAAAATTCATGTCACAGAGAACAGAAATCTAAAGGGGAAAAATGGCAATTCAGGAGTAGCATAAAACCAGATTGCTTTCAGCAAAGAATAGGTCTCTGCTAAGACCACCAGACAAAAGTTCCATAAACATATCAAAATTAAATAATATAAGTTGCATCCATAGGATATGCCTGCATGGGGCAACAGTGCAAATACCATAATGAAGGCGACAACATCCATTGAGTTCAAAGATCCCACAGAACTCAAAGGGGAAACCAAAAGGCACATATCATGACAGGCAGAAAGATCACAAGTAGGCTGAGAAGCTGCATATAAAGCAATGACCTGATCTAAAGAGTGTATATTTCTTCCCACCCCTAAAAGATAAGTTTATTGTCTGTGACGATAAACTGTAAGACAAATTGCCAACTGCAACTTAAGAATGACGAGAAAAAGCAACAAGCAACAAGATAGCATGTTATAACAAAAATGAAAGCATCATCACAAAGTACAGCATATTGTAAGTTGTAAAATGGAAATATACCAAATTCTAAGTTGTTAAACAGAAATATAGCATGCTATCAGTTGTAAAACAAGTAAGCATTGAAACAACAACCCTTTTTCCAGTCACAAAAGCAGTCAAAGGTACAAAAGGAAATGCAACCACAAACAGACAAGGAGGAAGATGTTACATCCCTCAAGTGCTCCTTAATTAAAACTCAAAAGACAATCACACAGTTATTGATAATCAATGCAATAATTTGCAATAGCTTCACTTAAAACAACCTAAAGCAACTACTCTATAAGATATAAAGAGTAATCAAGTTTTCCATCCAACAATTGAACCTCAAAACATGCCATAAAGTAGTGTAAACCACAATCCAAAATAAGGCTCGAAAACAAAATGAAATCTCCCACCTAACAAAATTGAACCATATCTATTTTTCTCTCACAGTCAATAAAACCCTAACCTACAAATCAGTCACCTGCACTTTGTTAAGCAGAGATAGGCCACAGCAGCCACAGCAACAACAGCACCAGCAGATCCTACAGCAACCACAGGCAATGGAAGCTTAAATCCCTTGGATTCCTTATCATCCACTTGAATCCCATTAATAATCTGAACAGTCCTCTCCTTCAAACCGCAAATAATTTTGTCTGCCAACACAGCCTCGTTCTCCAGCTTAGCTTTCTGTTCTTCCATTTCCTTCACCTTCTTCTCCAACTCTTCCTTCTTGACAGCATCCTTTTCCAATTTATCAATCTTCTTCTTGTAGTCATTGACCTGTTCTCTCATCTCCTCCTCAATCCTCACTTTCTTGCTCTTCTCCTCAAGCTCCTTCAGTTCCAAAACCCCAATCTTCCTCTCTAGTTCCCTCACCTTCTTCTCTGCCTCGCCCTTCACCCCGTTAACCTCCTCAATCTCCGCTTCCTTTTCACCCAGCATCTTCTTGAGCTCTTGAACCTCTATGTTAGCTTCCTCCCCACCGCTCATGGCAGAAATCAAGTCATGCTGAAGCCTGTACACTTCAGTCTCCAGCTCCATAGCTCTGGCCGCAACAGACTGAAGCGCTTTGTTGTTCTCTCCGGATTCTTCCACCTCTCTCTCCATTGCCTGCAGCTTCGATTTCATCTCCGACTCGTCCGATTTCAATTTGGAAAGCCGATCCTTAGCTTCATTCCTCTCTTCTATAAGAGACTGCTTCTCCCGCTCCAAGGACTCAATCCTCTGCTTAAGCTTGGTCGCGGTCTCATTTTGATCCAGATCGTTGTAGTTGTCGGCCGATTGATCGGCTTTCTCCGACGAGATGACGCCGTTGATGGTTGCCGTTTCGTCCGCCATAGCTTCCTGCAACACAACAAACACGGAGATCAAAAACAAATACCTAGACTCTGCATTTACAGGGTAAACAAACGAGGAAGAAGCTAGGGTTTCACCTTTTTCTTCTTTCGTAAAGTTGCCAGGAAAATTCGACGAGATTTTTTCTAGGAAGGAGGGAAGGGAGAAGGGAAAGAAAGTGTCAAAAAAAGGAAAGCGCACTACTTTTTGGGGGAGTGAGTGACACAAGAAGAATTTCTCTTTTAGGAAAAAAAGGAAAAAAAAGGTTTTGATACCACCAACTGTAGCGGAGGTGGGACCAAAGACCAGAGGTGGGATGCTCGTCTCGGATCATGATCATCTTTCTTTCTAAATCTCGTGAAAACCAGAATTCCAAATCTACGGCTTATGATTGTTTTTATTTCTTTTCTTTTAGTTTTGGTATAATTTTAACTTTTTATCCTATTCTTGATTGGTCCGGATTTATCTCCTCTAATTTTTCCTCTAACATGATCAATTATGTTGGAAGAATCTGAGTCGTCCAATTTGGACGGCTGAGATTAAAATTTTAACTCATTAATGAGTTGACCAGTCGGTCAACTCATTAATGAGTTAAAATTTTAATCTCAACCGTTCAATTTTATTAGATGGTTCAGATTCTTCTAACATAACCAGTCATGTTAAAGAAAAAATTAGAGGAACCGGATCCGAAAAAATCAAGCCATAGAAATTAGAATTATGCATGCAGTATCCCACGGCTATTGCATTTAAGGGCTATAAATTATGGTGCTGGAGGAGGTATGGTGAGGCTAGCTTGGTCGGAGGCTATCATGGCAAGACATTCGATAAGTCGATATGTAGAGCTAAGATGGAAGAGCCATAAGAATTCAAGGTTTGAACTTGCCCGATTAGACTAGGGTGGTATCAACGAGATAGAATCAACATTGACTCTAGTGATCGGAATATCTAAAGTAAATAAATGCAGGTAATTATTTTTTTTGTATGTATTAAATTAATGCTCTTAAGATGAGTAAATTAGGAGTAGTATAAGATACCTTGTATCTTGGATGAAAATGATAGTATGTCAAGAATGATAGTAAGTAGAGTTTACATATTTACAACCTTATTGTCATCCTTTAACTGCAGCAAGATCGACTGTTTCTTTTACCGATAGCGCTTCCGCAACAGCTGCAGATATTGTCTTAAAAACTCTCACTCTCTCATCCAATACCCTACCCTTGTTGTTTCTTGCTACAACCCTAAAATTCGCAGGTAACATAGAGGACTTAAAGCTAGCATCACTGCAAATCAGAACCTTGTTTTGGTGAAAAGGGAGATTGGAAACAACATATTGAACTTGAGGCTCCTTATGTGGGACTTGTGTCTCTGCGATCCCCTCTGATTCATTCCACAAAGCTAGAGCTTGGGCAACGATAAACTTTGGGGAGGAAGAAACCTTCTCAAAGTTTCATTTGTTCTGAGCCTTCCAAATACCCCAACAATTATAGGTATTGAGATGGACAAATTCAGACAAACCTCTGCTGGTAAGGCCTTGATGAGTTTTGTCCCACCAAGCAATAAAATCTCCATTCATTAATCTCATTGGGTTACTAATGGGGGGGCAAACCAGGTAGCTCTAGCAACGCTGCACTCAAGATGAATGTTCTTCACCGACCCTCCATAGGTGAAACATCTAGGACACTCTACTTCTACGTTCAAGCCCCTCTTTTAAAGATTCATTTGGGTGGCACAACTTTATGGAGAAGCCTCCAGAGGAAGTGTTTTACCTTAGGGATAAGCTTAAGCTTCCACAAGTGATTCCAAAAGGGTTGGAGTTGTTTCGAGAGGATGCAGCAGGCCTAGCATTTTCTCTCAGCTTTAGACATTCTTTATAATCTGATTTAAGCGTATACTGATCATGCTTTACATGATGCCAAATCAAAGAATCCTCTAGGTTGGTTCTACTGATAGGGATACGAAGGATTGCTCAGCATCCTCGACACCAAAGATCTCTCTAATACTGCCCATATCCTAAGCTCCCCTGTCACTCTTTAAATCTGCCACTTTCCAATCTTTGAGGCCACTAGGACACGGGGTACAAGGTTTGAAGCCTCTGATATCAGGAATCCATCCATCAGACTAAACATTCACTCTACTTCCTGAACAATATTCCATCTCAACCCTTCCGCGAGGAGACTCCTGCCTTCCAAGATGCTAGCTACACTAGGCCTAGGAGGGTCTACTCCCTCTACCCACCTCCATTAAAAGAGACTCACCCTCAGTTATCAATCTCGTCAGTAACGGATTATTAAACAATTTAAAAACTTTAAACCCAATCCCACCCTCCTGCTTAGTACTTGTAACCATGTCCCATGCTACCCAGTGAATTTTTCTATTGTTGTTATTCTTTCCCCACCAAAACCTTATGATTTTCATCATGATTTTCTCCACCAAAGTGCTAGGAAGAGAAAAGCAGGTGCATACAATATGTAGAGAGAGCATATACGATATCCTTTATTAAAACTTCTTTACCTCCTTTAGACATCAAGCAATATTTACACCCCTGTGTTTCCTATATAACTCTTTGTTTGACATACTTGAGCAGCTCACATTTGGATCTACCCCACAATGACGGAATGGCTAAGTACTTCTCCTACTCTCATACTCTTTCATGTCCAATACACTTAGAATGGCAGTCTTTGTAGGAGATGGAGTGTGTTTGTTGAAAAAGACTTCAGATTTCTCAAAATTGATAAACTGAGTCGAGGCATAAGATTATTTTTCTACGATACTAAAAAGAACCACACATATTTTAGGAGCTTCTTTAAGGAATAGTAAGGCGTCGTCCATGAAAAGAAGGTGCGTAATTATGGGACAAGTCCTTTTAATTATGAGATCACTCAACTCGCCCGCTTCCTTTGTTTGACTCAACTTCAGGGGAAACGCTTCTTCCATGAGGATAAAAAGATAAAGGGATAGCGGATCCCCTTCTCTAAGACCTCTATTGGGATTCACCCTACACTTTCTTTGGCCATTGATGAAGACAGAATAAGAGACCATAAAGATGCACTGTAGTATCATAAGAATCCATTTATCACAGAATCCCATCTTCTCTAGAACCGCCTTCAAGAAACCCCACTTAACTTTATCATAAGATTTGTTCATGTCGAGTTTAACCGCTATAAAGTTATATATATTTTTTTTAGAGAAGTTCTGAGGAAGTGGAAGGTCACAAGAGCAATCAAGACATTGTCATGGATATGTCTTCCCAACATAAACACAGATTGCGACTGAGATATAAGAGAACTCAACACCCTTTTAAGTGTTGGAAAGGACTTTTGAAATAACCTTATATCCAAAGTTGTTGAGGCTAATGGGGCGGGAGTGACTCACTCTACAGAGATTGTCAACCTCGGGGATGAGAAAAACACATGGACGATATTTTTTATTTTTCCTTAAAAAAACTATAATATTATTAATAATAAAAATAATCACTTCTTATAATTCCCCTTGGCTAATCTAAGAAAGAACAATTATTAAAAAGAAATATTTGAGCAACATCTATCAAGAAAATAGAGTGCTCTAATAAAATAGATATTGTACCACCACTATTTTCACAAAAAAATAGGTACGGGTTTAATAAGGTATGCCAATCGGAAAATGACAATATGTTCAATATTTTACATAACATGTCTTAGGTGATCAGGTTACCTCTAGTGACTAAATGCAGGTATTTTTTATTTTGTGTGCATTAAATTAATGTTCTAGAGATATTTGTGAGAAGTAAATAGTACTCCAAGATACCTTGAGAATGTTAGGGCGCGCTTACTTCGAAGAATTTTCTATTTGAAAATTTGCCGATTTTCTGAAATTAGAGAATTTTCTTTTCCAATAGAAAACTGAAAAACGTATTTACTTCGCACTATTTTCCTGATGTGGAAAACTGAAAAACTGAAAAACGTATTTACTTCGCACTATTAGAGGAGTTTTTTATTTGCTGTTTAATTTGGTTTTGGTAGTGGATTTGGGATTAATTGATTTGGGTTTTTGCTGTGATGGAATTTGGAATTAATATCAATTGAGGCTAGGTAATTTGGTTTGTGATTGGATGAGGACAGTGTAGGGATCGATTTGGGACGATGGAGAAGAGAACATGAGCTAAGAAGAAGAAATTGGGTGAGGACAGTGTAGGGATCGATTTGGGACGATGGAGAAGAGAACGTGAGGGCAAAATTGGATTAATGAAAAATTCATTAATCCTTCAGTTAGAGAACCGAGTTTTCCAATTGACCTTGCGTTGGTTGGAAAACTAGAAAATAGCTTTTTTTGGTTCTCCAAATTTGTTCATCGATTTTCCAACGGAAAATTTTCGTTTTCAAATAGAAAACGAAAACTATGTCAAGTAAATACGTTTTTAGAAAAATTCTCCAGTTTTTGTAAACAGCCCTTTAGTGGTTCAAGAATAATCAGCCCTTTAGTGGTTCAAGAATAATAGTGAGCAGGGTTTGTAGGTTTGTAGGTTTATAGGTTTATAACCGGGTTAATGAGTAGCCTTGTAGGCTTCAATAGAATATTAAATCTTAACATTTACTCCATGAGCCTACTTTAATACATGTACTTGGAGTAAATGTTAAGCATAAAATAGATCAATGCGAAATTGATCAATATGGGATCATGGTTTGATTGTATTAAAGTAAGAATAATTTTGTTGTCTACTTAGAAGTGCGTCATTTATGCCACATAGCCTATGGTGTAATAAGATGATGATAGACCAATCACGGATCATGAAAATGTTAGATATACCATTTGATGCATGGGCTAATATGATAGATTGTTATCAATATGCACAAATTTTAAAATTGGATCTAATTGCTTCAATTTAAAAAATAGAGGGGTTTATTTGCTTCTATTAAGAAATAATGCTGTTAATCGGGAAGGAGTGAACAACACATGGATGATATTTGCGGTTTTTCTTAAAAAATATTTATAATATTATTAATAATATAAATAGTAACTTCTTATAACGGACAATGTTCCCTCTGGCTAATCTAAGAAAGAACAATCATTAGAAAGAAATATTTTAGCAACATTGACCAAGAAAAATAAAGTGCTCTAATAAAAAAAGATGTTATACCACCCTATTTTAATAAGAAATTAGGTAAGTGTTTAATAAGGTAAGATAATAGGACAGCGGCAATATGTCCAATATCTTAGTAAATAAGATATCTTAGCTGATTAAAATACCTGTAGTGAATAAATGCAGGTGATTGTTTGTTTGTGTGTATTAAGTTCATGTTCTAGAGATATACTTATGGGAAGTAAATAGTACACCCTTGGATGAGAATGTTAGACAGTGTTACACAACGCAAAATTTCTGTTTTGCAAAATTTTTAGTTTTTACAAAATAACAGAAAATTTTGTATATTTTTTGTTTTACAAAATGCATTTTTCAGCCTTAGAAAACTCAAAATCGTATTCACCTAACAATTATTTCTTATTTTTTTGAAAAACAAAAGCTACTATTTTTTTAAATCAATTTTATTTTAATTAAAAAATAATGCTAATATTTTTTTTTAAAAATAATAATAAACTAAATAGTAGCCTATTTTAAGTTTGTTAAAGATCAAATATAAATATGCTAAATATATTCATGTCTAAATTCAAAAGCACAAACCATTTAAGGGGAAAAAAGCAAATGCTATATTTGAAGTTTTGCAATTGCAAAAAGGTTTTTCATAATTAACACTACAAGTTTAGAAAAAATGTGAAAAATCCAGAAAAAATTGTAAAAATTCCGAAAAAATGTAAAAACTCTAAAACAAATAATTAATCTAAAAATCAGGAAAAAAATAAAAGAAATCTAAAAATAAATAATTAATATAAAAATCCAAAAAAATTTGTAAAAAATCCAAAAATAATTAATTAATCTAAAAATCCAAAAATAATGTAAAAATTCCACACAAAAAAACCATTCAAAGAAATGTAAAAATAACCAAAAAAAATTAATTAATCTAAAAATTCAGAAAAATTGTAGAAATCCAAAAGAAAATTAATTAATAAAAATATTCCAAAAAAATTGTAAAATACAGAAATTAATCTAAAAATTCAAAAAAATGTTAAAAATCCAAAAGAAAATTAATTAATCTAAAAATCCAAGAAATTGTAAAAAATTAATTAATTATAGATTTTTACATTTTTCTGGATTTTTATATTAATTAATTTTTTTTTTAAATTTTACATTTTTTTGTGAAATTTTCCATTTTTTTTGGATGTTTTACGATTATTTTTGGAATTTTTAGATTAATTAAATATGTTTTTGAAATTTTTATATATTGTTTCTGGATTTTTAGGTTAATTAATTTTTTTTGGATTTTTTATATTTTTTTTGGATTTTTTCTAAATTTTTTAATTAAAGTCAACTGTCAACACTAACGGTCTGTTAGTTTGACTAATAGAAACTACACTTTTGTCGTTGACCCTTGGTACATGGGAGATTGAATAGTGTTTTTAAAAGCCATGAAAGGTTTCTGTTTTTCGCGTTAGTACAGGGTTTTTTTACTGTATGGTATATCGAATTATCGACCGAACAAATGTTAATGTTTGTAATTCCAATGTTCCAAGATTATATTTTTATTTATTTAGTATTTATTAAACTAATGTTTGTATGTAATTCGATATTACCGTAATACCGTACCGAAATTATTGAGAGTATTGGTTAATTAATTTTCCAGTAAATATTGATCTAATTTTATTCGTATGAATTTAATTAGGAGTATTGATTAATTAAAACAATTGGAACATTGGAATCAATTTAACAGGATTAATTTTAGATAAATATCAAAAAATGTGTATCTTTAGCCATATGTATTCTTATTTGTTTAGAATGTATGAAATTATTTATTTTAAATCGAGTTTGTGTTTATTTCATAATGTAACTTTCGATAATAACATGATCAAAAATGTTATTCATTACAATGTTAAACATTGAGTTTTACTCGTATGATTTTAATTAGGAGTATTAGTTAGTTAAATATCAATTATGAAGTATTTTTAGCGTATCAATTTACATAAATTACAAGGGTAAATATATCTAAAATAACATTATATTTTTTTAGATTAATAATATAGATTTATTGAATTAGAATAAAAAAAAAATTGGAAAATGTTTGCAAAATAGCTGTAACAGCTTTTGCAAAATTTTCAGAAAAATTTGCGAACAGCCTCTTAGTGATCTCTCCTAAATAGTGCCTTCGGATATTATTAGGCATTTAAAGGAAGATTTTAGTTAAAATGGGACAAGTTTAAAAAAAATGAACGAATCGCAATTTTTAGATATTTGCCATTGAACTTTGAAAATGAAGTCCCAATTTTTTTCCTTTTTTTGATCAAATATTAACTCCCAATCTTGACATCAAAATAATCACAACAATTAAAAGAATTGCACCAAAAAAAAGCTAAAAATAAAAGCTAATTATAGTTAAATTCCTAATGTTATCTCACTGTGAAAAATAAAACAAATATCATTAAAATTCAAAGCCCCACCCAAAAAAAAGAAAATGACAGAAATGTAGCAGCAAGAACCCCCTTCTTCTTCTTCTTTTGATTTAATTCTAACCTCCAAATTTCCTCTTCTCCTTCTCCAATCCTTCAAGAAGATTTGCTAAAACCCTCATGGCTTTGATTTGACACTGCAAAGCCAAAATATAGTCAGCCGTTTCATCAAACAGCTTGTCTACACCAAGTGCTTCGCCTCCTGGTACTATCCTCTGCAATGCCACAACCTTCCTCTCCACATCCTCCTCCTCCTCATCACCGCCATTTTCCGATCCGATCTTCATTATTTCTTGCCGCTTTCTTCTGATCCCTGATCTTCTGCGCGCGGCGGTCATCACCCGTTTCCGGCGAGTAATCTTGGCCGGAACTTGGGTATTATTACTACCCATATCGCTCGAACCGCATCTTATCTTCCCGATTCTTGTTTCATTACTGTGAAATATGGGTATATCCACTTGATTAAACCCATCCTCCATGGAATAGATAAGAGAGGAAAAAGAAAAATAAACAGGGGAAGGAGGGGGGAGATGGAGGGGTTGTGGGGAACGGTGGTGCGTTATGTATGAGAAGAATGGGTTGTAATTGAATTATTATTATTATTATTAAATTCAATAGATGTCAATGCCAACGAAGCTGGACCCACCTTTCTTTTTCATTTTGGTATCACAAGGCTTTCTTTTGGATTTTAGTGGAAGGTGGAACTCACGCATCTCTAAGGGAGGCGCTTGTTGACAGATGGTGAACTATGACCCGTATCCGAATCCGAATCCAAGGAGGTAAATGATGAAACAATACGAATGAGATGAAACATTTTAATATGTTCTTCGAATTGTATCGAAAAATTAATGATACATAAATACACAAAAAGAAGATTTAATAGGAAACAAATGTAAAATAAATGAAACATTTTTATATAAAAAAATAGCGACCTTTTATTTACTTTATAGTTTATATAAAAGAGATCGAAGAAAATAACTTGATCAATAAAAATAAAACGCTTCCTAGGAATTTTTCAAATAGAACTCTAAATGATAACTATTCAATCACATTTTTTTAATTAGATAAATACTTCTTTTAAAGATATTTTTTAAACATTCAATCTTGTATGGTAATTAATTAAGCTTTTACAATTTTTATGTGAATATCTAAATCACTAACTTTTGCTTCTATTTTATATATATATATATATATATATATGTATATGTATATTTATCATATATTTTTAAGTATTAACCTACTCAATCACTAAAAAAATAAAATTTATAACGTTTATAAAAAAATGTGTGTTCATTTATATTCTAGTTAATTTCTTTTTATTTACTTTTTAAAGTGTAATTAACTTTTTCGGTTTCAAGATAGTAGGGGAAAACAAGCCCGACGCGCATGTGGGTGGCGGGTGATTTGCAGTGCAGGTCCATCCATGGGGCTAGGACGGAGGAGGAGGACCTTTGGCTGGGCCACAGCAAGCGGGCCGAAGGAGCACATGCGATCACATGATTTTCTTGAACCTAACACCGCCCATGTGCACTCTTTTTCCTTTGGCCTTTTTGGCATGGCTACCACGTGGCACTTTTACACTGGACCCACCTTGAGCCCCACAAAAGCCGACCCTAACGTCTCGCTCCTCCTATCCAAAATTGTTTGAACCGTAATGGAGGGGAATTTTTATTTTCCACCTTTTACTTCTTTTACTCATTAAATTAAACCAATTAAACAAATGATGTCACTATATTTGTTCATTTCGGCTCTATATTTTTTAACTTTGCAATATAAAAAAATCCAATTTGACATTTCTAATAGTTAAAATATTTTTAAAATAATGTATAAAAATCAGAGAAAAAATTAAAAAAATTGATAAAAATAATAGAAAATATATAAAAAAGGACACTAAATAAATAAATTGTAAATTATATAAACTATTTTTTCTTTTACATTGATGCCTTACCATATTTTTATATTTTTTCTATAACTTTTTTTAAAAAAATATTTTAACTACCAAAATTGTCTTTTCAATTTTATCAAGTTATATGATTTATATTATAAGTTTTAAAACTGTAGATGCGGAGTGAAAAAAATTAAAAATTTTAAAATTTAATGTAATTTTTCATTTGTATAACTTAGGGTTCTATGATAATTCAATAGTTTTATTTCTGTCATTTTAAGATATACAACTAGTTTTCAAGTAGATAATTGATCGTGATCACTGAAGAAACTTTCTTTTACATTTCTAAATGTATTATGGTATGTTGATGATGTATTTTTTTCTTAAATAGCCTACACCTAAAAGATTATTTGATTTAGAAAGGAAAAAATATGTTAAAAGAGTCACGATTTTAGAATCCGATTATATTTGAACGAATTAATCTACTCATGAAAAGGAAAAAGCATACTAGAATAGATGAAAAAAGAAAAACAAAATCAATATTGAGACAATTGACGAATTGGGATGGTCAAGTCATAATTTCACGAGAGATATTGAGATATCTAAATTGGATTTGAGTTGATTTTAGGCCATAAATTGGATTAGTATTAGTTTGGTTATCAGATTTGATGGATTTAAATAGTGGTAAAAACAAAGTAATTTTTTTTGGAAAATCACATAAGATAAATTATTATTTTTTTCATCTCTTTAGATATTCTCTATATACCTTATCGTGCAAAAAATTATTCTCATTCGAATATAGTTATGTAAAGTACGATTTTCTCCATTCCCTAGATTAGACATGAATTAAAAATAAATAAAATTCTTACCATATTTAACCACAATTAATATTTATTAGTAATATTAATAATTAATAAAAAATAACATGTGACCTCCTTTAACCCAAAGCCAAACAAACCCTAGTAAAAATTGACAAATACTCCCCTTTACTTAAAGAAAAGGTAATGCAGATAATAATAATAATAATTTTTCTGAGAACAGAATAAAGAGTAAAATGATGGGAGTGAACGGTGGTGCTTCCAAGAAGGGAACTGTGGGGTGTGGTGGCGGTATTAGTGGGTTGGGATTTGTGAGAGAGAGTGGGAGAGATTTGGTGTGTTGGCGTATGGGGCTCCATGTATCCCCCACCAAGCATCACTTTACTCAACTTCTTACTCTTACACCCGTACACCAAGCACCACGTTTGGGTACCCGCCTCTCTACCCTACATAATATGGGTATTTTATGGTTACGGATATAATGACGGAGATAGAGGGGTTTTTCTGTTCCACAACTCCTAATTATACTCGTAGGTGTGGGCACTCAATACCGGCTTTCTTACCTCACTATTTTTATATTTATATATAAGTCAAATAATGACTAAACTATTTTCTTTTTTTTCTTAATTTTTTCTTGATAAGAGCTTATTGGCTGTGTTATCAGAACTGGACTGGTCGGTCCCTGTAAAATTTTAAATTTTTGGTTTGATTTAGCTATCTAACCAGATATGCATACGAACCGAGTTCGACCGGTCGACCTAGTCGGTTCAACGTCAATCCGACTGGTTCAATGCTTCTTCTCCAAAATGGCGTCATTTTGGTTTTTTTGTTGGAAATTTTGATGAGTCGGCCCATTACAGGCATGGGTCGGGTCGTCAGAATATGAAAATTTACCGGTTTAATTCGGTTCAATTATCTAAGATTGAACGGTTTGATATGTGAACGGTTCAAAACGACCAGATAGGTCAATTCGGTCGAACCCAGTTAAACCCGGTCGAACCAGAAAATTTTCATTTTTAGTTCGGTGACTGGGCCGGTTCTGATAACTATGCTTATTGGGTTGTCTTTATCTCCATCGAGATTTTTTATGTACAAAGAATTTATTTTGTTACTAATATGATTTAACCTCTATCGTTTGTTAAATTTCTTGTTTCACCCTGATAGTATCATATATCGAGTCGATGTATACTATATATAATTAAGTAGTTAAGTATTAGTATTAACATAGAGTAAATGAAATATAAGTAATAAATGTAAATTATAAGTAGGTAAAATAGCTAACAAAAAATATGGATTATACCACAAATTTGACGTAATCTTGTTTAGGGAAAGGAAGAGAACTATTGTACCATTACCTTGAAATTTTGCTCATATTTTACTCGGTAGAAAAATACTCATTTAATTTTAATATTTATTAATTTTTTTAAAATACGGATACCTGTGAGTATACGTGCAAGGATAATTATCTCCCTTCATCTACCTCACGTGAATGTAGGAGCGGGGTGCAGGTATACCCAAAAAAAATACAAGTGCTCACCTGCTCTATATCTGCTCAATTGTTGATCATACTTCAACTTGTCCAAAGTATAGAAAATACATTTGAAGAGACCGAAAGAAAAATAAACATTGTACACTATTTCATTCAAGTTATATTATGTAGTGTATTTTCTTTTTAATCTATAAACAAATTGAAATAATTCATCTTGTCAAATTGAACAAATACATTATTATTTATATAATTTCATTATTAAAATATTTTATGGTAAGTAAAATACATTATGCTCTAATCCTTCATTGTTCACGAAGTGTACACAAGTAGTATAACATACTTCAAAATGCTCTAGTCACATACATCGTCATAGTTAATTGATGGAACCAAATTAGGGTTAGAGTTGTTGTAAAAAGTGAGAATATTACAAAGATTTTGGACGGTTTCTATTCTAATAATTTCTCATTATTACTCAAATCTTATTTTTATTATTTTTTTATGAGGAAATAATTAAATTTTGTTCCTTTCCTGACTTATTTGCTTATCCCTATCCGCATATACATGTTAAAAACTAAAAAAAAATAAACATACATACATATATTTGTACATCTTTATTTGTCACCTGATTTTAGTTCGAATACTTAGTTTGAGTCGTTCGGCTCAGATCGTTAACTTTTTCACCCAGTCACACCAGGAACTCATTTAACCAGGTACTCAATTGAACCGAATTGGTTAGGTTTAATGAATCGGTTCAAGTTTTTTAAATCGGATCGATTAAATTAAACGAGTTATTTTCGTAATTAAGTTTGATTTTTTTTATCAATTCATTTCTTGTGTTCCTTAATTTATTCCACCGCAAACAACCGAATATAAATTTATTTTTCTATGATTGAATAGTATTTTAATATTAAAGTATTTCACATTTATGTTTTTTCAAAAAAAAATTACATAAATTAAATATACTTAACTAATGTGATTGATATTAATTAACAATCTATCTAAAATATCATTTAATAATCACAAATACAAATATTCCATTTAGTGAATTCATTAATGATTAAAGGAGTATATTAATTAATTAGTTATTTTTTAAATTAAATATTATTATAGTAATTTAATTATTCTATATGGTGTTGATAATTTATATTTTTTTCTCTAAATAATGAAATTAGGTCAATTTGGATTGAGTTTTTTTTTTCCAGATTTTTCGCATCGGTTTAAACAGATTTATATTCAGATTGGTTCAATTAGGGTTATTTGGATATCCAATTGCTTTTAGATTGGATACCAATATTAAAAAAATCAATTCAGTTTCGGGTCAGGTTCTTTTTGTCCTTTTTCAGTTTAGGTATCAGATTTTTTGAATTGCTTCTCAATTGATTTGGTTCAGATTTTCGAGTTTTGTATTTTTTGCCCAAGCCATTGTTAATGGATATCCAATGAATATCCATTATGTGCGGATAACTGGTTGTGTGCCTACAGACACAATCTAGTCTAAAATGAATAGATATAAATAGGATATAATTTAGGTGAAAATAATTTAGGTGAATTAGGTAGATAATAAATCTGTTGACATCCGAAAAATTAGCTTTGAGAATTGATTTTAATGCTGATATTTGAATCAATTATACAAGAAAATATACCTTTTTTCCTTTTCTACTAAAATTTAATATATGTGTATGGTTGGATTCGAATTGGATTACTATAAATTGATATCTAATTTATTTAAAAATTATCTGACGGATTTATGGACAAAATTTTTAAAATCTAAATCCATATCCAGATTTTAACAATTTCAGAGTATTTATCGAATCTAACGAATATATCATTTAAAAAAAAAAATTAATTTTTTTTAATCTTAAAATAACTCTTCTTTTATATTCTACTATAAAAAATCCCAAAATAGTGAACTCGATTAATATAGTATATAGTTCAATTAAATATAACAATTGTTAGTAAAAAGTTTACAGAATTCTAAAATCTAAAATAAAAAGTAACATTTTTTCCAAAGAAAAATTATGATAAAAGAAATCAAGAAATATATGAATGAATGTATTTTGTTATAGCGAAGCTGCATTAATCCAAATCCCTTTGTTTTTTATGCATCTAAGTTGACTGGCTGTTAGTTGAACATCGATTACTAATTTGAATTATAAATAATTTGGATCTAATTAAATTTATGTGAATTGAATCAGAACTGAACCAATACTATTATCAAGTAAAAATAGTTCAAGAAACTACGAATTCGTACATGCTTTTATTTATTTAAGTATTATCAAGTAAAATAGTAAAAATAACTTTTTCCCTATCTCTGGAAAAGAAGCAAACCAAAACTGAAGGTGATGAGATTATACATGGGAAAGAACCAGTTATGATAAAGCATGGAAAAGTCAAACAACCACTACCATTGACACAAGCAGAGGTTTTACTGAATTACGTTTCGTTTGTTGAACGCTTGATAAATAGCCTGTCGAACTCGCCGCCTGCCAACAAGGAGCGTCTGTCTTGCTATGCTGATCGTTAAAGACTACACCTCCTTTGAATCCACCCCTAGTACATCCTTGTCATCCCGTATTGGACGGTTCCAACCTTTCTGTGAGGAGCCGCAGTAACAGCAGCTGCAGCTACACTACGAAGCCCTCCATACTGCTGAGTCTTGGCCTGCTGCAACAAGTTTGCGTCAATAGCAATCCGGTCGTCAACACATTCCACCTTGTTCACTCCAGCCCTGGTCATAAAAAATGGGTTGGAATCGATGTTTATAGCTACGTCTGGTGCAAATTTGGCAGCCATGCCACATTGCTGCACATGATTTTGTGACGACAAGTCCCTCTGAGCGTCCATGGTAGATCTTTCTTCTTTTCCCACGCTCGATGAGGAGTAACAATATGCAGCAGGGACAACAGCCTGAGGAGGAAAGACTGGGCCTCTGGCAATTGTTCTCGGGTCATAGGCATCTTTCAAGGTACCTGCATTCTCATATGGAAAAAGCGGCCCTACAACTTTTCCTGGTTTAGCTGCAGAAACGTTATTAGTAAGTCATTAGTTGACACATGAGGTAAAGGAAATCAATCAATAGATAACTGTAACACGAAGTACCCAGTGGAACTCTTTGTGGTGCCTGCGCTGTCCTAGATATGTTTCCAGCAACTGCTTCAGAGTCTCGGGAATTTTTCTTGTGCGCTTCCTCTTGAGTTTGCCGGTCTCTCATAGAATTAAGGCTTTGATGTTCTTTGGAGGGTATTGTGTTTGAATGCACCACTGTAGATCTGAAAATGTAATTGGTAGTGAAATTAATTCATGAGTTGGGGACAGCATTCAAAGTAATACTAAATGCTTCTAAAAAGAAAGTCAGAAAGGCGGATAAAACAAGAAATACCAGAGGAAAACAATCATCTAATAGGGGTTTTCAGTGCAAAACCAGGTAATATCTCCTTCAAACAGGAATAGTAACAGAAATAAGCAAACAACAAAACTTCCTTCAGCATAAAAGGACTGCACGCGTTTACCTAGGAAGAGAAACATGCTTTCTCTCAAGTTGAATCAATGGCCCATTTTTCCCACCATTCTCCTCAAGTTGTGCAAACTGCTTTCTGAATTGATCAACAGCACTGCAGACAAAATACACTTAAAAAATCAGGGCCTGGTGGAGGCAGTAAAGACAAACCTGTGTTAACTACCTAAAAACAAGTCAGAACCTTGGATAAAGAAAGTTGGTCCTCTCAGTTCCATTTGCATAGTCCTTCCGCAGTTGAGGATGGTATTCTAATATCTCCCGAAATATTAGCTCGCGTATGTCCTCCTTAGAAACCCTTCGCCTCTCGAACTCAAACTCCATCTTTGTTATTGGGTGGCAAGAAGGTTCCCTCTCAACTCTGGCCAGTCCCTTGAAGTACGGATCTGACAGTGCCTGAAAAACCAAACAACAGATTAGCCATAGTTGCAAATGGGCACGAGATACCACACCAAAGGAAACGCAAATATTGACCAGATAACAGTAGATTATATAGGAGGAAAAGCACAGAAGTTAAATTAAAACTATAGCAAGACCAACCTCTTCTGCAGTTGGCCGGTCTTTTGGATCAAAAGCTAGTAACCTCTCCAACAGACGTAGAGCCAAAGGATCTGCAGTTGGAAACTTTTGTGAAAATGACACTGGCTGTTTTTTCCTCATGCTAGTTAAGTACCTCCGTGCCTTATCATTCCGAACCTGGATTCATAAAAGAAAAATGTTGATGCAGGAATCTAAATATTGCACATTCATTTAATTTTTGCAGGCAGTTGTGCGTGAGGAGATCAAGATAGCATCAGGCAGGGTAGGGAAGCACCGCCACTGTTGAAATTCAGCTTAAGTAACAAATGCTATAAATGAATACACCAATCTTTTGGCGTACCCGAGAGATTGTATCTAATGAAGGTGTCCCGAGCAGATCTGTCATCAAGTCCAGCTGGTGAACAACATTTTTTCCAGGAAACAGTGGTTTCCCAGTTAGTACTTCAGCAAAGATGCAACCTATACTCCATATATCAATCGCAGGGGTATACTGCACCCATATACAGAAGAAAATTAGAACAGATGCGAAGATGGTTATTACTGAAGAAAGAGTAAGACATGCTTAATTAAGAACAAATGATAATTAGCGTGCCACAAGAACAGGACGACATAGATTACATGTCTTATAAACAACACCAGAAACCGTCTTTTTTTTTTCTTACATTACTATGCTTAACTCAAATGTGGTCTCGGAAATAACACCATGCTCAACTTACCGACTTAATGCAGTTTTTTCAATTGATAACATCTGTTTATGATTTTTATTGACGGGTATCTTGACATGCTGAACTAGATGGGATGGGATATAAACAGGCACGTAAAATAAATTTGGGCATCGTTTTGGATTAATGGGTGATGACAGATGACTAATTTGTAAACATCACCAGCAACCGCCAGTGGCAGGCTAGCAGCCACCAAAAAAGTAAAACAGAAAAGATGCTTTCCTCCCTTTCTACTCTGAAGTGTATGCCACAAATTAACTATTCAAAAACTGAGAGCTTTGAGATAATTACATATCCTAACCATTGGCACAAACATGGAATCAAATACATATACTAATAATATCTTTAAAAGAAGTCTTCTAAATGCTTTTGTTTATTCATTAAAATAAATAAATTCCTGTTTATATTGACAAAATTTATATGTAAGGGTATAATCTAAGAATATAACAGTCTACCTTAGCATGTTAAACAAGCCAAGCCTGAGATTAACTCATTTACTTAATGTAAGAGACCAGCTCAAGCAAAAGCAAGCCTAGCCCGAGCCTAATAGAAAATAAGTGAGTTGACTTTGATCATTCATCTAGAAGTGTCAGAATATGAAATTAGCTTAAGTTATCTACAGTTAGACAGGTCAATGGCATAACTCAGATTGGCCCATCACAAGCCCAGCTATGACAGTTTGTGAGACATCAACTTATAGAATTGATGCACTCAAGCCTAGAAGTACATTTTTTATCAGGCATCTGATGCTTCAATGAGTATACGTCCCAGACAAACATAGTGGCAGGAGAATTCATTATCACTTGATTCAATGCCTATGAAACCACTTGAAGACCAGCGCCATGAAAAGGAACTTGGTGGAATATTTCAACATTAAAGACTCAAGCATAAGGGTTTCAGCGTTGGTCTAGAAATAAAGTTTTGACAAGCATTTTCAATGGTGGACTTAAAAGGCTAATGCATTCCACACGTCCCTAAGAGCTCTCAGTTCTAAGCACCAAAATCCTAATTAATTGACAACCTTATACCATGGTAAAAATCAAAGTTCCAAAGGAATGATAACCAACTCTATGATTTACTTTAAATTTGAAATTATGACCAGAATCATATCCTAAAGACACCACAAAAAAGAGGGAAGAAACATACCTTAGAGAAAAATGATCCGCAAAGTTCAGGAGCTCTATACCATCTTGTGGCAACATAATCCTATAAACATTCAATAATAATTTCACAGTATAAGATTGACTTTAGTAGAGATAAAACAGTGACAATTGCAACATAAAGTAAAATCTGCGAGAATACACACCGTCCAGAATATTGTTGTTGGCGTATCATTGAAAGCAACTCTTGCTAACCCAAAATCACAGATTTTAAGTTTACAATTAGCATTTGCTAGTATATTCTTTGGTTTTAAATCCCGATGGTAAACGTTTGCTGCAGTAAAGAAAATGAGAAAGGTGCATATCATATTCTTCATAAAGATGCAAGAAAAATGATTTTGAGCAATAGAGTGAAGCTAAAAAGAGCAAGTATGATACAAGGAAAGCAGTTCAAACATAACAAGTATAATTAGAATTTTTACAGAAGAAAATTGTTAAGTTCGTAATTTGTTGCCTATAACTAAACCAATGGTATACAAAAACTTTCCCCTTCTTAAAGCAATGGAGAAATAAGCTACCTGTATGAATATACTTTAATGCACGAAGTAACTGGTAAAGAAAAAACTGATGGTGCTCCCGTGTCAAGTCATCATTGGCTTTGATTACTTGATGAAGGTCTGACTCCATGAGCTCAAAAACAACATAAATGTCTTTAAAATCCCTTCTTGAAGGAGGCAGCATAATGTGTTTAATTTCCACAATATCAGGATGCCTCAATAGTCTAAGTAGTTTTATCTCACGAAGGATGCGTGCAGCATCTGAAATGTGTTCGAAGATATCATGTATTTTCTTTATTGCCACTTTTTCGCCAGTGTGGGTGTCAATTGCTGAGCAAACAACTCCATAACTTCCTTTTCCTATAACTTCCTGAATTTTGTACCGACTGGCATCACCATATTCAGAGAAGAAGTCCACCTCTGGTGAATTCTGCAACAAAGGAAGCAAGTGACGCTATGATTAAATACTAGAAACAGAAGTCATATCTACAATAACCATAGAACATGGAAATTCATGTGTTGCAGAGGCAGCCATATTATTTTTCTTGCCTCTATAATCTTCTCCAAAATTCAACAATACAGAAATAGGTTGGCAATTAATCTCGAGATAAATTTGTTTACAATTGAATAAATCTGATATTTAAGAAAGCATATAGAAGTCCCTAAAGTAGTGGAAATTGTAACTTTAATGCCCTGGACCCTAAATTCCATTTTGTTTAGAAAATAGCTCTACAAGATCCAAACGTCCCTTTTTCTTTTAGCACTAACAAAGAGAATTAATAAGATGTTATCAAACGTGCGTGAAGCAAATGAAAAGAAAACATTGTGCAGAAATCCACAACAGTCCAAGTAACAGATGAATAGTGAAGAACACAAGAAATTTGCCAAGTTATCACAATTTCATATAACTTCAGTTCAGTTTTGTCAAAGAAGTCGTACTGGAAACTTACAATTCTACTTTTGAAGTAGAACCCCTCATTTCTACACAGAAACTATCAGCATAAAAAGAGAACCTTAAAAATAAATAGATAAATCAAGAAGTGGTGATTGGAAAATGAAATGATGAGGGGAAAATGAAAACTACTAATACCAATAACAACATGGGTATAGTAATAACTTGGTTCTTGGTTTTCATTGTACTGTACCCAGAAAAGGTACAAACAAACAGAAACGGGCTTTTGGAGAAGGAATTCACATTGAATGACACAGTTATACGGTAGGAAACCAACGCATGACTTGAATTAAAAGCCAAGCAGTTTTATAGACAAAAAATATGAATAGCATCGCACCATGAAGAAAATACCAAATGCATAGATTTTGAATAATAGTGAAAGAAAGGGCACCAAAGATTTGATCAAACAGCAAAGTAAGATGATTCACCTTCTTTCGGTGATCTTGCTGCATTGTTGTTTGATAAGATTTGCAGAAGCACAAGCTTTGAAACAAAGAACAAAGGGTGTTCAAACCAAATCAAGAGGCAGCTCCGAATCAGAAAAGCGTGAATGGGGAAAAAAACAATTAAATCAGAGAGAAGAGGCATGAAATGGGAGTGGGATCATCAACCACATTTCCCCCATCTACCTCTGCTCCTAATCACAAGTCCGCAATCCCACCTCAGTCTCCTCCTCAAATCTTTTCCCCAGCAATCAATCGCCACCGCCAATCCCCTCATACACTTCTCGTGCCCTTCCACTACCACCTCCGCCTTCGCGTTCAACAACACCACAGCAACAACCGCAGCTCCGGTTTCCTTCCTCTAAACACCAAAGGAAAAAGCTACCATAAAGGGAAATCACAACCACAACCACAACCACCACCGACACCGACAGCCAGGTCCTTATCAGAAATCAGTAAAACCATGGGTCGTGCAATTTCTAAAACTAACAAAACAAACAAACAATCAAATGGATAAATGCAAGAAAATGAATGAATAAGAACGACATGCCAACTGCTTTTTCCTTCCCCTTTCGCTCTCTTTTTCTTTAATTTTTGTATTTATTTGTTTTCAATTCAACCTTTTCCTGTGATTCGGGGTTGCGTACAGATCCAATCACAACAACAACAATTACAACAAAAATCAATGAAAAATAATAAAGAAGGGAAATGTGATTGAAGAGTGAAGGAATTGATTGATTGGGAGGTGTAGGTGATGGTTGTTGTTTTAGCTGTAAGATCTGTACACCGACACAGGCACAGGTGAAATGGAAAGGAAGATGGGAGGAAAGGAAGAGACGACAGATATAAAAAGAAAAGAAAACACTTAGAACATACCAAAATTATTTATTAAGTATCAAAATATATATATAATATACCAATACCACTCTACTCCTACTTGTTTCTTTATTTCTTTATGAATTTTGTTAAAGAATTTTTGTTATCACACATTTTTTAGTAGTATTTTAAATTATTATCACACATACTGATGAAGTGAATAATTTCGATTATATTTTTAATTTTTGATCAAACTATACTTATATTCGTTAATTAGTTTTACCATTTATAATTAAATATTTATATATAAATTATAATTGAGAATTGGACATCACGTGGTTAATTTCTATAATTAAAATAATTAAGTATAAGAGAGTAAAAATTATTAACTAATCATCTAAAAAAGATTAATACGATAACTATTTAGATTTTTTTTTGATAAATACGGATAGTAGAAAAACGGAGGTATTACATTCATTAATAAATTTAAATAAAAAAATATTTTTTTAATCTAAATTTTGATTGTGTTTTTAAGACAGTATAACTTTAGAAAAACTATTCTCGAGTATGATCGAATGAGAATAGACTCGTACCATAAGATAAGAGATAAAAAAGTAAATAATCATATTGTCAATACTTCCATTTATGTGACTTTATAAATACTTTAATAAAGTGTAATAATTATAATTATATATTTTTTTTAATTGAATTAATCTTTTATTGAAAAGGCAAATAAATATATCAGAAGAAACACAATTTTTTCAAAGAAATAAAAGGAAACTCAATTTTCAGTTTTTTTTTTTACAAAAATATAGTTGTAGTATTAATTATAATATGTATAAAAAAAATTAATATGCTGTTTTGGGTAAATTTTGTATTTTTGTATTTTGACTTTTTGGACGCGGTTACCGAGGGCATGAATCTAGGCAGCTTAGCTTCATTCCTGGTGTATATGTATCCACGTGTACATTGGAGGCGTTTTTATCATTTTTCCGTTGCTGCCACCTTATCCATAAAAGTGTCTGTTATGTTAGTATGTTCCACGTTTCGTATACGGAACTCTTACCGTATTCACTGTGAGACTCTAGGGTTATAATTGGAAATTTATGTTCCGGCCGGTGGAGTGGGAATTTTCAATTTTGGCAGTTGAGCTGTTTACTTTATACGCGTGACGTGTAATACTAGTACCCCCTAACAATTTCTTTTTATTTTATTTTATTTTATTTAGGTATTTTTGTTTATATATCACGGTTCAGGTCCTGATCGAGCTCCCGATAGATTTAGACTCTAACTTAAGAACCTATATAATTTATTATTCGAGCTCATTAAAAATTAGAATAAGTAATATTGTTGAGTATTTTAAAACAATTATTTTCTTTATGACTTTAAATCAAGACCTTAAAAAATATTGAAGTTGGTAGAATATAAAGTATATAATATTCATCTTTCAGCCAATTTATGTAATTAATTTTCTTTTGAAGTTTTGATTTATAAAAAAAAAAAAAAATTTGAAGTCGTGGGTTGGTGGTGCACCATTTATGCTCTATCAAGTATTCTCTCTACCCTTATAAATATAAAACTAGCTCATCCGAATATCATCAAGCTATTCGAATATTATCGAGCTATGAAAAGATGATTTGTTTATAGTAATTTTTTATTTTTCGTGTAGTAAATTGAAATATGTAATGATAATTATTGTCAATTCAAAATATTGATTACTAAATAAAAATAATAATATCAATAAATGTAAATGATTATATTTGTAGTTATAGAAATAAAGAGTTATTTTATATATAAATGAGTGCATCATCATAATAAAATATCTGTTGGTGATTAAATGCTAAATAAATAGTAAGACTTAAATCTATACCTATTAATAAATGAAAAAAATAAGACTTTATTTGATGGTGACTTTTTAGTCCTTTTGTTCTCCCGGTTGTCCTCTCTGCTCTTCTAATGGAGATCGCTTGCATAGACCAACACACAAAATAAACAAATTACAATCTGAAACACTAATTAGAGAAGTTAATATGACGGATGGATGGGTTTGTGTTTGTGTGCATATTGTTAAGTGTAAGTAAGCTACGCAATTTTAGGTTAGACGAGAATTAATATTCATCCTTTTGCACTATGATGAATGGGTAGAAAACTTACGAACTTCATACGACCCTTGATGTAAATACTAATAAAAGTTTTGAATTCGATATATTTTAAAGGCTTTATATTTTGACAAACAAGAGAAAATTACTTAATAACAACGAACTAACCTTACTAGCATTATTGTGTTGATCAACCTAGTTGTGTATTAATCAGGTGCCGAATCCGTTAAAAATAAATGCGATTACAACTTAACATCAAATAACAAAATAAATTATAAATAGTAGTAAGAGGTTTGATCTTCAAAGAAAATGACAAAATTTAAGTTTCCCAAGTATAACCAATTGTAACAAAAACAAAGTAAACAAAAGAAGTGTTTTCAAGATGCAATTGAGTAATGAATAAATAGCAAAACTGAATTGTAAATGTAACAAGTAATAAGATATGGTGTTAACATAAAGATAATAAAAATTCACAGTAAAAACTACTCAAAGTTATGATTCACAAATATTAATCATTGATACAAAGATATTCAAAACTTATTTTGCACGAAAACTATAGAAACCATATTCACTTTGACTTCCTATTTTTCTCCTATATCAAGTCACTTAAAGAGGCACTGTATTAAGGACCCTAATCACCTACCAACCCTAAGATTCACTTATACGATTTAACTAGCTAATTGATAAAAATAAGGAGAGACTTCCCTTGATAAAGGGAACGGTTCACTTGTCTCTTTAAGCCAAATTGCTCTCTTTCTTTAGTCTTAAAGAGCAAATCCTATGCTGAGATCGATCTAATTGTTTACTGTATCCTTTTAACTATGTAAACCCTAAGTTATCAAGAATAACTGCATCCATTCACGCTAAATTACTGTATCCTATTAGAATAAGGAAAATATAAAAAAAATCCAAATTTCTAAAATTATTACTACTCTTGGGTAGAATAGGTGAAAGGGTATTCAATGACCAGAATTAAACTAGGATTAAATACCATCTTTAACAAAAATTCAAAAAGAAAGCTTTCACATTACTGTTGTTCAAACGCCATCTTTGAGCTTTCTTGCGCTCCAATTGGCTTCAACTTGGGTCATCAATATCCTTTGAAGGATAATGATCAATCTTGATAGTTTCTCCTTCAAGATAGCTTCCTCAATCATCATCTACCTCGTAAACTCCTTGTAAATAAATACCGAGAGTGCTTCTTGAATCTTTTTACTCTTTGCTTGAGTCATTGATCCTTTGGAAAATAGAATGTCACTTGATGTATTTTTGTGAACACTCATTTTTACCCATCCAAATAATATATTCCTATTTTGGACCGAAACGCAGTTTCGACCACGTATCAAGCACCATTCTCAAGAGCCCCTTTGTCTATTATGATTGTGAAAACTTTACTCATTAAACCCCACTTACTCAAACACTTTTCTACTATTGCATCCCCCTTTGATTAGAAATTGGACAAAATTAATTATATTTTTGTGTAATTTTCAGTCACTTTTCTACTATTATTATCAATGAAATGAGTAGTGACACACTTGCAATTGATTCTTTGAATTGATGCCCATGTGTCAGTGATTTTTGAAACCCTCTGACAATTGGACACAAAAAATTGTTTCATAATTAATTTTTCATCCACAATTTTTTGAAAACAAACTCTAAAAATAGTAGTCTTAGAGGGTACTTTAAATCTTTGTTGTACAACTGGCGTAAATTTCCTAAACCCCTTCCCTCTATAAACCTAAAATGATACTCATCCTTTATAATCATATTACCTAAGGTCAACTTAGAAGTTTATTGATCGAATACCCAAGTAATTAAAGATGCAGATTCATTCTCAACTTGATATTTAAGTTCAGTCTGATTTGGATCACTTGTGTATGGTTTTTTTGTATAAATAATCACGTGACTACGTAAACCAAAGGTACCATGAGTAGGTACCTCCTTAGAACAGAAAATACATTTACCTACTAATTGTTAATTTTTGTGAAGTGTCTCAAAGTAAGAGACCTTGATGCTATCATCTTTCTAGGCTTTGGAACATTATGTTTAGTGTCCAAATTTGCAGGTTGCGTAGCAACTTCAATTTCAGTAGCTTGAGGTTGTGTAACATTCGCAGGAGGTTATGTTGAAACATCACTCACAACACCATAAGTGATGTTCGGTTAGTATATTTAAAAAAATAGAATATGCAAACGGTAGCCAGCAGCAATTACGAGAATACCGAACCTGCAAAATTCATTACCAGACCATATAAAACAAAAATTTGGTCGGTATTTGTTATACCGCAATAGGAAAAAAAAATTAAAAAAAGGAATAAACTTCGGTTCGGCACTACCCTATAAACTAGTAGTAATTGATTTGCAACGTGGCACCACATGAGAGGTCGGAGTTTATTCCCCCACACGGAATCTTAAAGGAATCTAAAGATATGCATCCAGATTTTTTGCCAACGAAGGTATGCGTCACTGGGAAAGGGGTAGGGCTTATCTGCATCCCCTCTCATTGGATGAAAGTTTTACTGCTTTCTGGTTCACCACCATCCAGTCGCATATCGCCACGTCACCGGTCAAGTGCCACATAATTGCTTGACTATTTTAATTATTTATTATTTTATTAATTAATATATTTTATAGTACTAATTCTTAGCAATTCTCCAGCAACTCTCTACTGAGTATTTATTTATTTGTATATTATTTTATTGAATTGAAGTGAAGTGAATTTCTTAATTATTTCTTCCGTCTGGTTTCCCGGCGAGGGATAAGGAAGGAGAAGAGTATAAGAAATAGATTCCTCAACTTCTACGAAACACTCTTTTTGCTTATTACCCTCTTCACAACACCAGAAATACCAGAACCAGAACAGAAAAGTTGATTTGGATTGTTTCAATCTCCTCCGTCTCTGCCATCGAGGTACTACTACTACTCTCGTCTTTTTTTCCTCTTTTTTTTTTTTTTTGAAATTTGATTGATTTATCTGTTAGGGATTGAGAATTTGAGACTGATGAAGCTGCTCACTTGCTCAAATTTTTGGTGTGTTTTGCGTTTCCAATTAGTCCCTTTCTTGCTGTTCTTCGGAAGATAAAGATAGTCCTTCTTATCATTCAACTGTGTTTTGGCTGGGTAATCACTGATCATTATTTATTTAGTTAGTAATGGTGTTCATTTGACTCTCTTTGAGCATGCTTAGTCAAACGCTGTGTGCTTACTGAATTCATGCTTGTGACGACTTTTGAAGACAAATTATTAGTTTTAATGGTTTTATTCAATTTCTTCGTGCTAGTTGGAAGGAGATTTAAATGGGGCAAGTTTCGAAGGACTCAGCATTGGGTATGCTTGCACCTGACTTTCTTTTTGTTCTTATTGTTCTTAACATGTCTGTGTGTTGAATTATCTACCTTTTTATTAATACTTAAGCAGGTGCATGGGGGATCTCACGCGGGGATCATGCATGTTTCTCATCTAATGATGGGAGCTTCTTTTCTACCTCGCTGCCTGTACTTCCACATGAAAAGCTTCTGCGTAAGTTCTTGCAATCAGCTTCACTGATTCGATTACTTGCAGATATTTTTTTAACTATTCGAACTTCTGTGTCCATGCAGAGAACTCTAATGGCTCAGAGAATTGTGGTCAATCTCTTGATGATGGCTTTCCTAACTTGGATAAACTTGAAGATGCTGAGCTGAGCACCATCGGAAATGTGCTTCCTGGTGATGAAGATGAGCTACTTGCTGGCATTACGGATGATTTCGACCTTAGTGGTTTGCGCAGTCAGTTGGATGACTTAGAAGAGTGTGATCTTTTTGGGCCGGGAGGCGGGATGGAGTTGGATTTTGAACAAGAGAGCCTTCGTACAAGTAGGTCAGAGCTAAATATATCTGATGGAATTACTGCAAATGGGATGGGTCATTTTGTGCACCCCAATGGTGTTGGAGCAGTAGTTGGGGAACATCCATATGGAGAACATCCTTCAAGAACACTTTTTGTTCGGAATATCAACAGTAATGTGGAGGACTCCGAATTAAGATCTATATTTGAGGTACACGTATGAAAAGCTATATTTTTTTTCCTTGTTTCAGTATCTCTTTTCAGTTCATTAAACTTGAGTTATGTGCTATTTGTCAAAAAATAGCTTTTCGCAGAGCATTACAAAAGAATCAATGGCTTTTGGTTGAAGCGGTATTTGCTTTGTAATGGTTGATGTTCTGTGTTTCTGTCTTTTGGTTTCATCTGTAGCATCTAGAAAACGTTTTCTATATGTATGCACAAGTGATAACTTCATGTGTTGGTGCACTTGCTTACTTTGAGACTTGTTCTATCTTGTAGCAATATGGGGATATCCGAACATTATACACTGCATGCAAGCATAGGGGCTTTGTGATG
This sequence comes from Viola odorata, assembly GCA_963691705.1. Lineage (NCBI taxonomy): Eukaryota > Viridiplantae > Streptophyta > Magnoliopsida > Malpighiales > Violaceae > Viola > Viola odorata. The sequence continues at coordinate 65,227,041 of OY829539.1, forward strand.
ATATCTTACTATGACATCCGAGATGCTCGAACTGCAATGCATGCTTTACAAAATAAGCCATTAAGGCGAAGGAAACTGGATATTCATTTTTCAATTCCCAAGGTTTAAATGGAATCTTTAGTCTCACATTTATTGACCTTCTTGATTTCTTTGCTACTGAACATTACCATGAAGGATTATTTGCTTGCATGTCCCAGGATAACCCTTCTGAGAAGGATACAAACCAAGGAACTCTTGTAGTGTTCAATTTGGATGCATCCGTCTCAAATGATGATCTTCGTCAAATATTTGGGGCTTATGGGGAGGTTAAAGAGGTAAGAGTTCAGCTCATTTTGTAAAAAAAATTCTTTTGTTTTTGGGCACTTTGGACATCACATACTATTTAATCTTTCTACAGAAGAAATGACCTCCCTGCATTTATTTTGCAGATAAGAGAAACACCACACAAGAGGCACCATAAGTTCATTGAATTTTATGATGTTAGAGCTGCAGAGGCAGCTCTCAGAGCACTAAATAAAAGTGACATAGCTGGAAAGCGCATTAAGCTTGAACCTAGCCGTCCTGGTGGAGCTCGCCGAAGGTAGGTATTTATTTGTCAGGATCAGTGTTAGGACACTTTGTGCGTAGGCATTATTGCCAACATTGATTCTTACTATCAAACTTCTTGATAAGTAATATGGAAAAATGGCCATTGGATCATGTTAGGAAAGTTATTCCTTGACCATTTCTATTTTCAAAAACTTTCCTCATAGTTTTCCCTATGCTTCCTATGAAATTTATTTCCGAAACCTCTTTATTACTTCCCTAACCATTCAATTGCAGTGACAATATTTTGATTCAGGGAAATATTAGTGTAATAGTGGCTCTGAGCAATGAAAATTGTGTGATTGCTTCAGTTCACAATGATGGAAAATGGGACGTCAATGGTGTGGATGAAACTTTAATGACTTTTTGAATGGGAGTATGTTATTCTTTGTAGATGCTTTTACTTTGATTCGGTTGCTGACAACAGGGTGTTTCTGTGATAAATTTAAGAATTTCACCATTTGAACATGTTATTTTCATCTTTGCTTGGACTCCTCCTGACTAGCATTCTGCTTGTTTAGTTCCTCTGCAATCATGGTTGCATCGGACGAGTTTTTCTTTGGCCATATTATCAGTGCATTCTTCGAGTATTTGTTATTCAACTTGCCTGTGATTGGACTTGATCCTCAGTTTGTAGTGTTAGTCGAGTTGACATTGCTTCTACTTACTTCTCGTAATAATTTGACAAACTTGGAACACATGTAGATTTTTTTGACTGCCCAGGGAATAAGTCATGATAAGACACAAACTTTTTTTTAGTTAAGCTTGTGCATAGTAGTCATATTCTTGAATCTATCTTGTTATGTTGAGGTATCTCAAGGATACCCATTCCCATTCTATTTTATCTTTCCTTTTATTTGAAAAAGAGAGGATATTCTTTGTTCCAGTACTTGTCAAAGTGGACACAGTGCTAATTTTGTATGCATGTAGCTTGGTGCAGCAGCAAAGCCAAGAGTTGGAGAATGATGAAACTCGAAGTTTTCGACATCAAGTGGCTTCACCAATGGGTAATTCTCCTCCAGGTGAAGTATATGCACTTCTAGAGCTTGTTTACGTTTTTCTAAAAGCTCCCATTTGACTGTGCTTCTCTCTATCGGTTCCTTAAGGAAATGCTTTTTGAGTTGACTTGATTCTTATCTTATTTCCTGCATAGGTACTTGGGCCCAATTCAGCAGCCCAGTTGAACATAGTCCATTGCTTTCTTTTAGCAAGTCCCCATTTCTTGCAACTATCAATTCTGTCAATGGAAATAGTTTGGCTGGGTTAGCTTCGATTCTACCACTTCGTGTGTCTAACCCTTCAAAGAATGCTCCTATTGGTAAGGACCAACGAATAGCTGTCCCTGATAATGATGCTTTTCAACATTCTCATTCCTTTCCTGACCAGAAACTAAGCACAAGTCCCGTCCCCATATCTTCTCTTTGGGAATCAAATTCCAACTCTTCTGGAATTGGAACATTATCTGCTCCTCAGTTTCTCTGGGGAAGCCCTTCTCCTCACTCTTCCAGTTCTTCTGGGGCAACATCCTTGGGACATGCTTTCACATCAACAGTACATACTCATTATGGCTCTTTGCTTGGTTCATACCACCATCACGTGGGATCTACTCCTTCTGGTGTTCCTTTTAACGGGCATTTTGGCTCACCAGAAACATCTTTCATGACTCCAGTTGCATATGGGGGCATGGGTTTGACCCAGAGCGCTGCAAGTTATACAAACATGGCTCCTCGTGCTGCTGTGAGTTCTGCCATTGGACATCCAGGATGGATGAATGAAAGAGGCTCACCTAGTTCCCAAATGATGTCATTGCCAAGAAAAACTCCTGTATACCCTGGAAATGGTTATCATTCAGTGCCACAGACGTACAGCTGGTTTGCTGAACAAAGTCCAAATCGACGAGTTGAGAACATTTGGCAGTTTCATCTTGATCTGGATAAAATCATTAGTGGGGAGGATACTAGAACTTCTTTAATGATTAAAAACATCCCTAATAAGTAAGTTCATTTATAAGTGCCTTGGAAATAATCGATATGTTCTTCAGCAGGTTGCGTGGTAGTTTTGACATTTTGTTTTATTGCTAGGTACACAGCAAAGATGCTGATGGCTGCTATTGATGAAAATCACTCTGGCACTTATGATTTTCTTTATCTGCTAATTGATTTTAAGGTAGTATAACTTTTGAAATCTAATTATTATTTAGAATGCTCTTGTTTCAGTATGTTAATGGTTTTTCTGGTTGCAGAATAGATGCAATCTGGGTTATGCCTTCATTAATATGGTGTCTCCTTCTCACATCATTCCCTTCTACAAGGTTCCTTAATCATTTCAACCATTGGTTATTGAATAATTTGTATTATTTTTTATGCTTCGTTTAGTTGCGACTGTATGCATATCACCTTTCTTTGCAATTTATCTGCGGTTGCGCTTTTCCCTAATGGAAAAAAAATATTAATCGAATAGTTAAAATGAGAACTGTGGGCTGTAGATTCTGTAAATTTCTGCTACACACTCAGGCAATATAAACATGTGCAGGAGTTTAATGGGAAAAAGTGGGAGAAGTTTAATAGCGAAAAAGTTGCTTCACTGGCATATGCAAGACTCCAAGGCAAGGCTGCCCTTGCTGCGCACTTTCAGAACTCAAGCTTAATGAATGAAGATAAACAATGCAGGCCAATTCTCTTCAAGTCCCAGGGCCAAGAGATTGATGATCAGGTGAAAGTATTGAACTTACGATGCCTTATCATGATGATTGAACCTGATTTTTTTTTTTACTTTCTCAATGTGGTTGAATGTTTAAGTACCGTGTGTGTGGTTTAAACTAGAAAGAGATGGATTTATGGTGGAATTTCATATTTCTAATTGGGTCGGGGGCTTAATGGAAGGAAATGATTTGGACAGAAAAGCATCGGCATTTCTCATGGGTCTTATAAGCTGAACACATCTTTGTTTTGATACCTAATCGTTTTGGAAAATTTAGAACTTGCACAAAAGCATGCTAGGTGCCCGTAATTTTATAGATTTTGGTTTCAAAACCTATCTATTGAAGTTGTTTTATAGATGCAGTTAATTTAACTTCTCATCATTGAAAACGTTTGTGGATCTTGCAGGAACATTTTCTATCTAGAAATGTAAACATTGTTATTCGTCAGCCAGACGGGTCTTATTCTGGGGATTGATTGGATAGCCCAAAGGGTAGTCCAGACGAGTAACCTGTGAAGAATTAACAGTGAAAGTCTTGCTCTCGACCTTTAGTTGCGGCTGGGAGTGCTAACCGTTATACAGCTGTTTCAAGTGTATAAAGTTGGAAGAGAAACAAAGTAACAGGTATGTGATTACTTGGTTGATAAGAGCAGTTTCCGCTTTTATGGTATGGATACTCCAAATGATTTCACAACAAGCAAAGAATAGAGCAACAAATTGTTAGTTATTGGAGGGAGAAGAATAAGGCTGTAGCATATTGCTGTGATGCAAAGTGTCTCTGCATCCGGTGCATTCGTCAGGAACTCGTAAGATTGCTTCTCCTGGTATGGACCCCCTTACCTGTTTATGGAGTCCATCCCTCAAGTCATGTAGTGTTGGATAACCTGGGATTAAGGGCTATTAGCAAAGAGAAATGTATAGAAAGGTAGAGGCTAATAGACTCTGTTGTCCGGTTCGTCCTTGATACTATGAAGTTTTAACTAAAAGCCTTGTAAATTTGGCAATGTATACGTGGTTGTATATATGGTATCTTTGTTTAGATCTGGTGCGTTTTATAATGTATTTCATTTAATTATACGAAGTGAGTTAATCATGTATTTTGCATTTTTTTTTTCTTTCTGCGAACAGGAGGATAAAAATAACTCTATGGTCTCATTTTTTATTATTTGTGTTGTAATTATTAAACAAGGAAAGAAGCATAAAGGCAGAGGTGCATATAAGAACACCATCATTACAATCACCACTTACCAAGCCAACTCACCCAACTTAAATTCCCAAACAATTCTCTCTTTACTTCTTTTTCAACCTTCTCCTCACCTTTTTCCCTCCTTTTTCCCCCTTCTGTTTTCCTTCTCTTTGCTTGCTTCCTCCCTCCTCCATATCTTCTTTGCTTTCAAGTCTCTCTCTCTCCCTCTACTGTCCTCTTTCAAACAGAGTCGTTGATGATTCTGCAATTTAAGATATCTTTGCTCTGTCTCTTCCAATAAAACAAGGCCTGCATAAACACATCAAACAAGAAGAAGAAGAAGAAGAAGAGGTTTCAGAGCCAATTAGGCACATGGGTGGCAAAGCTATCTGCTGTCCAATATTTTTCCTGTCTATTTTGTTTGGTATGGTTCTAAACCTTCTCTTTTTTCCTTTTTTACCCTATCAATTTTGCTTTGGGTTCGTCCGTTGGGGAAATCGGATGAAATTGGAACGATACAAAGAAGATTAGCATCTCCCCTACGCAACGATGACACGCACAAATCTTCCTTTGGCTTAAGTCAGTCACATCTCTACACCTTTTCCCCATACCCAGTTTCTTCAAATTGAGAAACTTTGGCTACTTTACATGGTGGCTATGGAATTTGCTACCTTTTTGCATGTGGGTATTGCCCTCTTTTTTGAAAAAAATTTGATGCTTCTTTGGTCAAATGTGTGAGTGATTCTTTTCAACAAATGGTAACTAGATATTTCAAGTGTTTCAATGATGATTCCCTTGTACAATTTCAAAAGCCTTTTTTTTTCCTCCCTTTTTTATGTCAATTATTGGATATGTTGGCACCATCATTTTTTTAAGTTTTTTTGATTATCCTCTCTATTTTTTTTTAGTCATAAGATTAATCTCGTTCGAACATTATTATCGGGAATAGTAGAGACTAGTGATACTTAAAAGATTCAAACTCCTTTTTTACAGGTTTAGGTTTTGCAAAGAGATCATTGGCTGGAATTGGAGACAATACCATATCCACTCACCAAAAGGATATTACAACTCCAATAACAACAGTTCCAACCATAACCCCTGCCAACCCAACACCTTCAAGTTTTGTCCCAGTTATGAACCCAAATTCCGATCCTGATGCTGTAACACCAATGGTGACTCCAGCAACAACAACAACACCACCAGCATCCACCGTCACGCCGGGGGCTAGTTGGTGCGTGGCTAGCCAAAGTTCATCAGTAACAGCAATACAGGTTGCGTTGGATTATGCTTGTGGATATGGAGGAGCTGATTGCTCTGCAATTCAACCCGGTGGAAGCTGTTACATGCCGAATTCAGTGCGCGATCATGCTTCGTATGCATTCAATAACTACTATCAGAAGAATCCAGTTCCAAGAAGCTGTAATTTTGGAGGAGCTGCTGTCACTACTAGCACTGATCCAAGTGAGTTCTTATCAGTGTCCCCTTCTCTTTTTATATATAATTCGTCTCGCGGGTGTTTTTGACACGTAATAAGTTTAATAACTACCTACTTAAAACACTTTACTCAATTTTAATATTCATAAGTAACAAAAATAATAACCCATATTTCCTTTTTTATATTCTTTGAAGCATAGTCCACTCTTATTAATGAATGAGAGACAAAGAGGTTCATTTGAAATAATAATGATTCTAATGCCTTCCAATACCTTTATTTGCCAAATGTATTGTTTCACCCTAATGTGTTCTTTATGGTAATTTTTTGACAAGAGGTGATGGCAAGCCACCATCTGTATTGTGTTTTATGAGTCGTTAATTACATTCTTAAATCTTATAAGGTGGAATCGTTGACGCCAGCGCCGGTAGTATGTTGGGCTTTTTGGCCCAACTACGCCGTAAACCCAACCATATTTCAAAAAGGAAAAGGAGAATCGTAGAGCCGTAGATTGTGGTTGACTTTCTGTTGACTTTTGGTTGGGTGGAATTTTAAAAAAAAATTGATTAAATTAGAAAAAAGTAGGTCAAATTAGGCAAATTGTCCGATCGGATTGGTCAATTTAGTTGATCGAGATATTTTTATTTTTACGGTATAAATATGCATTTCTTTTATTTTATTACACTCAGTATTCAATTCTGATTAACCTATTGAATTATTAACTCAAAAGCTCGAACAGTTTAATTTATCTCGTTCAGTTAATTTATTCATTTGTTTTCATAATATAATTCAGGTAGCGGGACATGTCACTTGCCATCCACTAGGTAATTTCTTAATCACTCTTTTAATTATTTTGTTTTAGTTTTTTTTTTGTTATGTGTGTACATTTTCGTGATTAATTAAGGATTAAATTGGTATTAATTTTGCAGCACAAGCACATCAGTGTTGGACACCACAAATTCAAATGGTGCATCTATTTTTGGTGGTGTTCCTTCAACCCCTCATGCCCCATCATCATCTGCAGTTACTAATGGCTCATCCCATAATTTCATCCCCATCACCACCTTTCTCATCATCTTTCTTTGGTCCGAGGATTCACGATAGCATTCTCAAGTCTCGTTTTTAAATTTTAGAGTAACAACTGTTTAAATTTTTTTAAAATAGTATCAGTTAAATTGATTTTCAAACTCTAACACAATGAGGTGTAGATTATAATCGGTACTCTTTCATCTCTCCGTATTAGTTGGGTGAAAATGTATGTATATAGGTATGAGAATTTAAGCTGAAGGAGTTGAAAAGTATCTGGTAACTTAGTATATTTATTAATATTATCTTCTTAGCCAATTGGACCATGAGTTATTCCCTTTTGGCTGTCCTTCATGGAAGACTCAGATTCTCCCCCATTATTCCGACCACTACTGTCAAAAACGACGACCAACACCGTAGACGACTACCATCCCGACCAAACCAACCCCAACCCCAGCTTCTCATCAAACTCTTCCATAATTCTTCGCCTCCTCTGCATCCTATCCATTGGGTCAATCTCCATTTGGGCAAATCACGAAGCATCAAAGGGCTTTGACATCAAAATCATCAACGACGCAAACGCCACGCCGTCCGGTAAGCGCTTCTCCCTCCTCTACATATCAGACGACAAAGCCTCCCGCATTCTCCTCAACACCAGCTCCTTCGTCCAAAACTTGCTTCACGACAAGAACCACGATCATGCTAAAAAAATCCAGCAAGTGACCCTCCACCTCACGACCCGGAACCCGCCGGGTCGCGTCACGGTTGACCGGAAACCCGGCAATGGGTTCGTCATCGGCATGAACCCGGAAGTAATTGCAAGTGATAGTGATGGATCTGCGGTTGTGTCGATGATCTTGCAAGGCATGGCGCGAGTGTGGCTGTGGGGTGATTCTGGGTTCTCCAGAGCGCCTTCGTGGGTAATCGACGGGATGGTGGAGGGCATAAATTGGTTGGCGGGTTTTGGCCCGATTGGGAAGGATTTGGGTGGGGATTCCATTTGCCGGCGGCGGCGGGATTATAACAGAGACGCGAAGGCAGTGGCGGAGATTTTGTATTATGGGGAGAGGAATGAGGAAGGATTCTTGCGGAGACTGGATCGAGGGCAGAGAGATGGGTGGTGCGTTGATGATCGGACGGTGGAGGATGCGTTGCGTGGGTGGGCCGAGAATGTGTGCGATTCGTATAAGATCTCGTCCCGATATTTCGCAAGTCATTAACGGGAGTTTGGAACTTTTTTGTGTGTGGATGATTTGGAGATGGACAATTGGCAAATTGCACATGGTATTTGGTGTGGCAGATAAGGATTCTTTTGTTTGTCTGGATGATGTTTCATGTTAACCAGTGGCTCACTTAGTTTTTGAATTTTTTTTTGATATGTATTAAAAATACTAAAATCTTTTATATTTAAAACTTCAAATATAAATCTCATAGTTTGCTAAAAAATATTCCGGAGTTTTGTATTTTTTTTAATATTCTTTTATATTAAAAACTTTTATAAGGTTAAAAAATACTAAAAGAAATTATATTTAAAACTTAAAGTATAAATCTCATAGTTTACTAAATTATCCTGGAGTTTTGTATTCTTTTTTTTATATTTTATTTATTTATTTGAAATTTAAAACTATTTATTTATAGAATGTTAATATGTTTATATAATGTCATATTTTTTGGTAAATTTAAAAATGAATTAAAAAATATATAAAATTATTTAATATTAATAATTAATTCAACTACGGTTGAACTTCTAAACTTTAGACCTTTTGGTTCTCCGATTCAATCTCTCAATTCAGTTTTTAAAACCTTCATAAAAGCACTCCATACAAAATATTATTTTCTCTTTTTCTAATGTAATTCAATATGCTTACAGTAATTATATTTATATATAAGAACAACATATATATCACGAATTAGATTAGACAAAATTTATTCTTACTTTTTGTACATGATAGATTAAGAAAAAAAAAATTTAATGTGTATATTTTTACCACAACAATATATGGGTTTTCTTGATGTTTCATGATTTTTGAAATATGGGTTTTCTTGATTTAATGTGGTGTACAGTAAAACCATTAAAAAGCACGATACTCTTTTACTTCAAAATCTCTCTATAAATTTTTAGAAATAAAATCTAAAATTTTAGAATTCAATTATCAATTCTTTTTGGAGTGGAATTTTAATTTGGGGCCTTCCACTCCAGCATTGTTCTCAAATCTAACATATTTCCTTGTGTGGAAATGCAAGCAGCTAGTGAAGTTACTAGCATCCTCTACGACTAATAGCATGGTGCAGCTCACGAAAATGCGGATAAAAGAATGTGATTTGTTGGCGGAGATTGTAGCTAGTGATCATGGAGATCGTTCCTCCCAAATTGAGGACATTGTTTTTCCCCAGATGGTTTTCTGCCCCAGCTCGAGGAGAAGTTACAAGCATTAATATTGAAGACATTGTTTTTCCTAAATTGGAAAGACTAACACTCCAATCTTTGACAAGCCTTACCAGTTCTTGTTCCGCAACAAATTGCAACTTTAAGTTCCCATCTTTGGTTTACGTAATTGTAGCGGAATGTCCTAAGATGGAGTTCTTTTGTCAAGGGGTCTTGATCACACCAAAAGTAATGAGGGTTTGGGTCAAGAAAGATTATGAGAAGCAAGATGAAGGGCATTGGAATGGAAACCTTAATTCCACCATGAGACAGTTGTACAAAGAACGGTTAAGTATTGATTCTGAAGAATAAGTAGTTTGGACTAAGCTAATTAAGGAAGTTATTCAAAGACACGACATGTCGTCTACATCGCTGTGGATAACGGAACGTTATTACTAGATTCTGTTATGGTCATAGTGCCGACTCAGTAGCCCATTTTCCTCTTCCTTAGTCGAATTTGATTAACATTACATCTTTTTTAGACTAAAAGACAAAAACAAAAGTGACAAAATTAAAAGATCTTTATTAGTCTTCTATCAAATCTCATCTTGAAGCTCCATTTACATTTCCTCCTCTTCCTTGGATATAGGGGTGAAAATGGGCAGGTTCGGTTTGGTTTTTGGGCTAAAATTGGATCGGATTGGAAAATTTTAATTTTAGTGGTACTAGAACCGGACTGAACCTGAATTTCCAATTCTTTCTGATTTTTTTAATTTTTTTTTAAAACGATGTTGTTTAATTGTTAAATACGCTGTTTAGTTGTAAAAAAATTAGAACTTTTATTTAATTTTAAAATAAAAAAGGAAAAATGATTATTGTACGAATGTTGCGTGTTTCTCTTTTTTATTATAAGCTGGTTTGATCAATTACCTCTTCAAACTTAAAGTAATTAACAACTCTGCTTTAAAATCAAGAACATTGCCAGCAAATTACTTTGTAAAATATGAAATGGCTAGAAATCCTCTCGCTAACAATTTTATATAAACAAAATAAAAATCTAAATAAAGTTTTATTGAGTTTGTTACCAGGAGGGGGAATTTTCTGGAAAATATTAAAATAAAAAGCCACTGCTCAGATAATAACAATAATTTTTTTAAATTTTTTTTAAGGGAATAATAATATATTTTCAATCCTTAGTGGACGTAATATATACTAATAGTATTTATAAATAGGAATAAGACCATAATAATATAAAATATTTACAGAATGTTAAATACACTTTCTATTTTCGAAAAAATTAAATAAAAATATGAAGGAATGTGTTGTCATTTTCTATAGTATATAAAGTGTTTGCAGAAATAAAATTTGGGTAAAGGCTTAGCCCATTGAGAAAGTAACGGGAGCCCAAAGTTTTTAGGCCCACAAAAGGTCCGTATATCCATCAAAAAGTTCAGCCCAGAATCTTTGCCTAGCTCAATTTCAGAATGTTTTTGAGTTATTTCCCTTCAAAATGACACCGTTTCGAAGAAAAAAAACTGATTTTTTTTTTTTTTTGAATAAGGAGATTCAAACCCCTTCCTTGTAGAGAGGAAGATAAAGATTAAGCCACCAAAACAAAGCTAAACTTTAATAGTTAATATATATATATATATAAATTTGGTTCAAACAGTTCTATGCTTCAGTTTACAGGTTTTATATTCGAAAAATCTGACCGAACTATAAATTTACCGTTCTATTGGAATAGAACTGGACCGAAACGGAAAGTTAACATTTGGTTCGCTTCGATTCAAAATTTTCCAGTTTTGGTTCGATTTTTGGATCGGACCGGTTTTCTTACGTGGATGATCTTTACCACCTTGTATCCATCCCATCCATTTTGAGACTAGTAACATATTATTTCTTAAGTTTTGATCAATTTTTGTGAGGTGATCGGTTTTTGGGATTAAGTGATCTAAATTGGTGTCCGATTATCCGTTGGTACATTCGTCATTAGTAAAACAATAAAAGATTTGAATCGATATCTTAGTTTTACAGAGAAAGTAATTTCCTTGAATAATTTTGTCACATTTACTAATTTTCTTAATTATAAATTTATAATTGTGTCATGAATATTAATTATTTACAACATAATTAACAAACTTTCTTATGCGGTGACTGTCGGTAGAGATGAGAATTTACTGTATCTGCCGAATGTAGATTAGGAATTATAAATTTAGGGCTAAAATAGTCAATTTAAATTAAAATATGTACAATAATTCTATTACAAAACAATATTTTATAAATAGAACATTTTTAAAATTTATTATAACTGTACTTTACTACCAAACATTCTTCAAAATTCTCCCACGTAATCACATTCCTCGTACTAAAAGTTAAAAAAATAATCCTCAATAATAATAAATAAAAAGCCAAATGTTGCTTGAAAGAATTTGTTCCTTTTCTCTTTTATGATCTGGTACGTACGATCCCGTCATTTCCAGCAAGCATCAAATACTTATCCTTCCTCGTCAAATTCGTGCACTCAAATCCTAATGCATCGCCCAACTGTCTCTGTATATAGTTCGCCACGTCACAGCTGGACTTTCCGCCCGCACACGTCAGCTCTCTAGGCAGCTTATCCAGGATCCGGATATGGTACTCGGGTCTTGGGTTCATCAGGAAAAAAATCGGGTCCAAACACTTGAACCCGCTTGCGGTGGTCCCGTAAAACATGCTCACGCGCGCGTCCATCGCCACGGGGACAATCTCATCCGCCAGCTCAGCAAACAGTGAGCTGAACCGCAAAAGATACGGTTCCCTACACGTGGTCCCTTCCGGGCAGACGATTAAATCCCCCTCGGTCAGGAGTCGTTGCATGGTCTCCCCGTCCGTATTTCTTTCCCGGGTCAGCCTGACCGTCGGGATAGGGGCGATGATCTCGGACATTTTGCTGAGGCTGTAGGTGACCGCGGTCAGGGACTTGGCCAGCGCGGTTGTGAGAAAAACCGGGTCGAGTAGGGTTCGGTGGTTGCACACGTAGAGTACTCCTCCACCGGAACCAGAACCCGAACCGGACGATACGGTTCTTTTGTAGGGTGGGTGGCCTTTGAGGGTGATGATTACGCCACTCAATGTACCTAAAAATAGGGATAGTTTGTAGGGTAGGATGACGCCGATGGAGAGCCTGAAGATGACTAGGGGTATGGCGAGTGGGATCCATAGGAACATTGAAAGTGAGGCGAGAGGGGTTGGGAGGAAAGCGAGCCTGCCGTCATGGAAAACAAGAGGTTTAGGGTACATGTCTCTGGTCATTGCTACTGCTTCGTCGTTTACTTCTTCTTCGGTGTCGTTTAGTACATAAGCTGCCTGAATTTTGACCAAAAACAAAAACCAACGAATTTATTACTCGAACAACTAATAGTACAAAATAACAGAAAATAACATGTCTCTTGCCCTGTTTTGTCTACCTACTGCTAATAAATCGTTTCATTAATTCCTACCGAGGGTTGGTTAAACAACACTGTCTCCTCTCTGTCCCTCTTCCCAACCCGTCTATCTTGAAAGTAAACAATGTGGTCATCAAAATTAATGATGGAATCAATTACATAAATATGAGATTTATGCGAGAACTATCGTGAATTGTATTAGGTAATTTTATTATTAATGTAGGTGAGTGAATGAAATTATATGGTACATTGTATAATTGATACAATACATAGATAAATTTATTAAAAAGTCAAGTGAGACAATTTTGTCTTTTTAGATCTTAAAAGATCATACCCAACCATATTTATATACACTTTACCAATTTTATAGAATTTTAGTTAAAATCCAATCATTGTAATGCCTAACGTGGATGTAGTCCTACCAGAAATAAATTTTTTTTTTTTGGAGTGTGTACTACCCAAAATGGAAAAGGTTAGGTAGGATTTAATATCATGCATGATGCATCAAATAAAATAAAAAGAGTAATAAATAGCCAATCCCTGAACTATCATTAATTTACAAAAGAACCCATCACTTATGACAGTCTTAATTTGATATATATATATATATATATATATATATATATATATATATATATATATATATATATATATATATTTTGTTTAAATCGCTTCTTAATCATGTGTTATTTAAACATTAACATCTCATTTGAACAACTTATTGGTACTAGATAATCCTATTTAAACACTAAAATCTCCATATTACAACAAAAATAGTACATAAGCTTAAATCAAAGTTTTCGTTATTAAAGAGTTCTTTTATAAGTTCGGACAGTTCATAGAACTACCTACTTATTTCTCTAAAAATAAACTTAGTATGTATGTTCCTGATTTATTATTTCAAAATTTTGAATGACATTAAAAAAAATAACATCAACATAGTAAAAAAGAAAAATGTGGGAATTAATTACTAGTAGATTACCTCGCATAAGGATAAGAAGAGTTGGTCGTCACGGATTCCTGAATTTCCAAGCCCGACAACAACGTGGGATATCTGGTCGCCAAAATGATCTAGAAGTGCTTTGTGCTTCACAACCAAACCCGACCCGGAAACCAAACCGGTAAAGTAACCCCTAACAGAGGTCAACTCTGTCCCCACCACACGGTCAACGCTCAAATACTCCTTCAAGAACCCTTCCACCATCACACGTGGCACCCTCGTAAATACAACAACACTACTAGACCTGGACCCACCAACGACCACCTCACACGCGCGCGCGTGCAGATTCTCCAGATAAAACTTGGGTAGCACGGCCCTCCCCACACTCTGTACCTCCTTTACGTTCAGCCCACAGAAAGTTACAAAAATCATCACTTTCAATTTCCATTCTTCCTTCAAGAGACACAAGATTGGGTAGAGGAATAGCAGCAAGAACGCTCTGATGATGCTCCCGCCTTCGAACGCCACGAGCATGAAGTAAGGGAAGAAGGAGCCATGGGTTCTTGTTTTTCTCAGCAAGAATCCTTGGATGTCACAAACTAATGTTGTCTGGTTATTGTGAGAGAAATTACCTGTACTAAACTTGTTTATTTCAGGAAAAGAAAGAGAATGTGGGTTTTCTTTTTCTTGTTCTTGTTCTTGTTGTTGTTGTTGTTGCTGGTGTTGTGAATGATTATGAGATTGGTATTGGATTTGAGAAGATTTTAGAGATGGGTTCTTGAAAAACAGGGCAAGAGTTGTGGTTTTCATCTTGGAAGCTGCTCTGTAGAACGAGGTCGCTAGAAATTGGTACAGAACCCATTCTACGAGCTTGAGCAGAACTATAGGAAAAACCATAGCTATAACTAGTTAATTTCTTGTCTTTGGTTTTGGGTTTTGGTTTCTGGTTTCTGGTTGTGATGTGAAGGGTGAAGATGAAGAAGAGAGGAAAGCAGAGAATATTTATAGGGATATCTCTAATGGAAAGAGAGGGCTCACATGATTTGGGTTTGGTTGGCCACAACGCTAGCATTAATTTCTCTCTTATCAAACTTTTTCTTTTAATACTTTTTTACTCAATTAATTTCTGCATTTATTTTGTGTAAACGTATAATTATGATTTATGAGGAAATGCTAGTGTTGTGTATTTGGGCATCAGTTTTTTTCTAGAATAAAAAAGCTGTTCTCATCTTGCTTCTTCTGTTTTGCATATCATACTATTTTTCTTTCATAGGCTGCTTGGTAGGTTGTTTTGTTGGTGACCGTCTTCGCCTTTTCTGGCTTTTTCTTTCTTCTGTTCATACTAAATTCATTGATTGATTGATTTTACTTGAAAAAATGTTTCTTTTCTATCTAAACACTAGTTACTTAGCGCGTGTCTCTTTTGTCAATAGTTTTCGTGTTTTTATTTTTTATTTTTTATAGATTAAAAATTAGTTTCTTTTCTATTTTTTTTAGACTAAATTATTATTTTAAATTTATTTATTATTTAAAAAATTAATTAATAAAACCAGAGGCATATTTTGTTGATGAGGGGGGGAGGGGGAGGCAGTGCATTTAATGTACCATTTAGGCATTGAAGAGTGTGCAATTTTTAATTCTCAATGAGAGTATAGACCTGAATGTGAACAGGCTGTACTATAGAAACGCGGCCGTATCATGAATTCAGTAAGGGGAATTCACAACAGAGGAGAGGCTGCAATTCTTAATTATCCATCTGAAATCCCCAGTTAGATGACCCATACCCATCTGATCATTTGACTTTCTTTAATTTCCTCTCTTGCAGTTGCAGCGCAAAATCAGAGTCAAAATCTGACTGTAAATTTTCAACAACTTTGCACCTTTTGACTTTTTCTTTCTTTCTAGCTAATGGGTGGTTGAGATCTCAGCAATATTTTCACCAAAATTTTAAAAATATTTTGTTTTACAATTTCCAAGAAGTTAATTGAAACCCATGTTATGTTGCCACTTGCTTACTTAGCCTTAAATGGGTTCCTTTGTATACATCTCTTTTGGAGTACGGTGATAATTCTCTAATTTTTTGTTCAAGAGGATCAATTTTTAATCAGATAGTGTCTACATTTTTAAGGTCGATACTAGCGATCGATTGATCGAGGTCCTTTTCGCACGTATTGTGTGGCATCTACAATACCCCTCAGTTTGTAAAAAAATAAAATAAAAAAATGGGAGTGTGTACGTGGATGGTTACTGCTCAGAAATATTGATCTGTAATTGGATCTGTTAGAGAAGGCATGGGATTAGGGATATTGACTTGTCAACTTTTAGTTGATGTGGTAGTGATTCTAGTGAAAGTATTATAGTTGGTAGGTAGTTATTAATTAAGGGTCACGAAATTTGAAACGGATGCATGCTTTCATAATGTTTGCATATCATTTGCATTCCACTTACTTATTCATAAATTTCTAATCTCATGCTTCCCCCATTCTCTCTTGTGTATTATTTGTCATGCAATTAATCAATCACACACAACAAGCTTATGCTAATTTATTTATGTTTTAATCATACACAACAAGCTTACTGCTTTGCTGTCTGACTGCTATTTTATTTAATTTTTTTTAAACTGTATAATTTATATAGATGCGTCAATTAATTAAAATCAGAGGAAGTATTTAGCGACAGTAGACAAGACACAATTACAGCACTGGCTTAAATTTTGACCACAGAAGCATTGCACAGCGAACAGCCAAGAATTGATGGGCGGCCATTAATTAAAGTAGAAGAAAGGATATAAGAGAAAGTAAGCACCTTTCCTAGCCTGGAGCAGATTCCTACCAGTAGAAGCATCCCATCCGGATCCGAGCCAAAACAACAACCATAAGCACAAAGGCATTAAAGAATTTCTTGGCAAATTAAATTGAAAACATGAAATTCAAGAAGTCATTAAACATTTGTTGGGCTCCAAACAGCCCACTCGTTGCTTGATTCTACACAATCTATGAGTTCATTATGATCTTCTACCGGCATAAGCTCGGTTTGAAGTTCATTGATCTCCTCAGGATCATCCTTGTAAAATTTTGAAGTAAACAACAGACAATGATTATACATCATTGAGTCTTTACGGGGTAAAATGGCACACACGTCAGAATTGCCCAAAATAGCATTCTATTATATTCCTAGCTGAAGAAAACCGCGAGACCATTCTTGTATATGATATCTAGTCCCTCTATATGGAGCAAGAAAACCTCTTCCATTTGTATAACCGGCATCCACTAGATAATAGGTTCCAGCTCCTAATTAAGCTTCCATCACGATCTGGAGCATGGACCATGACATCCACATAACACATTTTTGGTAGTGTATATGACTGGATCAAAGGATGAATAAAAGGATTCCCATGTGGAGTTACTGATTGTATTAAACTCTAGACAACAGGGTGACTTTGATACCTTTTCTTTTATTATGGTCACATCTTGCTCACCTTTTTTTAATATATCAATGCAAATTCTTAAATAAAAATAAAAATAAAAATAAATGTTATTCTTGACCCATATACATGTCGTACGTTAAAAAATAAATAGATCTAGACTTTTTAAATTATTCAGTCTAATAAAAATCGAATCAATAATGTATCTATAAATAAAAGTGTCAAACCACTTTAAGTTAGGGATGATAGTGGATTGGATAATAATGGATATTCATACCAATCATATTCATTAATTATCCATTTATAGTATCCATTGGTAAATGAAATGAATATGGATATAATACATAGTCTTGCAAAAAAAAAATTAAAAAAATTAAAAAATAATAATTGTATAGTAATTAGCAAACTAGCCAAACAACGTAGTTTTGGTAAAAGTGACAATCCTTCCAACCCTACATACATTCTATTGTCCTAAACCAGCAACAGTTCATTCCCTTCCTGAAAATTCAAGCCCATCAATCCAACATCATTGGCAGCCACCACGCCGCCCCTCATCACTAGCGACCGAGCCGAGGCAATCGCCAACCACCTCGTCCCCTTCATTGGCCAAAAGACCTTCTTCTCAGCAACAAAATTCCAATCTAACGCCGCCACTCCTCATTGTGCTGACATTCTTGAGGTGCCATATTCTATCTTTCCTTTATTGGTTATGTTTTTTTTTGTTTTTGTTAAGGTGAATGCTGATTTGTTTATTATGAAAATAAGTTTGGTGAAAGAAATGAAAATTGATAACGGCACAATGATTTTTTCCTCTTGTGTAACTTTTATGGTTATTTTTGGTATAAATGCTAAGTCTTTTCATCGATGAAATAAGTATGGTGAAAGAAATGGAAAGTTCATTTGAGAACCTTTTTTCTCTTACGCGATTTTCACTGATTCAGTCCAATCCATGATGCATTCACGTTCTTGGTCTTATCTTGTTACCTACTGTATTGAAATTTATTTCTATTAAAGGTTGTTTAAGAATTGTAGTCATTTTTGTTTAAGTCATCTGTATGTGTAGTACCTTCTATTTGGAGTGTTGCTAGAATTTCTGTATAATTTATGTTAACATTGTGCCTTTAGATTGCTAAAATTGCAATCTCTTTTATGTGGTTTGGACTTTACTGTTATGGAGCTAGTCTTGTCTATAATTCATACGTGATTGGAATCATTAGGTATGGTATTGCCAATTTGGATATGAAATCTAGTACCAATTTAGTAAAATTCACATTTTAAATTTTTTACATTTCTAACCCAAATCTCTTTTTAGATGTCGTCACCTATTGAAAGAAACTCCATTAATGCACAAACTGGTGACAATCATCGAGTTGGGAATCAAAATGTTACGGCTGCCATTTTTGAAACTCCAACATCTACCCAATCAAACTCAGTTGTGGTGAGTCATAGTAATAAACACAAGAAAATTAGTGCAGCTTGGGATCACTTTGAAGAAGTTGCCAAGGATGGAGTATATTATGCGTTTTGTGTGCATTGTAATGCTCATCTGAAATACGAAAAAATAAATAGGACTACACCTTTATTTAATCACTTAGAAAAATATTCTAAAGTGGGTAATAATGGGATTGAAGCTGCAATGAAGCTTCAAAGACAATTAGCGGCTTTAAAAAATAATGATGGTAGTATGACAATTGGAAATTTTACTTTTGATCAAAAGGTTGCTAGAAGACCATTAGCTAATGCTATTATAATCCATGAGTACCATCTTTCTATTGTTGAGCATTGTACCTTTAGAGAATTTATTGCTAGTCTCACACCACTTTTTAAGATGGTTTCTCGAAATACCATAAAGAGTGATATTTTGGGTATTCATCGGGCTGAGATGGAAAAGTTGAAGATCCTTTTACGTTATAAAAAAAGTCGGGTGACAATCACGACAGATATGTGGACTTCCAATCAAAAGAATGGATATATGTGCATTACGTGACATTTTCTTGATGACAATTGGTTCTTGCATAGTCGTTTATTGAGGTATGACATATTTTAAACTCTTAATTTCTGGTTCATTTATGTCCGTAATTTTAGTAATTTAGTTATGTCCTTTTCATATGCAACTACATAATTATTTGAATTTTTTTCATAATTTTACGTTCATCTATGTTCCTACACCACACACAATAGATGTATTGGCTGAAAATTTTCTTCAAGGTTTAATATCTTGGACTATAGAATCAAAAATTTCTGCCATTACAGTAGATAACTGCAATACAAATGATGGAATAATTAATTTGGTGAAAGAAAGATTGTCTATGCATTGTTTGCTTAGTGGGAAATTCATTCATGTGCGATGATGGGCTTATATATTAAATCTAATTGTTCAAGATGGTTTACTTGTCATTAAAAAACCTATTGACACTATCCGTGATAATTGTGCATTTTGGTCAGCTACACAATCTAGGATTGAGAAGTTTAAAGCTTTGACACAATCGATGATGAGCTCTGTTTTCATTCTTGTTAGCGTGCTTTGCCTGGGTTGTGAGTAGTTTTAGGATGCTGCTCTTTTATGTGTGAGCTTGCTTTGTAGGCAGTTCTAGCTGCCCCCTTGTCTGTCATGAGCTTCAGGACAGCTATCATTCTAATAAAATATCTGCATATTTAAAAAAAAAAAAAACCCGTTGGAACTCCACTTACTTAATGCTTGAAGCTGCCATTTTGTATAAGGATGTGTTTCCTAATTTAACACTTAGGGAACGTAGGTACACAAACGTGTCATCTGAAAATCATTGAGTTACAACAAAATTAATTTGTGAGAAGTTGTCTATATTTTATAGAGCTACTGAAATATTTTCTTGTATCAAGTATCTCACTTCAAATATGTATTTTATTGAGACTTGTGAAATTAGGCAAGCTATATGTTCTTGGATGAAGTATGAGCAGGGACGGATCCAGGAATTATTTCCAGGGGGGCGGGGTTCGGGGAAGGCAAATGAGCTGAACGAAAAATTAGAAAAATGCTTAAAAGTATTTGTATCCGTCACTAAATAACATTTGATAATATCGATGGTGCTTCACTTCGACTTTTTCGACTTTTTCGCAAGTCGTTCTTCACTTTCATTTGAACCAACATTTGATGATATCGATGGTGCTTGAGTAGATAGTTTAATCAAATATTTGCCCATATAAAAAAAAAATTAATACAGTTAGCATATTAATTTAATGAATTTAGTTTCCTATAAATCTCTGCTTCCCTCTTGCTACTGTTTTGCATCTACTTCACAAATTCATTCCAAAAAAAAACTAAAATGATCCAAAATAATCTCTATAAACTAATTATTACCAAATATGTCCAACATTAAATGCAATGAATAAAGATTGCATAATCTCTACGAGTTTAAAGATCATGGCCATGATTCATGAAGAGAGGGATTTGGGCTGGGCTGCATACTAAATTTTTTTGTTCCATTAGCCCAGGGTGGGCATCAGCCTACCCTGGCCCCCCTAGATCCGTGCCTGAGTATGAGGATTTGTTGATTTACAACATGGCTAAACACATGTTTGATAAGTTCTCAAAGTATTGGAATGAAGTGAACCTACTTCGGGCAGTGTCGGTAGTATTGGATCCAAGGTATAAGTTGAAAGTTGTCGAATTTTATTTTTCAACTATCTATTGGGACCGTGCTAAATTTCAAATTGCTATGATTAAAAAGACATGCTATGAATTATTTCGGGAATACCAATACCGTCAAAGTAAAACTCATTCATCTGCTGCGTCCTCTTCTTCAAGTGTCGGTTCGTCAAGTGTCGGAAACACAATCTTTGTTTCTAGTAAAAGTGGACTTCTTCAATTCTTGAATGATAACTCTTCTAATGTGCATGTGAAGTCTGAATTGGATCATTATTTGGAGGAAGGTGTGCTGCCATGGTCTGAAAATTTTGAAATTATTTTATGGTGGAAGACTAATGGAATAATGTACCCTATTTTGCAAACAATGGCTCGAGATTTTCTTACCGTTCCAGTTTCTACAGTTGCATCGGAAGAGACTTTTAGCACAAGTGGTAGAGTTGTTGATTCCCACCGAAGTCGACTTCAAGTGAATACCTTGAAAGCTTTGATGTGCTCACAAAATTGGTTACGCAAAGCAATCGATGGTAATTTAATTAATGTGTTAAATTTTGTTGATTTTTTATTCTCATCTAATTTTATTTAATTATCTCTTTTTCAGATCATGAATCATAACAACCGTTAAGTATGTGCGATCCGAAAACTGATGAGGAAGCAGGCGTAATAACTCGAGCATGATTTTTTGTAATTTGCATTTGAGTTAATTGTTAATTTGATAATGAGTTTGAAAATTTGTAATAACTTAAATTTTAGAATTTTTGGATATTTTTTAATTTAATTCATGTAGATTTCGATTCTGTGTTTAAATTTTTATTTTTGAAGTTCTTCAAGGTGCCTACACATAAACCTTTTGGGTTTTTTTTCTTTAATTAATGGATATCCACGGATATTCATTAAGGATGGATAGTTAGTAGTATGGAAATGGTTTGATCTAATGTAAAAATAAATGGTAATGATATGAATATGGATATGGTGAAAATTAAATGGTATGGATACGGTTTAAGTGAATATCGTGGATATCCATACCATTGTCATCCCTACTTGAAGTGCGAATCTACACGAAATTACCTTCACTAATTTTCTTCAAATTTGTAGTTTCTTAAAACACCAACAATTTTTATCAACCTTTTCCCCTAGTGGTGAAAACTCGAGGAGTGCAATATAATTACAAAGGATTTTCCAAACCTTAATGCGCACAACCTCCTTTTCTTTTCTTTTTCGAAAAATTAAAATGTAGATTTATGATGTTACGAACAATAAGCTTCTAAGATTGGTCTATCGATAAGGTATATTGAGGAGACTTTAAGAGTTCATATTTCTAATTTCTCTAAGTTTTTTTTTATAGGCGTAGATGGAATTCAAACTCAAGATCGTACTCATATCTTTGTTACTAGCAAGGCAACCAATGAATTACAAACTCATCGAAGTTAAAATTCTTTAGTTTAGCTTGGAGTTAATTCATTTATATTCTTTTAAATCTTAATACAAATTATTTGTCACCATATGCTCTCTTTATGGGTAGGTCATAAGTTCGATGCATGATATTGAAATGATAATTCATGATATTAACCGATTAAAAAATATTATTCTTAAAAAAATAGCGAAAATAAAAGAAAACTTATTTCTCTTTTTTTTTTATAAAATTAAAAGCTTTGTGATTTTTGTTTAGGTAAAACACACAACAAACTCCAAAGTATATAATTTTTTTACTTTACCCCTGTGGTTTTAAACTGGAAAAATTATAATTTTAATATTTCTAAAGTTATGAAATTATAAAAGGTTATGAAAATTGGATGTAAAATGTAAGAAATATAGTATTAGGAATTTAAAAAATATATATAGAATTTTTATTACAAATTTTAAAAGTAATAGAAGGCGGTGTGAAACATTTTGTAAATTTTAGGGAATTTTATTTTCAAAACTATTTTTGCTTTATTAGAAGAAAAAAAAGTGTTATCGTTGCTGACCAGTGACCCTGTCTGAGCATCGCAGTACAATGCGGGGAGCAGCCAACGACACGCCATAAAACCTAAAAAAAAGAACCTATAGGAAGAAAAAAAACACCAAATTGAAAACAAGAAAAAGAAGGTTACACAGAAAGAGAGAGCATCTGATAGCGTGAAAGTATAGCGGAGAGGAATGGAGACGAAGGCAGCGCAGCAGCACAGCAAGAAACAAGTGCAGCTTTTTTATTGCGCCGAGTCTGAGGAGCTTGCTCGCAAAGTTGCCGCTCACTCTGACGCCATAACTCTCCAATCCATCAACTGGAGGTCCTCATTCTCTCTGTATTTACTTACTCTGTTCTTGCTTTTTTTTTTCTTCCATATTTTTCTCTGTTGATTATCATATTGGTCTTTGCTTGTTTTTGTCAATTTTATGCTACGGAACCAATGCGTTGTTAAGGATTGAATTGATCGTGAAATAATGCACATAAGATTCACAATTTTATGAAAGTTGAACTATCTTAGTCCAATTTTTATTTGGGTTTCTTAAAGTAGTTCAGGAATGCTTCCAAATCCATATGGCAGTATTTAAAGGAATCCCTTTTTGTTTGCTTTTCCATTTCTCTTAGTCATTTGTTCTGGTTGAAATTTGAGACGGGTTCCATTGGAACTGGACTGCTATTTGTTAATCCTAATCTGGTTGTTCATTTAATTGCAAATTGGCTTGAGCTTTCTGTATGAGATTAATTGTTATCTTGTGTACAGTGGGGATGTACATTATTGGATGGAAGGGAGCAACTTATGATCTTATATTTGTGTATTATCAGGAGTTTCGATGATGGATTTCCAAACCTTTATATAAATAATGCCCAAGAAATTCGTGGCCAACATGTCGCTTTTCTAGCATCTTTCAGCTCCCCAGGAGTCATCTTTGAACAGCTTTCTGTCATCTATGCTCTCCCACGCCTGTTTGTGTCTTCATTCGCTTTGGTCTTACCGTTCTTTCCAACCGGCTCCTTTGAACGAATGGAAGAAGAAGGAGATGTTGCAACTGCATTTACCATGGCCAGGATATTATCAAACATTCCCATAACAAGGGGTGGCCCCACTAGTCTAGTCATCTATGATATACATGCTTTGCAGGTTCTTACTATTATTCTCTTTATGGAAAGGAAGAAAGAAAAAATCTTAAACACACTAAAGTAGTTTTTCAATTTGTCCAGTTCATACTTCTTTCCACGTTTTTGTTTGCAGTTGGTTTGTCCTTCATATGCTGTTGAAGAGTTGGATGTTATCTTTTCCTTTTGTAAAGCTTACCAACAATAGGAAGGAGCTAGTTACATATCAAAATTTAGTCTCTTAAGCGTTTCTGAATTGATTGGAGGTGTTTCAGTTGAAAGTGGCTTGAACCTAGTGATACTAGTTAGTGAGCTTTAGCTACTATGATAGAATTATGTACTTATATTAGCTTTTTACTGACAGGTTTTTCTTGAGCTTTTTTAGTTCAGATTGTTTTGTTCTTGTTGTACTCTATTATGCTTCTTTTTTCCTCTGATTGATTCTTCTATCCATATTGCATTCTTTCTTGATATGCATGCGATTAACAACAGAAATTTATAAGAAAAATCAATGGGATGATTAAAATAGCAAAGGTAAATAAATGAATCAGATGACAGTTTCTGCAGTATAACCTATATTTCCTGGCATATGTTGTAGGTGTTAGGTGATTTTTTTCCTTCTGATCATCTTACTCATGTGATCTGTGCACTTTTTTTATTATTATTAATTACAGACGTAGAGAAAGAATTTCGTCTGAAATATGTTTGCTTCATGTTCCAATTTCTAGTTCTGTGGTCATCTTTTTGGGTATGAATTGCCATTATTACTGACGAGCATCCTTTTTATCAATACATATAGAAATAATGCAAGCCATGTGCATGCAAGCTTTTAATATAGTATTTATTTATATATTTATTTTGGCCTATTTCCATTCACAAACTTAGACTAGATATAGTTTCTTCAAATTGTTTGCATTCTCAGTATATTTTTATCCATAGCCTGATAGCATTTTCTAAATGCATGAAGTAATACTCTTCATTATCTTTCTTTAGGCCTTTCTTTTTTGCTGAACAATAATCTGATAATTGATTTTTTTTCCTCTTCTTTGTTACGCAGGAACGGTTTTATTTTGGGGATCATGTCCTGCCTTTGTTTGACACTGGAATCCCTCTGTTGAAGCAGCGCCTTCACCAGCTTCCTGAATCTGACAAGGTACATTGAAGGGTAAATTGGGTCATGCAATTCCTAGAATTTGAAACATGTTATTGTTCTTGTGTGAGGTGGTGATTTTCTTCACTCGCTATTATTATGTATTCCTGTTTTGAATTTTGCAGCACAGTAAAATCCCTTGCTAGCTAACACATCCCCGCAATTTAATTGTGCTTCTCTAGCAAATAGCCAATGGCATTAGACCTCTCTTGTGCTCCAAAAACTTGTTTTTTCTTTGTTTTGTTGTAAGGATTCATATCACCATTTCAAGCTGATGCAGTTCTTTTTATTTATGCTTTTGTTGTTTATATTAGAAAACTAATAGCATATTCTGCCAGATAGTTGTTGCTTTTCCGGACGATGGAGCCTGGAAGCGTTTCCACAAGCTGTTGGATCACTTTCCCACGGTTGGTTTGGACTATGGCTGGCATTGACTAAATAAGCATGCTCCAACTCTTGCTTCATGTTTCTGAATAATGCTGTTGAATGACAGGTTGTGTGCGCAAAGGTTCGTGAAGGTGATAAGAGGATTGTTAGACTAAAGGAAGGAAATCCTGCTGGTTGTCATGTGGTGATTGTTGATGATCTGGTGCAATCTGGAGGTACCCTTATTGAGTGCCAGGTACAAGTTTTTGTTTTCTTTAACATGGTATTTTGTGTATTTCATCTTCATGGAGATTGCATAGCGTACTAGGGTTGATGAATTGGTACTTGTACTTGATTTAGCTGGAAATTAGTTTTCCTGGGGAATGAAGTTATTATTGTGGACGTGTTTGAATATGCTGCTCTCGTGTCTTGTTTCAGTAGTTTAAGGCAAGATTTGTGATCTTATTTATTCCCTCTGTTCTTTCAGAAAGTTTTGGCTGCTCACGGTGCAGCAAAAGTGAGCGCTTATGTCACTCATGGCGTGTTTCCTAAGCGTTCTTGGGAGCGATTCACTCACAAGCCGGATGGTAAGGATATGCATATCTTCATTCAAGCTATAATTTTCGTTCTTCAGCCGAACTTTCTTCTGATTATGTCGCTCGTCTTATATCACTGCCTACTTCTATTTTCTTTAAAAGGCTTGGAGAATGCATTTGCCTACTTTTGGATCACAGATTCTTGCACTCATACTGTCAAAGCAATCGCAAATAAGCCTCCTTTCGAAGTTCTAAGTCTTGCTGGATCCATCGCTGATGCTCTCCAAATTTGAATTGTTGCGTGGCCCCAACTGGCGAGCAGCGAGTTCTCGGTGAAAAATGATTCATGATTTTTCTAATATGATAAACCAGAAATGTTATCCTGCTCCTTTCAAGGAGGCTAGTTACTGTTTTTGTATGGGGAAGGAATGGCTTACTTATTGCGCTTTCTTTGTAGGGAAATGTGGTGCTAAAAAAAAAATGAAGTCAATATATATTTGCAGGAACCTTGACCCTCACAATCTCTCCCTGACAGTTTCCAGAACTGAATTATCGAAAATTTTGAAGCCACAGAAATTTTCTTTTTGAATCTTCCCGTTTAGAATCCTATCTCTGGATCAATATAGAATAACAAAGACAAGGTCCGTTGAATTTAACTTTTTAATTCTTTTCCTGACAATTTTTTTAAAAAGACACAAGGTCATCTAATTTGTTAATTTGAGACCCAATTATTTTCTAGGATGATACAGTCCCCAATTATTTTAATGTTAATTTGGACTAAACTGGTTCAAAATTTTACTAAAATTTCCACTTTGGTCCCTATACTTAAAAAATACCTAAGATTTTTTTTTTATAAAAAACTAAAATATTATCAAAATATTTTTAATAATATTTTAGTTTTTTTCAAAAGAACTAAGGGAATAGCATTTTTAGCGATGCGGTTCTAGATGCTTTCTGCATCATCAAGCAATGGTAATGCATCAACGGAACCTTTGGATTCTAGGTTCTTAATTCACCCGCGCAACAAGTAGTCGAGCATAAAATGTTGTTTATATTTTGAGTAAACATTTTCATTCCCATATTTTGACTTTTGTCATTTTTACTTAAAAAATAAATTTTTATTTTAGTTCTAAATATAAGGTTCATTTTCCATTACAACACTAACAAAAAAGGATGTTTATTTTGAGTTATCAAAAAAGAGTAATTATTTTATAATTTCAAAAATTAATTTATTCCTTCATTAAGCAAATGTGTTTTCATAGAAAATTAACTTAACTTTTTTATAATTAAACTATTTCTATTTTAAACTATAAAATTACAAAAACTAGTGTTATACATACTAACAAATCTTATAAAACCAAAAATTACATCTTATTGAAACTTTTTTCATAATAAATCTGATTTAATTTAATTTTTTAGAATTAAAGTGTGAGTAGTCTACGTATTTTTAATCCTATTATGGGATTAAATCATATTTGTTAACTATTTCTTATTTCTTAATTATTTATACTACTAATGTGTGAGTGGTCCCATGGCATAAAATAATGTTGGAACTTTTTTAATAAAATAATTAGAATGAAATGACAAACGTTAGAAATCCCGGAGTATACACTTAAAATAAGAACCTTCCTTCATAAAATTTGTGGAAAATGTCGACTGGTACATGATAGTATATGAAGTTAATTTCTTTAGATTTATAGTTTTTCTAAAATAGTAAAGAAACACAAAAAAATTGTGCATTTCCCGCTAATATAAATCAATGTACAAACACAACAAGAATTGAAGAATATACATTTGCTCTCTCATTTATAATTATGCAATATTTATTTTATAGAAAAAAAGACATCGTTTAGATAAAAATGATGAAATTTTAATGATATCTATAAAATAAATTTGTAACTTGCTTGGTTTTTTACAAACTTCAATCCAACGCATAAAGTTATAGTTGATGATCGTAGATTATGGTTCGATTCCTAATAGTAAACTTCAACCCAAAAAAAAGAGATAAGGATAAAAAAAGTGAACCAAAAAAAGAATAAGAACAGAAGCCATTGGCGGCTAATTCCTGTTATCTGCTTGCATGGAATGGAAGGGAGAAGATAAACACACTTTGAAGCAGAGAAAACCAGAACCGCGACAATGGTAGCAGTGGCATGCTGTTCGTCTTCCTCTCCAACTTCCATATCTCAATGCGCCTCTCTCCATCCTCCTCCTCCCCTTCCTACTATACCCCAGAATTTCACCTCCATAAAAGACCTCCACAAAATTCATGCCCAGCTCATCAAAACTGGTCTGGCCAAAAACTCCGCGGCTTCCGCCCCACTTCTAGTCTTTTGCGCCTCTCCGCGCGGCGACATCAACTATGCTTCCTCTATCTTCTCCCAATTACAAAACCCGAATCTCTTCCTATGGAACACTATCATCAGAGGCTTCGCCCAAAGCTCAACCCCACAGAAAGCCATTTCTCTGTTCATTGACATGCTTTTCTCTCCAATTCAGCCTCATCACCTCACCTACCCTTCTGTTTTTAAGGCTTTTGCCCAACTGGGTCTTGCCCGTATCGGGTCTCAGCTTCACGGCCGAGTCCTGAAATTGGGTCTTCAAAATGATGAGTTTATACGGAACACAATGCTTTTTATGTATGCCAATTGTGGATTTTTTACTGAAGCGCAGAGAATATTTGATGGGATTATGGAATTTGATTTTGTTTCTTGGAATACAATGATTATGGGTCTTGCTAAATGTGGGCGAATTGATGAGTCTCGACGATTGTTTGATGAGATGGATTCTAGGAATACAATTTCATGGAATTCTATGATCAGTGGGTATGTGAGGAAGAACAGATTGAATGATGCATTGGAGCTGTTTGAGAAAATGCAAGAGGAAAGGATCAAGCCAACAGAGTTTACAATGGTGAGCCTGCTAAATGCTTGTGCTTGCTTAGGAGCAATTAGGCAGGGGGAATGGATTCATGAGTACATTGTTAAGCACAATTTCGAATTGAATCCTATCGTTGTTACCGCGATTATAAACATGTATTCTAAATGTGGGAGCATTGACAAGGCTCTTCAAGTGTTTAACATTGCTCCCAAGAAAGCATTGTCATGTTGGAATTCAATGATCTTAGGCCTGGCTACAAATGGGCGTGAGAACGATGCAATCGAGTTGTTTTTGATGCTCGAGTCTTCTGGTTTCAAGCCGGATGATGTTAGTTTGCTTGGTGTTTTAACAGCTTGTAACCATGGGGGCTTGGTGGATAAAGCAAAGGACTATTTCTTGTTGATGACAGAAACATATAAGATCAAACGATCTGTAAAGCATTATGGCTGTATGGTTGATGTGCTAGGGCGAGCAGGGCTCCTTGAACAAGCAGAAGAGGTAGTGAGGAATATGAGTGTAGAACCAGATGGAATTATATGGGGATCTCTACTCTCTTCCTGCAGAAAGTACGGAAACATCAAGATGGCAGAACGAGCGGCGAAGCATTTGATCGAGTGTGATCCAAGTGAGAGCTCAAGTTTCGTGCTAATGTCTAATGTGTATGCTGCCTCAAGTCAGTTTGATGAAGCAGTAGTGCAAAGACATTCTCTGAAAGAAAAACAGATGGAGAAAGAGCCAGGATGTAGTTTCATTGAAGTAAATGGTGAAGTTCACGAATTTATATCTGGTGGGAGGCTGCATCCAAAAACCAGAGAACTCTACTCTGTATTGGACAATCTACGATCGACATTAAAACAGACAAGACAGTAAACCAATCTGTTAATTTTCTTTATGAAACTGATGATCAATGGAAGTTGAACTTTTTTTGCTCATATGGGAACAAAGATGCTGATATTACAAGGAAGCCTTACAAAATACAGGAGGAAAGAAACAACATTGAAGAATAAGTGTGACAGTGAAAGACCAACATTACTCTGGTAACAACATTAGGATTTCGACATTGTTCGGCCTGGTGCCCAGGTGTAAATTTCAGGCTGTACGGTACCATTTGTGAGCAAGTTGGGTGGCACTCCATACAAATCAGGAATATCAGGGTGTTGGCGACCATTTTGGTAATGCTGATTGTGCAGAGCTGCAGCGATATCAACATCATCCAAGGGCAAACGATCGAATGTGGCATTCATGAATGATGCAGCCATGATCACGACAGGTCCTGAAGCGATGAGTGCACCGACTACAGCTCCACCCACAACCTGACCTTGTGGCCCTGCGAGATAAATGGTGAGCCCGGTGATCCCAGGTGGTGCTGGCGGGGGTAAGACCGATCCGAGCAGTGACAGTATCTCAAATCGGCCATGAAGGGTCACAATGGCACCAGATGAGGATGGTTGTCGCAGGGTCACATTGGTTACGCACCCAGTCCCACTAAGCACACATATTCCACGCTGCTTCCTTCTTGCAAAGTTGGCCAAACTCTCACTCACATCACACCCTGAGCTCACCTCCATGGCGTGGGCACGCAGAGCATTAGTGCTATCTCGTGTGATGATAATGGGAGGTTTGGGTTTGTTTTTGGAACCAGCAGGCCTGCCACGAGGTCGCCTCATGGTCTCCCTCCCCTCAGGCACAGAGGAAAGCGGCGGCACTGCCTTTGGTAGCTTTGGAGCCATCAGGATTGCTTCAATACTGGACCTGTGCTCGTTGCCCTTGTCCGATTCTCGGTTTCGATCCATAATTCCTTCTGATACAACTGAAGAGACACTGAGATCTGCACCTCCTGCCATTCACTAATTTCACACCAACTGCTCACAGTCTCTCTCAAGTTTAAGTAGAGGATTTGTCATGATAAAACTATTGCAAGAAACCAAAAGAATGATCAGGATTAGGAGACGTTTAAGTGGCACCAACCTAACTAGTTAAGTATAATTTATGCATTCTTCTTACTGCCTACCTCCCAACTGACATATCCCTCATGGCAATTGGCATACCCAGCAAATATTTCATTGTCTTAATAAATTTCTGCTTCAAGTAAAATCGTATTAAGAAGTAGTTAATAAATTGTAAGCTACCTAATTCATTTTCATCACAAGTGAGACCATTTTGGTTATTAACACTAATCATTGTAAATAGCTGATTAATACAGCAATCTCTGCAAATCTTCTCCTATTGAACTGCCAATAAAAGGTGGCTTTTCTACTGGAGCCATTCATCACATGAGCGAAAGCTACTCTAAACTGAGATTTTGAGCCCCAACAGATACAATATTGAGGCGTAAGACAGCTCAGTTAACATCTCTTTGAAGAGTTTGTTTCTATTGAACAGCCAAACCCTTGACATCATCATCATCGTAAAACTTGTTTAAAATGTAAAGAACCTAATTAGCCGCTCATGAAACAGTAAAACTCACTACAAAAAGAACAAAATAAAGGCATCAGTAGCTGTGCAGGCAAAAGACGGCCTATGATTAGATTTTGTGGTCTAAAACCATTAGTAGTTGTGCTGCCAAAGTTGGTGTAACTTGGTCGATGATAGACCTTGCGAACTTTTAAAGGCGGCATCGATCAAGCTTTGCTGGTGCGGTTGTTCTTGAGCCATATCAGGTTGAGAGTGGTAGGTATTTCCACGTGATAGATCACCGTAGTCCTGGGTGTGCTGCTGAGTTTGTTGATGATATCTTGAAGGCAGTGGGCTCTGTCCAGGTAAGGTATAATATCTGCTATCCGGAACAGAGGAAAATGTCCTCGAAGAAGTACCATTCTGTTTTTTTTTAATATATATATAATATTACAGGAAACACAGAATTAAAGACGTCACAATTAGGCATAATTAGACGTGTAAATCCACAGTTTCCTGAAATTGCATGCAGCAATACAAAATGTGTCAACTTTACAACAGAGGGAGACAGCGGGGTTACCTGTTGAAGCATGGCGAAATTGTTTCTTTCTCGGTGCTGAGAGGCCAGGGCATCATAGCCAACAGCAGACCCAACAGGGTTCGTAGATAAATCTTGCATAAAACCGCCAGGAAAGTTGGTAGGATTCCCATAACCTCCATAACCAGAAGTATAGGAATCAGAGAGGGTAAAGTTGGTAGTCGGAGCAGGACTCTTGTACTGTGGGAGGGTGTAGTTCATGCCCACAAGAGAATCACGGAACGCATTGCTATCTTGATAAACACACTGCTGCGTTGCTGAAGGATTTTGAGCATAGTTCTGAGCCATGGCAGGGTAACTATTGAAATGGGTCAATTCTTCCAATGATAGAGCAGGTTGAGAGTACAAGTGTGCTGGCAGATGCTGGGGAGCTGGAGGTCCTGTGGCAAAGCTAGAACTGGAAGTCACAGGTGTGTATGCAGCCGAGAGTAATGAAAAGGCACTCGAATTTTGAATCTGCACAATCACAAGGGTACTAGAACACATTATTTTGTTGCATTTGTAACAAGAATATAAGCTAGAATTGAAAAAACTTTTGTTGCTGATACTGCTAATCAAATAGTAACAAAGAGTGTGTGTGTGTGTGTTTCTGTGTATATTGCCATATATTGCTAACTCTAGTAGGTTCCAAATACATATAAAAAGAGTGTAAGCAATCGACCAGATCATCCCATAAATTAAACAGGGATGGCTTGTAGGCAATGACATAATTTATAACGGCCAAATAGGAACAATCAAAAATAATGTTTGATGCTCATTATCTGGTACAATCATTTATTACAAATTGTCAAGAAACTAATATAGTTGAATCAGTCTGAATGGTCCACCGTATTGGTAGCCAGACATTTCCCCACTTAACTTTTCAGTTTGCTTAATACATTAAGTTACGATAATCATAAATAATCATAAATAATCCCAGCAAACACAAAGAGTCAGGTTCAGCAGCATAACATACCTCTGACACAGGGTTTGAAGGACCACTAATGGTTGACATAGCACCAGTGTACCTTGAAGGTACAGACGACCCAACAAAAGGTGAACGGGTATGATCAGAATCTCTCAAAGATTGAACACTTGATGCCAGCAAATCAATTGGTACAGACATTGACATTGCTTGCTGCAACAGAATGGCTAAACATTTAGAATAAACATGTTTTGGGGGAAAATCCAACGATAAAAAATATAAGGAAGCCCCACAACCATTTGTTGCTAATGCAAAAGCAAAGTTAATAGTAAAACTACATGGGGAGAAGAGCAGTGGTTTATAAAAACAGTGTTCATTATCTCACACAGGACAAGTAGAAGAATACAAAAGAATGCCAATGAAACAAAAACCATAGTGCCTAAGAGTATCAACATTCTGTAGAAGTTAGTAATCCAGGAGATGCAGTAAAACACAATGAAATATGACTGGATAAATATCCGGTAAACTGACACATTGACTATTATAAATTTCAGGCTCTCAGTATCATCACACTCCTAACTACAAACAACACCAGTAATCAAAACACAAAAATCCACCAGCCATAAAACTGGTTAAGGGCCAAAAATCAACAGAAAAATAACGAGTGCATTTAAATGAGCATTTGAATTTAATTTGAAGAAGAATACTTAAAGGAAGAATTTGCATAAACCAAATGCACAGATAACGCTGAAATAGCCCATCAGTATCATAAATGGAAAGAAGAATAAACATTGCAAATATAATTACCAATTCCCTATGAAGAGGAGGAAGATTCCTTGCATTTGGGTTTATCACAACAGACAAGGAAGAACTGAGCTCTTGCGTTTTCTTAAAATTTGAGTCAGGCATGGACAAAGGGTGGACATAATCCTGCTTGTCAGAAACTTCAGGGATTTTTTGTCTAGTTAGCTCTGGCTGACAATGTGAATATAGGGGTACATCATTGTTGTAGATGTCAGCACTTAGGCGATGTACATTCGCTCTAGATCCAAGTTGCTCATCATGAAAACGCTCAAGATACCCTGAACTCCTGCACATGAGGAAATAATAATACAATAAGCTACCATAAACAGATAAGTAACGCATGCAGAACCTCAAGCTGAAAACACATGCCTAGTGTCTAGGCTTGCAGCAGATGTGCCATATGTTACTGCAGAGGCCTCCTCCTCCAAGTAAGGTTTCAGCGGATTAGATGCCAGTGGCCTTGAATTTGTGGCACCAGATTTATATGTACCAAAACTCAAATGTGAGCAGTCAGCAGCCAAGGCTTGCATATCACTTGGAAAAACCACTCCATGGTTATCATCTGATGGAGGCGTTTTTGACTCCTTCCCCAAATTCAGCTGCTGCAAATTCACAGATGCTGATGATACCTCCTCCAGCAAAGGTGAAGCACCATTTGCAAAAGACAGATGAGAGTTGCTTCCTATTACTAAAATCAGAAAACAAAGCGAAATTATTAAGAAAAAAACAGATGTGAAGATCCATGTAATGACTAACTAAAGAAGTGTTCATATAAATTTTGTTAAAAGAAAAAAAAAATCTTAAAAGCAGAACATAACCACAAGAACCAAGTATCAGTTCCTGAATGTAAATTTCTGAAAAAAATTATCTTAAGTGATCAAAAGAGTTGCTATCGTCATTGAGATCCACTAGCACTCTAACTTTCTTTTCTCTCCACATAATGCCATCAAAACAAAGAGATTAAATTTCTATTTCTGACGAGCATCTTAAGAGATGAAAACATTTGTTCCAAAGATTCCTAGCACTCTTACTTTTTATCATGCATTTTTTCACCAAAGAGATCCACTAGCACTATAACTTTCTTTTGTCTCACCCACAAAATGTCCTCAAAACTAAGAGATTAAATTTCCATTTCTGACAAGAGTATCTTAAGTGATGAAAACAGTTGAGATTCCTAGCACTCTTACTTTTTATCATGCATTTTTTTCACCAAAGAGATCCACTGGCACTATAACTTTCTTTTTTCTCTCCCACAAAATGTCATCAAAACTAAGAGATTAAATTTCCATTTCTGACAAGAGTATCTTAAGTGATGAAAACAGTTGCTTCTCTGTCCCAGAGATCCCTAGCACTCTTACTTTTATCATGCCTTTTCTCACCAAAAATGCCATCAAGACCAAGAGATCTAAGTGCTTCATACATATATAGTAGATAAAGAATAAATAGAAAGTTCAATAGATCAACTTTTTCCTTAAATTTGTCTGCAACATGAAATGGTTGAATATGATCAAAACATCCATGAAAATTACAGTTAAAAGTCTTTCTTAACAGAGATCTCTACCAAAACAACCATGTCTTCTGGTGCTTCAAACTCAGGAATCCTTCACCATTTCGGAAAATAGGTTACGGAGCCTTAAACCTGCACTAATTTAAAACTGTAACTACATTTTGGGAGCTTTCCCTATTTCCTAAATAAGCTTGAGGACCCTTAGACCTGCACAAACTTGAACCATGCAACCCCGTTTGGGCTCGAATCTGAAATAAATAAAATTAAATAAAACCCTAAACAACAAATTAGGACTTGCCTATAAGAGAAACCCCAATATTATCCTTCTCTAGAAAGGTTTTCCAGCACTTCTAGTGTAGCATAAAGACAAAACGAGTTTCTGCTCTACATTTGGAACCAAAACTAAAGGCACAACTAAGTACTCCATAGATAGTTAAAAGCTCGATTTCTATGATGCCTACTTACAAGGTAATAACTGCTAGCATTTCATCAATGCATTATATGTCAAAGAAGAGACGATAATTACTAGCATCAAGCTAAGACAAAAATACCTTTATCCCAATCAGATGCACCTCCAGCCCCATTCCCACTTTGCTTTTCAATAGATGGGGAAGATTCAGCAGAAATGGAACCTGGATTCTTCGTAGCAGCATATCTCTCTGGAAGACAGTCTGATGACAAATTGGCAAAACCGCCATTAAAGTAAAGTTGATTTGAAGAAATCTCAGAGCCTATGACTGTTGATGACTTTAAGATAGATGATCTTGTAGCAGACATCTGCTGGTCAGCCAGTGGCCATTCATCACTAAAATCATGTTTTCTAGAAACAATGACAGATTCATCATTCGCCTCTGATACATGAGAAGGGTATGAGCATTGCAGATCTTGATCAATTTCTTGATGTAAACAATCACGAGGAACTTTAAAATGGTACTGAGAAAGGTTTTGTGAATCTGCATCTTGTGGTGTGGAAGATGTTTCAAGCGCATTTTGTGAAGCCTTGTGTTGCTGCTTACCCATCTTTACAACATCAGCCATAGTAACATGTCCTGGAGCACCACCTAACCAAGTGGAATGAGATAATGTGGATGTATGAGCAGTTGACGAGATGGTAACACCAGTTGCTGCAATCTGCCAGCTATTATGACCACTGAAAGAATCACTGCAACATAATTTTCAGAAAAAAATTAAAAGAACAACATGAAATTAAATACGTTAACCAAACAATTCAAACCAAAATTATGCAATACCTAATTTCATGGACTGAAAATTAAGACAAACAGAAAATAAATAAATAAATAAATATATATATAGCCCTGAGATATTAAATACCAGAAGCATATGCATTTTACATTGAAATCTTTAAGCATGGAAGAGATAAAAAAACCCATCCTACAGTACAACAAGATCTATTGAAATAGGATTAGTCATAAGCATATAACCACATAGGTGTATACTTCATGTAATCCTTAAGAAACAAAGAGCAAATGGACACTGATAATCATTTCACTAGCTAGCATACTCACTTCTTGAATAAGAAAAAACTAAATCATAACAATTTCTGTTTTTGGTCTTTAAGATGACAAGTAGGGACCTAAAACCAAGACAAGCATCCTGCTACTTTGCACAGAGTACCCCTAAAACACAGACTCATTGGCAAAATTGAAAACAATTTCAATGCACATATTTGTCTAGGAAGTCAGTAGCCTTGAGTTTCCCACAGGATTACCCCTCGATTTTTATTAGAGATAAGTGTAACAGGAGAACATACTAAAGTGGAGCTATCATGTAACAAACCAATAGGGTTGCGGCTGTTCATTTGTTTTTTTCATATATCTTGTTGTTGTTGTTGATGATGATGATGAATCAGGTGCTGAAGAAGCAATTGATGCAGTCTCCTTCTTGTATGCAGCTTTACTAGGGTCTGCCAGGATGACACAAGTTCATGTAGTAAGAATACACAAAAAGAAAATCGAACTGAATATCACCAATTCATCCACCACAAGCATCTGACATTGTACAGTATGATAGACACACCATTATAGCTGAGTTGAGATGGTACTGCACGTCCAACACTATATTCACCACCAACTTTAACTCCGCGAAAACCATTACTATTACCCTTTCCCTTTGATTCATGCGTCTCTTTTGTCTGTAGGATTCAGAAAGTGTAAAATATTTATTTAAGAAAAGCACATGAAATCTAGTATAGACATAATAAGATGTGTAAAATATATTATATAATAGTACATGTAGAATATATCATGTAAAATTGTTCATCTAAACTATGTGAGATGAAGAAAGGTATAACCAAACTACAGGTGTATGGTGAGAAAAACACATCGAAGTAAATTGAACTGATCATGTCACCCAGGTTTAGCCCTACCAGTAAATCCAAAAGGCAACCCAAAAAAACAAATAGAGCAGCAAAAATAAACATTGATGAGATTCAAGTAATTAACCATAAATAAAACATTGTTGGACTGAAGTAACAAAAGAAAGCAGGCGACAAGAGGAATGTGTCAATTTGAAGCTTCAGCAGAGCAGCTTACAAGTTAAACCGATCAAATCACTAATAGCTGTATGCATCAGGTATATAATAATGAAACTCAACCCTGAATTGCTCCATTCCCCCTAGAAAGCATTATAAACAGCACATATTTATCTTTGAAAAAGAAGGAAATTCCTAATAGGACCTTCACACTAGTAGCTTCAGCAGAGCAGCTTACAAGTTAAAACGATCAAATCACTAATAGCAGTATGCATCAGGTATATCAAAATGAAACTCAACCCTGAATTGCTCCAGCCCCCCTAGAAAGATATATAAACAGCATTACTGATCTTAAAAGAAGGAAATTCCTAATAGGACCTTCACACTAGTATGTGAATTAAACCTTCTAAGTGATCAGTAAAAATAAGTAACTGCAAAAAGAAAGTGAAAGCACTATTCAAGTGAACAAACTCCAGATTTTAGGGTAGAAGATAGTTTCAATAACTCAAAGTAAAAAGCCTTATTCAAGTATGCAAAGTCCAGGTTTTAGGGGAGGAGATGGCATCACAGCTCTTTTTGGGCTGAAATCAGACACAAATGGAAACCTCAAGAACAAAAACAGAACGATTTTTCTTTTGATAAGGATACCTCTTTTCTCCTTTCACGTTTGCTCTTCACTTCATGAAAAGTATCTACACAAACAATGACTTTGCAAATTATTAAAGACTTCATGCTATGAGTAACTCTACACTGAATAAAACGAGGACGGCGGACACAATCATCAACTGTTTTTTCTAAAAAGATTGAACAAGAACGTAATTGATTCTTATCTTAAAATCCGATAACATATTATCATAAACAAAAACTAATTAAAATGCAAGAACCCTAACAACTTGACAGAATGCAACTGCCACAGAAATAAATAAAAGAGAAACGCAGAGCAAT
The DNA here is from genome assembly GCA_963691705.1 of Viola odorata. Taxonomy (NCBI): domain Eukaryota; kingdom Viridiplantae; phylum Streptophyta; class Magnoliopsida; order Malpighiales; family Violaceae; genus Viola; species Viola odorata. The sequence continues at coordinate 65,265,382 of OY829539.1, forward strand.
GTACACATAACAGAAGAAAGAAAGAATACCTTGAGAAAGGAGTTTCTGAACGGCGTCGTTAGCGTCCATGTTACAGTCACGGAGGACAGAGTAGATCTCCGCGTCCGTACAGTTTTTCTGGACAACTTCTCTTATTTGCTGCACAACCTTCTTCACCTCCGGCGACAACTGTAATCCTCCTCCTCCTCCACCGCTGGGGCCGCCGGCGCCACCACTCCTATTGCTTTCACTACCCATATATGACAGTCTATAAATCACTGGAACCAAGAAGATGAACTACCTACTCAAAAGCTCTCTCGCTCTTCTCTTTGTTCTTCAGTGCTTGTGTTGTGTTGTGCTGTGCAGTGTGTGTTTTTCGGCTCCTTCTTTTCGGATTATGAATAGAGAGATCAAACAAAACCCAAACCTACTATTTCTCTCTCCTCAATTTCCTTTTTATTCTTTTTATTTTTATTATTATTACTACTTTTTTTATATATTTGTTTATAATACAGTAGTATTACTACAGGAGTATCTAATTATAAACAATTTAATAATTAATTACCTGTGATAATCTCACGGACTTGTCGCTCGTTCTTATCTCACAAACCAGTCTCTTACCGCCATCTACACTAGTGGGTCCCGGAAAATCATGTCACTTATGCCATTCATGGAACATGTTTGACGGTGCGTGTCAGAATAATAGAATTACGGATTTTGGTATTTTTACTCTCTTTTTTAACTCTTTGACTTGGGGGTCAAAGTTGCTACTTAAAAGAGTCCAAAAGTGTAGCTTTCTTCTGCAACTAAACTGCACCATGTCATGCCAAATGAAATATATATTTATTTATTTATTTTTACATAGTAAAATCAACACAGACTAAGATTTAATAAAGCCAAGTCTGCTTGGAGAAGATTATAGACACTAGGAGGAGATTGAGAATTGAATATATAAGATATAAAGGATCTCGAACCCAATTAATAAGACAGTCAGCAATACACGCAATTGGTATTTCAGTCCTTTTGAAGAAGCCGCAATATCTAGGATGATACTCACGTGAGTGAGTGAATCTGATTCAATAGCTCGAAGAGCTTCCACGGAATCTGATTCAAGAATCAAGTGCCGACAACCATGGTTCCATGCAAGAGTGAGGCTTTCTCTGATTGCACAGAGCTCGGCATTCATAAGGGTCTCTACTATTATGAATCATAATAGTAGAGACCCCTAGATAATGAGCAAAGCCGCCTTTCCAAATCCCGCAATGATCCCTCATAACACCACCAAAGCCCCACTGCCCTGGATTACCTAGGGAGCTTCCAACGACATTAACCTTCATAATTCCTGCTGGTGGAGGCGCCTAAGAGATTAGTCTTGGTGACCACTAGTTCTCCTCCCGCTCTTCCTCTTCTAACGCAGTGCAACAATCTTTAATAAGATTATTGATTTGCGTAACTTGAGCATAGGTGTTTCTTTCATATGTCCAACTATTACGAGACCTCCAAATAATCCAAATTGAGTATAAGAACAACAAGGCTGCCTCTCTAGTGCTGCTTCTCTGCTGCAGGTTGCAATGGAGCCACTGCACAAGGTCTGCTTGGAAAAAATCATGATGCGAATTAATTCCCAAAATGCGGCACCAGCTGTGTTTTGCATGAGGGCAATCCCTAATATATATGGATGACCGTCTCTTCCCCTTAATTGCAGCGATCATATGAAGGAGATTGAGCCATGCTTGTAAATACTAACACTAATGTTAGTTGAAAAATAATTTCAAGAAAAGAAAGTCAAAAGCTGAAAAGATTCTAAGCATTCCATTGTTCAATATTTTGTTTATTAAATTTTGCTTATGAGTTTTAATTTACACTTGTACCTTATATATAGAGATAAAAAAATAAAAATAAAAATGAGAATCACTACCCATTTAGCTAATGGTGACTCTCTGTAACTAATTGATTCTACTGAAGAGAATGTAAGTAGTTTTTACTTTATATAATTAATATAGGTTTTGGTAGTCTGCATTTTTTTTAAATAACATTAACATTATTCTTTGAAATATAAAGCTCGATGTGTTCCTTCTTACACTTATGAACGTTTCCCCTTTGATCTTACTAAGAAACCGAAACCAAATTAAAACAACAAAGGAATTAACTGATCCGACTAGATTTCTATCGAACTCGTGAGTAAAATCCTATTCCAACATCAATTAGGATCTCAATTCGAGCTCTAAAGTTCCTAATCAACTTGTGATTAGAACCCTAAATGACATATTGGGAAGCAATGTTTTACTTAATCAAAACTAATTCTAAGTAGTTTTGCTCAAGAGTTTTTCGATAGATACACAGATGAGATAATTTTCGATAGATACACAGATGAGATAATCTCACAAGTCTTTGCTCAAGAGTCGACTAAGACACAGCAAGGTAGGTTCTCAAGTATGAAAACACGCTGAACACAAAACATCCCACCACAAAATTCTATTCTAAGTAGAATTTCGACCTAATTCCTAATAGAACTAATAAAACGACTTGTCAAACCCTTAAAACCAAGGGTTTAACTAATTAACTTAATTAAAACATCCAACAATTAATCAATTGTGTCAATCTAGGGTTCTAATCAAGTTGATTAGGAACTTAGGAGCTCTAATTGAGATCCTAATTGGTGTTGGACAAGGGTTCTACTCACGAGTTCAATAGAAACCTAGTCGGCTCAGTTAGTTCCTTTGTTGTTTTGATTTGGTTGGGTTTCTTGAGCAAGATCAAAGGGGAAACGTTCGTACATGTATCGAAGAACGTATCAAGTGGTAGCGGAGCGAATGTGCTCGAAAAAACCAGGTCTGAAAACGTTTACAGTCATTCAAAAAAAAATTCACTTAATCCCCTGTAGTTTAAAAACTTGTAATGTCAACCCTCTATTTTCCTTAAAATTAAAATTTTAACATTTTTAATAATTAAAATTTTCTAAAAAAATAGTAAAAAATTCATAAAAATATACAAATTTGAATGGAAATGTAACAAATATGAGAGAGTTCACTCAACTAAAAATAATAGAGATATGTTTTAAAAATATTTAAAAACAAATCGTAAATAAAATTTATATTAATTTTTTTCATAGTCTTAAGTACTACATTTTTTTACATTTTTTGGACCAAATTTCATAAAACTTTACTATTTTTTTGGATTTTTTTGGATTTTTTAATTATTATAGAAAAAAACAATAAAGTTTACATTGCAAAGCTTTTAAACTAAAGTGAATTAAGTGGAATATTTTTTAACCTATAGGATTTTTTTAACATAACTTACCCTATAATTCATCACTCTCTTACAGTCTACTACATATATTTATTTCCATGATAAGTTCAGTGGATTCCAGCAGCAGTTGACTGCTTTGATGTGTTATGACATAACTGAAACAATAGTCAAATTTCCAAGGAAGGCCAAAGCCATCAGACTTCGTCATGTTTTGAAAGAAAGTTCCTGTAGCAGTTCAAACGCTATCATTCCACGTTTTGACTGTTAGCTGAACAAGATCACCCATCAAAACAAACATTCCATTGCATTGTTCATAGATTTCTTACTTTTCGGCGAAGCCGAATAATCACCAATGAAAAAGCAAGGCATTTCTGGAATTTTCATATAATCTCAAGTATATATCAAAGTTAGTGAGTGAGCGAGCGAGCTAATGGATGAAGTTTTTCTCCCCAACACAACAACAACAACAGAAGAAGAACACTGCAGGCCACCGAGAATAGGATTCCCGTCTGGTAACTATCTTGATCTTCCCCAATCTTTGCACCGATCAAGTACTGCAAGCATCACCAACGATTCCATTCTTACCGTCATCACAACACCAACATCTTCATACTCCAATATGGTAGCCAACTTGAAAGAAAGAAGAAAACTCATCCGCCGGTCATACTCTGCCCCATCACTGTTTACTGATGCCAGGGAGGCTTTTACGGATACCACAGACACAAGAACTTCCCCAAGATCGACTTCATTGATCCTTCGGCAGGCCTCGATTGGTGTGGTCTTATACGTGGTCATCTTTGTTGCCACATACCTCATTAGTGGAAGTTTCAAGGGTACCACCACATACAAGCCTTTAGATGCCCTATACTTTGCAGTGGTTACACTTTGCACTATTGGCTACGGTGATATTGTTCCAGACACGACATTTGCCAAATTGTTTTCTTGTGTTTTCATTCTGGTTGGTTTTGGTTTTATCAGTATTCTGCTAAATGGACTAGTTACCTACATTTCTGACAGGCAAGAAGCTATTCTGCTTAGCACCATAGATGAGAACAGGTTCAACACAATGGTTCAGACATACATGATAGATAAAGCCAAAGGAAGAATGAGAATAAGAACAAAAGTTGTCTTGGCTTTGGTTGCTGTCATTGGTTGTATTTCTATAGGGACAATTACAGTGCACTATCTAGAGAAATTGGAATGGGTTGATAGTTTCTACATGTCAGTAACTTCTGTGACAACTGTTGGCTATGGGGATTTTACATTCAAGACAGTAACAGGAAGATGCTTTGCAGTTATTTGGCTATTAATAAGTACGTTAGCAGTTGCTAAGGCAATTTTATACCTGACCGAGTTAATGATGAACAGGAGGAACCGCAGGATCGCAAAATGTGTTCTTCAGAGAAAGTTGACCATTGGTGATTTAGTAGCTGCAGACCTGGATAATGATGGATCCATCAGGTAACTTTCATGATTTCAAAAGCCGTGTCATATAGATTTCTAACTAAATATAGAATGAAGAAACTCAAAATATACTGCACAAAAAGATCCCAGTCTGTATTTTGTTTTTTGGTCACACCATTGAAGATTGACTGACTTTACATTTTATATATTAAGGTTATGGCTAGCTAGACTCCGACAACTTCTAGAATGCATGAAACTGGAGCAGCAAAAAAACTCTCAACAGAGAAACGAATGAGTTTGCCAAGCATAAATCATGAAATCTGTCAAATCAAGAGTACCTAGAAAAGGAAAGAACAAAAGACTACACAATATGGAAGTATAAGAGGTAAACAATAGATGATAAAAGTAAATTATATACTACAAAACAGAACATGTGAAAAGAGGTAAAAAGAAAAAAAGAGGCAAATGAAGCCTATAGAAGAGACCATTTCGCTACCGGTGCAGTTCATGTTCACAACCAAGTATCTAAAGTTTTCTAATACTTCAGTTCAAACCCTTAGAGTAAACATGGAACTGGTGACAATTTGTAATACAGGTAAAAGTAGATCTCACTCCAATGGCAATATCACACAAGCTTGAATCAGAGAGTGGATTTTTTTTCCGAATTCCAGGATACTTATATTCCTTGGTTATGACAACTTAAGTTTTTGGTTGGTTTTGGCTTACTCTTAGCTTTATAGTTCTACTCTTGAAATCCATACATATTCTCACTATTTTCTTTACAGCTATGACCTATTTTCTTGCAAGCCCTACGCACATATCACAGCTGAATCTTGCTTGCTTCTTTAATGGTTGCAGCAAATCTGAATTTGTTATATACAAGCTTATGGAGATGAGGAAAATAGCAAAGAAAGACATACTGCAAATCTGCAACCAATATGATTGTTTAGACAATACCAACTGTGGAAAAATCACTGTTGCTGATCTTATGGGAAGTGACTGAGTTCAAGTTCGACATACATTTGCTATCAGAACTTCTTTTCACATTTTCCCCCTGGTAAATAGACTAAACTTGAATATCTCAATACCTCATAAGATTAGTACTAATAGATACCCAGGATAGGACAAGACTGGCTCGTAGAAAAGAAATCATTTCGAATCCAGCAGAAAAGATTCGATCAGCCCTTATCAGGATAATTCTTTAGCAAATACCTAAAAAGTACCATAAAATATTTTGATCTGGTTGTGAAATGTTATCTGTTATGAGTGATTCATTTGTTAAAGGAGTTAGTTAGTCATCTGATTCTCAAAAAGATAAAATATATGGAAACACTCTCAAATGTTAGATAGCTCTCACTAAACAAGAAGCAGGAGCTGTGTCGTGTGCATTCTCATCCCCTAAATTTAAGGATCTAATGAAGTTCTTATGCTTGCAAACAGGTATTTTGAACAATTAGAGGATTTACTATGTGACAAAATGGTACACTAAATACAAAGATCCATGTTGATACTACATTCGAGACCTTCAAAATGGAAATAAACTCACCCCAACAAATGGCCTTAACTTCACTGCAATCTGACCATATTACGTTGATGCTAGTAAAATGCACCTTATACTTGTAAAATGCTGATATTCAGTTCACTGATTTTCCCTCAGCTATCCAAGCAACTGTAATTACACACACACACACACACACACACACACACAAATTACGGATATTCCCTTCTAATGTTCATTTAACTAGTTTTTTTATCAATGCCGAAGTATATCCATTCTCAGGAATGCTAAGATGACACCAGAGGGATGCAAAACAATTATTCAAGTTTGTGAGTTGGGCTCAAGAAACATCAGCATTTCATGTAGAAATCCTCACCTGCTATAGAAAATTAAAAAAATGTTGAAATAAGCTTCATCTAACATCCATCTTTATCTGCATTATCTGTGCAATTCTGTTAAGAAACACAAGAGGGAATGAATAATAATAATAATAATAATACTATGCTACCACCAAAATATAATTAACAATTATTGTTAATCCCAAAAGGTGAACACGGAATAGAAGTTCACAAATTATTAAGTTGATTCATAAGGGTTACCTCTGTCTAATGGCACGAATGCTCTCAAGAAGCTCCATAGTTTGCTGCACCTTCAAATTATTGGGCTTTTCACTATTGTTCAGCACCAAGGCAGAGACGTTCAGAATGGTGACAAGTTCTGTTTCAATTCCATTGAGCTGTACATCCAAAGATCCCAAGAACTCTTCGTAAGAGGACATGCTCTTTAAGCCAGTGATTATGCTATGCTCACTACAATTAGCCACACTGAGAGATTCCAGCTCCTCATCAATTTGTGGGCCTGCTTCATCATCTGTGCACATCTGCAAATCTTGGCTGTCAGAGATTGCTACGGCTTTAGAGCAAGCATTCTTGTTCCCCTCTGAATCATCTGCAACACTCTCCTTAGGAGATACAATATGAACTTGACCTACATTATTATCACTTTCAACTTCAAGATCAAAAGCAGCATTCCCTATCAGCTGGCTCTCTTTTACAGCTATTGCCTGAAACAAATTTATGTAGCCCAAACACTTAGATCCTGGAAAAGAATTTGAACCAGAAAAAAAGGAAAGCAGTTGCATGAGGAAGAGTAAAATGGCAATGGTAAGAAAACATAACAATTGTCACACATTATCAAGCTGTGTATAAGAGATTCCAAGCAATCGCTACAGGAAACCAAAGAACTGTATGAAAATAGAACCTCAGTCCACTAATGAATAACATTTCCGCACAAAAGCTATAAGGCATACTAACTTACTGAGTACCACATGCATATATGTAATGCACTGACACTTATTCTACTGTCAAAAAAAGTGCCTAACACAATCTCTGGTTTATGCCTAACTGGTCCAATCAACCTTAACTTTCATTTTAAGTAAGTGCAAAGGGGCAACCTTTCTTGCAGTGGATGCATTTCTTTGAATTAAAATAATGCACATCAGTTGCTACTCAAGTCCAAAAGTCAGAATTTTTTCAAACTTTGGCATTAGAAGAATCCAAATTCAGATTTTCCTCCATTAAGGAAACTCTTCTGGTTTTAGTCACTGAACTTCTGTTTGATGTGCAAATTTCTGGAACACCAATGTCATCTTCCCATTTTGGTTCCTAAAGCCTCTATCGGTTCCAAGCAAGGAATTAGGCAGATTCTTAACTTCTCCATCCAATATTAATAGCCATGTGATTAGCATGAATATGGTAATCAATATGTTAACCCTTGTGGTCGTAGAGAATGACAGCTTTTTAATTGAATACTTTGAAATTCGTTTAAAGCCCCCAGAGTGGAGACAGAGAGAATTACTGTGGTCATGGAAGGATGAGGATGGAAGAACCCAAAATCTTAAATCTTCCTTAAACAAACACAAGTAGAGCAAATGCTGAAATTTCCACTATCAAAAGAAAAACTAAGATTCATGACGCGATATCCTCATTGCACAAACTATCTCCCTCAGAAACATGAGGCAGGCCTGATCTCTTCATGGAATCGTAAATTCGTAATTAAGCTTGGCCCAATATATCATTAAAAGGATTAATCGGAAAACAAAAACCTTAATTGTGTTTACTGGAATGGAAAAAAAAGAGGAGTTAATTTGTATCTGTACAGATATTACATCTATAAGGAATGAAAACACAAACATAGAAAATAACAATCTTCCACTCTCTATGTAACAATGAGTTTTAATATGATATGAACCTCATCAATCCTTTTAGCCAGTAATGGGTTCCCATTCCACAAAGAAAGCAGAAACAAAAAGTGCACAAGATTCCTGCCAAGCCATGCCAAAAAACAAGGTGCAACTTTTGAGGGTTTAAAGTATTAAGTGATGCTCCAACAACAATATCGTCGTGTTGTTGACGCTTCAGTCATTCAATAGTGAGTTCATGGCAATTCATCAACAAAACAAAGATCATTTTGAGGTCATATCTAGCCAAAGAAAGTACAATACAATCATGCATTTTTAAAGAAGTGCCTGGTGGTGTATAGAGCTCTCTTTTTTCCTTGTCAAGAGGGGGAAAAAGTCAGCTGTTTCTCAAAACAGGCACAAATATAGGAATTCTAAAGACAACTCCCACATTTTATGCATTCATTCACGTTTAGGTTTGTCTTATACTTCATGCTAGGATACACCAATGCTCAGTCACAATGCACTCATGCATCCACTCACAATATGCCTTTGTATTATCTCCAGTTGACTGCTTATAATGAAATGAAATTCTGGTTTAGAAAGTCAAATCTTCAAATCGTTAACTTTCTTTTTAAGAGATGAAATTTCAATTTTGCATCCTTCTTACTTTGTTAGCCAGGCCACCTTAAGAGTACAAGCAACAAATTCGCACTACACCTCGGGTAGACCTTCAATGCCAAAACTTGTAGATTCACAAGGAATTACTACCAATACTATTTTATTGACTTTATGTGCAAATGCGCAATAATTCTTAAAAGTTCATTTATTTATTTTTAGGCCATTCTTGTTGTAAAAACCAAGCTTCGACATTGATGGTGACTCAGTATTTTCTTGGCTTGAGGAGACCCATAATGTTGTTATGAAAAACATTCTGGCAATAGTTTTTTGCCTTGATATATGAGGCACAGAATTTGTCAGCATCCATAAAATTTGCAAACAAAGATGAATAGCTAAAATAACTTATCATAATGCAGTACTAAAAATGTATACATCCAATAAAGGATGAAAGCATTGACGAGCATTAACAATTATACGTATTTATACTACTTTCATTGATGCAAATTAAACAATAAGATTGGCTTAACCATCATCTCCATTTTCATACTCCAAATGACAGGTGTTATTCCAAACAATCGTACCTCATTAAGTTTTGCATAAAGTTGATCGAGCAATTCAATACGACTCTTTGACCTTTCCATAGCCTGTGTAACCTTCTTCTTCTGAAAAAGTAATTCTCTTGCATAATCCTCATTCCCAGAATGAAGGCTGACAGCTGCCTGTCGTTTAAGCTTTTCTGCTGCCTCAGACAATCGCATAAGCCGGGATCTTGTACCGCTAGCTGGATTGACAACAATAATTTTCAGTCCAAACATAATGAATAAGTAGGTCACTATAGACCACTTAGCTGATCGAAACACCACATGAAAGCATTAAAACAAAGAAAATGGCAAATTTAACGAAGAAAATCACTGCAGAAAATTGAACACAAGCAAGACAATCTTTGACCTTAGAACCAAAGTTTCAACATTCCACAACAAAACTCTAACAACGAACAGTCCATAAATCCCCCAAGTTATAAAATGTGGAGATAACACCTTAAATGACAAATGAATCCAACATGCACTATAATCACTCTGACAAGAGAATGGGTGTTTATTTCCAGTTATTACAACAGAATGGAAACCCAAATGTCAAAAAGCAACCATTAGCTACTACAATTCTACAATGTAATTCCCCATTAACAAGAAGCAAGCTGTACGTTGAAAACCCATCAATTTTTACCAATAAATGTTGGGGAAAAATCTCATTTTCCCCACCCAGGATCGAACAATCAAAAAACACAGCAAGCAAACAAACAACACAAACACCGAGAATTTACGTGGAAAACCTCCAACGAGGAAAAACCACGGGACCAACTCCGAACAATCTTCACTAATAATAAATTATTAGTCTTACAATCACATCAGGATGCTCAACAGCATCCCTTTCACAATCTCTCAGGATGTTCAACAACATCCCTTTTACAATCTCTCTCAACTCAATCTCTCATCTAGATTGAGGAGACACAATCTAGAAAAATAAATACCTCACTGATTTATTTTTCTCTCAATCACACACAAGAAAAATACTCTCTATTTTTCTCTCTCTCGGATATTCAAGAATATCCCTCTCAATCACAGATCAGTTGCTCTTCGTTGCAACTGATCTCTCTCTAGCAGCTACATCGTTGCAACTCTGCTCACTCTTTCTTTTGCTGCTCTCTCTTCTCGGCTTCTTCTTCTCTTGCAGCAATGCAATGGGTATGTATATATAGAAAAGCAACTCTTGCTTTTCTAAAAGGATTGCCGTGAGACATGCCACAAAACATGGCCTCCACTTCAATTTGTCTCCTCCTTATTTCTTTCTTTGACATTTCCACGCACACACCTTTCACTTTTCTTGGTTTTGCTGCAGCCAAATTAATTGACTAACACATTCAATTAATTTGGTTTCCATCTCCTTTTTCCTTTCCAACACACATGCACCAACCAATCTTTCCAAGACCAATTAATTAGGCTACCTAATTAATTCCAACTTTGCTGCACATCACACGGTCAACAAAAGCAACAAAGGGAAAAGTCTACAAATCCAACGCACATCAATTAATTGAATTGGCTCTTCAATTAATTGACTGTGTCCACTCCACACACACGTTTCACACTTTCTCATTTGAGCTGGACACCAACAATAAATGCAAACACAAAGACAGTGCCTGGTAAAGATAAATGAAGAATATCTATTCAAAAGAGAAGAAAAAAAAGGAACCTTTGGCTCCGGTGCTTTGGGCTTCTGCGTGAAGTTGATCGAGTTGGGACCGAAGCTGCTCCGCCGTGGTTTTTATGGTGGAAGCGAAACAAATACTAGAAGGGTAAATTCGTGGTCTAATAAATGACCCAAGTATACCACAACTCATCGACATCTTCTTCTTCCTCGTCTCTCCCAAGAACGCAGTGAAGTATTTGAACCCAAAAAAAAATACCAAGTAAGATAATACTGTAAGTTTATAGGAGGGATTTATTTCTTGTAATTTACTCTCTTGCAGCGCTTCCATTATGCCTATGATAGTTATCTTAGCTTAGAACCCAATCAAATCATTTCTCCTTCAATTCCCGAACCTATTTTATTTCTCATGCCATAGTTTTTTTTAATTCCATCGGTTAAATATGTATTATTGTATATAGGCACTACTATTTTCTTCCAAAAATAAATTCGGGTATTCTTATTTCCTGTTTGATTTATTTAATTATCTTTTATAAACAAGTTAATTTTTTTAAAATTTCCTAATGAAAATGGTAACTTATTTAACTTATTAAACTTTTAAGCTTCTTTTAAAAATCTGACCATCAAAATTAAATTCAACGGTAATAAAACCCAAGAATCTATATTGCAAAAGTAAGTGTATGATTTGAATCACAGGGACCAAGATTTGCTTCTTTAAATAAATTAACTCAACTCTTTCGAGGTTGGGAGTAATATTATAATATACACCTTCCCTTCTCATACATCAGTTAACCTGTTGGGAAAGAAGAACTAGAAGCCCTTGAGGGCCAACCAATATTTCGTTGAGGAAACTAATCAAGCCAAACCAGACTACAGGGGTCACATCCACTCCTCCGAGCGGAGGAATGAGCTTCCGTGTCGCAACGAGAATTGGTTCCGTCGGAGCATAAACTATTACATATGGAAATTTCCCAACAGGAAGCTTCGGATACCAGGACATTACAATTCTGAAAATGAATAAAAAGCCAAATGCCGAGAGAAATGGTCCCAAGAAACCTATCGCTAACTTGGCTGTGCCAGGGTCTAAATCTGCCAGCGTCAATCTCTGAATGAAGTTCCACGTAGGTTCCGATATCTCTGGCAAGTCTACGGACTCAAAATCATTGAATGGATTCCCTGAAAAGGTGGCTGTTGATTGTGAGAGTTCATTGTTCAGAGATGCGGTAACTCCCACGAAAGAAAACGTCCTAAACTGTGGGAGTCTTGGACAATGAACATGATTTCCTCCTTTAGGACAATTGAACTTTTCCTGCAGCAAGATCAACAAACATGTATTTAAAGGGAATATCAGACCGAACTATCATTTGTATCCTCCACACCCAACAGCAAGAGATTGACACCAGACCCAACTATCATACAAAAAATACGTAAATGCTGCCATGTATAGAAGAAAAGAAAAAGAATCCTTGGTCTTACGAATCCTTTAAAAAAATGCCCAAGCATCATATGAAAACCCCAAAACGAATTCATAAAATGTATACAAGGGAATAAAATTGCCCTCCGGCACGGATGTATATGAATGATTGCTGAGAAACTAATTCAGGGGAGGGAAAATTTAAGAAAAATAATAGGAAAAAGGAAAACAACCATTTCACTTAACTTTTCTAGAACATAAAGTTGATGGCAGTACTTCTGTAGAGATGGACAAAACCTAGAGTACAGTTTCAGAGAAACACAGCCATTTTAGATTGTACAATAACTAAACTCTAGCAAGCTAATGATTGCACTTTTCTTCTTGAAATTAGGAAAATACAGCAAAATCTATGGATTCAATAAAAAAAGCTCAAAGATAGTAGATGTGAGACTGAATATATTGATGAAATTTGTAAAATTGAGTTTGGCTTTAGCAAAATAGAAACCTAGTTAAAGTATTACAACTGAGCTAGATCACTAGATACTCTTATAGAACCATGCAGCTGATAGGAATTTCAGCTAGAAGTTAATATCCTGCCCTACATGTATAATTAGCTTCCTAGGATAGTGTCTTACAAAGCCTAACTAGTCTACCAACTGGATTTTGGTTAACTATGCCTGGAAGTTTCACTCTGCCTTGACATAAGAAAAGTTAAACTTATCATATAGTAGCAAGGTTTCATTAAGTCAGCTAGGAATAAACATATCTTTCCATCAGAAAGAAGTGCTTTCTATCGAGAACCCTAGTTTTAGAGGAACATCAATTAGTGGATTATATGATCTAAAACCAATTGCCAGACTTATTCAAACCATACAGCACTAACAGCAATACAAAGGACAGAGACTTCCTGCTAGGACATAAAGTGAATGGAACCCATTGTTGAACTGATCATTGACGCGTGGCCATAATGTATTGTTGAAATGATCATTGACCCCTGACCATAGTGGTGGCCCCTGTGACCACATTGAACCCAGCAAGACATTCACAGCCATATGCGGCTGCCCCAATAATTCTTGAACCATTGCTTCGTTAGCCAAAAAATCATCACTACTCTCTCCCACCAAATCAAAACCCTCCACCACCCCAAATCCTCCTACCCCTTTCCACTTCCAGGAACCCAAGTGTTTTTTTCTACTAGATATTGAAACAAACTTGCCATCAACTCTTGGTCAGAGTTTGGCTGGAAAAGTATCCAATCGAACATATATAACCTCCATGGTAATATGCACAGAATGAATTTAGTGAGCAAGCTAATGTTAGTTACTTGACAATTTGAAGCTAGCAACAACAGACTGAGCTCAAACTATCAACCCATTCAACAACCACCCAATTCAGACCGAGCCCTTAACAACCGATTCTCATCAATTGATAGTTACATTATAAGAGTATAAACCAATAAATGTTCAAGAAATGGGTAATGGTACTTACTTTAGCGACACCAAACTTATGCTTGTTGAGATGGAGAGGCAGGCATCCTTTTGAATGGGGGTGGGGGAAGAGGGAAGTGCTCATCGCCGCCATATCCACTCTACTCTAGTCTTTTTACAACATAAAGATGGAACAGAGAGGGGAGAGGAAGAACAAGAACCAGTAAATGATTCAACATAAATGATTTTTGGCCTTTATACTTCTGCTTCTGGATTACTCATCACATAACTGTTATCTTTAGTGACACGTGGTGCTATCTAACCGTGCTAGTAATTAATACATTAAAAACATTATATTTATACCGATACAATACTTCGATTTGTTTATCAAATTGATTTTGATGGAATTTTTCAGTGTTTCAAATATTGGAGATGAAGTGATTTTGTTTGGGTCAAATTTTAATATATTAGATTTTTTGGAAAAAAAAATTATTATATTTTATTGGTAAAAATAAAAGTATACAACCCTTTACTCAGATAAAAGTGAAAACTACATCCCTTTCAGAGCAAAAATTACGAACTTAAACGAAACCATTTTCAGAACAGAGTGAGAGTTACATTATCATTACTAACCACCATTAAAGGCAGCTACTTGCACATCTCAATTTCATACAGTTCATAATTTCATTGTAGTAGAATAAAATGCCCAGGAGGAGGCTTTGCCAATAACTCAGCTTACAAAAAGGAACAAAAATAGAAAAACCCAGGATAGAAGCATTTGATAGATAATATGGTCCTTTTTTATTCCCTTTCACAGCTCGACATGAATGCTACTTTCAACAAGCAGAAGCTCCGACCCTGTCTCGAGGGATCAACCGCAGTTCAGAACCATGTTTCAGGAAGACATTGCCTGAGCAGGTCAAGATTCAAACTTCCAATCAGCATGAGCATAATATAATGCACAAACTCAATAATCATAAGCCACCACATGAACATGCCTATACCCTATTATCGCTAGTGATGCGTGTTTTAGCCATTAATGGACGAAAAGATGGGGCATAATAACATGTAAATGAACAATGCCTTGTCAGTAAACAATAGGGGGTCACCATGGAACTTGGTCCAAGACGTAAAGTTGCAGAGAGTGGTTAGGTATTAGGATATGAAAATCAGAAAGCCATGGACAACTTGGAGTGCACAAGATAAAGATAAATATGACGACTACCATATCCAACCAACTAAAGGGCCACTTCCCCCCAAGTTTCAGTTGTGTGGAAATTTGAAATGCAACAGAGATGAAAGGCTAAAGGCCTCAAGACTCAACTTAGAAAACTAAAATTTGCTAAACAATGTAGCAGAAGCAGCAACTAGGTTACACAGGCATGATCCTACAATAAAAATCTACAGAGTGTTGTAACAAAACAAACTATCACTGTCTTTACAACTTACAACGCATGTCTAGCAGAAGAATTGAGTAACTGCAGATGGTGTTGAAAAAAGTTTTACAACACAGAACACAGGAAAGTTGACACAGAACACAGGAAAGTTGACAAAATGAAAGAAACAAGAAACTGAACAAAATATACAAAGCATGAAAATACCTGCACTTTGTTGAGGATTGATTCCTACTCCATCTGGTTACAAAAGCCAAAATAATTAAGAATAGTTTAAGAATGTCAAAAGGGAAAAGTTCAACATAACAGCATCAAAACTCGACAGAACCAATGGGTAAGGGATCAAGGTAACCAAGTTTGATAACATGACAGGAAACTCAAGCACCCAAAGCTACAGTCAGTTCTGTAGCTAGAAACAATAGACCCAAATACCAATAACATTTGTTTTATTAATTAGAACTGGTTTCACTCATAATTGGATTTCTATGAACTATTCCACTCACTAGCAGAATTCAGCAACTAAACTGCACCCCGACAAAGATGCAACCCCTAAAGGACTAAATTCACAGACAAGAAAGAAAGTAGAAAGACACGTACCATTGGTAATGATAGCGCTGGTTTGGGGAGGGACTTTGAATTCTTCAGCAGCGAATTTCAAAACAGCAGTGAAGGGGGCTGCTTCGGGGACGCTAAACCTGATTTTGAGTGGATGGTTTGGAATTATTATCAAATAGAAAGCACGAATAATATTATTAGCACTTAAAAAAATTTGAAATTCAATTAGATGAACGTACACTTTGAAGGGAAGCTTTGGATCGGAAGTGAGAGTAACTTTGAAGGAGACTTTTCCTCCAACGGCAGCACCGCTACTTTCCATTCTATTTTCTTTGTGGTGGTGGTGATGATAAATCGGGAGAGAGATTCAGCTGCCAACAATAAATGAACAAACTTTCAGTTATCAATTCAAGACCTAAATCATTATTACAACAAACGGGCCTAAATTCAATTTACATTCATTAATTTTGGGCTCATGACCAACTGTTTAGTTTGAAAGCCCAGAAGTAAACAAATATAAGAGATTAGCCTCATACAAGCACAACATATCTACTCCTCTAACCCAATATTTTTCCACTGTGTTTAGGACATGAAACAAAACAACCAACTTAAAAGTCAAAAGAATAACATCCCTTCATTGTATTTTCCTCCTCCCAAATTAAACTAGATCAGCTTTGCTATCTCTATCAAGTACTCCCTGCAACACATGCTCATGAAGCTTACTATCACATATCGAGGTGCTATATAACTAATGTTTGGAAAACCAAGTATTTTTGAACTAAAATCAGTGTATGTAACATACTTTTTTTTTTACAGTAGAAATTGTGGAAATCTTATACTTAATAAATAAATAATCCCACTACAACATACAAAACACATACACAAACAATGACAACGTTTGATACTAAACCAAAAAGACTCTTTCAGATATTTGTCTATACAATTTTAAACGATTCGAAAGTACATCCTGCAATAGCATCAAAAACCAGTAAATATTTAGATCACTAGAAATCCAGACTGATTTACAAAAGAATAGAGAAAAAACAGCACACTCAAGGTTTAAATGCGGAAAAGGCGACAACGGAGTTGTGTTCTACAAATTCAGACAAATTTGAAATGGCGACATTCACTTCATGATGTTTCTCTATATTGGAAACAGTGTCATACTCCACTAAAGACTTATAAAATGATTGCTTGTAGGACGCAGGGATTTGTGGTTATGGACTTTCTGATGGCAACTTTAAGGCTCTAAAAGAATTATTTTTCTCTTCTTGTGAGTTCTTTAACCTTTATCTTTACCTATTTTACATCGTTGCCTTTGATTTGTGTGGATGCCACATTGCATACTGTTTTCTTTTTCACTTGGAAACTATTTGGCTGCTTTTTGGTACAGCACTGCTTCATTTCCCTTGGCAATTGTGTCACTGCAATTTTTGGTAGAGCTAATATTTCTTTATCAAGTTGGTTTTTTAATATTTAACCTGTAATTTAACAACTAAATCTTATGCGGAAAAAAAAGAAAAGAAAAGAAAGAAGAAGTCCATGTATCAGACAAACACAAATTATTCCTAGATAATTTTTTTAGTACACCCAACATCCATGTACATTATAATCTGTGGGCCCAAAAAGTCTTATTTGTGTACATGGATGATAGGTGTACTAAAAAAATGAGAAAAAAAATCAATACAAGAATATTGACATTATTTTTCGAAGGCACCGTCAGTCATTGAGAGCTAGCAATTTCACATAATGAGATAACCGTTCTTTATGTTATTTTCTTAACAACAATAACTCAACTTGATATAACTAAATCTCAACCATAAATTGGTTAGGAACAGCTACAATATAATGAAAAAGTGCTCGTTCGGAGATTGCTAGTACTATTAGCTTATGTTGGTTAAGACCCACGATGAATTTTATTGCTACTTTGACTATCATAAATGGCGTTTCAGCCACAGATGCCAAACAAAACACAAAATAAATGCTGCAGTAACAGATATAACCAAAACCTTACTTCAAAAAAATATAATCATATGGCTTAAGTAAGTTAGTGTTCTATCATAAAAGTGTATTGGTCAAAATTAACAGTATAAGATTTTACTGCTGGTTCAAATTTGGCTTTCAATTTGAAAGCAAGTAACAGGAAGTGTATTCTTCTCAAAATCATAGTTACTTTAAAAGTTTTTTCTAGCCCCTCCTAATACTTTTATATTTCACAAAGTAGACAGGAAAGGAGGGGAAGCCATTTTAAACATAGATAAAGGAAAGAAGTTCGTGGGTAGGATTTACATCTTCCTCTCAGTTAGTTGTACAAGGGAAGGAAATGGAAGGGTATAAATTTGAAAACCCGCTGCAAAAGTACAATAACTCTTACCATCAATATCACCCCTTAGAATCCTAATTGCACAGTCACAGTTCTGAGTAATCCATGCCACATGTGACTTACTATTTTCTCTAGGGCCTTGACATGAATTCCCAATGATTTTTTTTCCAGATTTCAGAAATTTGGTCAGAAAGACACATCCATCGGCAGCAATTTTTGGGTGCCCAAAGATGAGCCAATAAAACTTCCTTACACTACAATAATTGTTTCTGAGTCCCAAACTTTTCATGAAGACCCTGTGAAATTTTTCAGCCTTCTACTTGAAATATCTAATGACAAAATGTGATAACCGACAAGTTGAATCCCAAATAAGCAGCAACAAGTTTAGAGAGTTTCCACTTAACAGTTTTTGAATTCCGAAGATTTTACTAGGCCTTTACAACTTTTTCAGTTTTCTACTTTATAGTAACTTTTATCTAATGGTAAAAAGTAAAAGGCAACAATTTGAAGAGTATTATAAAAGTGGTTGTCCTTCATGTTGAGGTAGAAAGAGGAACACAAGTTGATCCTATCATTCAAGGAGTCCAAAAACAAAACAAACAAAAAAACTTACTTCCTTGACTTTGTTTCTCCTTACAAAACAGTAGCACTTTTGAGACCGATTATAAATAACCTCTTGAGGAGAGAAAATGGCATCGAGGCCAAGTATTCAAGCTAAAACTTTAAGCATCGAAACAATAGTTTTCCTCCACACTTCAAACTTAGGGTCAAGATTTACACAACTAGGGAGGGTGACATTGTTTAAGAAGATGCACAAAGATCATTCATTTATATTTGTAAAATTAGTTAGAAACTGTTTACCTAGGAATTTAGTGTAGTATCCATTTAAGAGACGATCATAATTAGGACTTCACTACTATGGCTCTTATTTATTCTAACTCCTATATAGGGGCAGGACTTCACTACTGATTTATGCTCTCCTATCAGGGTTGGACTTGTTTCCTGGTACCTATGCAGAGCAACTTATTCTATCCAACACTAAAAACATGCAGTGCCATGAAGAATTGATGACTTGGGCATTATTTCTGCTTCGTCTCTTCTATCATTTATCTATCCAGTGTTCATCTCTTCTACTAATATCTTCTAAATTATTCTTACCTTATTGTTTTCCAAATTCATTCAGACCCAATAGATGATACGAGGCAATATGAAAAAGAAGAATTTTACTTTCCATCTCACGACCACAGTAGCAGGTGGAAATGGAAAAATTAAGAAGATAACAGATGCATTGAAGTTGAGGAATGAAAAACACAAAATAATCAAAGGATTTTGCCACCCAAAATTACATAAACGACAACAAGCAGTAAAACCTAGCAGTTCTAAAGCAAACAGTTCAAGCGACAGCGAGGAATCGTAAACTCTCACAACGCAGACCATATCAACGCCTACATCGCTATCACATGCATACAAGTTTAGAGAAGGAGATGAGGCACATACCTGGCGATCAAAGTGCCGCTTGGTTTTGTACAGATGAGGCGGGTGGAGGAGGAGGAGAATGCGCGGTGGCTAAAACAGATCTCAGAAAGACACCTTTTCCACGTGCGTTACCAACCACTGTGTGGCGCTGTTGTGGAAAAAATATATTTAATTAATAATATAGTACTCCCTCCGGTCTCGATTAATTGTCATTTTACTATTTCAGCACGTATTTTAAAGCGGCCGGAATAGTAACTATATGATCTCGAAAAATTTCGAATTTTTTTTTCAACATACGTGAAGAATTAATTTACGTTGTGTAAAAATTTCGGACTTTTTCGAGGTCATATAGTTACTATTCTGGCCGTTTTATAAGGCTGCAGGAATAATAACAGTGGACAATTAATCGAGACTGGAGGGAGTATAAAATTTTAAAAATATGAAAAAGTATTATAAAATTGGAGAAATTAGAAAAAAGTTCTAAAGATAATGAAAAAAAATCAAATGCACGTGCAACTTGCAACATTGATATTCTGCACGTGCAAGTTGCCAAGTAATGGAAAATTAAGATATATTATTCAGTAATAATTTTCTTCATTCCAAGTAATATTTTCACTTTAGTATAAATATTCTTTTTACTACTTTTAATTTTTCTCATTTTTAGTATTTCAAAAATACCTTTTCTACTCCTTCTTCTTTTCTAAAATTGCATAATATATTATTTAAAAAGTTTAAAATACTTTTATTTAGGGTTGTTCACGGGTAGGTTCAGATCAATTTTTCAGATCAATTTACGGTTTGGTAAATTTAAATATGCACCCTACATTTATATTTTTAAAAAATTATAGAGTCGAGTTAAATAAAATCAGATATAATTTATGCGAGTTAAGAGGATTAATTGAATAATATAAATAGAAAAAAATTGTATGATAGGATAGTGATAAATCTAAAAACAAGACTATATTAATACAACAGAAACATTTTCACTACAGATTTCAGAGTGATAAATCATAAAATATTGCTTATATTAACAAGATAAGAACGTTTTGACTGCACATTGCATAACAGTAGCTCAAAATTTAAATAATTGAAAATGTAGTGTTTTTTGTGGTAAGAATTAGGAAGTATTTTATGTTTTCTACCCATTTTTAGTGATAGATTGTAGTACTTAATATGAGAAAAAAAATATTAATTAATTTATTATTTTTTAGTTAGTATTATGTAAATTTAGACCATCTAGAAGCAAGGCTGTAAAGACAGATAAAGTATCAACCTACCAGCACCCAAAGATAAGGAGTTTGAGGTTCAACTATGGTTAAATTAGATCGAATCAACTTTTTTTGATAAATTATACTTTTTTGTGTGGAAAAGATCATAAAATTATTTTCACATTTGTACCAACTATTCAAAAAATACTTCACGTTTGTAATTAAGTCGAATAGAAATCTACGTTTGCTAATTTTAACAAATTATACTCTATTTTTAAAATTATCTTAAAGGTTGTTTAGTTTTTTTTAAAAATAACTTTAGATTTATCTCACGTAAAAATTAATTTATTAAAAAAAATGACATGAAAAATTTTCATCTCTCTCCTACACCAGATAGACACTAAAAAAAAAATTACATCAGCATTTTCTAGCAATTTTTGGATGTTATTTGGAAATTCTGAAATAGTTGATACTCGATTTAATATAATTCAAACAATTAGTTAACTTGTGTCCAATTTCTTTTTTACTTTATGAAATTTCAAAGTTTACATTCTTTTAGTTTAGATTAACAAGATCTGCATTTTTAAATATATTGAGGTTAATTTTATATTTTATTTTATTTTTTTAATTTCTTTTGGGTTATGCCACGTTAAGGAAAAAGTCACTAGAAAATAGAAAGTTACTAGTAGGGTGAGCATTTGGATAGTTTGATTGGAATCCGACAAGTTCGGATCGAATTTTGTCGGCATAATATGAATTTTGCGAATATGGCCCTAATCCGATTGTAATCCGACTATTTCGGATCAGTCGGACTTTTCAAATAAATTTGGACTTTTTAAATACTTTTAAATTAATTTTTTATTGAAATAAACACAAATTTTATTAATTTCAGACCTCTTTTTTTAATCCTTAGTTGTTCTCTCCCTTGTGCAACCTAACAAGATATTCAAACAATATTACAAATTAATAAGTAGAGTAAATAGCAAGAAAAAAGAAGAAAAAGAAGTAAAACTAGCAGATAAAAACTTAAATCTTGAACTTATTTAGACATTTCGAATAATATCGGATCGGATTTCAAAATTTATCAGATCCTCTACTTTCTATCCGAAGTTTTGTCCGACACAATTCGAATTGGATCGGATGTGTTAATTTAGAGTTGAAATTATCAAAGTTGAAAGCTCTCGAGTGGATTTAATTGGAATCCAATTGAGATATCGTATCGATGTTTGAAATAATGATATTTTTAGTGAATGGAATTTTGATAATAATTTCTTTTATAAATTAAAATAAAATTTGAGGTTGGTTTATAGTTTACTTTACCGTCTATGATAACTTTATTGCTTTTATTGTAGTTTTGGTGAACCATAAATGTTTTTAAGTCTATAGACTATAGTTAGTTGTTAGTTGTTAAAGCTAATTTTATTTTTATTGATTTAGTTGGCTAGAGTTTCCTTCCTCTCCTCTCCCCTCCTCCTCTCTTTCCTATCATTTGGTTTTCTTTTATTGTCTTTTCTTTGAACCGAACACAATGGTAAGTAATCGCAAATAGTAAAGTTTCTCATACATAAAAATATACATATAGACACAACTAATCGCAGAGCTAATTCCTCCAATCTTTAACTTTTTAAAATTTTTATATATAAAAAGATATATAAAGAGAAAAAAAAAACCATTTTCTCTCTATTTATAAACCACCATTTGTCTTGAATTAAAGACAAGATCATTTGTTTTTTGTAAGATTAAAGGTTGACTTTAACATGTGATGTGCATATAAAAAACATGGAATGATGATTTTTATAAAGAAACAAAAAAAGATGGGTTTATTTAAAGAAGCTAAAATGTTTGTGTGGAAACCGTGTAATTTTACTCCATGTGCCACTCTTTAAAACGATCATTTTGATAGTTTAAAGAAGTTCGAGTTTTCGAAATAAACAAAACCAAATGGAATGAGTTTTTTTCTTTAAAGTCTAATTGTGTTCAAACAAAATTAGTATTAATTGAAAAATATTCGAGAAACTTTTTTAAAAAATGTTAAAATGTTTGAGTGGGATCGGGTTTATGGTGGAACCTTGTAACAGTAGTCCATTTGTCACTCTTCAAGCAATCAGTCTGCCAAGTGCTAAATTGCTAATGTAAGGCATACGTTTCTATGACTTAGAGTTGGAACAGAACTCCGTCTCCACAGTGACACACCACTACTACCAACAATGCCACTACACTCGCGATCAATCATCAAAATCCCCATCTTTTCATGTTTCTGCCAATTGGGTATTTTTCATTTTGCGTAGATTGAGTTTGACATAATTTGAAACTGTTTTCTGTTCTTATCTAACCCAAAAGAATTCAGCACCAACAAATTTGCACTATTCTATAATATTCCCCATCCTTTTTATGCCAATTTATTAGTTATCGCTACTTTTTTTTCCCTCTTTTTTTCTTTTTCTTGAAAGAGACACCTTTCTTAATCTTTGCTTTATTTTTTGTAATCATCCAACCAAAACCCACTTTTCTCTTTTCCTAAAGTACTTATAAATTAATATAAAATGGGCTTCTGCTGAGATATGTTATAGTTATACAACAACACTTGTGCTACTTGAGTTGTCGTTGATGGTGGCCTGAAGAGATTTCTCGATCTGCATGTCTTGATTCCTTACACTGTGAGTGATGATAATGCCTTTTTCTTCTTGTGCAATTGTTTTCTTTTCTGCATTGTTGTAAATGTTTATGAAACATAATCGAGTTTTGCACTGAATTATGGATTATGATCATGGCGGCTGTAGCGTTTGATTAGGTTGGTACCTCTGCTTAGTTTATGTGAGTAAGAATTGTTTAGTACTAGTTGACTACAGTCTATGCATCAGATATTCTTAGTTAGTACCGGTAAGAAACTTATTTACTCTTAACCTAAGTTTCGAGTTTTAGTGTTAGGAATGGATCAAACCATTCTAGAAAACTCATCCCTTTTAAGATTTGGCTGAGAAGATGTTTGTTTCTAGTATGCAGAGGAGCAAATTAAACCCATTTAGTGGAATAAATTAAGCTTGTATAATATTATCAAACTGCAATTATTAAAATCTTATGCAACTTCTGGTGCCAACCACTGGCAAAATTCTTGGTATGCCATAATCAAAATCATCGAGCTCTTCTTTGGCAGTCAGTAGCTAGCAAGGTCTCAAATCCCAAGTCAACTTGCCATTTTTGAAAATTTGTTTTACTATATATGGCCCTTTTCTTGTACGACTATTTGGAAACTTCTTAGCTGGCGTTTTCATTTGGTTCTTTATAAATTCTGGATTTTTGTCCGCCATGTGAGCACTTTTTTTGAATAATTTCAGCTTCTATATCTTCCTGTTAAGAGCTTCTTCCGCGCCTTGTTGTGCTCTGTTGTGTGATTGCAGATTCTATAGTTTCAATAAGATGGCGTCCAACGTTGAAAAAGACCGAATATCAGGAGGAGAAGAGTTGAACAAACCCTTGAAAAAGTTTCTGCTTGTTCTGAACTGTGGATTGCTAGCCATTGGCAATTGCGCGGCCCCGCTTATTTCACGCCTCTACTTCTTGAAGGGCGGCAACAAAGTTTGGCTATCGAGCGCTTTGGAAACTGCTGGCTGGCCATTTGTCTTGTTTCCTCTCTTTGTTTCATACATATATCGTCGAGGCAAGGAGGGTCCTCATGCAAAGCTTGTCCATATAAGCCCCCGTCTCTTCCTAGCTAGCGCTGTTCTCGGCCTTCTCACTGGGGTGGATGATTTCCTATATGCTTTTGGCGTTTCTCGTCTTCCTACATCCACATCTGCTCTTATCATTGCTACTCAATTAGCATTTACTGCTCTCTTTGCTTTTTTTTTGGTCAAACAAAAGTTCTCCTCTTATACCATAAATTCTATTGTCCTGCTATCAATTGGAGCACTTATCCTGGCTCTTCATACTAGTTCTGATCGCCCTAATCACGAGACAAAGAAAGCGTATTACGTTGGCTTTTTCATGGTTCTTGGAGCTTCAGTACTTTACGGATTTGTTCTGCCAGCAATTGAGCTGACATACAAGAAAGCAAAGCAGAATGTCACCTATACTTTAGTAATGGAGATGCAGATGGTTATGTCTTTCTTTGCTACTGCTTTCTGCGTATCCGGGATGCTTTTTCACAAGGATTTTCAGGTTCATCTCTGTTGCTCTCTCTATTGCGCACAAGCACTTTTACTGTGAGTTTTTTTTGTCTCCTATATAGGAATAGGACATGTTCGCAATACTAAATAGCATGGCGGTGTACCCTTTTAGCTAATTTTTGTTGAATGTGCTACTTAGAATCCATGAAATGTTGAGCGCCTAATTCTTGCTCAATGATGTAGGCAATTCCAAGAGAGGCAGATTCATTCGAGCTCGGGAAAACGAGATACTATGTGGTGCTCGCGTTTAGCGCATTCTTGTGGCAATGTTTCTTCATGGGAGCAGTTGGTGTTGTTTTCTGCGGCTCCTCATTGTTCTCAGGTATCATGATTGCTGTTCTCTTGCCAGTAACGGAAACCTTAGCTGTCTTGTTCTACCACGAGAGCTTTAAAGTTGAAAAGGGGCTTTCGCTTATTTTGTCTCTTTGGGGCTCCATTTCTTACTTCTATGGTGAATATAAAGAGAACAAGAAGAAGAAGCGCCGGGCTTTAGAATTAGAGTTGCCTTGATTACATGCTTTATTTGCAAGTTGAAATGCCTATTGTTTACAAGCAACCTATAGCTTCTTGATTAGTTCTTACATATATGGTTTTATGGTTTTTATGCTTCTTTCAGTTTGTAACTGTTCATGTCAAAATAATCCTTTTGAGCATTTGACATTAATAATATACAACTAATAGCTATGTTTTCATTTTCTTGTGTGGTTCTTGATTAGTCCTTACTGGTTTAGCGTTTTGAAGCAAACTAGTTGGTGGCCTTAGGGGTGGGTGCCCGAGCTCCGGTACGGCCAATTTTCAGATATACCCACGAACCACATAGTTTTTACGGTTCCCTATTTTGGAGAACTAGTCTTGAACAAAATCACACAGTCCAGTTCGGTTTCATTTTTTGGTTTTGTTCCGGTTTTAACCCATAAAATCCCATTTGAGTTTAGAAGAAGAGCACTTGCAATTCTGACCCGCTTTGTAGAGTCCGACAATTCTGACCTGTTTATTTGGAGAAAGCGTGAGCTGACCCATATAATCTCAGCCGAACGGGTTAGAAACCGTTGACGGCGGTTCTATTTTAAGGTTGCGGAGCACGGGAGCAGCCCAAATTTTAAATTATTTTACTTCCCAGGCCTCTAAATGTTAGGCCCAACTGTGCTTTTTAATAAGCCCATATCACGCAATTCATCTCACTCCCATTTCTTTACTTCTTTTTCTTCTTTTTTCTTTTTTTCTTCTAAACAAACAAAACATGGCATGCCTTTTCCTTTATTTTTTCTGTTAAAATTAACATTTTTTATTGAATAAAAAATGAAATGAGAAATAAATTTAATTTGGTAATTTTAGTTTATATTTATATTTATTGGTATACAAGATTTTTTGGAGGTAAAAAATTGCAATGAAATATCAAATTGGAGGTAAAAATGTAACAAACATGGTAAAAACCACTTACTGAATTTATTTTGAAGAAATTAATGAGGAAAATAGTAAAAAAAAGTTAAAAACAAATTGAAAAAAATCTCTAACATTATTTTTTGTTGTTGTCTTAAGCCTTACTATATTCGTTACATTTTCTTGTCCAAATTTTATAATCTTTTTGTGATTTTTTAACGGTAAAAATTAAAATTGTAACTTTTAGAAAATTAATTGCTTTAAAAACTATAGAAAGTGAATTTTTTTTAGAATGAAGGATTTGTCATGTATAGTTTTTCTAAATGTTAAGTTTTTTTTTTGTTTTTCCTCCTCATATCCAATAAAGCCGCTGCAACCTCATTTTCATTATTTTCCTCTTTCCCTCTGCACCTGGTTCGACCTGGGTTTAGTTAGTTAGTTGCCGAGGATTTCATTGCAAATTAGCCAACCCTAAAGCTTCTCATCGCTTCGGTCCTGCTCTCGTAAGTTTTCTATTCAATATTTTCATTCTTTGTTCTTTTGGAATTCTTGATTCAATCATCCATGGTGTTTTGCCCGTGAATTAAAAGATTAGATTGCTTGGAAAGAGGAAGCATGTTTTAGGGAATGGGTGTCCATGTTTCTTTTAGTTAGCACAAAGAAATTTCTATTTCTCCGTCTTGTTTGCAACGAAAACGATTTTCCTCAGTTGTCCAACTTTGGTCATGGCGTCGAATCGGTGGCCTCTTATTATCACTATTTATAGATTTCTGCATCCTTTTTCCCTTTGGTTTATATGGCAATTCAATCCAATTAAGCCGATGCTGCATACTGTTCTACGTATGCTGTTGGCTTTTTTTCTTCAAGAAATTGATACTCTTTACCCTTTCATATATGTTGCTATACATATATATTAGGGATAAATGAAGTCCCTCCCTCTAGTCACTTACTCTCTATATCTTTCCAGAAGCTTAGAAATGTACGAATGTGAAAAAAATATTAAATAAACTTTCCCGTTTTTGTTTGTCATGTGTGAGGGATTTCAGTTTAGTGCATTTTACTGACTGGCTTGTGGATAATATGCAAAAAGATAGTTACCTTTTCTGCTGCAAATAGTTGCTTAGGATATAGTTGTTCTATTGAACTGGGATCATCTGGAAACTAGGCATGCTTCGATGAACTCTGCACTTGTAGGTTTTGCAAGTTTTGTTGAAGCTTTAGTCTTGGAAAAGCCTTTGTATTCCGAGGATAGGGTGTGCAAGTGATGGTTGTCTTTCCAATGGTATAAGGCTGATGCTATTTGATGATTGCATGGAAAAAAGAAGAAGAAGGTGAAAACGTTTCTATTCTATTCTATTCTTCACCATTATTTTAAGAGTGGTGTGGTCGAGATGTTTCAGCTATTCTGGCAGAAAATTTAGCTGCTGGTTTCATGGGTTCTGATTGTAGTTTAAAATTGTGTATTGCTCATTGACATGTTTTCACATCACTCATATATCTGAGATTATATTTAATAGGTACAGCTAAATTTTAAGTGTGACTTCCACTATTGTTGCGGAGATGTTGGCTTTTTCTGCAAGTACCATTACGACCGTGCCCATAAGAACACCAGGTAAGCCTCCATCAAATTTAGTCCATACGTAGTAACCAAATTACCCCTTCAACAACACATCTATGTGAAAGTAGTTTAATGATTAAAAAGAAGTGTGAATGGTGCTAATTCTTACACATTACTGCCTCACATGGCTGTCAGCATGTGTATACAATCACCTTCGATCAGATGGCACAGGGACATTCAACAATTGTGTAATTTTAGTTTGAGATGTTTGTTAATCATGAAGCTTAAATGTGTATATCATGAAAGTATAATTAGAAATTTGAAAATTAAAGATGGAGTCAGAAATGGATATTGTTGAAGGCTTAACAGTAACAGCTGTTTTCTTTCTTGTAATTTTGATCATGGAAAGATGAGAGGAAGCGTCTTCTGCTCTGAACTTTGCTGAATTTGAGACTCTGGCTTGGTTATCTGTTGCTCCACTTTATGGTCATTGAGAAATTTTCATTTTCAGTGACAGGCACATGTAATTAACCTGTCATGGACTTATATGAAGCATCTTTGTCAAGTTATTAACTGAAAGAGTTTGCTTAAGAGTAGTCATCTTATAAGTGCAGCCTATAAGGCTCGTCCTCCAAATGAAAAGAATACGTGATTACTCTCTTAAAGCCTTTTGCAAGAACTTCTGTCTTGTAAATGAAATAGTGTAAAATAACTGCATAGATTTTTAGGTGTCTTTTTTCTTGGGTTTTCGTTTTAGTCTCTAGCTGCTGACTTTAAACACTTTCTTGTTTTTGTTAATATATTTGCATTATAGTGCAAACAAGAGGTAGATGCAACGGTCAAACTACACAACCCGTTTACAGTTTTGTAAGGTTGGCTAGACAACGTCTTGATACAAGAAGACTCTTATCACGTTGCAGTAGCAAGCAAACTGCTTCTGTTGTATGTGCTTCGGGCACGGTGAGATATATGTGCATACTCATGTCACCTTTGATGTTTTCATCTTAAATTGTAATAGTTTATTTTGCTATCCTTATGCATTATCTTTTATATGTAGAAAGTTTTAATTCTATTTTTTCTGGATGTCAGATTAATTGTTTTCTTGCTTGTTACGGTTTTCCTTATCTATTACTATTTGTATTTTAAAACTGTGAAGGATATGAGATTTAATTTGCTCAGATTGCTTTCTTTTATTAGCCTGTAAAATGAGCTGATGAGGCTAGTATCTACTCCTTGATGGCTTAGCTAAGCAAGAAGCTTCAAAATTTCTTGTTGCTTAAGTTGTTACTATTTTCTGTTGCTTAAGTTAGGGCATTGGAGTTTGAGTCCTAACCCTCCCTGCTTTGTAGGAAAGTACAACAGAGCTACAAGCTCATTGGTTATTTTTTTTTCTATTCATCAATGGGTTTGTTTAGTTCAATCTATATTATCAGTTAAAAAGTGTGACTAATTTGGTACCGTAAAGATTGCTTCTTTCGTCTAAACTAGTTTGATGCAAGGGTACTTGGAATTTTTTTTCTTCACCCCTCTTCGTATTATAATTATGTGATGCATGGTTGCACTTATAAAATGAGCATTGCAATTACTATGAAAACCATGAGAAATTCATATTGCATATCATATTTTTCTTTATGCTCTGTTTGGGACATTTATTCTCTTTGTATGCACATTTGACATCTTTGGAATTGTGATTTGAATGTCTGGACCTCCTTCTCCTGCAGAATGCGAGGTGCTCTACTTCAGGGCAAACTCAAACGGTTTTGCGTGAGGCACCAACTATCACGAAGGCTCCTGTTCGAGGTAATAATAGACACTTTCATGAATAGCTGAGTTTACAAACTGCTTAGTGAGTGAGGATTGTGTAGCATTAGGAAGAAAGTTTCCTCGGGATGCCAAAAGAGCTTTGTCATGAACATTATGTTTTGGTCATTTTGGATAGTGTTTGTCTTTCCCATCAACCGATGTCCAATTGGCCTTCCCTCCATGCTACTTTTTACTTTTGCTGAGATACTTGCGATATTCATTTACTTAGACTTGTTTCAGCTATTCACCACTGCCCTTGTGGATCAATTATCTCATGGAAAAGTTTCCTAGCTCAGTTCTTTTTGCTTGTTTTTTTTGCATGATAATTTTTTCTGAGCGCCATCCATTTTCTTGTGTATGCAAATCATACAATAGTGTGGAATAATTTATCTTGTATGTGTCCTATTTGGTCTATTTATTTATTATTATTACATGTATTGGATATTGCAAATATAATTTAATTTGCAATTCAGAACCGACCAAGACACCGGAGATTGATGATGGTGGACCTGGACTCCCACCCCGCGATGATGATGGCGGTGGTGGAGGTGGAGGTGGTGGAGGAAACTGGTCCGGTGGATTCTTCTTTTTTGGGTTTCTTGCATTTCTAGGTTTCTTGAAAGATAAAGAGAGTGAAGATGAGTATGGGGACAGCAGAAGATGACAAAAGTTTTTGGAATCAACTTATTATTAATTTTTTAAATCCTTGTGCTGTATACGTTTCCTGTTTAGATGTATGAAGATTTAAGTTATTGAACAAGTTAGACAAATGGTTAATGCATTTAGATCCGGTGTGTTTCGCTACGTTTGGGTGGCGACATTGCAGATAGCAGAGGAACTTTAATTGCTTTGATACTGGCAACATCCTTGAAAAGATCAGAATATTATGCATACAACCCTCTTGCAACTTTACAAGATGACTCGTTTGGAGGTGAAAAAATAATTTCGAGGGAGCTTTCATAGAAATTTTAAATTGTTACTTTCATATCTTTTGACCTGAAACGGCTTGGCGCAACCCGCAGCGCCTATGCGCGCTGTGGAACAGCCCAACCATGCCTAGGCCTCATTCCTCGTTTCCTTCTCCATGTGCCATGCTTTCCCATGCCACATAAGCTATCCTAGCTATTTGTACATGATTAAATGTATTTATTTTAATTCTTTGTAGTTTCTTTCTTCTCCAGAGCACTTTTACTTCTTACTTTTGAACTTGATATTTTGAGAGAATCCCTCCAAAATATCCCTTAAGCCATTCTTAGGTAAATTGAGTTAGGCAAGCTCTATTTGTTTAAGTAAAAACACTTCTTCCACTCTAATCCTTCTAGTTAATTTGAGTTGCCCTAGATTAGCTCTTCTCAATCCTTTATCTTCAGTGCCTTCAGTTTAGAAAAGGAATTTGCATGGAGCTCATCTCCCCATATCCTCTTCACTCCGTCCATGTTCTCTTTGAGTTTTAATTCCTCCAGTTCCGAGAATGCAACCTACACAAATACTCCCTCCGTCCCCTATTAAACGTCGTCCGCACTGTAGATACGCATATTGAGGAGGTCGGATGACACACTATTTGACCTAAAAAAATTTCGAAAAAAATCTCGGACGTAGAAAAATGATTAACGTACGTTCGGAAAAAAGTACGGAATTTTTTGGGGTCAAATAGTGCGTCATCCGATTTCCTCGATATGCGTATCTACAGTGCGGGCGACGTTTAATAGGGGACGGAGGGAGTATATACTGATCGATTCTAAATTAGAAGCCCACGTCCTTGCACGAATATATATTATCATTTATTAATAAAAAAATTAAAAGTGTAAAACTCATGTTATTAGAATATATTATTAGCATAATAAGATCAAACTTGTAGAAATATTATGAAGTTTTTATTGTCTAAATATATGTATTCAATATAATAAAAGAATGCAAAATAATTAATTATAATAATCAAAGGATTAAAAAATTAATAATTAAAAGATGATAAAACAACAATGAGCAATATGTATTACTTTCATTATTATTCAATATTTATTAATAATTAAAAAATATTATGAAGTTTTTATTATCTTAATATATGTATTCAATATAATAGAATGTCTTGATTTTTTTAATATATTAAAATTTTCAAGTGTATTGTCAATTTTTGTTATTATATATATGTAATATTATTTCAATTAAAAAATACTCCCTCCGGTTTTCTTTAAATGACTCTTAATATTTGGGTACGCATATCGAAGAAATCGGATGACTCACTATTTGACCCCAAAATATTCCGTACTTTTTTTCGAACGTACGTTAATCCATTAACGTACGTCCGAGAAAAAATTCGGGGCAAAATTGTCTCAAATAAAATTGTCTCAAATAGTGAGTCATCCGATATTTTTAATATGCGTGCCCAAATAGTAAAAGTCGTTTAAAGAAAACCGGAGGGAGTAATAAATTTCGATAGGGAGATTTAATGACTAATAAGATTGTCAAAGTGCAAAATGAACAAATTTAATTAATGCATGAATACACCTTTATTGATATCCATTAATCATAATATATCATTTTAATCATCTATTTAGTTTTATATGTTGATTAATTTAAAATGAATAACTTTTTTATTAATATATATATATATTTTTATTGAAATAAATAAATTAAGATTATAGATGTGGAAATAAATTGAATAAATATTGAATCATGATAAAAGTAACATTTTAAGTAATTTATTGTATTAATTAATTCGTTTATTAAATTAACATATTAATAATCTTTTTAATTCTAGTAATTAAATTCATAATGACCATATCGACTCCTGAATGCAATTTTCGAAATGTCTTTTAGCCTAATTTTCAACTGATGATATCCAGATCTAAGATTAATCTTAGAAAAGTACTCCACACCTTGTAATTGATCAAATAAATCATCAATGCGTGGGAGAGGATATTATTGAGTATGGTTACTCGATTCAACTGCTGGTAATCAATACAAAGTCGCAATGTGCCATCCTTCTTCTTCACAAATAATACAGGAGCACCGCAAGGTGAAACACTTGGCCTTATAAAGCCTTTATCCAACATGTCTTGCAACTGTTTCTTCAATTCTTTAAGTTCAAAAAATTCCATTATGTGTGGTCTCATAGAAATAGGCTCAGTTCCCAGTAATAAATCAATACAGAATTCTATCTTCCTGTCAGGTGAAACTCTAGGCAGCTCATCAGGAAATACATTAAGAAATTCCATAACAACATGAACTTGATTTAAAGTAAGAATTGATTCTCGGACAACTTAAACTTGTGCCAGGAAAATTTCACACTCACCCTTGAATAATTGCTTAACACAAATAGCTGAAACTATAATGGGTTAAGTAAACAAGTGATTTCCTTAAAAAGAAAATTCAAGTTCACCCGGAACTCTAAATGTCGACACTTTATGTC
Source organism: Viola odorata (assembly GCA_963691705.1). Classification (NCBI taxonomy): domain Eukaryota; kingdom Viridiplantae; phylum Streptophyta; class Magnoliopsida; order Malpighiales; family Violaceae; genus Viola; species Viola odorata. The sequence goes on from OY829539.1 coordinate 65,298,627, forward strand.
GACAACTCAATGTAACATAATGGGATGCTAACCAGTCTATTCCTAGAATTACGTCAAAATCAAGCACGTCTAGCAGGATCAAATCTCCTAGTAACTTCCTACCATCAACAAGAACCGCACAAGACTTAAAACACGTTCTCCACATCTATAACTATCCCAAGAGGTATAGTGATAGCTAACGGACAATCTAATAAAGTTGGGTATCAATCAAACAATATGGAAAAATAGGAAGATACAAAAGAATGTGTGGATCCAATGTTAAATAAAACTCGTGCATCGATCAAGCAAACATAGAGTATACTTGATACAACTAATGACTGTGCATCTTCCTTAGTAAGTGCAAAAACTCTAGCTTAACCTCTTCCAGCTTGTCCTTGAACTCCACCACCAAATCCTCTTCCCCTTGCACCAAGTTGATGCAAAAACGCAATTCGGGTCACTGCATCAAGTCTTTTGAAGTTGGCGAATGAGTTTGATTGCACTTACGAAAGGACCATTTTCCCACTCAACAGAGGGGCAAGCTTAGCCAACGGGGAGATGGACCTTTTCTCATTGTGGAGAAAATTAATGACAATGCTTACCGTCTTGACATTCCTTCTTCTTTTGGTAATATTAGTTCTACGTTCAATATTAATGACTTGTCTCCTTACTTTGTAAGTGATGATGAGGATCTTGAAAAGGACCCGCATGTGGATTCGAGGTCGAATCCTCTCCAAGAGGGAGGGGGTGATACGAGCACAAGAGCTCATGGATACTTCACACGGAGAAAGGGCTGGTGCACATTCTCTTAAAGACCATTCGAGCCGAGGAGAGCAACTTGGAGGCGAATGATCAATGGCTGACTTACGTGCTCGCCAACACACCCACTACCGGACCTTACAGGTTGGCTGCGCAAGCCATGAGGAAACCCTGGGTCCAACCCTAGCAAGCCATGAGGCCGCTCCGCAAGCAAGCCGAATCAAGTGCTGGCGGCATACCGCCAGACTCCAGGTGGTATACCACTTAGCTTCGACATTTTGGAAATGAAGCTAGCGGCATGCCGTTATCCCATTGGTGGTATACTGCTAGCTCCGTCCTAGTGTGTTTTCAATTTATTTTGTAAGGACTATAAATAGCTAGAGATAGACATTTGTTAAGGGTCTTGAATTCTGATTTATCTCTTCAAAGACCACTATCTTAGGTTTAGCAATTAGGGTTCTTAGAACCAAGTTAGATATTGTATCTTTGCTAAATCTTGGGTTGTTCATCCTTGTTGGTAAAAGGGTAAACTAGGGTAGAGATCCTTGTTAATTGACATAGTAAGGTTGCCTTGTCAAGTTGTAAGGAAGGTTTACTCCAATTATCAAGTTCAATACAAGTTATCCATTCAACGCCTCTTTAATCTTCCTCCATTAAATCCGCTGTCTTTACTCCATCTTCCATCTACATTCGATCATCTCCCACTCCTACATTCATGCTTATCAACCTCACGAAAGGGACTAGATCCGTTAAAGCTCTCCAACATGATTTCATCGCCCTTTTGGAACCAAGACCATATCAGTTACTTATTTCACTCTTTTCACTTTTACAAACTCTGCTTTAAATTTTTTAATTTTTTTTTTAAAAAATCTTATAAAAAAGTTATTACTAATATCTGTTCTTTAATACTTAACATTCATGCCTATACGTATATCAGGTTGTCACTCAATTGGTTAGTGGGTGTCATATTTATTATGTTAATTATAGGTTCGATCATTATTATTGTAATGATAATGAATAACCTAACCCCTATATCGTGCCTTTTTATAAACTTAGTAATTTTCATGCCCCAAATTTTATTAGAGGGAATTTATATGTATTTATTTTCTCTCCTGTGGTTTATTAGAATTGAGATTGTGTTATAATGGTAATTAATATTATTTTATAAAATGATAATATTATTGTTAATTATATTAATAGTTAAATAGTTAAGTTTTTAATAACATGTTAAGAATAAGAGATTTACCCTTTATTTACACTGTGTTTGCCAAATTGAACTAATTACACCTTCTTCTGAAAATTCATGACTTAAACATGTTAAGCTCTCACTATTCGGTTAGGGATTATGTGATAGCTTGTGGGGCATCGGTTAATCATTAATGATAATATTATCGTTAATAACTAATAGTGTAATTATTAATTTCGTACGAGTTTGTTTTGAATTTATAAGTAGAAACTCTCCTAATATATATTTTTTATTCTCAAAATTAGCACTCAAGAATAAGTTTTATTTGTTTCTGCAAATTTCTTAACTTTTTTTTCTCCTTCAAGGATCGTGTCAGGTGAGGATGGAGAGTGAATAGAGAGGATTAAGTTTTATTTGTAAGAATCCAATGTTCCTTTTTTTTTTAAAAAAATCATGTCAAAAGTGAGGGGTATTTTTGTAAAAAAATATATTAAAATATTTAATTTTTTATCATCTTTTTTTAACCGTTGAGACTATATTGAATTAACGGATAAAATATTTGAAACTAATAAAAATAAAAATAAAATTTTGAAACTTAAAATAAAATGGCAAACATTTAAAATGGTGTATTAACTCAATAATTGGACTCAATCATACATGGTAGGAAGCCCGTCATTTAGCTCAACCCTCTTAACAACACAAACAAATTCCTCACACCCTAATATAACTTCATCATGTTTCATCCTTTTTAAGGGTTCACCTCATGGATTGAAATGTTCATTTTTCTATTCTTTATCCTTTCCTTCATTAAACCGCTTTGGGTCTTTCTCCATACGATGATACCTACAGGAATCTAAATCAAATTTTACTTGTTTGATTCAATTAAGGAATAAATTATTAGAAAAGACCTAGGTTTGTTAGGTAATTGTTGCCATATTACAGTGAAATAAACTTAGGTGAGATTTTTTGCCTAACCAAAACGGTATATCGGAAGCGTAACTCAATCTAGGTCGCTATTATGGAGCAAAATACTTCTCTTTCGAAAGATTGCCCTGCCAGCTTGAATTCGAGTGTCAGGTAGTTCACATCAATGTGGATATATGCTTTGCAGGGATGGTAATGGGTATCCATACCCGAATACTCGCCCATATCCGCAACTGTTTAATCAGGTAATCCTCAAATTATACCCGATTTGGGTATTACCCATACCCGAACGGGGTATGTGTATTTTTTCTTTCTCCTCCCTCTCTCCGGCCGTATCTCAATCCGTCGTCGCTCTCTTCTTCTTCTTCCTTCAGGTACAAATCCTCTGTCTGCTGTTTGATTTCTCGCATAAACCCTAGATTCTAATTTTTATTCCTGCATCCGATTTTTGGTAGATTTGGGTTTATGAATGGTGTGCTGATTTTGTGAATCTGAGGATTAATGTTATTTTTTTGTTGATTTTTCCAGTTTCTGCTTCCACTTCGACTTTCACACCTTCTCGTGCCCCAAATCCGTTGTCCATCCTGGTAAGTCTTGTTCTTGCCTTTTAGTTTACTGATTTGTTATCTTGGTCTCGGGATTTTGATGTTACAGGGCTTCAAGTTAAGTTTGTTTGTTTTTTTTGGTCAAGAGTTAAGTTTGTTCAGTACCCTGATGGGGAGTTGGAGAAGAGAGGAAATTGTACATTGTGTCATGCTTCATGAAATTGTTGTCATCAACACCAGATAAACTTGATTCCTTTTTTGGTTGTATGGTTGTTTTACATGGTAAATGTAATGCTTGTGATCTGAATTGAGAAAGGAACAAGACTTAGTTTGGATGGAGAAGCTTGTTGTGATTTGAATTTTGAATGGAAAAATATTGGTTGAAGGAGAACAAGCTTATGATTTGTGTTTTGTTGCATCACATGGTGTTTTCGTAGTACTGCAATGAAAATGTCTTGGTTCCTGGCTTCCCACTGTGCAACCAGGCTGGTGATATGTCCAGCCATGTCATTAGGTTAAGGATAGAAGCATGTCCATCCTAAGTCAAAATTCATTCTATGATCTTCCTTATGTGGGATATTAGCTCTAATTGTTCAATTTTTGACGATTGCTTGTGGAGTGTTTATAGTTGATGCTTCTTGGAGAAACTGCACAAGGTTAATTTAGTGACCATATCTTAGTGTCCTGAAATGTATAGCACATGTTGACTGTAATGCTCTCCCATCATCCATTTCAAGCAATTGACAATGATCCTGGGCATTGGAAAGTACTAATGAGTTGCAATTAATTACTTTATCAAGAATCTGAATTAGTTTTCCAGCTTTGTATTCTGCATTTGTTGTTTGTAAAAAGGACACTACAAGTACTCGGTTCCCTCACTTTGCTTATATATTTTGGGGGAAAAAATGTAGGATTTAAGTTCAAATGGGGAGTCCTTTTCACCATCAGACGTAGAAAGGGCTTTGTGGAGTTCTACTATCGGAACAAAGTTGCCAGCTTCACAACCAGATACAACCTCCAACACTAACACAACCAGTGGCTCCAAGAGGAGGAGAAAAAGTTGATGCCTTGTTGTGTCTTCCGACATCAGTTCTCGTAGGTCTTTCCTCTGTAAGTTATAACAATCCTTTGAGCTCCCTTACTGATTAATGAGTGACATCCCACTGCAATTTTGAACTACCCTTCTTTTTAGCTTTCAATATTTATGAATACTACTCCCTAAGTCTCTTAAAAAACTACTCTTCTTTTTAGCTTTCTGCTTAGGAGCTTCAATGTATGGAAGCCATTCTTTAATGGTTTCGAGAGTGTAGCTTGTAAGCTATTTTCATTCCTATAAAGAAGGCTGCCTAATTTATTTGCTTTCCTGACTTTATTAATGACTTTATGCCTAACCCTTAATTAAAACCTAAGGCTTGTTTTTGGACCTAAAACGGTTGGGACCTCCCTGCTGATGTGTTGGAATCTCCTTCCGCTATAGATTTGTTAAAGTAAAGTTATCTTTGATTCATTTCCAAACCTGGTCCTAAATTACCAAGCAAGCATTTATCTTCACCCTTTATCAAATGTTGGTCGCCTCACGCTTGAAAATCATAATAGACCATTAACATGAATTGCATTACTTGCTGATGTGATTTTCTAGTAGTAGTATCCATCTTGCATCCATACTATTTGTGAATGTTTAGCTGGACACTTTTTGGAAGCGGAGCTTGAAATTTTTGTATGCAATTTTTCATACCATTATACATATTGAGTAGCTGAAGAGCATTAAAGGAGGAAATAGCAAGGCAAGTTAACTTTGATCAATGTCAAACTTTAGCATAATGGACTTGTAATTGACGGGATAAGGTTTTGAGAATTTCTTTAAAACCTTATTTCCTAGAATTTTCATAATTATGTTTTCACCACACATTAATTAATATTTTCTTTTCTATTTATTTTGTGTTTTTTAAGTTCAACCACAAATATTTTTAAACTAAAAGTTAATCTTGCTTTTATCGGGTTCATTCGTAACAAAATTGATAATTATTTTTTTATTAAAAGGTGGCTCAATTCGTATTTTATTCTCTTTATTTGTCTCAAAATTTTAAATAGTTCATTGAAAAAATAAAGTCCAAGATTACCTCCTATATCCGTACATTACAAACGTATAATTTTTTTCTTTCGGGGAAAAATTATGTTATCTAATGTTTTTTGTTGCAACATACTGGCACGAAGATTTTTTTAGGATTAAATTAATTATATATTTATTTATTTACGGTAATTAATATAAAAAAATTAAAAAAATCAAGATACATACATAAAAACATTCAATCTTGATTTATTTCATGAAAATCTAATTTTTTTACAAAATATTGTAGATATTTATTAGAACAACAAAATGTATAAGACATTTATTAATCTAAATAATTAACACTAATAATTCATACACATTTATTATTAATTTTATGAAATTTGCAAGGCAAATTAATTATATTCTGGGACACCATTGTGAGCTTTTGCAAAGCTAACTTGCTTCAACAGCTGAAAAATTCAACACAAATGAAGAAAAAATAAAATAAATTAATGTAAATTTGTTTAAGGACTATACATACCTCCAAATAAAGCTCTACTGCATTTTTGAAACTATCCACTGCAACATTAAAAGTGTAATTAATATTATTCTAATCATTAATAATAACATTATTATTAAATAAACTAAATTAATCAGTATCATCTTTCCCACGACCTTTGCTCACAATATTCTCTCACTTGATCTACTATTCATCCCTCATTTTTCAAGCACCAATACTACAAATAATTAATAAGGTTAATTAAAAAATAAATTCTCACAACTATATAATTTATCAAAATAAAATCTTATATTGATTACAATTACCATACATACATACCTTAAGCTAGCACTCTTTAGTCGGTAAAGCATTCTTTCTATTGTATCTCCATCAATTGCTTCTTTCTATTGGAATGTATAATTAACCTGTGATGGACTTATATGAAGCATCTTTGTCAAGTTATTATCTGAAAGAGTTTGCTTAAGAGTAGTCATCTTATAAGTTCAGCCTATAAGGCTCGTCCTCCAAATGAAAAGAATACGTGATTACTCTCTTAAAGCCTTTTGCAAGAACTTCTGTCATGTAAATGAAATAGTGTATAATAACAAGAAGCTAATCAGGAGCAAATGGAAGACAGGCTCCTTCACCATTTCATTTCTCAGAGAAGAGCCTGGCTCCTTCATCAAGCTCCATACAAATACAAGTCTTCTTGACACCATTTTAATCCGGCATTTGAGAATCTTTGCCATTCACTTCAAAATCATGAAGAATTCTGCAGTAATGAAGCATCAGATTACCAGTGCATTTAGAAACAATAATAAGGGAAAATGGATATGAGTTTAAAAGTGAGGAAAAAAAAATGAAAAAGGAAACCAGTGAATCTAATACATTACCATTTCTTTATACAACTGTCGTACAGTGGAATTAAGGTCGCCCAACCATCGCCATTCATCTTCTTCTTCTTCTTCTTCTTCTTCATCTTCTTCTTCTTCTTCTTCTTCTTCTTCTTCTTCTTCTTCTTCTTCTTCTTCTTCATCTTCATTCTTTACCCAAACCTTGCTTAGCTTTGGTGTGTTCAAGACTCCTTGGGAGAAAAACTCCATCTTAGGACATCCCGCCATAATTACCGAAACCAATGCCGGGAACTTGAAGTTGCAAGTTGCGGAGCAGAAACTGGTAAGACTTGCTAGGGACTGTAGTATTAGTCCTTCCAATTTTTCATAAACAATGTCCTCCATGTGTGCTTCATCTTCATCATTTGCTACAATCTCTACCAGTGAACTACATTCTCTTATCCGCATCATTTTGAGCTGCACAAGACTTTTCGTCGTAGAAGATGCCAATAACGTTATTAGCCCGTTGCATTGCCACACATCCAAATATGTTAGATTTTTTAACAATGCCGTCGATGGTGCTAAATTGATCAAGTGGTGGCAGTCCCAAACTTCAATACATCCAAGATCATGAAGAAGAACATCTAGTTGGGAGTTTGAATCCCAAATGTGTGTCATCTCAGGCAAAAAGTCTAGGTGTAACTGTGAGATCCGTGCAAGTGTCTTTGCATTTGTCTCATCAGCCACAAGTTCATCGGGGAATAGTTGTTTGAAATAAGAACACGTCACAACAAGGTTCTCCAAATTTGGAAATCTCTGAAGGAAAGAAATTGGAAAAACTTGGGAACTATCATGAAAGCAATTTAGGTGAAGAAGTTTTAGTTTGTTTGCTGTAAACAAGCCTTGGTCATAAATCACATCAAGATCTTGACTCCTTAGTGAGACTTCCTCCAAGTTAGGAATAACCTGCAAAATCAAACAAAGATAGGTTAAACGAATGTGAGTTGTAAATTTTCTGCAACAAGGTATAAAGATGGCAATTTCCACGGATTTCACGAATTCATTACACACATCTACGAGGAGGTCACTGATGAGAGAATATTTCATGATATAGTGATTGGATCCATACCTTTGTAAATGATAAAAAAGGTTGTCTTTGAACTTGGATATCACGTTGTTCCTCCCTGCAAGCTTCATCTTGGATGATTTCAAGCTTTGGACCAAATATATCAAATTTATCACAGTTATAGACACTTAATTTTGACAACTTTAGCCAATCTGAACTATAAGATCCCGGATAAAATCTCTTCAGTGCTGGTAAATTCCAAAGGCTTAAATGCGTTACTTTGGGAAACAAGACCATAGCGTCGCAATTTTGCTCCTGATCCTCTTCCTCCTTTGAAACAATTTCCTCCATCTCTTCACAGTTTTTTATTATAAGCTCTTCTAGTTGTTGAAGAGTCAAGGCAACCGAGACAGGAAAAAAACTTTTTAGAGTCGGACAAAGAGAAGCATTGACAGAGCAAAGGTTTTGATAGGAAAGAAGTCCATGGAGATCTCTATTCCACACATGTTTCAACTTTGGAAGCTCTGATATGTCTACACTTCTCAACTGAGTTGGTAGCACTTCACCTTGTATATCGCTCTCATTGATAAGCATTTGAACATCAAACACCTCTTGAACTGATTCACAATTAGAGATGGTCAGATTCTCTAGATTTAACGCTCTTTTCACCATTGCGGGCGGGAAAATAGTCAACAAAGTACTTGCTTTCTCTATCTTCAATGTCTTCAGTTTTAAAAAGGAACTCGGGTGGAGTTCATTTTGCCATATCATCTTCAGTCTGTTCATCTCCACAAACTTTAGTTCCTCCAAGTTAGGGAATGCTACCTAAGACAAAGTATTTTTGCACACGCATGAAAAAAAAGGAGGATTATTAGTTTTTTTCTAGCTAGATATTTATATTGTCTTGAAATCTTAGCGCCTTGAACAGTAGGCAATTTCTTCTTGTAATATTAACTATGGTGCATGATTTATTCTTGTAACCGAGAGTAGGGGAGAGGCTGTTTGGTTTGTCTTACAAGTCTAACCTTTCATCACTTGTAAAATGTGGTGCCACTTATGTAAACGTAAAAAATAAAATTTAAAGTAGAAGACACTTCGAAAATAAACATAATTTCTCTTATAAAAAATAAATGAGTAAACACTTGAGTAACTGAAACTTAAAAGATAATTAGATCCCAAAACAAGGGGAGTTTTTGCTGCTGACCTTATCATTGAAAAGAGGTTTAGTCAGAGTATGGAGGGTTTCGCCATTTTCTTCAGTGGTGGTCAACTCTTGTTGCATTAGCAATGTGGAAGTAAAAGTCTCCAGCTTTGGGCAATCCACTATAGTTATTTTTCCCAGACAAGGGCACTCCAGAACACCATTTCCAGAACAGAAACTCGCCAAGCAAGGCAAAGACTGGAGAAGAAGAATATTTAGTTGCGGGAATATTAGGACACTATTATTCCCCATTCCCTCTTCCTTCTCTCCCTTTAGAATGATTTCTTCCACACAAGCACAGTTTTTCACTACTATCTCTTGGAGTTGAACAAGGCACAAAATCATGGATGGGGTAAATACATACCTCAAGCTGCTACAGTTGCAAATATTGAGCAAACTAAGGTTTTTGAAGTCCAAAATCCTCTCAAGATTCTCAGGCCAAACGTGTCTCAATCTTGACAAATCACCTAAGTAAAACTTCTTTAACTCTGACAAAGGCCCAACATTTTCACTAGCATTACGGTTCCTCAACTCCTCTGATCCATCAAATATTTCTTCTAATGAGTTGCATTTTGTTACCTGTAGCTCTTCCAAGTTGTTCCAGGATAGTAGCATACTTGATGATATCGCATATGAGGAAAAAGTACACTCGGAAATCTCAAGTAGTTTTAAGTCACTGAAGAGCGCTACCGGAAGTTTACCGAGCCATATGTTTTTCAACTCAGGAAATTCTGAGAGTTTCAACTGTTGCAAGCCGCGGAATCCATCCTTCACAATAACCCAAAAGTTGCATAAGTTAAGATCAGCAAAATTACATTCGTACGAATATTGCTGCACTACCACCATATACACTACTTTGCTAATTATCAATTATATACCTGATTTTTTTCTCCGATTCCATCTTCCTCATGGGAATGATGGCAACAAAATTTAAGAAGTATCGTTTCTTTTGTGTTTATGTCAGAAACTCCAGTTAACTAGTAATTTATTTTTCCAATTATTTTATTTGTACAACTGTCGTACAGTGGAAATAAAAGAGAGTTTAAAAGAAAAGGAAAATGAAAAGTTGGTGAAGTGATACAAACCATTTCTTTGTACAACTGTCGTACAGTGGAATTAAGTTCGCCCAACCATCGCCATTCCGCTTCCTTTACCCAAACCCTGGTTAGCTTTGGTGTGTTCAAAACTCCTTGGGAAAAAAACTTCATCTTGGGACATTTCTCTATCTTTACTGAAACCAAAGCCGGAAACTTGAAGTTACAAGTTGCGGAGCTGAAACTGGTAAGGCTTGCTAAGGACTGTAGTGTTAGTCTTTTCAATTTTTCATAAACAATGTCCTTGATGCGTGGTTCATCTTCATCATTTGCTACAATCTCTACTAGTGAATTGCATTCACTTATATGCATCTCTTTGAGCTGCACAAGGCTTTTCGCCGTAGAAGATGCCAATAACATTATTAGTCTGTTGCATTTCCACACTTCCAAATATGTTAGATTTTCGAACAATGCCGTGGATGGTGCTAAATTGATCAAGTGGTGGCAGCTCCAAACTTCAAGACGTCCAAGATCATGAAGAAGAACATCTAGTTGGGAGTTTGAATCCCAAATGTGTGTCATCTCAGGCAAAAGATCAAGTCTTAACTGTGAGATCCGTGCAAGTGTCTTTGCATTTGTCTCATCAGCCACAAGTTCATCGGGGAATAGTTGCTTGAAATGAGGACACGTCACAACAAGCTTCTCCAAATTTGGAAATCTCTGAAGCAAAGAAATTGGAAAAACTTGGGAACTATCATGAAAGCAATTTAGGTCAAGACGTTTTAGTTTGTTTGCTGCAAACAAGCCTTGGTCACAAATCACATCAAGATCTTGACTCCTTAGTGAGACTTCCTCCAAGTCAAGAATAACCTGCAAAATCAAATAAACAAAGTTTAAACGAATGTGACTTGTAAATATTCTGTAACAAGGTATAAAGTTAGCAATTTCCACGGATTTCATGAATTCATTACACACATCTACGAGACTGATGAGAGAATATTTCTTGATATAGTCATTGGATCCATACCTTTGTAAATGATAAAAAAGGTTGTCTATGAACTTGGATATCACGTTGTTCCTCCCTGCAAGCTTCATCGTGGATGATTTCAAGCTTTGAACCAAATATATCAAATTTATCACAATCATGGACACTTAATTTTGACAACTTTGGCCAATCTGAACTATAAGATCCTGGATAAAATTTCTTCAGTGCTGGTAAATTCCAAAGCCTTAAATGCGTTACTTTGGGAAACAAGACCATAGCGTCGCAATTTTGCTCCTGATCCTCTTCCTCTTTTGAAACAGTTTCCTCCATCCCTTCACAGTTTTTTATTATAAGCTCTTCTAGTTGTTGAAGAGTCAAGGCAACCGAGACAGGAAAAAGACTTTTTAGAGTCGGACAAAGAGAAGCCTTCACAGAGCAAAGGTTTTGATAGGAAAGAAGTCCACGGGGATCTCTATTCCACACATGTTTCAACTTCGGCAGCTCTCTTATTGTAATAGATTTCAACTGAGTGGGAGTTAATACCACATGTAACTCTCTTTCATTAATGAGCATTTGGACATCAAACACCTTTTCCAACGAGCTACAACGAGAAATCACCAAATTCTGGAGGTTCAACAATCCTCTTCTCAACATACTAGGTGGGAAAACATTCAATAAAGCACTCCCATCCTCTATCTTCAACGTCTTAAGTTTGGAGAAGGAATTTGGATGCAACTCATTCCCCCATATCGTCTTTAATCCATCCATGTTCTTCTGAAGTGTTAGTTCCTCCAAGTTAGGGAATTCAACCTGCAAAAATATAACAATTTCAAATTAATAGTCATTAAAATTTAAAGTAGAAGACACTTAGAAAATAAACATAAGTTCTCTTATAAAAAGATGTTTCAGATGTAATACAGTGACTATTCGCAAAAAGAAAAGTAAAAAATAAATCTTTTATATTACTCCCTCTGGACTCCAATAAATGTCTTCCTCGCATCCCAATATTCAGTAGGGAACGCATAACGAGGAAGCCGGATGAGGCACTATTTGATCCTAAAAAATTCCGTACTTTTTTTCGAACGTACGTTAATCCTTAACGTACTTCCGAGAAAAAATTCGGGGCAAAATTGTCTCAAATAGTGACTGTTCCGGCCGTCTTAAGATACGTTCCGAAACAGTAAAAGCAAATGCTAAAATGACGTTCTTTAAAATCCGGAGGGAGTACTATATTTTCTCCAGCTTTACATTCATTTTCTCCCCCTTAATGGTGAATGGTAAATGCTTTATTTTGCCTATATTCATACGTTTTTAGAGATTTTTCTTAATGTGAATTTCTACCCAAGAAAAAGAAAAACAAAAGTTAAATGCAATGTAATATTTGCAATTTTTCCCCCTATTTTTGGCCAAATGATTTTGTGATCCAAGTAAAATATTAGATGCAACATCACTTTCCTGGAGAATGTCTGTAAAACTTTCTAATATTTGTATCCAGGATCTTTCTAATATGTTTTGTGAAGTAAGTTTTGTCCCCACCCAGTAGCAATATTAACTATGGTGCATGATTTATTCCTGTAACCCAGTAGGGGAGAGGTTGTTTGGTTTGATGAGGCTTTTTGACAAACATGTGGCTGGTGCCTTAGTCTAACCTTTCATCACTTGTAAAATGAGGTGCCAAATACAATTACAGAAATGTAAAGATCAAGACCCAGAGAATGAGATGTACCTTTCCATCAAAAAGTGTTGTATCTGTACTTGCATAATTGGTGGCGAATGTCTTCAGTTCAGGGCAATCTTCTATCAACAGTTTTTGCAAGGAAGGGCATCCAATGTAGTCAGCAGTGCAGAAAGTCTTGAGCTTTGGAAGAGATTTGAGCTTGATGAAGATTAAGTGAGGGAACAACATTTCTCCCATAATTTCTCCAGTTGTGGAAACAATGGTTTGCATGTTTTGACAGTCAATTACTTCAATTTCTTTTAAGCATAATAAAAAACCTCTTGCCAAGCTGGATGAGAAGAGATCCTTCAGTCCATTGCATCTCTCCACCTTTATTTTGCTCAACTTTTCAAACGACCCCGACTTTAGAAGCTGACCATCACCGCCATGATAGGTGATCTTCTCCAACTTTTCCAAATCCTGGAGCACCAGAGTCTCCAACTTTGGGAAAACAACACAACTGGAAATGGAGATTACGATGTACCGAATTTGAACTCCATTTTGAACATTGAGATGCTTCATGAGAGGAAAACCTTGAGAGTCCAATTTGCAGAGACTTTCAAAACCATTCAGTTGTTGCAGATACACATCCTCAGCTCTTCCCATCAACGCCTTAATTCCACCATATTTCAACTGAGCACATTCGACGAGCTTCAGTTTCAAAGTTTTTGAAGTTCCATAATTATTATCCCAGTCCCACGCCTCTCCAACGAGTATTTTGAAACTTTTCAAGTTTTCAAAGAGAAATAGTTCTTTGGGAAGCATCTCTGCATGAGGGATGTGAATTGATAGGTAGATTAAGTTGGGCATATTCTTCAATTCCCCCAAGCTAGCGTTCTTAAGTATTGTTTCAATAGTACTATTGCTGCTGCTGCAATATCCTTCTTTCTCCCAATACTTGAAGCTGTTTTCCATACACAATTCCTCTAGAGAGGTCATCTTGGACAGCACATCTGAGTCAATCACCTTCAGACTTGAGCACTTATCCAAGTCCAGAAGTTTCAGACGAGCCAATTTCCCTAGTTCTTTCGGGAGATGAATAATAGTGGAACCAAAAAGGCTGAGAACTTGTAACCTCGGTAGCTCTCCAATTATAGCAATGTCATCCAATTCACAAAAATCAAGACACAGTGTCTTAAGCTTTACAAGAACTTCAAGCGATGTAGGCAGTGCTGGTGAAAGAGAGATCCTTGTCAAATCCATGAGCTTAAGTCGTTTCATTCCTTCAAAAAACTTGTCTGGGATTTTAATGGGGTGGTCGCGGTGGTTCCTAAGCATCATAAATGACTCAAGCTCTGGGCTATCAAACGATGCAGGAAGCTCGTCACGAGGGAGAAGACAATTGTCGAAGGCAATTGCTTTGAACTGTTTAAGATCATCCTCATCAGGCCATTCTTCTAATTTATCTGCTACGGAGACAGTAAAAATATGATGGTGTTTGGACCCAACATAGGCTGCAAACTTGTGGACAACATCATGCATTCTGACTGTTCTTCCCTCCTTGTTAACATCATGCAACAAGCCATAGTCTTTGAGGTTATTGAGGCATATGTGTAGTTCATTTCTTACATGTTCTACACTACTGCACCGTTTGAATATACCCAACCCCATTGTATATCTCAACAGGTCTGAGAATAGAATGTAGTGAGGATCCATTTGTCCAAGAAGTCGGAACAATGACTTTATCTCCTCACCTCTGAGATGGTTATAGCTCAACTCTATTTTCAAGTAATAATTATCAACCAAGTCAGACATATCAAACGTCTTCAATTTATCCAAATCAGCCATCCAAGTCTGCAAATCCTTATCTTTTAAAGCCCTAGAAACAACATCAAGAAGAACAGGTATACCTACCACAATGAAAAATAAAATTGGTTAAAAACAGGTATACCTCTTTTTCTCTTTAATTTCTTAACTTCTTCATTTTATACATTTTTATAATATTCAACTTCTCATAATACATTTTTATATTCATAGTATTAGTAACCATTGACCTTAATTTATTTTATTTTGTCAATTCACCTTTGCATTCATATAAATAGTCTGAATCAGAGGAATAATTTTAATACTAAAGCGGTACATATTTTTAAAAATATTTTTTATGTATTATACTTAAAATTGAACACTCTTTTAAAAAAAAATATATATATATATATATACATTCCATAACTAAAATTTAAAATTCTCTTTTTACATAAAAATTTAGAAGCAAACTATATAGCCTTCTACCGATCTTTTTACTAATTTAATAGATTACATATACAAAGGTTGGTTCTTCTCATTTTTCCTATTACATCACAAAATTAACATTATACGTGTCTTCAGTGTCCAATTCACATCTATGTCTACGTCTCCAACGGGCTCTTTTCCAAATGCTAGAAAGTCTTTTCTATTTGACAATAATACTTAAGAGGTGCTTATTAGTTATTACCCATAACAAATTGAAAATAAGGTTAGTTCTTTCACTCTTTTTACTTTTTTCTAACTCTGCCTTAAAATTATTTTTTATTTTTTTTAAAAAATATCTTACCAAAACATTATTACTAAAGTTGGGTATCCTTTAAAATCCATATATTAGTTTAATGGTTGTAACTCAGGTTAATAGTGTCGTTTTTATCATATTAGTTATAGGTATTGTAATGATAATGAATAATATCGTACCTTTTTACAAACTTATTCATTTTCATGGCCCAAAAAAGTTTTATTAGAAGGAATTTATATGTATTTATTTTCCTTTTAGTGGTTTATTGAAATTGAGATTGTGTTATAATGATAATAATATATTTTTTTAAATGATAATATTATTGTTAATTATATTAATAGTTTGATAGTTAAGTTTTTAACAACATGTCAATAATAAAAGATTTACTCTTTAGTCACATTTGGTGTTTGTGAAATTAAACTAGTTACACCTTATTATTATAATTAACTCAGGCATTACCTCGCACGCACTAGTCGGTTTGGGATGTGATAGCTTGTGGGCAATCATTAATTATAATATTATTGTTAATAAATAATAGCATAATTATTAGTCTCGTTTAAACTTTCTTAATATATATTTTTTAATTCTCAATATTCAAATTCAAATCATATTTAATTTATTAAAAATATATATTAAAATAATATTTTAAGAAATCAGGCTACATATTATTAATTCTCATTAAATATTACATGAATATGAGTTACATTTCTGGATATATTCAGAACGTTATTTATCAAGAATAAATAATTTTTAGAAGCCAAAATTAGTTTTTAATTTTTTGTACGAGCAGTCAAGATTAATATCTTTTACTTAATTATTTTCATATAATCTATAATCTATTTCTTAAAAATCTAATTATACCATCTCACACACATGTTTCATTTAATACTTTTACGACTTATTTGGTTGCTCATAATAGACCACAAGAAATAGGAATGGAGGTAGAAAATGAAAATTATGGAGTATATGTCTTAATTTGTTTAGTATCCTACCACTAGGAATGAGAATAAAAAAATTTGAATGACGTTTGATATAAATGAAAAAGATTGAGAAAATGAAAGTAAATTTCTATTTTATTTTTTATTTTCATGGAGTCATTATTACATATATTTAATAATAAAATTCATTAATTATATTATTTAATAATTTATATAAAAATTTATTAAATAAAATATAAATATTAAATTTCACATGAAATGTCAATAAAATATTATTTAAAAAGTTATTAAATTAATTACAAATTAAGAAAAAAATAAGAAGGAAGCTTATGGGACGAAAAAAAATAAAAACGAAAGCTCCCCATAATCAAAATAATCAGCATCATTCTATAAGAAGAAAGTCTAATTGAATTATTAAAAAAAAGTCAAGGTTAATCAAGTTAGAATAGTACAAATTATAACTAAGTGATATTTGCACAGTGATATAAACCTATTATATTACTTCTCATTTCATTTCTTGTTATTTTCAAGGAGATAATATAACAAAAGTGGTACGATTTACGACAATGAATTAAAGAATTAGTTTATTTTTTTATTTCTATAACTTTTTTCACTTTTGTATAATTACTTCCATTTTTATCATTAATTTAATTATTCTATTTGTTACTACTATTAACGTTATAACTAAATAGGCAAAATAAATGAAAACCAAACCTCATAAAATGTGTCCCATAAAGATTTGATAAAATGTAGTACTATTTGACCCAAATAAATGTAGTACTTTGCCCATAACTTTTTGTGTAAAAAAAAGTTAATTGTTCAGAGAAAAAAAAATAGAATTAACTAATGAAATTAAGAACAGAAAAAAATTAGCAAAGTGGTAAAACTCGAACCTAAAATAAATAAGCTTAAGAATTTCTATTTTGGTCAGAAAAGAAGAAACAAATTAAACAACGAGATTTAAATTAGAAAAATGACATAAAACAACCCTGAGTTTTAAAGTTTTATTTAATAGCAACCTTTAGTTTTTTTTTGTTTAATTATAACCCTGGTCGTCACTAATATTGTTCAATCACCCCCTACTGTAACAGAAATTTGACGTGACACTGTTGACCGCCGTTATGTGCCACGTCAGCTCCTAAACCGTTGCCACGTCAGCTCACCACGTCCGTGATGACCACGGGTAATTAAACAAAAAAAAAGTTAAAAGTTGCGATTAATCAAAATATTAAAGTTCAGGGTTGTTTTATGTCATTTTTCCTAATTTAATCAATAACCCAAATTTCTCTTTTCTTTTCTTTTTTATATACAACAGTATAATAATAATAAAATAAATTAGAATTAATGTTTCATTGCTAGAATTAGAAATAATTATAATTAATGTGGTAATAAGGTTGTCTACAAAATAATTTAATAATCAAAGGTAATTATGATTAATTATGATTATTAATAGAAATGCAATGAAGGTGGAAAGAATCTAGAAAATTCTCATTCGTTTAAATTTCCTGAAAAAAATCCATCCAGGAATGAATTGAAGAAGGAAAAATAAGAAAGAAACAAAAACAGAAAGTATAATAAAATAAATGTGGCAAAAAGACGTAAAACAAACCTGAACTTTAATATTTTGATTAATCGCAACCCTTAGCCTTTTTTTGTTTAATTACCCCTCTGGTCAACGTGGACGTGGCGAGCTGATGTGGCAACGTTCCAGGAGCTGACATGGCACATAACGTCGGTCAACAATGTCACGTCAGAATTCTGTCACGGTAGGAGGGTGATTGAACAAAAATCGCGCTGACCAGAGTTGTAATTAAACAAAAAAACCTAAGGGTTGCTATTAAATAAAACATTAAAGTTGATTTTGCCGATTTAAATTTAATAAAATCATAGTTTTTGATTTCATCGTTTGACAAAACTACTCGTCTGTAACTTATACTGTGTATAGAGAAAATTAACCTGCAATGCATGTCCAAAATTGATGTCCAGATCACCAAAACTCGACCATGTAACTTATCGTTTTCGGATTTTAGGCTAATTCGACCTTTCTTTCTATTTTTTAAAATAATGCATCTGACTTTATTTTTATTCTTTGGGATGAGAGTTTTTTCTACAATTTCCCTACACCACTTACCGTAAAAACCCAGAGAAAGTCTCTTTATAATTAATTCTTACTAAATTTATAATAATTTATACTCCAGCAGAAAGTAAACAGTCTTATTACCTGAACATCTTTCAACGACTTGGTTAGCAATTGATCGCCAGCTCGGATCCTCAGGAGTACTGCCTAGTGTCTTCTGAAACAAGTTCCATGCATCGACGTTGTCTAGCTCTTGAAGGGGGAAGTTGCGGGGGGAACCCATCTTTCTGTATAACACTGTTTCACTTCTAGATGTCATCAATATTTTGCAGTCATGAGTACTGCTGCGAGAGCTTGTTTTGGTATCATCATCAGCTCCCTCGGCGAGACTGTCAAAGTGACCTCCCTTCTCATCCCTTCTTCCAGCTCGTCGAGTACCGAAAGGAATCCCGATATCCTTCAACGGAATTCCTTCCCAGATATCATCCAGAACAATGAGTAGTTTCTCTCGTTTTTCCAATCGCTCCATTAATTGAAGAGCTCTCCCTGGCACTGTTTCCGCCTCCAATTTGATCTTCAGTGGATCTGCAATTTCTCCCTGAATCCTCCTCAGATCTGGTACATGGGACACAGTTGCCTTAACCACAAAATCAAATGTCCGGTCTTTCTGGAGCTGGGCAGCAACCTTTTCCACCAGTGTGGTCTTCCCCACCCCGCCCATCCCAAACACCCCTACCATATTCACACTCGGATCCTTCAAGGCCGCCACGATATCATGTGAAACTTGCTCTCTTGATTTGAATTCCTCAAAATCAGGGTTCGGTATGACCCCCAAGCACTCCGAGTAATCAGTATTCGCAACCCTGGCAAGTTCTTTTTCCTCCTCCAGAAGTTGAACAGCCTTGTCTATCGCCTTCTTTGCTGATTTGCTTACCTGCCAAAAATCATGGATAATAGTTTAGCGGATCGGTAGGATCAGATCGGATTGGAATATAATTTAACGGAATCAAATCAAATTAATTACCTGGTAGCAGGCCCATAAATTGGTGCGCAAACCCATGAGACACCTCTTATCCTCTGCTTTCTCTTCTTCTGCAATAATCTTTTCAGCGGCCTCCTTGAGAGAAGTTGCCCTTGTCTTCCATCTCATAGCAGCAGCGTCCACCGCCGTCTCCCCTCTATGATTCTCAGCCTCTTTAATTCGACCATTCACCGATTCTGCTGCATCAGTCAGATTCTCAGCTTGTTCTCTCAGCTTCTCAAGGTTGGTGCTGTAATTAATCAGAAGACCAATCTCTGTCTTGATGAACTCGACGATGGGCTCAACACAGCACCCTCCGATCTTTTTAGCAGCATCAATAATCCACGGGAGAACCATTCTCTTTTTTTCGTTTTTTGTTGTTTTTTTTTGCTGGTTTTCTTCGGAAACTAAAATGGAAGCTCGTAATAATTAAAACTCTTTGGTTTAAGGGAAGGGAACACAGAAATTATAACGGGAAACACACAGCGGAAGGCTCAAACTATGTTAAGACGGGAGATAAGTGATTCTTAATATCCAAACTTAAGTATAATGGACTACTGTGACTGTGGCCCGACGTCTGTTGAAAAATAATAGAAGTGAGATTATAATGACAATTCTGTCGATTCCACGTGAATGTGATCCACCAGGACCACCACTGCCAAGCTTTTTCCACACAGAGAGTCTCTTTCATTAAAGTGATAGGACAAACTCTGCTGCAAAATCAATTCTGACCATTCACATATGATCGACTCACTGCCAAGAAACTGCAAAATCAATTATAGATACCTAACTAGACGCAATTGGACACATGACTCTAAAACATTTTTCATAGTCGTTCATTAAAATATTTTCACTAAAGGGTTATAACTATTCTGTAGAACTTATTAGATTAACACTTGGATAATATTTTCTATGAATTATATATATGAAAAAAGAGTAATAATTGATAAAAAATAAAAATGAAATGATCACTTCTATTTTACAATATTCAATATAAATTCCATTACTAAAAATATGGAGGGAGTACCATGTAAAAAATAACCTTGTTAACATAACGCTAGCTTTGTAATCTTATGTGCACAAAAAGATGAAGGGAGTGTATAATTAGAGAAAAACATTCTAAGGTTTTCAAGGTACAAACACTTTCACACTTTAATCTCTCACGTTTGAGATCTCAAATTTTAGTCTCTATCATATCGAGAGGCATTAAACTTTAGTCCATGTTGTTAGAATTTTCCATCCAAAATCCTAATGGGGTTCTTAAAAATTATTTTTTTATATACAAATATTATTAAAAAATCAAAAAAATCAAGAAGAAAATAGAACAATGGAGATTACAAAAAAATTATAATAAAGATTTTAATCAATAAAAAATCAATAGAAATAGTATAAATTATAAAATTATAAAAAATATAAGTAAGCAAAAATTATAAAAATTCAAACAATTACAGAATAATATAAAAAAAATTAAAAATTGTAAAAAGATATAATTAATGTATTTTAAACATTTATCTAAAATTAAAAAGTTGAATACTACAAAAGAATTGTATGGATGGGCAAAACTCGTCAATAAAACCGAAACCCGTCAAAATCACGTGAATTATCAACGGGCCTTTTTGTTGAGCATAGGTTTCAAACCCCGGTCTGATTGCATTGTTACATATCTCCTTTTATTTGTTTTATACTATCGTTTCTATTTTAAAAAAAATTAACAAGTCTACTTTATTGTTACATACTTCTCATAAAGACATCTATTAATCTAAATAATTAACACTATCAATATTTCATACACATTTATTATTAATTTTATGAGATTTGCAAGGCAAATTAATTATCTTCTGGGACACCATTGTGAGCTTTTGCAAAGCTAACTTGCTTCAACAGCTGAAATATATAATAAGGTTAATTACAAAATAAATTCTCACAACTATATAATTTATCAAATTAAATAAAATCTTATATTGATTACAATTACCATAAATATATACCTTAAGCTAGCACTCTTTAGTCGGTCAAGCATTCTTTCTATTGTATTTCCATCAATTGCTTCTTTATTCCTGTAAAAACACGTACAATTAAACTATATTTTCTAATAATAAAATATTAAAATAAATAAGAGATGCTTACAAACTGTCTTCAATGGAAGTGATATATGATGTTGAATTCTTGATAAACAAGTCAAGTGAGTCCTTAAGGAAATCTGGGTTGTCATCATTATTTAGAGTTTCAAGCTCAACAAATCTCTCTTCTAATAGAACAGGGACGGATTCAAAAATTATTTTCAGGAGGGGTGGGGTGTCCCCGATATATATTTTTTTGAGTATTTTAAAGGGAAGGCAAGTGAGCTGAACGAAAAATTGAAAAAATGATTAAGAATATTTGTATTCGTCACTAAATAACAAATATTTAGATAAATTTAACAAAAAGATAAATAAGAAAACAATATAGGAAAAAATTATTTATACATTAGAATTCATACTATCTACGTACTTTTTACAATGCATCTCCTATTAGTATTTGTTCATCTGAATCAGATTGCAAGAACTCCTTCAAATTCCTAGAAACTACGCTAACAGCTGCACTAGAATCAAACACCATTTCAGCAATCAGACACCTTTGGTAGCTTTGGAGCCAGCAGTAGGAGTGTAAGAAACCGGACCAGATCGGAAACTGAACCGAAGAGTTTTGACCCGAACCGATTCGAACCGTAACATTCTGGTTCCGTCCGGTTCTACAAATCTAGAACCGGAAAATTTCCGGTTCGGTTTGGGTCTAGGAATATAAAACCCGTAAAACCGAACAGTAGAACCGTTTGAACCGGAACTTTTTATATATATTTATATATATATATATATATATATATATATATATATATATATATATATATATATATATATATATATATATATATATATATATATATATATATATATATATATATGCATTAATTATCAAAAGTTCAGCTTTGTTTCAGTGGTTAAACATTTCACTCTTTTATAAAAGGGCCCTCAAATTTCTTTACTTTTTTCATTCATTGCTAGGCGGGCTGGGCTGGGCTAGGCGGGCTGGGGCTGGGCTAGGAGGGCTTGGGCTGGGCTGGGCCGGCCATTTCTTTATTTAATTTTTTTTTGAAAAATTCACTTTTTCTTAATTGTTTTAAAATATCCATGATAACAAAGATTTTTTTTTTCATAAATAAGTAGTAGTTTTCCTAATTGTTTTTTTTATAAAAAAAACGGAAACCGAACCGAACCGGAAATTTCGGTTCGGTCCGGTTCTGGGATCCTAGAACCTGAATTTTTCGGTTCAGGTCTGGTTCTGATATATTTTCCAATTCGGTCCGGTTCTAGCCCTAGAACCGGACCGAACCGGCCCGCTTACACCCCTAGCCAGCAGGATTGCTTCAATACTGGACCTGGGCTCTTAATAAATTTCTGTTTCAAGTAAAAGAATAACTTATGTTTAAGTGGCACCAACCTAACTAGTTAAGTATAACTTATGCATTCTTCTTACTGCATACCTCCCAACTGACATGTCCCTCATGGCAATTGCCATACCCAGCAAATATTTCATTCTCTTAATAAATTTCTGCTTCAACTTCAAGTAAAATCGTATTAAGTAGTTAATAAATTGTAAGCTACCTAATTCATTTTCATCACAACTAAGACCATTTTGGTTATTAACATTAATCATTGTAAATAGCTGATTAATACAGCAATCTCTGCAAGTGGGTGTTTGGCATTCTGGTTTGGTACCAGAAAGTTGGTTACCAAAACTAGAATGCCAAAACACTTTTTTTAAACCAACTTCTAAAAAAGTTGGTTTAAAAAACAAAAGAAAACATGGTTTAAGCCACTGGATGAGAATTGTTAAGGTCTAAGCTTGTCCAGGGCATTGTTCAGCTTATGGCCGCTTCACCTTAACTAGGGCTTTGATTGTAATCCATGTATTCGGGTTGGGGGAGTGAGTAATCAGTCACTGGGTGTCGTGGGCTCGGTTATTCATTGGAAGGGTCTTTGAGTCGGCCTTTGTGCGGGCGGCCCCCTTGTCTGCGACCTTCGTGGCCTGTGTCTGTAATATCTTGCTTATTCAATGAAGTGATGTCTTTCATGATTGTATGCCCTACTGCCTGTGTGTGTGCTTGATGTTATGCCTATGATAACCTCTGATGGCCCTTCGGAGGCCCTATTGTGTTTCTAACCTTATGTTCCCTGGTGATGCAGGTCTAAGGTGTGTGTGAAAGGCTGGTTCCGCAGAGAGAGTGCGTGAACGCCGCACGAACTCAATCCCTTTGGCTTCCAAAGGATTAGTCCGTGACAGTTGGTAGCGGAGCGATTTTGATTTCTTTGAAATGGCAAAGACTTCGAAAGTCAGGTGTACGGAACTAGAGAATCGCGTGAATGCGATCGATGCATGGATTCAGAGTCAGAGGACTCTAGGTGCTGGCTCCTCACAGCCACAAGTTACAGTGGAACAGATACTTGAGAGGGATAGACGCATTGAGATGCTAGAATCCCGTCTCACCCAATATGATAATTTGTTTAAAGGCGAGAGCGCCATAGGTGACCCTGCTGCAGAGGCAGACGAGGGGCCTTTCCGCCTCTTTGTTGAACGTGTGCGGCGCATGGAAGCGCTTGAGGCACAATTGACAAAGAGACTCTCTGCTCTGGAAGGTCGATCCCCGAATAGGGCAGGCGATTTCCTAGGTAGTACCGGAGAACCTTCGACCCTAGAAGGCCGATCCCCGAATAGGGCAGGCGGTTTCCAGGGAAATCTTGAGGGCCTACTAGAGAGAGTAGACCTTAGAGTATTGGCTGAAGCATTGACGGTTACTAGCTCACGAGTGAACGATCTACAGGATAACTTGCAAGAAGCATGGAATACCTTTCACAATTCTGAAGGAAGAGTGGATGCGCTGAATAACTCAATTGCCGAGTTGGAAACCAAGCTCAGTGAAATTGAACAAAGGGAACCTGCTAGACCATCTGGGTCAGTGTTTGCAGATTTGAATAGATGCAAGGGCTTCCAACCGAAACCCTATGATGGGGCAAGGAGTGCAAAGGAAATTGATAACTTCTTGTTCGACATGGAAAACTATTTTCAAATTGGCCTGGTGACATCTGATTTGTCCCGATTGTCGATCGTGGTAATGTTATTGTCTGAAGATGCCAAGGTGTGGTGGCGGTCGCGCCGGGGCGACGTCGCTACTTGGGAAGAGTTTAAAGGAGAATTGCGAAAAGCATTCTGTCCAGAGGATGTGGAATATGCCGCTCGGATAAGTTTGCGAGACTTAGAACAAACCGACTCTATGCGAGAGTACGTGAACAACTACTCGACCCTCATGTTGGATATCAAGGACATGTCTGAAGCAGATCGACTGTTCAACTTCATACAAGGTCTCAAACCCTATTATAGAAGTGAAGTCCGTCGACAGAATCCTAAGAACTTGAGCGATGCAATCACGGTCGCGGAAAGAGTAGAGGATATGTCAGACAATGGACTAAAAAGAAAGCTTGATATGACAGAACCCTCTGAACCTACACCAAACAAGAGCGGGAGGAACTTCACGGCGAACATTGAGAATAGGTTACTTGCAAAGCCAGGAAATACTCAAGGATGGGGCGGATATGTAAGCAACACCCCGAGACCTATTGCGTGTTATATTTGCAAAGGACCCCACAGAGCTGCCGAATGCCCCACCAAGGCAGCTTTGAATGCCTTACAGAGTGTTAGAGAATCACTAAGCTCTTCGTCAGAAAGGGAAGCTGCAGAAGGCGTAGCAAGTCAGAGCGGGAGAAGGTTCCTATCTGCTCTAAGGAAACAGTTAACTGAACAAGAGATGGTAAAAGGACTCATGTATGTCACAGTTCAGATAGGGGAGTGGACTATGGAAGCTCTTATCGATACGGGAGCCACGGATAGTTTTCTCTCTGATACCTTTGCCAAGAAATTACAAGTGGATATTGTCGCTGATGGAGGCAAGTTGAAGACCGTGAATTCTGAAGCAATAGAGACCGAGGGCGCTGCCAAAGACGTCGCGATCACGATGGGTTCTTGGAAAGGAACGTGCGACTTTGTAGTAGCAGCTCTGGATGACTTTGACATCGTCCTTGGACTAGATTTCCTAGTACTGGCCAAAGCAGTTCCTGTCCCTTCAGCTCGATGCTTGCTATTAATGGGCAAAGAGCCAACAGTCATTCCCGTCATGATCAGCCCGGCTAAAGAAAAGAAGTTACTGTCCTCGTTGCAGCTAACACACGAAATGAAGATGAGCATAGCCCCCTCTAAGGCGACTCCGTTAGATGCGGGAAGAGTAGCCGAGACAAGCCTGATGAAACACGCAGGGGAAGCATAACAGATCGGGCGAATGGACGAGACCCGATGGAAGGGTTCCTCGAAGACCAGTCGACGAGGGCGTCGACAGATTAGGTGGGGGAGAGTGTTAAGGTCTAAGCTTGTCCAGGGCATTGTTCAGCTTATGGCCGCTTCACCTTAACTAGGGCTTTGATTGTAATCCATGTATTCGGGTTGGGGGAGTGAGTAATCAGTCACTGGGTGTCGTGGGCTCGGTTATTCATTGGAAGGGTCTTTGAGTCGGCCTTTGTGCGGGCGGCCCCCTTGTCTGCGACCTTCGTGGCCTGTGTCTGTAATATCTTGCTTATTCAATGAAGTGATGTCTTTCATGATTGTATGCCCTACTACCTGTGTGTGTGCTTGATGTTATGCCTATGATAACCTCTGATGGCCCTTCGGAGGCCCTATTGTGTTTCTAACCTTATGTTCCCTGGTGATGCAGGTCTAAGGTGTGTGTGAAAGGCTGGTTCCGCAGAGAGAGTGCGTGAACGCCGCACGAACTCAATCCCTTTGGCTTCCAAAGGATTAGTCCGTGACAATGGTCCAGTGGCCAAAACCATTGGTTTCAATGAAAACACGGAACGGAGAATTCATTAAATGATTTTTTGGAAACCCAAAAATACCCTCATCTCTTATGCCCACGATTGCAAGATTTCATTTCAGCCCTAATTCTTCGCCTCACGCAGCCGCTCCTTCATCCCATGCCCGATCTTCTTCTTCTTCGCCGTAGCAGCCTCACGCCGGCCTTCTTCTTCCTGCCTCACGCCGGCCTTCATCTTCCCTTCACGATTGTTTGTTGGTCGGTTCCAGAGGAGAAAGGTAGAGCAGCACTGTAGGAAGAACAAGTGAAGCTTCAAGTTCTGCAAATTATGGTGTTAACTTCAAGTTCTGCAAATTGTGGTGCCTGTTCTTAGTTTGTTTTGCTTAAATTCTCACATTTTGATGTAGAGGTTCCAGATTTTCTTTAACTTTGTAGGATATACCACTGCTAGTCACTAGTAGATTTTGTTTACCTTGAGAACATAGTATGAGGCTGGTCTGTAGTATTCAAAGTATTCGCCTTTATTTTTAGTATTGCACTGCTACTTTGAAGTCCTGTTCATTTTGTTCAAAACTTTGGGATTTGATATCTGGGTGCTACACCCTTTTAGATTTGTTGTATCATCCAGCTTATTGTTTCCCCTATACTTGCTTTTGGTTGATTATTTGAAGGTAAGTGGGATGTTGAATTATGCAATTGGAGTTTTACTTTGTCCAAAGAACTGATATTTTCTCTTAGCTTTCGTGAATTTCATTCACTATATCCTGTGATCCCTTTGGTTGAAGTTCTTTTTGGGTGTGGCAACTATTTGTGCTTAACGACATCATTCATGCTTATGTGCTTTTGTCTTACAGTTTGGGGTCTTGTAGTGAATTTATTCAGTTATTTATTCATGCTTATCGTGTGACATGGGATTATTATATTTTATCTCGGGAGCATACATTAGACTTTAAAGAGTGGGAAAGCAGAGCCGAGTATGAATATGTAAGTTTCATCTGATTCTGGATTTACCACATTTATTTGTATGCTTTGAGGCTCAAATTTCAGTTATCTATGTGGCTTTTCTTTCAATGTAATTAGGTGAAACATAAGGGATGCTGATTTCTTTCAATGTGCCTATTTTGTTGCCGATTTGATGCTTATTTATGCTGTTGGATTAGTACTTATATAGCTGTCCAATTTATGGTCATTTTTCTGTCGAATTAATGCTCGTTTTGCTGCCGATTTGTTGCTTGAACTGATGCTTAATTCCTTGTTGAAATGCTGCCCATTTTTTCTGTTGAATTGATCAATCTGGTATCTCATACAAGGGATAGTCACAATTGCATTGAAGATGGCTGTGTCCTCTGTGTTTAAAGAACTTCCAGGCCTGGTCAGGCTAAATGCTCTTGTGGAAGTAGAGAATGTAGCTTCTCAAAAGGTATTGGAGAAAGTTGGGTTCTTGAAAGAAGGGTTGTTGAGAAAATATGGATCTTGTAAAGGTGAAATTAGAGACTTTTTCATCTATAGTTTCCTGTCAACAGACGTGGTTCTGTAATATATGAAATTGCTGCCCTAATTTACTGAATAATTTGAGTATCTTTGTTTGTTCAAGAGCTAGTTATATATTATTAGCTTCTTTTCTTATGTACCAAAGGAGAAAAACGTATAATTCAGACTCCTAGAAATTTCAATTTGATAGCAATGATTCAAGTTTGGGTCTCTTATCTCTTGTGCGGATGAGATTCAACTCATAGGTTATGTTTTGGCAAACAAACTTAGAGCGAATCCTGATGTAAAAGATGCACTATATTTTCCTTTAAAATTAATTTCAACAATTTAAGAATTCTATTTTGATTAGAGTTGATACGTTTGTAAGTGATTTTGTTTTCTTTTATATAAGTTAAGATTTTGTTTTTAATTTCCTAATTAAAAATGTGACTTATTTAATTTGTTACTCCCTCCGTCTAACAAAGGATGACGTTTTAGCTTTTGCTTTTACTGTTTCGGCACGTATCTTAAAACAGCCGACAGACTCACTATTTGAGGCAATTTTGCCCCTAATTCTTTCTGGGAAGTACGTTAAGGATTAACGTACGTTCAAAAAAAAATCGGATTTTTTTGAGGTCAAATAGTGCCTCATCCGGCCTCCTCGATATGCGTTTCCTACTGAATATTGGGATGCGAGGAAGTCATCCTTTGTGAGACGCATTTTTTACAAATCGGTTAAGATTAATTTGCACTAAATGCAACATTATATATTGGCCGGGCATCGGTGTCCAAAAATAGACCTGGACGACGTAGAAAATTAAATTTCTACAATAACGTGCTTATAATGTTGTTATTTAAGTTATAATATAGTTGAATACATTTATTAGTCAATTAATGATGCGACATTTAATTTAAAATATGTTACCTAGAAAGCACACTTAGGTATCAATCTGCAACAAAAGTATTTTTTTTTACATATTTCTATAAACAATTAATTAATTAAATATTACTTTCATCATTATTCAATATTTATTTTATTTACTTTCACATCTATAATCTCAAATTAATTATTTTAATAAAATAAAATAAATATTAATAAAATATTAATCATGTAGCAAGTTGTGTGTATACCAATAAATTTTAATGAGGTTTTATATGCAAATGATGTTAATCATGTTGCAAGTTTTGTGTATACCAATAAATTTTAATGGGGTTTTATATGAAATGATGTTAATCATGTAGCAAATTATGTGTGTAAATAAATTTTTAACGGTATTAATAAATTTAATGGTATTAATAGATTTATTTTAATGGAGTTTTATATGCAAATGATGTTAATCATATAGGAAATAACTCAAATTTTTAATGGTATTAATAAATTTATATTTATTTATGATTAAAAAAAGTTTAATTTATTTATGATATTAGATAAATATTAGGTAGTAGATGTTAGATTATAAATAAATTGATTAAAAACATATATAAAGATACTAAAAAAATTAATTCTAACACTTGAAATGAATTTATGCCCTTTATGGTCATTTTACATTCCAACCATAATTTTAAAATAGTTTTTACCAAATACCAAAAACAACTTCTGGTTTCCCCATATAACTTTTAACAAACATTTACCAAACAACATACTCCGTTCTACAAAAGTCTGAAACTGACTTTTGCAGACTTAACTTTTTTCTACTGAACTTTTCCAGCTAGAACCGGAATGCCAAACAGGCCCCAAATCGTGTCTCCTATTAAACTGCCAAGGAAAGGTGGCTTTTCTACTGGAACCATTCATCACACGAGCGAAAGCTACTCTAAACTGAGATTTTGAGCCCCAACAGATTAGGTAATAATACAATATTGAGGCGTAAGACAGCTAAGTTAACATCTCTTTGAAGAGTATGTTTCTATTGAACAGCCAAACACTTGACATCATCATCATCGTAATTTATGTTTAAAACGTAAAGGGCCTAATTAGCCGCACAAACCCAACATCCATCCTCTAATATACCAAGAATACAAACACTACAACAACTAGGAATTGAAAAAATTGGAGACGTTTTGCGTTAAGGGTGTAGGGTACGATGGGCTTAGAGAATAGACGTTTTATTGTGAATTGCAGGTCTGGTTGGTTGGCAAAGCGGCATTGATGATGGGATTAATGGATGGTGTACGAAGGTAGATGAAAGAAGGTCATTAGATGTTTATTGAACTGTGAATTTTCGAATTGGCTCGATAGAAAGGGGACATGCATCAACTGCAACAAAAGCTCGAGCAATAAAATAAAACAAAATAAGATAGAATAAAAGATAGAATAAAATAAGATTGAAATAAAATTAAGTAAAATTAAAAATTAAAAATCCAATAATGAAATATGTGAAGAATGAAAATGAAATGAATGACGTAAAATAAATATAAAAATATTGAATAAATAATAAATAAAAGTTCTCAAAGGGAAAAATAAAATAAAATTCTAGGTTATGGCTTTCTATGCTATGTGTTGATACACAAATGATATATATGCTGAGACATGCTCGAATGTAACGTTGATGATAAACCATTAATAGTCCTTTCTGATCATTTAGAATGTGTTCCATCTCTTGAAAATAAACTTTCACAACTAAGAAAGGAACTAATTATCTCGCTACTAGCAATAATTAGTTTAATGGTTTCACTTAAGTCTTTTAGTTAGTAATTATTTCATTAGGGCCACTGTATATCATCAAACTTTTAAAATTATAGCTATTTTGCGACAATAATTATTAACGAATGATAGATTTTATTAACTTTTAATATTTTACTGACGCGGTATGTCATGTTAAACATTATGTCAAATTTATTTAAAACTCAACAAATAAGAAACATAAAAAATAAAAATCCAAAACATATTAATATTGCAAGAATTACTAAAAAATATTTAAAATTTTGAAAATAATTCAAGAATAAGAAAATATTTAAAAAACTAATAATGTTTTTGAAGAATCATAATATTTAAATTTTTACGGAAATTCCTAAAAAGATGATTTAAAATTTCAAAATAAAAAATTGAAATCTCTATTAACTTCAAGAATAAGAAAAAAAAATTAAAAACCGGATAAAATGTTAAGAATCACAAAAAATCTAAAAAAAATTAATCAAAGAAATAAGAAACAAAACTGAAAAAAACTAAACATATTCCAAAAATATTAAAAATATTTTAAAAAATCCAATAAACACTTAAATTTTCTAACAAATTCAAGAATTTTAATTTCAGGATTTCATTTTCTGGCAGGTTACGAATTATATTTGAGATTTGATAAACAAAAATAGTAATTTAACTAGAAAAAGTGGAATAGTTAATGTATTAATTAAGATTCACACAAATGAGTGGTTAATTTGATTGTCACGGGTTGCTACATAAATCAACAATTTCAATATCAAATAATTTTAGTAGGGCTGCTCATCGGACGGTATCTATCGATACCGTCCGATATTTTACAGTATTCGGTATACCGAATCATTAAAAATTTCTACCGTATCGTACCGAACTACATTTCAGTACCGTATCGAAATGCCGAAATGTAGTTTGATACCTTCTTCATTAATCAAACCAGGCACCACAAACCAGCGACAACACCACAAACCCAGCCACCACAAACCAGCCACAATCACAAAATTCAGCCACCACATCGCCATCACCCACCCAATGCAAACCAACAACAAACCAAAAGAAAAGGAGAAGAAAAGGAGAGAAAAGGAGAAAAGGAGATGATGCAGGTGCTGGTCGGCGATGGGCAGATCGGGGAGTGTGGCGGGTTTTGTCAGCGATGGGCAGATCGGGAGTGTGATGCGGAGAGGATGGATGAAATTGATGGATTGGATACAAACCAATCTATAGATATTTTAGGGATTAGAATTTTAGATTGAAGATTAAAGAAGATCGGGAATGTTTGGAAATTGGAAGAGAGAGTGGAAATTGGAAGAGTGGCGGTTTGGGTTTGGAAATTGGAAGAGTGGAAATTGAAATTTTAGATTGAAGATTAAGGAAGATCAGGGATGTTTGAAATTTGGATAGGGAGTAAAAATGGGCCGCCCAGCCCACCCAAGCCCATGTTCCTTTTTAAAAAATTCGGTATTTCGGCAATACCGAACCAACAAAAATACCGACCGTACCGTACCGAAATATCGAATTTTTTGAAAAAATACCAACCGAATTTGCATTCGGACAGTATGGTAATTCGGTATTCGGTATTCGGTATTTCGGTGTACAACCCTAAATTTTAGTATAAAAAAATGAAACGAGACCACTAAATTTTTTTCAAAGTTGTCATTAAAGTTCTAATTTGTTAACTAAATCATTTAATTTTTTTTTTTGTTGAAAAAATATTTTGTATTTTTCTTTATATTTTTTATAATTTTAAAAAAATCATTCATAAGTTTATATTTTTTTCTGAAATTTAAATATGTTTTGCAAAATTTTAAATATTTTCATAGGTATAGAGACGAAGAAGAAGAGGCATGGAAACAGAAGAAGCAATCCCTAAACCTGGAATTATAAGATAAGCTAGTAAACGGAGGAGATATCCAGACCAAAATAGAAGCCGCTAAAGATATTAGAAAAGTTGTCCGAAGATCATCCGCCAACCTCGTTTCCATTCTTCTGTCCCCTAACCTCGACGCCCGCCAAGCCTCTCTCCTTGCCCTTCTCAATCTCGCCGTCAGATACGAAAGGTCTGTCTGTCGTCTCCATCTTCATTTACTTACCCTTTTTATGGTTTCTTTCTTTCAATTCTCAATCTTATTCAATGGTTATTATGGCTGTATTGGGTTTTTCTTTTTGGTGTGGATTGATGTCGTGGATTGATTTGTTGCTGGTGCTGCTTGATTTTGTGTTTGGGAGAATAGACGGCCATTTAGTGTTCAGTCAAATTTGAATTTATGGTGAAAGTTGTTGTTCTGCATCTGCAAATTGCAATTGTTGTTATGAGATGTGTTTAGTTTCTTGCAATGGGAAGATTAATATGGTCTGAATTGGTAAAAGTTTAGCAATTTCTACGTCTTTTACTATTAGTAACCCTTTTCAACTGCTCTTTGTAATTATTTGAGTTTCTTCCATGAAGGGAGGATTTTATGTGCCCTCTGCCTAGAAGTCCTAGCCTATTAAGCTATAGCGATTTTCAGCCGATCACTTATTATGTTAATTGCAGTGGGGACTGTTTTAAGGGGTTGGTTGAGGTGGATTGGTGGAAGGGGAGGGGTGTGTGGCAGGGTTAATTTCCATAAATAAATGATCCAGCTTTATTACTTGGGAGTGGGAGTTATACAAAATGTTTGGTGTGTTTGCGGCGCTCTTGATGAATTAAGTTTCACTTTAGCCTTGCATAGTGGTCTCAGTTCTGATGTATCTGATTTGGTTATGTAGACGTCATTTGCTGTTTTTTTATATCCTTTCAGCCAGACAGATGCCTTGATCACGTTATTGACGTCGGCCAGAAATATTATTCAGAATTTTTTTCAAAAACTTTGTAAAACAGGAGGCAAATGGAGGAAAATGGAGGAAAGGTGAGGGCGTTGATAGAGATGGCCACCAATTCAACAGCGCCACATGTTGACGATCGCCTCCTTAAAGCCATCAAACATCTCGTCCGGTATTCTGATTTGGAGCTCCGTGTTGCCGCCGTAACCTTAATGGATCTCATGAAACGCCACCACTCTCAGGTCCTTTCTCTTTCTAAACAAGATTTTTCTTCTATAGTGACTTACCGCTTGAAAATCATATTTGCAAATTATATATAATGCTCAATCATGAACAAATAAATGTTTCTTTTTGTAGGTTAGGTATCTTACGCTGCTTATAATTGATGAGCTCTTTATGAGGTCGAAGCTTTTTAGAGTTATTGTTGTTGAGAATTTGGATCAGTTGTTGAGTTTAAGTATTGGGTTTAGGAGGAATTTGCCACTTCCGGCTCCTGCAGCTGTTGCGACTCTTTTGCGCTCCAAGGCAATTGAATTCTTAGAGAAATGGAACACATCTTTTGGGGTTCATTACAGGCAGATTAGGTTAGGTTTTGAGTACCTTAAGAACACATTGCGGTACCAATTTCCAAATCTTCAGGAAAATGCTGCACGGGTTCGGCAGGAGAGGAGAGAAAGAGAGATGAGGTCAAAAGAGATTCTGGGTAAGAAGTTTGAAGCTTTAAGGGAGAATTTAAGTTCAATGAAGGAGGAGATACAGTCAACAGTGGATGAGATAATGGAGTGTTTGGAAATTGTTAGTGCTAAAGATGAGAATTTGATGGCTGTTCCTTTGGATAGTGATGATGATGATGAATGTTTTGGAGAGTTTCATTCATCAGAGCTGCGGCAACTTCGTCTTGATTCATTGAAAGAAGGGGAAAAGGTTCATGAGAATACTGAAAATAAAGTGGTCTTTGATGCGTTGAGGGAACAATATAAGGTTTTAGTGACCAAACATATGGTTTCAGTCCAAGAATGCATGTCAATTCTTGTAAGGGTTGAGGTGGAAGATAACAGATTAAGGGACTCCATGTTGAAGGATTTCATTGATATAAAGAATCGTCTTCAATCGGTGAAAAAACTATGTGTAGAATCTGGCTGTGTTCTTCCAGACATTGTAAAGGGTGACAAATATGAAGGGAAAGAAGATTTTTGGGAGGTGGATAAAGTTGAATCAACAGCAACTGAGAATTCCACCAAAAAAAATGAGGCAGCTGAAAATGTTGCAGTGGCATCTACTTCTGGAGTGGTGAAAGATGGCTCACCTGAATCTGGTAATAAGTCAAAGTTCAACAAGTCTGTAGGATGTGAGCTTGAGGGAACTGATTCAAATTCACTTCGGAGTGAGCTCCTAGCTGAAGCTCCAGCAATAGAGTGGGGTTCTTTCCTGAATAATTGGGGCTCAAAGAGTGAAGTTTTGGCAAATCAGAGGGGAATGGAGTTTGAAAATCACTGGGGTAGGGTAGACTATGATGCAGTAATTCCTGCTGATAAAGTTGCAAAACTAAATATTCGCGCAACTATTTACAAGGAAGAGAAAATGGAAATCCAGCCATGTCGCGCCCAGTTGCATAAAGGTGGACTTTGCCAGAGAAGAGATTTGAGAGTTTGCCCATTTCATGGACCCATCATACCCCGTGATCATGAAGGAAATACCATTAACCAAGGCACTTCTACCAACGAGACTACTCTCAAGTTTGGTGCTGATCTAGCTGAGCAGTTAGTAAAAGAAGCTGTGAAGAATGTCCGGGATAGAGATGCTGAGGAAGCAAGGAAAAGAAAATTGGACAAACAGTCGCAGAAGCGTGCGAAGCTTGCGAAAGTACGGGAACACAATGAAGCTGTACTAAAGGATGCTGCATTAGCTTCAACATCAAAATCTGCTACATTAGGGGAAGATTTGGAGTCGTCCAGTCAGGAGAAGTCAGCCAGAAACAAAAAGGAAACTCTAGCATCCATGTTGCGTAAGAAAGTAACCACGAAAGATAGGTTATCTCAGAGACTTTTGAACACCCGGGCTAGTGATGCTACAATAAGACAGCTTACATTGGGTGAGGATGCAAATTATAGAGAAGCCTTTCCAAATCAGTGGTAGATGGGTGTTGGGATATTTATGCTTGTAATTAATGGACAGTTTGGGCTGTATTGAAGTTGGGATCTTGAATTTCATTTGGATCATGATGATCAAGATCTTTGCTCTGCACAAATTAGGGTTCAGGGTGCACGCCATTTCCACTGATGGAATATGAAGCATGAGGAGTGCTTTGATGTAGATTATGTAAGTTTTGGTGCCTTCATTCTATCTTTTTTCCTGCTGATTTCATGTGTTTCATATTATTTTAAATTTTTGGGTCGGGAGATTTTTATATCTTCTGCCTAGGCTTTATGTTTTAATGAAATCTTCCAAAGAGAGAATTTGGACTTTAGTTTAGAGTGCATCTTGTATGTTATCGGTGTGTAGGCTCTAATCCAATTTGGCCAGAGCAAACACTCACTGTGCAACTGGTTATTCATGCTATTTTATTGACAGATACTACTAATCATTGTTCTCCATTCTGTTGGCCCTTTGGCAGAGTTTTTGTTGTTCATCTATTTTTCATAAATAAAAGTCGCACTAGGAAAGAAACATGAAAATCATTGCTGTACAAAAGGTAATTTGATTTATCAATATTTTCCTTCTGGTTTTTGTTTGCAGTTTATGTCAACAAATTTTTCTTTCAGATTCTCTCTGTTTATATTCACGGTTTAGAAGCTAATAACGTGCTTTTCTCTTTTCACTATATCATCTTCATTCGATGGTATTCTAACTCTTCTTTTGTTGAATCGCAGATCAAATGGGAAGCGAAGTGGGGAAACATTTGATTCTCCTAATTTCCTAATACGATCACGCCTAGCCTAGTCTTGGTGATGAGCACACATCTGGAGGTCGAGAGGCATGCACGCACCTATCGCAAACCCTAGGCGAGGCCCGCGCCAACCTTAGGCCACCCGCATGGCCGAGCTTTCACCGCGCGCAACATTTCCCACAACCATTCTCTTAACGGCATGCCGTTAAGCCTTAATGGCATACCTTTAAGAGAGTTTTTGAGGTGCCAAAATTCCAGTGATTAACAACATAAAGGCCTAAAAATGCCCATTTTTGTAACCTAGTATAAATAATTAATTTTCTTCTTATTTTCATCAGTTTATGTTGAGTGTTTATTGCTTGAGTTTGAAAATACTTCTCCCTCTAAACACCCTAAACTCACCTTGTGGAAATTTAGGTCGGAAGTTTCTCTGATTCTTCGCAAGTAAAACGATAACCTTTCACTTGTAGTTTGTTGTTACGTCATTTGTGAGAGTTTGTGTGTTTGTAATTGTGTGATATTCAAGACTCCAACTTTGTGTATGTTATTTTAAAAGTTTAATTCATGTGTTTATTATTGTTCAAATCTATTTCATCTCTAAATATCCATTCGCATTTCTTCCATGTTTGTTTTCTAATTATTTATCTTTCGTTGTACTCTTTCCGCTGCATATCTCCAACGTTTTCCACATCTTTCTCTTGTGTATTTTTGGCTTGATTTGTGAGACAATTCAAGTTAGATTTTTGCTCTAAAGCTCATACCTTTCAGCTCACTAACAAAGGGCTGAATCGTATCATTTTCCTTCCTCGTTAGGTCACTCGTTTCCATTTGATAGATTTGCACACATCAAGAATCTCTCATTAGATCGAGTTGAGCAATACGGAAAAAACTTGGGTAGATTATAATCTACCTACATCATGATCTAGGATGATGACACGTACCCCCAAATAGTGCTAGAATACCATTATTCTTGACACTTTTGGACACGTGTCATCATTTTACACCATGATGTAGGTAGATCATGATCTACTCAAGTTTTACTCGAGCAATACCTTACGAATTTGAATTGCCTAGAACTTTAGTTGGTTCCAAAAATAGGTTTGTCTAGTCTTCCCGCTCTATCTGAAAGAGTCTTATGTTTGCTTTCTGGTATATACAACCATATCAATCTCCATTGTCAAAGGATTAGTTCCTTCACTTCTCCACAATGTTGGTATCCGTCTGCCATCATCATCGTCTTCTTCATTTGAATCCCTTTGTCAGATTCCACTGATGAACCACAAGAATCATTTGAATCCCGTTTTACTCCATTAAAGAGGTGCATTGAGGGGTTCGGAAACAAGATACCAGTTGTCAGATTCAACACGGTGTGCCGCTGTAAACGGCCCGAACATGATTGCGCTGAATGTTTTATGC
Source organism: Viola odorata (assembly GCA_963691705.1). Classification (NCBI taxonomy): domain Eukaryota; kingdom Viridiplantae; phylum Streptophyta; class Magnoliopsida; order Malpighiales; family Violaceae; genus Viola; species Viola odorata. The sequence goes on from OY829539.1 coordinate 65,336,046, forward strand.
AGTTCGAGCCAAAATCAGAGATGGAAATCTAACAATAGTTGAACAAACTTAGAAGAACAACCAATGAATGGAATTCTAAGTTTAAAGGTTTCATTTCATCAATTTCCTGTTACCTTGTCACTTATTTTTATTTAATCGATGGTGCTTTCTAGCACGACTTAAAGTTACCGTTACTTCAGAGGGTTTTTAATGATTTTTAAAAAATCTTTCCATTAAAAAACAATTAAAACTTGCAACATATGTAATTCCGAAGTTCTATTTATAAAAGTATTTTACAATATAAAGTTACGTTATCCGTAACGATGAACTAAAATTCACGTAAAGTTGCATAAATAATTTAAATTTCCATCGCTACATAATTTAAATAGCTTGTACAGTGTTACGTATTAATAGCAGACAGCCGCCTACATTTATTGAAGAAATTGGAAAGCACGCAACGATCATTGTTTTAATGGACAAATTTGGTCAGCAACAGATAATATATATCCAAAGTGCAGCAGCGCAGCAGTTGGAATACGAGGAAAGTAACCCGTCCACCTCTACTTCGCATACCAGAACTGAAACGAACCATACAGCGCAAAGCAGATGCAGTCTGGTCCCCACCGCCGCCTGATCTCCTCAGAATGAACACTGATGGAGCATTAGATTTGAAGGATCAAGGAATTCCGAAGGTGTTATTCTCGATGAATTGGCTTCTCGTTATAATGGGATCAAGATTCCTCTCGAGATCGAATCTTTAGCCATCCGTGATACACTAGTATCCTTGAAAGCGAAGCCAAAAATTTCTCCCATAATTAAACGTTATATTATAAGGCATTTTAAATTTATATAGCGCATTTTAAATTTATATAGTGGAATCAAACATTTTTTTTTTATCATTTCCTTGTTCTCTTGTGAATAATACGTTTAGAAATCTTCAAAGGCAGGTTAGGTACACAAGCCCTAAAGTGTGATCTTAGTGCGAACCTTGCTTTGCCCTCAAATCATGGACCAAAAGTATTATAATAATAAAAAATGTTTAGAATGGTCGGACGGGAAAAACAAATAGATAGATCAGATTGTTTAATACTTCTCTTATTGTTGCATACTCCAATCTTTATACAAGATTTTGTTATTCTTTGCAGAAGATTTTCTCATTTTTTTTATTAAGAAAAACTTAATGTATTTTTTTTTTTTTTTGCATTTTGGTAAATCTTTATTTGATACATGATCAATCACAATTAGATAATTCTCTCTCCTTCAATTAATTTTATTATAGTCACATATGATAATTTGTTAAATGATTGTTTGACTACAAAATTATTTAATTTTATGGATAATAAAATTATTATCCAGGGTTTTAAAAATATGAAAACACATCGCGCACAATAGTGATTTTAATAAATTCATAATTTATAAAACTTTATATAAATTTAATGAGAGGAGTTGGACAAAGAGACACTCCAATGCATTTTATATATAATTACGTATACATGTATGTTAGATATATGTAGTTGGAAATTCAACTAAATTAGAGAACTTAGTTCTATACAAGTTGAAATTGTATACTTATATAGTATGTATATATACTACAACTATAGTACAAAAACACACTTATATGATCAAAAAAAGAAAATGTCCACCTTAATTTTTTTCAAGTTCATGATCCTTGTCTTGTTCATGACAACAACAATTCCTTTGCCTACAATAGACGCAGTGATCGATGCCGATGCTGAGGAACTGTGCAAGAAATCCTGGCATTATGGTGTGTGCATGGAGTGCTTAAAACACGACATGAGAGGGTCTGATGGCATACCAGACGTGGCCTACTCCATCTTGTATTGTCTGTACTCTCAAGCCCAGATCGGGCATGAACTTGTTGACCAGATGCTATCATCGACCCAGAAAAAGACCAGAAACGACGTTAAAAACCTGTTGCATATCTGTAGTGCTCAGCTGTTCTCTGCTGCGGACAGTTTTGCCACCAGTTGGAGTATGATTGATGGGTCAGATTTCAAAAGTGCTCGATCTTTTCTTGAAGATGGACAGAAGAAGTTTGTTCGGTGCTTCATGGCATTTAGTGGTAATCACACCCCTATCCCGCAAGAGTTGTCCAATAATCTTGATCAAATTAGAGGGCTCTATTTTGTGGCTCGCTTCTTGTTTAGTATGATCAAGTGAATCGAACTTATTAATTAAAATTGTACAGCAACACAAGATATGTACTAAAAATTGACCTGATACGTACCGAAACCTTAAACTAGCCAAGGTAATTGAAATTACATTTAGTTAATTATTTAGAATTTCCAGTGAGTAGTATAGCAATTGTGTACGTTAAAGGTTCTACATGTGTAACTTGAATTAATTATATCAATTTATTAGTAGGATGTTGGGACATTGCAAAACAGAGGTGCTGGTGTGCTGTGGAGTAGTGTTTTGGATATATGTAACCTAAGCTTTTGATATTAATAAAAATGTGTTTTGGTTATAAGAAAATAAATATACTTTATTTTTCTAGAGGACTAATTTGTTGTTAACAGAGTTAACTATAAAGCACGGACACTGACACGGATATCGGATACAACACAAACACGTACATTCCAATAGTGGGAGAATTTAAAATCATAAAATACCGATACGGTATATATATATATATATATATATATATATATATATATATATATATATATATATATATATATATATATATATATATATATATGTATCTATATTAATATATATTAAAAATACCATTTCTAACAACAACAAAAAATTGAGTTTCAACTATATTTTTTAGAATAACGCAATTGAAACATTAATTTCAAATTAAGTTTAATTTTATAAATATTTTTAGCAACTACTATAATTTACGGTAAATATCTCTTTGGCAATAATTGTTTAAATTTATGACTAAAAAAATAAAATAAGAGAGGTAGTGAGTCAAACACGTATCGTATGGATATCCATTAAGTATCGGTATCGAAAATGAATATAACACAGATACGGCATAAAAAATAAAGTGTTTGTGACGTAGGCTTATTTTTTCTTTTAAAAAAAACCACTTAAGATATGATACGGTTTGTCTCCTTCAATAAATTTTTACTATTATTAACATAATAGTATGATTCGGTTTGTCTCCTTCAATTATGGTATTAGTGTTGATAATAGTAATTAAGATAATATGAAAATTTTAAAAACAAAAAACAGAAAATGAGAAATTACCTTTTCAATTCTCCTGTAATTGTTCTTAAAGTTTTAATTTTTTTATATTAATCATTCACTTTGCCTCCTCAAGCTTTAAAATTCTCCAATAATAGTTTTTAAATTTCTATTCTTTTTTTCATCCTTTATATTCACCCTCTATAGTTTTTAAATATCTTTGAACCCCACCCAAAAAACTTCACTCAAGCTCTACCATTATTGGTCAGAACAGAACACCCACAAAGATCGGGAAAAAAAAGGGTCATTGAGATTCAGTAAATTATATACTTTTAATTTAGTCCATAAATATTGAGAATCAAAATTGAAGGTGGAAACCTCAGCGATGAAAGTGTATAATTCATTAAATCTAAGATATCCTAAAATATTTCCCCCAAAAATAATACTAAAGACAAGCAGTAAATTATAAAAATAGTTTTAAATATTTAATGTTGTATTCATCTCGGAGTTATTTCTAATGCCGACACTTGGCGGACACCCACATGATATGTATCCAACTCACCACCTTCCTATCTTGCTTTTTTAGCTATATTTCTAAACAATTATTAATGCTAAAAAAGTGTTTAGTATGAATCATAAAGCATTCATAAAATTTAATTTAATTTTAAATTAATGTCTCAATTGCATTATATAGTTAAAACACTGTGTGTGTTTGCCCCTAAAACCTTAGCGGAGTAAAACTTGGAGTGCTGATTGAGCGTTGCAAGGAGCCTTCTTAAAAAGACCAGCTGAGAAAAACAACACAATAACAACAACAATTCTTGATTGCCGCAATGCGAGGTCGATACAAAACTGATAAGTTAAAATATAAAACTAATAGAATGAGAAAGGAAGGTAAAAACCAAAAACACATCATCTCTGGCATCCCAATAACATGAAGTGAACTAGCTAGGGAAATTTAAGGAATGACAGTTAATAATAATGGTAGCAAATATCAATATGAAAAAAGAGCAGCAAACATATGTACAGCAAGAAAACGTGTATTCATTCTCCCCCGGTCATGCAATTGCTCATTTTCCGATCCATCCGCAAGCATAAAGGGGTGTGTGGAACGATGGCTACACCTAACTAACTAACAAAATGGGATCCTTTTTTCCCCTTCCATGAATGCGACTCTTCCGAAAAGCAAACATGGTGGTGTTGATAGAGTTATCGAAAGCCAATGTTCTCTCAGGCTGTGTTGTCAGTTCTATCCATGAGTTGTCTCAGGTGCATTGCCCTCTGAATCCCCGGCCTTTATTTCTACATCGGTGGATTCCTTCAAAGATTCGATCTCCATGCTAGTGGTACGACTCTTTCTGTTTCTCCGGTCCTGAAAATGTGTAAAAGTTAATTGCAGTCTTAGGCAGAGAAAGCCAAGCATGATAAACCATGGCAACGGTTAAAATTGCAAATTCTATCCTACTCTGTCCAGTAGTGAGTAGAAACCAGGAAATGTTACTGTTTCTCTCCTTTAAAGGGCGTGAACGCCAAAAATTTGAACACATATACCATCATTCTACACCTCATATTGATTGGTAAAATGAAAGCGTGCTAGTCTCCACATGAAATTGGTAATTTTTACAGCAGAATTTTCTATTCTATAGGAAATAGGAATAAAAATGGCACTTGGTTGAGCATGTCATGTTCAGCAAGACTCCAAATACAACAATGAAACACTAGAATATTTGGATAACAAGCATGCATAGCAAAAACACCAAAGCATGCTCCTCTAGTGAAACCATATCAACCAGTGCCAAATTTATTAAGTCCTTATGAACATGTATTTGAGCAACATGCATCAAAAATATCAACATAGACATATGCTGCAATTGTAATATTGCACAGCACAGCACTTTCCTCAGTACTGTTCATTAAGCTATAATTTGAGCAACACAAGCGAGGGAATTCAACCACATATTCCAGAACAATGCAGAAAGGAAAAAAAGTTCATAAGCAGCTTGTTGCCCATTAAGACTAATTTAAGTTGAAATTATATCACCACACAAACTGAGGCAAACCATGAAGATGAACTCCACATCAAGTCGGGGAACATATACAACATATGCACTAAGCATGCCATCTGCTAAAATGGAATCTTCTAAGTTTGAATTGATATGTTAAAAACAAGTATTAAAATCAAATAAACAATCATACCTCACGAAATGGGTACCCGTCGGCTTCGAGCATTTGTACAACCTGGCTCATTTTAGGTCTCTTTTCGGAATCTGGATCCACACACTTAAGTGCAACCAAAAGAGCTCGTTTTAAAGCGCGTGTGGCTGGTTTAACTTCAAGGTTTGGATCCAAAACTTCCTCAGCTCGTCTTGTACCCACCATCATCTTTAGCCACTCCACAAGATTGACCTGGCATGCGAATATGTTGTTGTTAGTATAAGAACTCACAAGTGTGTAAAAAACCCTTGCATACACACTCACACTGACAAAGGGGCAGTTTCAAGGGGATTCTTAATTCAATGTTAGCTTCCCCTTAAATCAAAGAACATGATACCTCATTGGTAGGGCGGCCGTAGTCCACGGGATCCCTTCCTGTAACTGCTTCTAGTAGCAACACGCCAAAACTGTAAATATCACTCTTCTCATTTAACAATCCAGTATTAGCGTATTCTGGCGCGACGTAACTGTACTTCACAAAATAAAGACTCCTATAAGAATACAGCTTGGATAGATTTATACAATAAAGGCATTGGAAAACATATACATACCCAAATGTACCCATTACTCTAGTTGTGATGTGACTCTCCCCTGAGTCAAGAAGCTTGGCCAGTCCAAAATCAGAAACCTTAGAATTAAACTCATCATCAATCAGGATATTGCTTGATTTTATGTCCCGGTGAATAACTTTTGGTTCTATTGCTTCATGCAAATAGGCAAGCCTGCAATTAGGTTTGTGAAATGACTTAATAACATCATAACTTTGAAGACTTGAAGTGCTTATCAAAGCTTCCAGCACTAAATAAATAAATAAGTTTTTTTCTTGAAAAACAAATCAGTTAGTTCTCATTAATATCAAAAATTACAAGCCATTTTGGAAAAGGTCTGGCGAATAGGGATGGCGAAGGGGACCTTGTGCAGTAAAGTTTACATTAAGTTCCTCGACCAAGATCCCCACCTGCCCATTGCAGGATTTGAGCCCAAGACTTCAAAGTAAAAAAGGTCTTATAGCTTAACCATTGGTGTCCCCTTGGAAACACCTAGAGATATTGAAACCAAATCCAGTATAAAAGGAAGAAAAGAGAGAAAGAAATCAAATTAGACGATGTTTCGAGTAGGACTGGGGAATGGGGATGGTGAAGGGGACCTTGAGCAGTACAGTTTCTGTAAAACTCCTCAAACAAGGTCCCCACCGGCCAATTGCAGGATTTGAACCTGAGACTTCCAAGTAAAAAGGTGTTATAGCTTTACCACAGAGCTATCCCTTGGAAACACCGATACATATTTGAAATGAATCCAGTATCAAAAGAAATAATAATAATAATAACTCAACTTTTGAATCTAATAAACAAATGTTTTGAGTAGGGATATGAGCTTACGCTTTAGCAGTACCAAGAAGAACCTTCATGCGAGCCTCCCAGGTAAGTGGACCATGATAACACATTGCTCCATGCAGCCACTGTTCTAGGTTGCCATTATTCACATATTCATACACCAGCATCCTGTGGAATAAAAGCTACGGAAAGTCTGTACTCAAAAGTTCAAAACTATAGCTAAAAGTATTGGAGATTATACCCTGGAGGAGAACTACAAGCTACTTACTGGTATCTATTTAATCAGCTTAATATGGTTTAATAGCAGTCACAAGATTAAAGAGTGCAAGAAAGGCCATTAATGAATGTTACCTGTGAACTCCTTCAATACAGTAGCCAAGAAGCCGCACGAGATTCTTATGTCGAACATGACCAATAGCCTCAACTTCAACCCTAAATTCCTTCTCTGCCTGTCCCCTAAAATCCCAATCCAGTAATAAAATAATTAAAATAGCAACATTAGAGCATCCAGAATGTGTAAAATAAAGAAGCAATTTGAGTGTTTCCTCATCCTTACAGATTGTTGAGGAGCTTCTTCACAGCCACTTCAGTTCCATTGATTAGTGTACCCTTATATACAACCCCATATCCACCTTCACCAAGCACATTGTCTGCTGCAAAACGATTTGTTGCAAACTGAAGATCCCTAAGAGTAAACCAGTGGCCCCACCCAAGATGTGAAACTTCTGGCAAGCCAATTAAGGGGGAGGCTGTCACTAGTCCTGCATAGGGTAGTGAAGACGCCTTCCGAACAGTCCCAGAGCTTCCTTCTTCCCCTGAATGTGAACTGTACACTCTCTCGTGATGGCAAACCGAACTGCATTGGCTGACATTATCATGATCACTTGATTTACTTGTTCCCAAGTGAACCAGCATCTTCCCCGAATTTTTATCACTTGATTTATCATGGACATTGAGGAATAAACTCTCAGGGCCATTATTGTAGCTCTCAGCCCCAACCCTGTCCATCTTGATATCTTTTGACACATTTGGTATTTTGGAAAGAGGGCATTTATCCACTAATCTTCTTGATTTCCTACGAAACGTAACCCATACAGATAGAACACAGAGAATCAAAACTATAAACACTCCTACACTTATCCCAATCAAAACCCATGGTTTCAAACCCAAAAAAGATGTCTTCCTTGTTAATTCATTCTTCAAACTGCCGGATGACATCTCTGATGCTCCAGAAATCAAAGTTGAATCTTGCCGACTAACTTCACTCTCCCAAAAATAATCGCATTCCCACCTGCTGGACCAGAAACATGTCATATATCTCTACAACCATATACATCAAAATGGCTTCCACATGATTGAATTTTTTTCACTCTCTAGATGAAGCTGAAAGCATTCTCTAAATCTAATTGATGCATTCAATGTGACCCATAATGACAATCAATCTCAGGGGTAGAAGAGTAACCAAATCAAGAACATTCAAACAGAAAAAATGAAACTCACAAAAGATAATCAGAAAGGAGACGAGCATTTAAGAAATCAGAAGCTTCTCTCCATCAATGAAAGAAAGAAGGGAAAGAGACCCACGGGCTACAAATCAGAGACTAGTAGAATAAGTTGGCAGAAAGCATCACTTATGATCTAAGCAAGAGATAAAATGATCCCTACAAAAGTTAAAAATCAAAAAGAAGAAAGAGCATTTACCTTTGTTGTAAGTTGAGGCAACTCCTTGAGCTCGAATGAGCATAGAAATGGCAATGTAGAGGTGAAATAGCACAAACCCAGCAAAACCCAGAAACCCAGTTCCACGGAGCAGTAACTTAGAAGCACAAGAAGTGGGGTCTAGACTCTAGAAGAAAAAATCCAATCTTTGAAGCCAAAAATGTCTGTAGAGAGAGAGAGAGAGAGAGTTGGGTATAAATATAAGGACAAAAAGAAAAGGGAAATAAAAGAGAGAAATGGTAAAATGGTTGGTGGGTATGTGGAGAGAGGAGGGACAGAGATGGAGCTTTCAAGAAAAGCTGGAAAGGAAGCTTAGTTTGCAATGGAGGAAACCAGAGAAAGAGAGAGAAGAAAACACACTAGTAAAGAAAAAGCAAGAACAGAGGTGGTGGTGGCATCTATAAGAAGTAGGTAAAAGAAAAAGGAAAAGGAAAAGAAATGAGTGCAAAATTGCAAAGCAAAGCAATGGAGTCAACTTACATGAACCACGGCTACACGGGGCTTGGAAGATAGAACTCTAACGCCCCATCCCATGTTTTCCATCACCATCCTCCTCGCTTACCAAATTTCCTCTTCCATTCATTTAAAATTAACAAGCTTACATGTTAGAAGTAAAGGAAATTTCTTTTGAAAAAAGGGTAATAGTATTTTACACCCCTGTACTATCACCGAAAAACAGATACCTCCTCTGTACTTTAAAACGTCCATGACATCCCTAAACTATTGTTCCCATGCAAAAAAGTTTTTAATGCACATTTTTACAATTCTAAAAAATTCTAAAAATTCTTAAAAAAATGTAAAAATTCACAAAAAAATGTAAATATTCAAGAAACATTGTAAAAAAATTCCAAAAATTTACAAAAAAATGTAATTAATTATGAATAGAAGGGCCTTTTTGTCCGAAAATAATAGTTCAGGGGGGTGTCATAGACGTTTTAAAGTACAGGGGAGGTATCTATCTTTCGGCGATAGTACAGGGGTATAAAATACTATTACCCCTTTGAAAAATGGTATAAGGTGAAAAAAGAAAAATTTGTAGTTTTGATTTGTTTTTAAGAAAAAAAATAAGGATTTGATATTAAAGGTAAAATAATCGAAATTTCATGATTTTCATCCAAGGATATAGTAGAAAATATCAATGTAGATACAGTTATTTATTATTCTCACACCAACAATTAGTTATTTCCATTAATTTTTCTTTTGAAATTACAAAAATTACCCTTTTTATCTTATAATTATTATTTTTAATGCTTAAATGACAAAAAAAAAAGTAGTAGTTTAATAATTTGCAAAGGATAATGTTTGGGAGTAAAAGTTTAGGTGATGAGAATAATAGGTATTTACCATATTTATAAATTTATTTCCATATTTTGAATATATATATATATATATATATATATATATATATATAAAATGTGTGTTCTCAAAATATTACAAATGCGTTTTTGTAAATTTAAGCTTATTTGATGCAACAACAAAAGATAATTTCACTATGGTACCACTAATAGGAATTTTTTCGGAATCAACACAAAGGCGGCGTTGCGTTCGTGGTGGCGGTGTTGAGCTCGTGGTGGCAGTGGTGAGCAAGAAGACTACTCATTTTACAATCTCTTCCCTAAGTAGAAAAATACAGACATGACAAAGTACTAGTCATTCGGACAATAAAATTTGGGTATATTTGATATACTCACTACTCAGTACCACTTCATATAATTTTTGATATTTTTTTTTCTTTTTTTCGTATAATTTTAAGGGGCAACCAGAAAATAAAAAATAATAATTAAGTTAACGGTGGTTGGTTCCGTTAAGTATGATGTGTAAAAATTATCCATGTTTCAAATTTTAGTGTGGAGTGGTACTGAGTAGTGGGTACATCAGAAAGAAAAGATAAATAAAGACTAAATATAAGAGGTGTGAATTTTCTTAACGGAATGGGGCCTTTTATGAAAACCGTGCGGGCTCAGGCTCAAAGCGAACAATATCATTCCATTAAAAGAGACTCGAGTGACTTGTGTTTCTCCAACAAATGGTAGCAGAGCCGAAGGTTCGGCTGGGCCTGTGTAATGGGATTTGATGTGGGTGGCACACTGGGAATCTCCGAGCCGAGCTAGAAAAGTATGGTGGATCTCCGGTCCGAACAGAAATAAGTGCGTTGGTGAATTTTCAGATCGAGTGTACGGTTCAATAAGTAATTCCTTTCATGTCAATGATTTATCCCCTTTTGATGTAGGTGACGAGGAACCCCAAGAATTGGATTCGAGGGAGAATCCTTTCGAAGGTAGAGGAGATGATGCAATCATAGACCCCTCACACCTTGGAGCCGAGGACACCGAACCTAAAGGACCCATCACACAAAGCCAAACAAAGAAACTATCCTTTGGTTCGAACATGAGATGGGCAGAGATCAGTCCAGAGTCTAAGAACGGATCATAATGGTGCTCACACACCATATCGGGGAGCACAAGTCCTCACAAGGGAATCTATCGGAGGAGTCTATCGGGAACCAGTCGGTACCCGCACCAACCCGTAAGCGTTGTGGGAATCTACCGGGACTCAAAGTCCATGAGCGCACCTCAAGGGTAAGACTGCCTTTGGCCACCTTTTTTTATATCTTAGTATAAAGGCTAAACTTAGCTATTACTTTCATTAGTTTAGATTTGAGTGATTTTGTTGAGTCGAGAATACTCCTTCCTTATCACCTAAACTCATATTGTAGACTTCTAAGTCTTAATGGTGCTTTGATCATCTGCAAGTAAAACGTAAACTACCAAACTTTGTATTTTGTGTAATCGTGTGCAAGATGTTCTTGTAAACGAATCTCCTTGTGAAATATATGTGTATGTTCTTTCCATTTCCGAATCTCTACCCTATCTGAATCTTCACTTTCCACATCTCCTTCTTGTTAATCTCGGTAAACCTTCTTCCTTCCTTGTTTATCATTGCTTTCGTCCGTTGTGCGTCCGTTTCATCCTCCACCACCCCTTTGTGTTCATTCTTAACGTATTGTTTGTCTAAGTAAACTCTTAAGTTAGATTCTCTTTAAGCTCCATATATTATCCGATCTACTCACCCTGGGTCGGATCATATCATACCATGAGGTATCACTTTCATTTTTACAAGTTCTGCATTCTATGATAATGTGACCATAACGTCCACATTTGAAACAAATCTTGTATAGACCCTCGTATTCAATGATGAAGGTGCGGTCTTTGATCTTCAACTTGGATACTAGGGGCTTACTCAAGTCCAGTTCAATTGTCAATCTAGCAAATCGAGCCCTAATAGACATCATAAGTATTGTCATCCACCTTCACTAATCTTCCTAATTTGTCCTAAGATACATTTGTCATAGATATGTAGCGGAAACCCTAAAAATTCTGACCCATGCAACAACTGTGGTAAGGTTTTCATTTTCAGTGAAAAATTCGGGATGCCACACGGTTGGACGGCAAGATAATACCCTACTAAAGTTCAAATTCCACCTAGCAGGACATTGATGCAATCCTCCACAGAATCGAAGTGAACCAAAAAGAAGTTATTGTTTAGGTCTACCCGATAACTAGCCAACAAGTACCAAAGGGCTTCAATTATAATACTAATATGATAACTGATTAAAGACCCAACGATCTTACCACAATAGATTTCTTCTAGGGTTTTGTGAGTTTCCTTTTTAAATTTGTCTAAGAATGCAAAATTCATAAGACCATCAAAAACAGAAACTCCATTAGTAAATTTCTATAAATTGCTAACTAAGAACAATACTTATTAGACTTCAATACTTGTAAAGATGAAATTGAAGCACATTTATTACCTACATTAGTCGTGCTGTTTTCTTTTTTTGTGTGAAAAAAATAGAAACTCCATTAAGGATTCACATAATAACTAAGGTTCTCCCTATCCAGACAAACCTGGAGGACATGAGAAGGGTTAAATACCCTATGAAGAGGGCTTTGGAAACCTAGACAACGACATGGTTAACTCTTGTACTAATCTTAACAAAAGAAAATGGGTTAAATACAAAAAAAGTCTCTGCAGTCTAATTGATTGACTTTTTTCATCCCTCTGTTTTTTTTGAGACATTTTTAGTACTCCGAGTCAATAAAATGACTTTTTTCATCCCTCACCCTAACGCCGTCCACGTTTTCCGTCAGTTCGCTGACGTGGCATGCCACGTGTCGCTGACACAGCACTGACTTCTGACGTGGCCTGCCACGTCGCACAAAAAGATGACGAGGCATGACACGTGTCAGTAACACGTCAATGACTGCTGACGTGTCACGCCACGTCAGCAAAGGGCCAACTCTTAAAACATGATACCAAATCTTGCATGAGGTTGGGCTCGAACCCATGACCTCATGCTTGAGGTTGAGCTCTACCAACTGAGCTACACACTTTTTGTGTCAACATGTAATACAATCTAACTATTACTTCCCTTGTTTTTCAACAATAACACTCAAACATTTTCCAACTTTTGTGCAGATCATCTCTCGACGCGAGATTGTTTTAAATTATTAATTGATAATATTTGTCCATTAAAATTTAAATATATAAAAAAAATTGATAATAGTTTGTCCATTAAAATTTAAATATATAAAAAAATTGATAAACTATTATAAAAAAAATTAAAATTTTTATGGACAAACTATTATCAATTTTTTTTATATATTTAAATTTTAATGGACAAACTATTATCAATTTGTCCATTAAAATTTAAATATATAAAAAAATTCAAATAAATAATTAGAAATTAAAATTTTAATTTTTTTATATATTTTAATTTTAATAGACAAACTATTATCAAACTATTATCATTTTGTCCATTAAAATTTAAATATATAAAAAAATGCAAATAAATAATTAGAAGTACTAATAGCCCACTCATAATTAAATTTATATATAATAAATATATGAACAAAACAGATATATCTTATTTGAAAATTGAAATATTAATAATTTTATAATAAAATTTAAATATTTAACAACATAATAATTAATAATTTAAAACAACCTCGGGTCGAGAGATGATCTGCACAAAAGTTGGAAAATGTTTGAGTGTTATTGTTGAAAAACAAGGGAAGTAATAGTTAGATTGTATTACATGTTGACACAAAAAGTGTGTAGCTCAGTTGGTAGAGCTCAACCTCAAGCATGAGGTCATGGGTTCGAGCCCAACCTCATGCAAGATTTGGTATCATGTTTTAAGAGTTGGCCCTTTGCTGACGTGGCGTGACACGTCAGCAGTCATTGACGTGTTACTGACACGTGTCATGCCTCGTCATCTTTTTGTGTGACGTGGCAGGCCACGTCAGAAGTCAGTGCTGTGCCAGCGACACGTGGCATGCCACGTCAGCGAACTGACGGAAAACGTGGACGGCGTTAGGGTGAAGGATGAAAAAAGTCATTTTATTGACTCGGAGTACTAAAAATGTCTCAAAAAAAACAGAGGGATGAAAAAAGTCAATCAATTAGACTGCTGATAGCATGTTTTTATGCATGATTTTCTCCCCATTTTCTCACCATTTTAGAGCTTGATTATGCTAATTTACCCTTGATTTCATTACTATTGCAGATTCAGGCCTAAAAAGGGAGTTTGTGCTAAAACGTGCGTTTTTGGTGCATTTTGAGCGAATTCCAGTTTCAAGACCAAAAGTCGAGGTCCCGAGTCCGAACCAGTGTTCAAGGTCTCGAGCCGGATTCCCAGTTCGGGACCCCGAAGGGCAAAGGATGTCATTTCCACGTGTCATCCCACCTAAAACGCCCACGTGATTCCTCCGACACTTTTCTGACGCTCTGCACTGATTACCAAACACCTACCGAACTGACCAGTTCAGCCTCGAGCTCAGTCCAGACCTGCCAAAGCTGGAAAAATCAGACAGCTTTATGCTTTTCCATCTTTGTGCTTTAAGGAACATGGATCCACTTCTTTAGGCTTTCAATTAATACATTTTGTCCCTAGTTTTTGGGCTGTAGATATTTTGTGCTTGGAACCCTACTATATAAAGGGCATCCAAGAATAGTTAGGGGAGTTCTTCCTAATTTTTAATCACTTAGTATAAGTTAGTTTTCTTAGACTTCCTTCTAGTTTCTCTCTCTAGCCATTGTTAGCTTCTTCAACATTGCTGCCGAGCTATAAACGGAATCTTAGTAACAAGTTTTCTCCCCTTACACTATTTAATTACTTGTTATGCTTTCTTTAATCGTTATTTGTTTATCTTCAAGTATGATTAGCTAAATTCCTAGTTCTTGGCAAGGCTGATTCAAGGGTTGCAGGGGCAGATTCGAGGCCTTAATGTGCTTAAAATATTCTTGATGCTATATTCAACTATTCATCGGTTTAATTATATCTTTGCATGATTTAATTTGAGGCTTGATCAACTGATAATTATCTTGTGTAAAGGCTGCCATTTATGTGATGAATACGGAAGGAAAATTGCATGAGTAAGTAGGCATCTGTTTAGTCTTGACTGTGTCAAAGTGGTCTTGAATAGATAGGTTGGGTAGTTGATTAGGGCTGGGTCACGAGCCTGACAAACTGAGGGACTTTAGCTCTAGATCTGTCTTTTCTTAGCTTCATGGGCAGTTTGAGTATGGCCCTCCCGCATTCGTGCCTGGAGGGATGGCGAACTGTCAAGACTACCTCATGAGTGGAAACGGGGGGTAGTTTCTCTTAAGAGAAAAGTAGGGGATATCCGAGGAATCTGGTCCCCATGTCATTTCTATGACGTCTTGAATAGAATACCCTTGAGCTGATGACGATCTGGTCCCGAATGCAACCCAGAATGCCTTTGCTAAGAACCCTTTCTCCAACTGATTATTCGTGTTTATTTCACCCTTGCTCTATTTCACGCCTGCGTTGATATTTCTGCATCTGTTTCTGATTTATTTTATTTCTGGAACTATTCACTGATCTGCTTATTTTACCATTCGGGACCTCGAACGTGACATTCGAGACCCCGAATATTGCTTTCCTAGGTAAACATTGTTAGCTCCCGAAATCTGCCTTGGCCAATCTGTTTGGCCAAGTAAACCCCCCCCCTAATTGTTACTCTTTGTGCACTTCTCCCCCGAATACATTCAAGACCATAGATCGGTTTCTCACAATCCCTGTGTTCGACCCTGACTGCCACTGTACACTTTATCTCTTGTGCACACACGTTTTCAGGCACTATAAATCTGTATTTGACTGACGATCAACTGCAGGGACTTTTTTTGTATTTAACCCAAAGAAAATCAAACATCCTTATCTTACCCCTAATGTATTTACTATGATCACCAATCTCCCAAGGGACAGAACGATTCACATCATTCAAACATTTCGCAATAATCATTGAATTGGTATTAACAACAATGCTGTCGAAATTTTTGGACGAGATTAGATCGACCGCTTCGATAATGGCTTTAGCCTCAGCTCAGATGCAGGCTACAGGATATGATACTTGTTGGCAGGCGTTTTACGTGGGCTAATTCGATTAGCAGAAGTAGATTGGACAGGGTCTTTTTTCAAGCAGGTTGGGGTAATTTCTTGCAGAGGGATAGGTTGACTCCTCTGCACAGACATGGTTCTGATCACTCACCTTTGCTTCTAACTCAGGACACTGTTAATTGGGGTCCAAAACCGTTCAGAGACCAAGGGATATGGTGGGAAGTGACGGGCTTCAAGGAATTGGTGGCTGATTGGTGGAGAGAGGCTACTACTGAATTACCAGGATCTTGCAGAGTAATACAGAAGTTACGATGGTTGAAATAGAAAGTCAAGAGTTGGAATGTAGAGGTTTATGGTCATGTGGAGAAGCGATTAGAGGAGCTCCAAGAGAAGGAATTGGAGCTTGACAGGATAGCTGATGAGAGAGCTTTGTCCTTAGGAGAACAAGGGCAGAGGTTAGAGCTGGCTAATGAGATTTGGGATCAGCAGGGTCGTGTAGACAGGTTCTGGAAACAGAAAGCTAGAACCCAATGGGACTCTCAGGTTGGGGTATTTCCACAGGTTAGCAAAAACTAATTATTTACGTAAGGGAATGACAGAAATTGTAACTTCTAATGGTCACATGACAGATCCCACTGAGATTAAAATTGCTGCAGTTCAACACTTTTCTTCCTTCTTTGGTTCGACGAGTTGGGAGAGGCCTACAATTCCAGATTTGGGGTTTAATAGCTTGAATGAAATTGAAGCAAATGGGTTAGAAGGTGAGGTCACTACAGAGGAGATTTGGGAAGCGGTTAGGAGTTGCAATGGGCAAAAGACTCCTGGTCCTGATGGTTTCTCGCTTAGGTTCATCCAGAAAGCGTGGGATATCATTGGTCCAGATTTCTGTGTATTGATTACGGGTTTCTTTAGAACAGGGGTCTTCCCAAAGGGAGCTAACTCCTCTTTCATCTCGCTTTTGCCAAAGTCTAATGCTGCAAAGAGGTTTAGCGATTTCCGACCCATTAGTCTGGTGAGCAGCTATTATAAAATTATTTCTAAAATTCTAGCGTCAAGGTTGAGCAGGGTGATAGAGAAGGTGATAAGCGAGGAACAGCATGGGTTCATGAGAGGTAAAAAGACCCTTGATTGCGTTATGGCAGCAAATGAAGTTGTTAATCATTTGAAAATGTCAAAACAGCAAGGCTTACTTTTCAAATTGGATTTTGAAAAGGCTTATGACTCGGTCGAATGGAGTTACTTAGATGAGGTTATGCGCCAAATGGGATTTGGGGTACGTTGGAGGGGATGGATTCTGCAGTGTCTAAGTACTTCCAGAGTTTCTGTTTTGATCAATGGTTCTCCAACAAATCAATTTGAGTTCAGTCGTGGGCTAAGACAAGGGTGTTCTATGTCCCCTTTTCTTTTCAACATTGCGGCAGAAGGGTTACATCGTCTCCTGGTCCGAGCTAAAAGGGCGGGTTTGTTAAGTGGAGTGGGTAATGAGCAGGCTGGGTGGCAGCTAACTCATCTTCAGTTTGCTGATGATACTCTGATTTTTGTTAAGAATGATGAGAGTGAGATACAGGGAGTGAAAGGGACTCTTCGTTGGTTTGAGGCTTACTCAGGACTTCGAGTCAACTTTCACAAGAGCTCGCTTGTGGGTATCAACATTTGTCAACAGGTAGGGGGTTGCCTAGCTAGGAGAGCTGGGTGTAAGTACGAACAATTACCTTTCAAGTATCTTGGTTCTTTTGTGGGTCTCAATCCTAGGAGAATCTCAAGCTAGGATTTTCTTATTCAGAGAATGAAAACTAAGTTGGCGACATGGAAAGGTCATCTTTTGTCTGTAGGCGGGCGTATTACTTTAATCAAGGCAGCGGTTTCTAGTCTCCCTATTTATAACATGTCAATTTATAACATGCCAAAAACGGTACCCGGAGATGCGAAGGGATAATGAGAAGGTTCATGTGGAGTGGAGATGATTCTAAAAGTGGGTTGTCGAGGGTAAAATGGGGTGATATAATCCGTTCGAAGGAGCTCGGGGGTTTGGGTATAGGTAATCTTGAATCTCGGAATCTTGCTTTTCTATTTAAGTGGGTTTGGGATCTATGTAATGGAAGCAAGAAAATTTGGGCAGACATTGTCAGGAGACAATATGGCTTCACTAATTATGGGTTCTTGTGGAAGGAGTTAGTAGCAAAGGTGTCTCCCATTTGGCGAGATATATTCCGTTTATTTAATAAGGGAGGTGATTGGTTCAGTTTTTGGGTGAGACACGTGGATCTCGATGTGGGTAATAGCCGCTTGGTGTCCTTTTGGTGGGATCCTTGGCATAACAAGACACCTTTAGCTCTTGCTTATCCAAGGCTTTACAATTTAGCAATTAATGCTAGTGGGTCTATCCTTGATCATGGTCAATGGTATGGGCATCAGTGGTCCTGGAATATGCAGTGGCGGCGCGAGCTATACGAGTGGGAAATGGAAGAATGGGTTTGTTTGGCATCTCTGATCTCAAAGCCAAACATTACTCAAGGTCCTGTGAAGAATAGGTGGCAGTTAAATTGTGAAGGAGATTATTCTGTGGGATCCTGGACCTCGGGTTATGACATTCAGCGTTTTCAGGCTAATCCGGATCTAGAGTCTTGCTGGTCAAATTTAATTCCTTTCAGGGTAGAATTTTTTCTATGGTTGGCAATGCGCGGGCGTTTGGTAACTAGGGAATTTCTATGGAAACGTGCCATGATCTTAGAGGAGGACAACATATGTTCTATGTGTGATAGACAAGGGGAATCTGTCCAGCATATATTGCTCCACTGTAGTGTTTCCTTATCTTGCTGGAGCGCTGTGATGCATTGGTTGGGGGTGTCCTGGTGTCCTCCTAGGACAATTGGAGAGTTATGGGGTTCATGGGAGACCTTAGTTCCATGTGGAAAAGTGCAGATAAAAGAGAAGTGGAGGGTACTGTTTTATGCAATGTTTTGGAGCTTGTGGCTGCAGAGAAACAAAGTAGTTTTCCATCACCATTCCTTCTGTTCAAGACGGGTTTTCAATTGCGCCTTCTCGTTTTGGTACAGGTGGTTAAAGAGCACAGATCATGCATTTCCTTACAGTTTGGGAATGATGTTGTTGTCCCCTACATGGTTACTTTCGTTGGGGAGGGCTATTCAGTAGTATAGTATTCTTGAGATACGTTATTGGTAGTTTTTGAGCGTCGTTTTCTTTGTCGCTTCCTCAGTAGAGGAGCTATCTTCTGTACATTCTTTTCTTCCCTTCTGATTGCCTAATCCTATTAGGCAAGAATAAAATCTTCAGCTTATTAAAAATAAAAAAAAATAAAAAGGTGGTGCGCTTAAACTTGCATTAGATCACGTAGATTTCTAGTTTGAGTATGGAATAATTAAGGAGAACGTCATATTATTAAGAGAATCATTAGTGTCTTAATTGAAAGGGATAATGAAAACACATTGGTGATTGAGGATAAAAAAAAACTTATTTGGGTGCTCTCCTTCTAATTTCGGTTGTTTCCAAAAGAAAAAATACTAAAAATAATAAGGGATAAAGAATAAACTTATATATTCCACCTAAAAACTCTACCTATGAAGTACAGATACGGATACGATATGATAAAATAATTTAATATGGAATTTAAAAAAGTTTAGGATAGGATACGCCTACGGATACGTAATTTTTTTAATATTTTGTTAAAAATATAAATTATAGTATAGAAATTAGAATATAAAACAAATTATTAATTTTTTACAAAAGATAAAAAGAACAAAAATTATCAAATTATTATATATATTTCTATTTCAACTCATAAAATTAATAATTTGTAAGCTTCATCACAATTAACAATCTTAATTTTTTTAATGAAATTCTACTTCCTCACAATTTTAAATCTCATATAACTCTTAATAATAATAATAGTCAATATAGATACATCAATTAATGTAACAATAAAATAATATAAGTTAGGTAATAAAAAATTAACTTCATGCTTTAAAGGTTTAAAACACATATTAAATACTCCCTCTGGACCATATTAATTGACTTCCTGAAATAGTAACATTCAGTAAAATAAACACTAAAAAGTCAAATAAAATGTACAGTAACATTCCATAGAAAAATGACGATTATTGCGGTCCGGAGGGAGTAACTTACAGATTCATTAAATTTGCATCAAATGGATATAAAAAAAATCAGACAAACATATTTTATTTTATTTTGAAAATTAAAACATAGTTATTTTTTTAAATATTTTATGCTATCTAAAAATTAAAACCATGTGAATAATAGTAACACATTTATATAAATATAATAACAATAACTATAACAAGAAATAGTAAGAAATGTAATATTTCCTTTTAAATAAAAAAATGTAATATTTCATTAAATGTGTAAAAAAAACTAAACTCTTCGAATTTAAAATTGAAAAAACAGAGAAGTGTAGTGAAAGTATCTTTAGAGACATATCCACACGTATTTACAATGTATCTCTAAAGTATTCAAAACGTAACTGATTTATCCCTAATTTTTTTATATTATTCTCAAATATGATATGAATTGGATCATATCAGGTAATTAAATATTGGTATTCAATACTTACCCAATATGAATACGGAGGCTAAATTAGAATATACATAATTTGAGAACTCTAGGTAGCAATCTTAAGAAGAGAGGAAAAAAATAAAGAAAGAATGATGGTACTAATGGATATCCATCTGTCACTGTGAAATGTCAGTCTGTCTTCATTAAACAATTCTTTTCTTGGTTTAAATTTGAAATTTAGTCTCAAACGGTTATAATTAGTGTTAACTTTGACTTTGAGTAAACTTCTAGTAATAGGAGAAACACAACTTTTTATTATTTTTAAATAATCAATTACTCCGCATACTAGTATCTAATACTGTATTTTCTTTTTCTTTTTTGGATAAAAGGTTGGGTTTTCTTATTCTTGACTTTTTTGTGATTATAATAATAATAATAATAATAATTAATAATAATAAATTATTATTATTATTATTATACTCCCTCCGGACGGTATTAACTGTCTTTTTAGCACAGTAACTTTCAGTAGGTTTTACACTAAAAAGTCAAGTAAAGTGTACAGTAACTTTCCGTAGGTTTTCGCCACTTAATACCGTCCGGAGGGAGTACTAGCTTACAGCTCACTCAAGCAGATTAGTGTATGCACTTTTTCTTAGAGTGGTCTCTTCTCTTTTCTCCCTCTTTCATTATTATATTCACATTAATTTAGATCAACAAAATTGCTTCTTCTTTTTAACGATGGAGAAGGGATTTAAATTTAAATTTAAAATTTATTATAACAGATACCTAATTAAAGTATAAATTTACAAGTTGCAATCGAACAAAGGAAGAGATTAAATAAGGTATTTACTTCCTTTCAAGCAGTAACCTCAATTTTTTAAAATTCGTCGTTGAAAATTTGAAGGTCTGGATTTGGAGAAGGTGATGGGTGGTGGAGAAAGAGGAAGAGGTGGTGGTAGTGGTGGAGCCTTGGAGGATTGGTCTATGGAAGTGGGTGGTGGAGAAAGAGCAGCGTTGCCGGCGAGAGCAAGAGGAGAAGAAAGATGTCGGTGGCACCAAAAGAAAAAATTCTTATATATTGGTAAGAAAAATTCAGAATTTCGTTCGATAATAAAGTTCGGTTTCGAAAATTCCAAACCGAATTTCGAACTTCTGAAATTTTCTTTCCGAACAAGCCGAAATTTCTATGAACACCCCTATTTATGAAATTGGTTAAACATAAAAGATTGTCGGCTTTTAATGACCAAATTGGTCTCTCCACTTATAAAAAATCTCAAATATATCCACGCGCAGGGCGAAACCAGGGTAATTTATTTATTTATTTTTGGCGGGAAAATAGAGTTATAAATTTTTTAGGCTAAAATACGGTAAGTTAATTGGCTTTTCCATTTACTTCTTTAGTTCCTTTCTAGTTCTTTGTTGAGTTTTTAATAAGCATGATGTTAGTTCTTCGGCACCAATAAAGTAATTACATACGAATGCAGATTAGTTAATTTTTTACCTATTTTTTAATATAGACAGTTTAATTTATTGTTAGTATCGTTAGCGAGTATTTATCATAATATCTATTAATTATGTGTTTTTGTAGCCATTCTGAAAATCATAATCATCGTCCAGTACTTTCTATCCCGAGTAATAGTAATACTAGGGAAAATTTTATAAGAAGATCCACTAGGGTTGCACCAACTATTGTGATTTTCTATTTATAAGAAGAGAAAAAAGAAACAAAAGGAAAAGGAAAAATGAGAAATGAGAGAAAAAGGAAATAAGAAACGTGCAAGTCACGTGTTCCGTCATTTTTTACGGCAATTCTGACAGGAAGTTTGTTTTGAGAAATCTTTTTATTCGAGGGGTGTTTGAAGCATCTATTAGTTTAGAAGGAGTGTTTGAATCTAATCGAAAGTTTGAAGGATTAAATAGATATTCCATTTTAAAAAAATCAAAAATAGTATAGTATAATTTTTTTGGGGGGGTTATAGTACTCCCTCCGTCTTTTATTAACTGTCGCTTTGACTTTGGACACGCATATTGAGGAGCCCAGATGACTTACTATTTGAGACAATTTTACCCCGAATTTTTTCTCGGACGTTCGTTAATCCTTAACGTACGTTCAAAAAAAAATACGGATTTTTTTGGGGTCAAATAGTGAGTCATCCGAACTCCTCAATATGCGTGTCCAAAGTCAAAGCGACAGTTAATAAAAGACGGAGGGAGTAGTTTTTTAGACTAAAATACACAAATTAATTGAAAGAGGATAAAAACTTCAAGAATAATTATATAAAATTAGAAAAATTAGGGATAACAAAACACTAAAAATATAAAAAGTTGGGCTATTTTCAACAATCTAAAAAATGGGAGGGGGGCACAACGCCCCAATGCTCTAAAAACTGAAGTCTAAAAAGTTATTTTCTTTTAATCAAACAGTTTGTATAATTTGATTAGTAAATTTACCCCTCTACCGACATGCTGTAATCAAGAGAAGGTCTAGTGTTCGAGACTTAGAAATGGAACAGTTACCGAATAAAACATGATAATTAATCATACAATAATTTCAGATATCCTCACATGACATTTTCTCCAGAAAATGAACAAACGATTAAGGAATGTCATGTCTAAAGTTAAAAATCCTACTAACAAGCGCTACTCATCCAGTGTTCAAGTAATGTAGATCCAAATATTCCAAGTAGCAGAGCTCTCTCTTTCCTCCCTAGCTTGTTTACACCAAAGTTCTTATAAATACCAAGTTTTAGCGTTTTTCGTCCTTCCTCAGCCGTTCTTTTTCTCACAGCGGTCAGTAAACCTGTTCCCTCCTTACCAATTTCACCTGCCAGTTCTCCTTTTTCAGCAACCTCTGCGTCCGTATTTATCAAACTGGGACCGTCTTCAGTCTTTTCATGGGATTTACACTCACCTTCATCAGCTTCAGCTCCATCTCCATCAGTGTCCTCACAGCCATCAGGCCAGCCACTGCCCCACCATTTGTTTGTGGTAATCGATAAGCCATTAGATGGAAAACCATTCTTAAACTCATCAACACCCAATAAACTTTTTGACGGTTGAGGGAGTATAACAGGTTGTCGTACACTTAGAGTATCCTTGATTCCTGGTTGCAGCAGTTTATTAGGCGGCGTTGCACCTTGTAATTTGGAGTTCTCAATGCTTTGGTGCTGGGAACCACTAGTAACATACCAAGAAAATGGTCAAGAAGTAGACTAAAATAGAAAATATGCATTGATTAATGGCATAAAATTCAAATCAGTTCAAAGTTATACAAAGAAACAATATTACATGACTTGTAAAGGAGCTCAATCATGTCTTGCCAGTCATTTTGTCTCTCGTGAAATACATGACAGATTGTATTAAAACAGATCTTGCAATACCCCAGAATCGCACATCATATTCACTGCTTATCGCTACATAATCACAAGAGCACTAGTTGAGCATCTGCAATTATTTGCTAGTAATAGTCTGCTGACAAATTATCTCTTACCTCTTTTATTGTCATTGTTGAGTCATTATTTTTAATCATTTAATGTCCAGTTTTGCACCACTGAATCCTTATTCTTTTATGTTGAAGCATCAAAATGAGTGGAATAACTAGTGAACACTGAACAGTTACAACACAAACCAATAGTTGCACTTGTGAGTGTGTGTTCATGTATCTATGGTGTGTGTCCATGCACCCAACAACAGACACCTGTCATTCAGGTACCCCATAAGCGCTTGGGAAGTTCCTAACAAGTAACAAGCCAGGAACATCAAGTGCAAGGCCTGAGTCACCAGCTTACAACGTAAATTATCATTGAAACCTTCCAGAATATCATACCTTTGCCTGGCAGCCTTTGCAATCTCTGCAAGTCCTTTGTTTCTTTCTCTGGCAGCGTGCTTTTTAATGTCTTCAATGCTTTTTCCAGCTAAAAACTAGAGTTAAGTAAAAAGCATTACATCAGGAACCAAGAATTAGAAGGTAATGCGGAAAACAGAACAGAAATAACTTACAGTTTTCATTCAACATTTACCAAAATAAGATCTTCATAAAACAGCACAAAAACAGCACCAAAACAAGAAAGAAATAGTTTAGTATTTTGTGAGATAAAACAAACGAAAAACACATCCTAAGCTGTTAATAAACGAACTGTCTTCTCAGATAAATGAGAGGATGCAAATGATTCAGTTGCCAACTAATAGCATCATGGATTGTCTGCATGCACGTAGTCTATTTTATCAAAACAAAAAGGTGCTTGTTCTGGGATTGCAAGTACTAGAACCAGTCTATACTTGTTGCTAGTTTGATTAAGACAGAGACAGTTAAGCAATAGATACCAAACAATGCTCAAAGTACAATGCTGAGGTAACATAGTCAACCAACACCCTACTTCAAAATAATTCTATGATTATATGGCTTTAAAAAAATTGTGTTTTGAATTTAAAAAATAAGGCACTCAAAAAGGAGCATCCCAGTAAAAAACAACAGTACAACTCAAACTTCATTTTCCAATAACCAAATGTAGTCAAGGTAACGAAGCAGGGAGGGGACTCAGGTAGGATTAACATCTTCCTTTGGCTTTACAAGGGAAGGAAATTGGAGGAGAGAGATTGAAAAGTCAGGTTGATAATTACAAAAAAGTTTACTTTGCCATTACTATCACTTCTCAGAACTGTTTTTGCACCCTCACAGTTACTGAGTAACCAGTAAATCAACAAATTACTCTTTTCTCAAAATTAATTTAGCGAACGATAAAAGTACAAAGCAATAAGTCAAAGAGAGTCTTGATATGAGTGCCTTTTTCTTCATGATAAGCAAGAAGAAGAACAACAACTCGATCCTACAAATCTAAAATTAATTGCCTTGACTTTGTTGTCCTATAATGCAATGGCATCATGGAGACTGATATCATAACCAGAGAGGAAAAGGCAAGCTATCAACATCAAGAGTGCACCAATGCTACAATATTAAGCATAGAAGCAATAGTTTGAATTCATCAACAGTTAAAAGGTCAAGGTCAACTTTTCTCCAGTCAGGTAGAGTTAAAAAGAAGCAAAACAATCACTTTATGAATAACCTTTCCATTAGTCAGTTTCCATTTAGGAGTTGATTGGTTACAATAAGTAGCTACTACTATTGATCTCATTTATTCTACCTCCTGGGCTTACCGGTACCTCCTTACTCCACACAACAAAATACATTCAGTGCCGTGATGAATTGATGATCTAGGCATGGCATTGTTTCAGCTTTTATCTTCCCATCATCCACCATCCATAAAATTTCGCTGAAGTCCACCCTTCTCTTATATGGAGTTACTCTCTACTAACGATATTTTTTCCCATTCTCCTCAATCTATTCTTTTCCAACATCATTGTCATCCAAGAAACCAAAGAAGAAAATATGAATAGTGGGGAGAAACAGGGAAGCGAAAGTAACAGAATGTACCAATGAGCTGATAGCTCAATAGTACTTCCCGCAAAGTAAGGAGAGGTTAGCTCTCGGGTTCGAGTCTGGAAATTGCATCTTCTATATATATGGCAAAAAAGAAAGTAGCATAGGATTTTACAAATTTTTGGACTGTCTCACTCACCATAAGGAAAGAAAAAGGAAAGGATTTAAAAAATAATGGAGCATGGAGGTTTAAGGAATTAAAAAAGCAGCTTTCCATTAGCAAAGCATCAAATGTTAGCCAACCAATGCAATTGTACTTTTTCTTCATTCTTCATGGTACAGAGTACAAACAAACCAAAAGAAAGATGGAAAAACAAGAGAGTAAGGGTTAGTGAAATAGTACCTTCCGGTACGGCCATCTATCAAGGCCGTTGTCTCGGCAGATTTTCTTGAGAACGCTCACGCACACACCTGCAACACCAGAAACAAAAAAGAAGAAAGAAGATTTATCACCATTGACACCCACAGCAGCAAAAGAGGAAGAGGAAGAGGAAGACGAAGAGAGAGAAATTTGATCGACCTAGATTGTTAGCGGCATCCGATAGAGGAACTGAGAAATGGTTGGCGATGTCATCAAAAATGAGTAATTGGGCAGGTGGCGTTCGTTGAAGTGAATTCATATCAACGCTGCTCCTCCTCCGCTTCTAATTATTATACTGCCAAAACTTCAAATCAATTTTATCTTTTCTGTTTTTGGTCCAATTTCTTCAGTTTCTGCGAGTAACATTATTGGGAAAAAGGGGGAAAATAAGGCTATATACAACTTTGCCCCTACTTTACACATTGAACCAAAGTAAACGATAATGGATAAATAGGTATTTTTACATTCTGTAATTTTTTTATAGGTAGGGTGCGAACATGTGTGTTTCAAAAATATTTGTCTTGTACTTTTATATATTTACTGATTTTTTTACAATATTTCATTTTTCTTATCTATTTCCCAATTTCTTATTTTTAAGCTAAAAATGTATACTTTATGTGGTTAATAATAGTTTAAACCTTCTATTCCAGCAAAATTAATTAAGTAAATGCTCTTTTAATTTATTTATTGTTGACATCTCCGGTGATCTGAGACTACCTCACCTGCCGATGTGAACCCAATTTCTCGCATAATCCAGCTTCGAGCTTAACTGGTGGTGACGTCGTCGTCTTGGAAGAACCCAACAAATCTAAATAAACCCAATTGAACCCAATCATATAATCTAACATAAGCTCCAGTAGCCCTCAAATTAGTCCACCAGCTAAGTCCACCCCACAACAAAGCCTAAATTATGTTTCTCCAACCACAATTCAGTTTAAAAGTTGTGCTTCAATGCTTGCTTTTCCAAAATACAGTTTGAAACACACACATATATATCGCTGAACCACACATCTAATGAGACTTCTTCGTATTAAAACGACACGTGTAACTATAAATATTTATTTAATTTTAATTCTTTCTTTATACATTTTCTCCTAATTTCTTTGGCACATTGTAACGGTTACAAGGACTTTTCCTTTTTATTTTCAAATTAGTTAACAAAATCATTAAAATATATTTTTTATTATTCATTTTTTGACTTTTAAAAAATATATTTCACCATTTTATTAAATTTATATTTATAGTGAGACTTATTATTTTTATATGGAAAAAATCTTTCTATCACACAATTATATATAAGTTATTCGTAAAATAACAATAACGTTTTACAATTTAACAACACTTTCATAAATATTTTAACCAAACATTTTAACAACTTTTACAAACAAACCCAACTTTTACCTCTTATCGGAGGTAATTAACACGGGATTGCGCACCACGGGGTCCCTTCACTTATTATTTTCATTTTAGTCAGTCTCTAACGTTTGTTTTTGTTCGATTTGGTCCGACACGTTACCTCCGTTAGACCCGCGGAGTCCCTCCTCCCTTAACGAGGCAAACGGCCGTTAGTTTTGATTTTTTTATTATTAAATCTGACAAAAAGTGCTGGCCGCGGGACCCACATGTCTGAAAAAATAATTTAAATTTTAAAAATCATAGAAAAATACAGAAAAATACAGAAAAATTAAAAAAAATACAGAAAAATTAGAAAAATTTAAAGAAAAATAATATTATTAATTTAAAAAATACATAATATTTAGAATATTTAATTTTAAAATTAAAAAATATAAAATTAATTTTAAAATTCAAAAAAATAATTACTTAATTTTAAAATTCAAAAAAATAATTATTTAATTTCTTTCTTTTTTTCTCTTTCTATAAAAATTAAAATTAAAATTAACATATTAGAAAAATACAGAAAATTAAAAGAAAAATAATATTATTAATTTAAAAAATACAGAATATTTAATTTTAAAATTAAAATATATATAATTAATTTTAAAATTCAAAAATAAATTAATTAATTTTAAAATTGAAAAAGAAATATTTTTTTTCTCTTTCTTTAAAAATTAGAAAAATTAAAAGAAAAATATTAGAAAAATACAGAAAAATTAGAAAAATAATATTATTAATTTATAAAATACAGAATATTTAGAATATTTAATTTTAAAATTAAAAAATATATAATTAATTATAAAATTCAAAAAACAAATTATTTTAAATTTTGTTTTTTGAATTTGATAATTAATTATATATGTTTTAATTGTAAAATTAAATATTCTAAATATTCTGTATTTTTTAAATTAATAATATTATTTTTCTCTTAATTTTTCTGTATTTTATAATATTTTTCTTTTAATTTTTCTAATTTTTAAAGAAAGTGAAAAAAATAAATTAATTAATTTTTTTTTTCAATTTTAAAATTAATTAATTCGTTTTTTGAATTTTAAAATTAATTATATATTTTTTAATTTTAAAATTAAATATTCTGTATTTTTTAAATTAATAATATTATTATTTTTTTCATTTTTCTAATTTTTCTGTATTTTTCTAATATTTTTCTTTTCATTTTTCTAATTTTTAAAGAAAGAGAAAAAAAGAAAGAAATTAAATAATTATTTTTTTGAATTTTAAAATTAATTATATATTTTTTAATTTTAAAATTAAATATTCTAAATATTCTATATTTTTTAAATTAATAATATTATTTTTCTAATTTTTTTGTATTTTTGTTTTAATTTTTCCATATTTTTCCGTATTTTTCTAAGATTTTTAAAATAAAAATTAATTTTTCAGACATGTGGGTCCCGCGACCAGCACCTTTTTCAGTTTTAATAATAAAATAATAGAAACTAACGGCCGTTTGTCACCGTTTAGGGAGGAGGGACTTCGCGGGTCTAACGGAGGTAACGTGTGGGACCAAATCGAACAAAAAAACGTTAGGGACTGACTAAAATGAAAATAATAAGTGAAGGGACCTCCGGGTGCGCAATCCCTAATTAACACATAAATTCATTTATTTTTCCTTTCAATTTCGCCTTCTTCCTTCCCTCTGCACATTCTATACCAGAAAAAACAAACCCAACTTTCTCAACACAACGATGTTCTTCAAAATTGTAATATTAATTCCAGAATTTTCTATTCTTTCATATAAAGAAATAGTATTACTATTTTTTCCACTTTATCTTCCACAGATTAGTTCATAAATTCCATCACCCCAAGTACATGAAGAAGCCACTGTCACTCTCGCCAGATCCAAACTGTCTTCGGTGTCGTTCAGTCTCGCTAGATCAAGAAACTTTTCGTCTAATATTCGTTTCTCGCAAGATCCAGACCATCATCGGATTCATCACTCTTGCCAGATCTGGGTAATACGGTCCCTCTTCTCCAGATCCAGCTTTGGATGATGAGGTTGTTGATGTTTTGCTCGTAGGGTGGGGATTTGGATGCGGCCGCGGTGGAGGAGGAGGCGGCGATTGTGGTGGTTGTTGTCGAGGAAGACGAACAGAATAGTGGATTGTGGAGGAGGAGGCGACAATGTTTTTGATCTTTTTCTAGTGTTTGTTGGTGTTGGTCATGAGATTGGGGCTGAGATTTGGGCGTGGAGGTGGCTAAGGTTCAAGTGATGGCAATGGTGCCAATCATGAGGTTGAGGAAGATGAACAGAGAGATGAGAACAATTAGTTGATTAACTTAATTAATTAACGACAAGACTGTAAAAAATAGGAAAAAGAAAAACGTATTAAATTTCAAGAAAATGGTCCTTTTTGCTTTTGAGAAGAAAGAAAAGGAATTTCAAATTCCAAAATGTAGTTCTTTTTCAAAACAAATTCAAATTCGTTTTAATTACTTACAATGTTAACGGGTAAAAATATAAAGACAACTGGATAGTCATTTTAACGGATCCATTAATTAAATTGGTCTATGTGGTCAAACATAGACGAAAGAGGCTTCTTGCACGCAAACGGTTGTCCAGAGGAGATATAATGGATATTTTGAAGGATATGAGAGTTAGTCTGTTTTTTAACTATAATTGAAGGGTATAGAAAATTATTTCTCCTATTTTTCAGACGGCCTACATTTATACATATTTTTATTGAATTTTATCATTTAATAAATGAAGATTTATAAAACATAAATGCGAAAAGCTACTCCCTCCGGTACAAAACAAATGACGTTTACTATTTGAACACGCATATCAAAGAGGTCGGATGATTCACTATTTGACCTCAAAATATTCTGTAATTTTTTGAGGTCAAATAGTTAGTCATCCGACCTCTTTGAAATGCGTGTATAAATAGTAAACGTCATTTGTTTTGCACTAAAAGAGAGGAATTAGTAAAAAGTAAAGAAGATAAACATTTAGGGGGTGTGGGATCCATTTGCCCCCTTTTGTCCCACCCTTGCATATACGAAAATATAAGATAGACCATAATATATAATTTCATTCGTAATCAAAACTTACTCATAATGCTAAAAACTATTCTCTCCGGTCTGAAATGTATGACGTTTTAGCATTTGCTTTTACTATTCCGGAACGTATCTTAAGACGGACGGAACAATCACTATTTGAGACAATTTTGCCCCGAATTTTTTCTTGGAAGTGCATTAAGGATTAACGTACGTTCGAAAAAAAGTACGGAATTTTTTGGGGTCAAATAGTGCCTCATCCGGCCTCCTCGATATGCGTTTCCTACTGAATATTGGGATGCGAGGAAGTCATACATTTCGAACCAGAGGGAGTATGATTTTAGAACAGCGCGTATGCTAAGTATTAATTATTTATTAGTTAATAATGCTCTAATTTAAAGAAAAAGCAAAACATATATAATTTCTCCTGAATAAAAAAATAAAGAGCAAGAATTATTTGGCAAAAAAAAGGGAATGAATTAATTGCTAACGGTAGAAAACAAAGAAGTAGAATTAATTTGAACCAAATTACACTGTATTTAACAACAATGGAATATATGCCCAATTAGTTACTTCATTAAAAGGGTAAAAGAGTAAATACAAAAGTTCAACAAATAAGTTAATATAAAAATAAATTCGGCATATATGCATTGTAAAATGAGTAGAATTATAGGTGAAAATTAATTAGTAATTTATTATTAATATCCTTCACAATAATTAAAAAAATAGTCAATCTTTGTGAGCATGATGAATGCAATTAAAATGCCAAATTAAAATTAAATTTACTCATAATTTTTTTTAACAATTATAATTATGCTAAAATATTTATTTAGCGGAAAATTGTGTGCTGGTGTTAAAAGTGGGCCCCGATGCAGGACACGAGATGAAAAAGAAAATATCCATCCTTGGTATGTTGCCCACGTACGGAGTAAAATTTGGGTACATCATGATATAGGATGATGATACGTGTCCAAAAGTATCAAGAATCATGATGTACCCAAATTCCCCGCGTACAGGCTTCTTAAGTACAATTATCCCAACTAGAGCATTATAGAGATGCGCGTGTACGAAGAGATGGAAACCCAGAATGAGGTATTTGTGCTGTCAATTTTATTTCTTTTGTCTTTGACGAATACATAGTTTGAAATAGTAGCCTACGCGGGGACCGTCCTGTGGATCATATATATCTATGAAAAAACGTAAATGAAGGGAATGGAATGGACCGAGAAAACGCCAACGAGAATGCATCATTTCCCCATTGAACAACTTGTCACCAATGATAAACCCTTTGTCTAGAGCAAATTTGCTGTTTTATTAACTTGGAAAATAATGAGATTAATAACAAATATTGTTTTAATATAGTATTTGGCCGAAATCTTTATGACCAAACCGTCATTAGGATTATTCAATCATGACACGTATAGTGACTCTATGTTAAAGATTAAAAGGACTCCATTTAAGTGGATATATTGAAATAATATTTTTCTTTTGAGTTTCCTCCTGTGTAATTTTTGTCCTTTTAGCGATGAACTAATCTCGTTCGAGAACGGTTGGTAGTAACCCCATAAGAAAGACCATATCCATTTGTCTACATAGTTATTCGTCCTCGAAGCATATTCTCGCCAGGCTTGATCATGATAAAGAGAACAACCAAGTATGAAATGACAAAATATCATCACAGAACGACACAATCGTCACAGTTCGCATCAAGCGAAATATTAGCCCATAATCCCGCAAATTAAGGAAATGATCCTTATCTTTTCTAGGGTAAATCTCCAACGATATAATTCTCCTAATTATAAGAAATTATCTCAATTGAATGATAATATTATCTTTGCTAATGAGTATGATCTCGCGATCGCTATATATAAATACAAAACCTTTCACTAAAGTACATACACATATAAAACATAACATACACTATACTCAAATATTTATTAATCGTTAGAGTGTTTAGACGCATTGCAGGTACATCAATTGTCGAGTCAAAACTCATCCAAATCTACTCATGTTCATCCATATCTACTCGTGGGCCTATCGTTTATTTGTACTGATATATGGCCGACACCCAAGGGTTGATTTGTGCAAATACATTGAATAAGAAGTTGGATATATGGCCGACACCCAAGGGTTGATTTGTGCAAATATATTGAATAAGAAGTTGCAAGTGCATCGCACCCAGTTGTGCAAGTATATTGCCGGGTTTGTCGTGGTATGTTCATATTCAAAAAGGAGTATAGTTTGGGTGAGAGAATCACGTGGCTCTGGCCAATCATAGCCAATCACGGGCTCAACAGTCACTACATGTTAAATTTTGATCAATTCCTGAAACCGCGTTTTTTATTCCCTTGTCCCACAAAGTTGATATTGTTGACTAATTTAATTTGAGTAACAAATTATAATTACTTTTTTATTGATTATAATTAATTAGATAAAATTAGAGAAGATTGTCTAAATGCTTACATAAATAGAATTACTTTTTTAGGGGTCGGATCGGGACCTGACTCCACCAGTCAAAAACGAGACCCAACCCCTTTATAATGACCATTTTAATAAGCGGGTTAAAATCGACCCGACCCATTATCTGTACCTAATTTGTTTAACCCGTTTAAATAAAACGGCATCGTTTTGATTAAATAAAACCACATCGTTTTGATATGATTAATCAAAACGACATCATTTTTTATCTTAAATAATAAAATAATAAAAATGCAGGAAAAAATTATAAAAAATCAAAATAATATAATAAAATAATAAAAATGCTGAATTTTTTTCCCTCAATTTTCTATAATTTTTCTTAAAAAAATATATTTTGAATATTATAGGGACCAAACATTATACATCTATGACAATTCGATATAGTTAGACCCGGTTCTAATATAACACTAGGTCATATTATTAATTATCATTACACACAGAACCCATAACCTACTTCATAAACGGATCAAAGGTATCATTAGAGTATCGAATTCAGATTTCTCATCCTTATCCTTAAAAAAAAAATAATCACCCAGTGCATACCCGTTTGACCGGGTATGACCTAGTTTCTGAGAGTGAGTTTGCCACCCAAAAAAGAAGAAGGTCATAACGGGTCGACCCGTTTTAAAATGGTTGACCCAAACCCGACATGTTTTGTTGAGTGCTGGTCAGGTACAAGTCTGACCCATTTTGACACCTCTAATCTATAGTACAAATCTAGTCCCTCGTACTCTAATAAATGACATTTAAAAATCGGGTATGAGAATTAAAATAATGATTAGGGAGAGTATTTTTAATATTAATCAATCATCTCTCTTCTATACTACTTCCTCCGTTCCTTTTTAATTGTCATTTTTTTAAGAAATGGTTTTGTTTATTTAGTTGTCGTATTTTAATTTTAAGATATTTTTTATAGTCAATGCAAAATTAACCCTAAATAATTTTAAATTAACTACTTTTTGGAGGAAAATTAAAAAGGAATTGTTCATATATAATTAATAAAGATATTTTAGTCAAAAATTATATAATAATTATAATTTAATAATTATTTTGGTTATCGTGAAAAATGTAAAAAGTGACAACTAAAAAGGAATGGATGGAGTATTGAATAAACTGACCAATAAGTATTATTCTTTCCTTCATATTGAATAAAGTAATCATAAAGTATCTAAAAAAATGCAAAATGTGATCACATTTTTTAATCTAAAACGTCATTTAAAAGAATTCGGAAGGAGTTTTTAATGTAATCTAAATCCCAAAAAAATAGTGGTGGTGAATGTATATATATATATGGTTGAGAATTTACCGTGCTCTTACTAATCCCACATGTAATTTAGAAATGTGTCTATCAATTATGAATCTTTAATCGATCTCGAGATTTTTACTCAAGTCCAATCCTGAAATCGAGCTTGAACTTGATTCTGAGATTGGGTTTGAGGTTGGACGTCAGGTGAAGTGTAGGCCTAAAAATTTTCACCTTGTACAAGACTTGCCAAAAACTATATATCAAATCTTAGAGAAGAAATGGAGAATATATGCACAGCATGCAAGTTGGAAGGAAATGTATGGTCACTCGTGTATGTATTGTGGTTCTACTTACTACGTACTATATGTCCTTACGTTACATCAATCAATATATACCATGCACATATCAATCAATATATACCATGCACATATCTTATCTTAAGGTCAACAGATGATGACAAATGCAATCAATTATATCAATAAAAATTCAAATGTTTTGTTTTTCATACACGAATTTTGAATCTAAATTTAAGTCTCTACTAGTACATTTACCACTAATAAGACAATCAATAAACTATATATGTCCATCAATAAAATTGTAATGTTTGCATTATATAAGCGGGCATACTATATAGATCCATCAGACATTGATTACAATGAATTGATTGATTCGTCTCATTCTATACCCCTTCATTTCTTGCACTCTATAAGAAGGAAAGGCCATTGCATTCCATTATTAAGAATTAATTGATCAAAACTAAGCAAGAAATTAAATTAACTTAAGGGGAAAAAAAAAGTTGCAAGCAATGAGGAAGCTGCATCTCCTCATCTTTCTCCTAATCAACGTGGCCACATTCCTCACTACTTTGGCTTGCCCCTCCTGCCCTTACCCTACTCCACCAAACTACCCTCCAAAGCCTCCTGTTGTGCCTAAACCACCCCATGTCAAGCCACCTTTCATACCAAAACCTCCTATTGTTCATCCTCCTCATGTCAAGCCCCCATATGTTCCAAAACCTCCTATCCACCCACCAAAGCCTCCCGTAAAGCCGCCGACACCACCAACCACTCTCCCTCCACCATACACACCACCAAAACCTCCAGTTAAACCGCCGACACCCCCCACAACCCCTTCTCCACCTATTGTGACTCCATCACCACCATACACACCACCAAAGCCTCCCGTAAAGCCGCCAATACCCCCCACAACTCCTTCTCCACCTGTTGTGACTCCATCACCACCATACACACCACCGGAGCCTCCCGTAAAGCCGCCATCGCCTGAAACTCCATGCCCTCCACCTCCACCAAAGTCGCCGCCGAAGCAAGAGACTTGCCCTATTGACACATTGAAGCTCAATGGATGTGTGGATGTGTTGGGTGGATTGGTGCACATTGGCATTGGAAAAAGCCCAAAGGACGCTTGCTGCCCAGTTCTTGAAGGGCTTGTGGATTTAGATGCTGCCTTATGCCTTTGCACAACTATTAAAGCTAAGCTTCTCAACATTAGTATCCTTATCCCTATTGCTCTTGAAGTCCTCGTCCAGTGTGGAAAGTCTCCTCCTCCTGGTTTCCAGTGTCCTGCCTAGATACTCATCACCAACAACTCAAATAATTATCATCCCATTATGTTAGGACTAATATAGTATTATGTCCGTATATTGTATATTGGGCCTCTTGGACCCAACGTTAGCTTATATATATACTCCTGTATTAAAGATAAATAAAGTAAGGAAACAGATTTCCCAAAACCTAACATGTTAGCGGAGCCAAGCCGCCTAGCAAACCTATCCTTCTCGTGTTGATCCGCCTACTACGGTTAACAAACCTACCCTCTTCCCGTCGATCCGCCTACTGCGAGTTGGGCATTCATGATCTCCATGCTCCAACTTGAGGGGGGGGGGGGGGGGGGGGGGGGTGTTAGGACTAGTATAGTATTATGTCCGTATATTGTATATTGGGCCTTTTGGACCCAACGTTAGCTTGTATATATACTCCTTTATTAACGATAAATAAAGCAAAGAAATAGATTTCCCAAAACCTAGCACATTATAATTACTTAACCCTCTCCTTAATAAAATTGTTGTTTCAATTTATATTTCTCTTGTATAATGTAATTTATAATGAGAGTTGGTTAATTAATTAAGAACAAGTAATTGTCTGTGTTTCCTAGCTAGAGGAGTATTAATTAATTAGAAGTATGCATATGGAATTTATGGATAATAGAATTGGTGAGCTTACAAGTTACAAGCTCAACCTTCTTACTAGTGTCCTATTGTGGTTCTCCGCCTTGTTGGAAAGTTGAACTTTCTTTTCATTTTTCCATTTTCGGATCTTATAAGAAAATGGAAGTTTTACTGAATTTAAATAAAAACAGTTATGACAAAATGGAGTTGTAGCCCAGTTGATTGATATATGCCTTTTTTATTAAGTAGGTCATAAAATCAGTTCATAGTGGGGTAACGAAGAATGAGATTTCTAAACTAAAATTTGTGTTTTAAGATCGATTTTAATTAGTTTGGAAATGGTTTGTATTCCTCCTGATTTTTATTTTTTTTTGAAATCGGAGTTAGATTTTTCCCTGTTAGTTTTCATTTATATATTTACAGTTATCGGGAAAAAAAAGAATAAAAGATATATTCATTATTAATTTAAATGTGAAAAATGAAAAGAAAAAAAAACCCCAAATTCTCCACCAAAATGTCACGGCACGGCATAAATCACTTTCAATCTAGACAGGTCCATCTTTATCGGTATCTTTTGTGTGCTCCTAAAATGCGCATACATAATTTACATCCATGCACGAAAATCGCCTAATTGCGGGGCCTATCGATGGAGGATTATATGTAACATGACACTTCCCATCTTTACATCCAACGGCTAGTGCAATTCAAGATGAAAAACATATATAAACACATGCATGGCTTAGATAATCAGGCACACCCATAGTTATAAAAATTGGATCGAATAGACTAATTCGACTGAAAAAATTGAGAATCAGATCTTAATTAGTTCGACCTAATCTTTTAGATTAGAAATGAAAAAAATTGAATTGAATTGGTCCATTTGGTCAGTTTTGTACGGAATGCATTCACACAAAACCGATTGATTGGATCATGCATTTTTCTTTCTTTAAGCAAACGATTTCGTTTTCTTAATGAATGACAAAAAGAAATTGAACATCAAACAAACCATAATATGTTTCTTCATTCTCTTGCTTCCTCCTCTCTCGTCTTGCAAGCACACACAAAAATAAAAATAAAAATAAAAAATCAGTCACTGATAAAAGGATCGTGAAAGGGTGAAGGTAAGTGTCAGGATCAAGAAGATGGAAAGGTTAGTGGTGTTTTTTTTTTTTTTTTGACAAAGGAATAAAGATGAGAGAGTTTCAGACTCTTACTGACAAGGTACCGGGTGGGATTTTACTCTGGTTTTAATTTCATCTCCGTCTAAAAAAAATATATATCAAAAAGTGCATAATGAGCTTGGACAAAACAAATTTATGATTCTATTTAATTTTTAAAATTAAAAAAAAAACCATTAGGAATCATAATATATACTATTTTGATTTAAAGCTTACAATATAGCTAAGTAATAATATTTTTAAATAATAATTAATCATAAAATATAATTTTTTAATAAACTGAAAAGTTTAATCCGGTTCAATTAAATTATATTTGAAAGGTTTATGCGGTTCAATGATAATAAATTATTGACCCATAAATTTTAATGGTTCTTTATTCGGTCGGTTTTAATAAATTTTAATGATAATAAAGTATATTTTTAAATACTAGTACATAAATATGGCCCGCTTTGCGGCCCCTTTTTTTTAAAAAAAAAATTATTTTTCTAATGTTATTTGGTTTTTTGTTATAATTATTTGATTATGGAAAGAAAAAAATTGGAAGAAAAAAAGATTTATTTATTTATTAACTAAAAGCTATAGAAATAAGCGAAAGGAAGGAAGATGAGCATGTTTATTTATTAATTTGAAATGTTAGGATAGGATATCAAGGGAGAAGTGAGGAAGGTAGCACTTAAATCATCGAAGGGTTCTTGTGGTGATCAAGGATCTCTGCTGGTAACGCCAAGGGGATAACGACTTTTTAGATATATTCATCCGTCGTCTTACAAAAGCCAACCCTAAATCCGACCCTTCACAAGCCAGAGCCGGTAGAGTAAGCGTTTTGTAGATTATGAGAAGTGTATATTTTCACGAATAATTTAGGGAGTAAAAAATTATATTTCCTTAAAAATATAGAGTAAAGTTTTTTTTTCATATCAAATAAATATTTAATTAATTTGTATTCTTATTTGCACAACCCACTTAAACACCTTAAATTGGAACAAGTGCAATTTTGGGAACCATCGCAAATTATACTATCAATTTTTAGAAATTATGAAATTCTGAGAAAAACTAAATTCTTCTCGGGTTTAAAAAATACGACGTGATATTACAAAATAATTATAAACAAGCACTTTCAAAAAAAAAAAAAAATTATAAACAAACATAATATTACTTTCTAAAAATTATACAATTTTTTAACAAAATATGAATTCCTTTTTTCAATTTTTTTAAAAACCATTTCACCAACTATGAATTCCTTTTTTCTATTTATGACGTCATTATAAAAATCATCCCCACTATCCAGTATACAAATTAATTCCACTATCTAGTATACATATAGGTAACGTTTGGTTGACGGAATTAAAAGGAAAAGTGATTCGAGAATCTGAGATTTTGAGCTTTATTGCGTTTGATTGACACAAGGAAAGTTGAATTTTTCGCAATCCAACCAACTTTCCTTTACCCTTCTACTTTTCTAAATTAATATTTTTTTCAATCATTATGCAAAGTATTACTCTGCGAAAGAGTAATTATAAAAAGAAAATAATATGGAAAAATAATTCCGTGTTAAACAAAAGGTTGAGAGAGTGAAGCATGTAGTTAAGTGGAAACAACCACAGCGGAACATTCTAAAATCTAAATTCGTTGCTTGGAGTATTTTTTATTGCTTTCTTATTCCCTTTTTAAAGTAAGCCTAGCCTAGAGCCGTACCTAACTGATGAACACCAACAATAATCAGCTTCGCTAAGCATTTCTCAATGGGATGCAGTCTTGGTTCAAACCCACTACAATCACACCATTCACGACACTAAGTAATCCTTTGTAATTGAGAAGGAAGTAAAAAACTTAAAAACAAGAACAATCCTTTTTCATGTAAGGACTGTCACCCATCAGAATGCAATTCAACTCGATATGCGAACTTCGATTTTGACTTAAAGCATGCCACTTATTATGAGCTAATAAGTATGGCCCTCAAAATCACAAGTCAATAATTGAAAACCAGTTCTTAAAGAAAGCAAATTCCCACATTAAGCAACGCAACATATTAAGAATAAGATTCAAAACATAACCCAGAATGTCACACCTGACTTTGCAGTAGAATTAAAACATCCCACAACTTTTGAACGCATATCAATGCAGACCAGATAATAACAATGAAGATTAGGGCATTGTAAACCTTTTTAAACCTTTTCACATATGGAACGGAAGCTAATAATCCCAAAATTAACTGTAATTTAAACTTTTCAATTAATGAAACCTTTCATCTCACATTCATTTAATATCAACTTATGACAGAAAAGAAAACAAGATATGAAACTTAAACAGGGAATGCGAAATCCCCAAGTGCATGAACAATCGCACAATTATCTCAAAAATCAGAGCAGCGACCATTACGCTCCCAGTCACCATAGCGGGTGGGCTCAGGTCCCCTAGGTCCACCAATCTCACCTGTCGCTTCATTCATATCGTCTTCGTCTGCGTCTTCATCTTCATCTTCATCTTCTGCACCTCGATTCACTGTCTCTTCTTGCTGCCTCTTTAGGCTCTCATCGCCTGATTCTTCGTGCTGCTGCCTCTGCTGTTCATCAGTTGAAGAGCTTATGAATCGATTGGCTGAGACATAGATGGGTAGAGTTATGGCCTCGGATCTTGAGCACGGCACAGCTAATTTGGGTGTGGAGAGGTCTGCTAATGATGAAAATAAACGTCCAAGATTGCTTCTTGCCATGATTGATTCTTGGGGATCTGCAAACTGCAAACCAAAAACGGATAAGTAGACGTGTTCTTTCTTCTTTTTTTGTGCAGAGTAGACGTTCTTGTGTCCTTCTACAATTGAGATTTGGCAGACTGATTATAAGATTAAAAATGTAGCTATATAAAATAAAACTAAAAAAACTAGTTTTTGATAAAACAGGACTGACACAGAAATTTTTATTGAACAGAATATGTATCACATAATCACATCACATAATAGAAAAAGAATATCACTTGGTCCTTTAAATTGGTAGAAATGATTTGGCGTTACTCCTTTCAAATTGGTCAA
The DNA here is from genome assembly GCA_963691705.1 of Viola odorata. NCBI lineage: Eukaryota > Viridiplantae > Streptophyta > Magnoliopsida > Malpighiales > Violaceae > Viola > Viola odorata. The sequence goes on from OY829539.1 coordinate 65,376,727, forward strand.
AATGATTGGGCACCACTCCTTATAATTCTCATCCAGTGAAATTCAAGTAGTTTAGGTGTAAAACATGTAGTAAGTTTATATAAGAATAATACATATTTTTCATACTAAAGGGAAGGATAAAATCTTGTTAATGTGCTTGATGAACAAATGCTAATTTAAAATGTAGCAGGTTCCCAGGCCATTAGGAAATACACTCAATCTCACCAAAATATAATAACCAGTTTTAATCTAAATACTAATCTGATGTGAAACGTGAGTTCCAGAAAACCTCACTAGTATGCCACTGTTGGCCAACACCAACAAACAAACTTGAGCTTCACAAGAAAACAACAAGATTGACTCTGCCAAGAGTCACATGCACCCCTGCGAACAACTAGGGGATTATCCTTTATGAACTAGGCCAGCCAATAAGCAATCATTCATCTGTGTACAAAACACCTGGCTTACTCTTGATTTTCCTTTTCCTAGACTAGGCAAGTTTTGTCAATTGTCAAGCCATGGCATGACGTTTTGGTCACTCTTTACCAGTGATGTAGAACACTTGAATCTCTATAGAAACTACAGAAAAGACTAACTACTCTATAACTATGTGACTCAATGCTATTAATCCAAACCCACCAGGCATGATACGAGTAATAATAACCTTCCATCAGACCAATTTATCCACTTCCCAAAAACTAACTAAGGCCACATATAAAGTCCAACAAACCACCATAATTAGGCAGATCATCACCTAGTATGGGCCTAAATATGTCATGTCAACCGTGTTCCATAAAATATTTTGAAAGAATCGTCAGCCATAATCTCCTACTTCAACACAATGCCAAACCAGATCCTAAATTGGCAATCACATGAAGATAAACATAAACTTCTCCAAAGTACAGCCTGGTAACTAAAACCTCAGTCCAACAATCAGTTAATGAGTTCAGTTACGCACATGATTATGCTCAACTGAAAACCAAACTTATCGGCAAAACCAACTTCTACTTACAAATTGCTAAATCTTGCATCTAATGTTAGGGCTCGGATATTGTGCATATTAACTGATAACTAGAACAAAAATTGCTACGACAAGTTATTTTCCTTGGGTAGTTTCTCCAAAGCCTACATACTAAAGCAGACTTGTCAGAAATCTCTCTTGATGGCTAAAGGCTCTGGATCCGATACACTTGAAAGCTCAAGTCCACAAGGAGGCTTTCTGAAGAAATAACTATGTCAAATAACGTGGCTTGTCTTTATGGCCAAAAAGTGAGAATGAATCTTCTTTCTACTATATATCTAACCTATGCTATGCTCACTCCCAACAGAATCAACTCTTCGACTACTTGAACAAAGGAAGCCAACATAACCAATAGCTATTCACCATAAATGACCGCTGAGGGAAGAACTACAACTCTCTCTTGACCAAGGAAGTCTCTTAACAATAATCAACTCACATACATAGTAACCATATAAAGTTCTGAAAGAAAGAAAAAGGACTACAATAACAACAATCAGTTTTCATGCAAGGATCCTCATCCAACAAAAGTGACAATTCGATTCAATCAAAGCACTTATCCTTCAACTAACTAAAAGATCAAGATCCAAAAATTAAGAATAAGTCATAAAGAAAGCAAAGCTCCACACCAGGCAACATATTGAAAATAAAAGATAACCAATTTCATTTCTTGCAGTGGACTAAAACATTCGTATAGTTCTGAACATCACCTAATTGATACAACTAGTTGATACAACATAAACTGCCAATCCTCCAACTTTTCACAATCAAACATATACACCAACCAGAACAGATAAGTAAGCAACATGACCAGCTCACGGTGACCTAAACCAAACAAACATCACTGCCAATTGATTCGAACAAGGAATAATCTCACGCATTAAACACCAGATGCTAAAACCCCCCAAACCACATCCAATCACCAAATATAAGCATAAGGCAGGCCATCGCACACGCAATCTAGAAACGAATCAAATTCAAGGGGAAAGGGCAAACCTGTGGAGTGAGCTCAAAGTAGTCGAAGCTCGCGAAATCGGCACCAGAGAGTGGGGAAGAAGAGCACTTTGAAAGAAATGATTATTTCTCTTGCTTATGATCTCACGAACAATTGGAAGAAAGAAATTTAAAATAACAGTAATTTGTAGAGAGGAAAGAAGGGGTTATATGGGGTTAGCTGGCTAGTGATCATGAATGATGACGAGAGGTTGGAATTGGAAGGGGAACTGGAAGGTGTCGTGCTTTGATTCTGAACGGTTATCTTTTTCTTGGGAAAATCTCAATTAACGCGGTAGAGTCTCGCTAATGGAATTTTTCATCCCTTTACTTTTTTTCAAAATTATTTAAATTAGTTTCATAATTTTAAAATAATATATATATATATAGCTTTGTTTAGATTTTTTAAAATGAATAAAAATGTTCCAAAATAAAATAGATAAAAAGTATAGCATCCGTAATTTATTTAATTAGGAGTTAAGTAATAAAAATATAGTAACACTATCTACCAATTTAGTTTTAAACAACCATACAATTTTATTAAGAAAAGAATATATATTTATTTCATCAATTAAGTATTATAAATTTATTACTTTTAAGAAAAATATGAACAACAACAATAATCACTTCTTATTTTTTAAACTTATAGGAACAAAGATTCTTCAAAGGCAACCATTTCTGTGATGGGTAAACTTTTCAAATGAAGAGTTGTTGGTAGCAGCCGGGGAAATAAATCTTTCCTCGGTTGTTCTCAACATTATTGTCTTCTTAGAGATTGGTTTGACACTTACACCATTTATACCGGTGGTAATGTTGTAACGAGAGAGATCATATTTGTGATGTAGTTGGCTTGGGAATGATTAAGATGAGAATGTATGACTGCATTGTCAGGGTCTTGCGGATTGTCAAACTTGTTTCCAAGTTCAGGAAAAAATTGATCTTTCAGGTGTTTTGAAAAGGTAGGGTTAGTTATTCAGCTGAGCCAGACAATGAAGTTTTGAGGATCTCAAAAGGGTCTTTGGTGGTAAAGAGGAGAAGCAGTTAGAAAAAAACTTATACAAGTTGATCGGCAGTACAACTATGGACCGCGTAGCTATAGCTTTCATGGTAGAACCAGAGATAGTCAAGTCAGCTCTGTGCCATATGCGCCTTGAGGAATGGCCTACAACGGGTGAGGGGGTGAATTGGGCACCTAGTGTTCTAATTCAATTCACATGTTTTTTTCCTCAAACACCTAGTTTGCACACAACAATAATATCAATAAAACAAGGCAAAAAGGAAAAAAAAAGCTTGCACAAGTATTTTTATAGTGGTTCCGAAGACACCCTGGGTCCCTATGGTTATTATTTTTATTTTAGTTGATCCCACTTTTTGATTTTTGTTCGATTTGGTCTCATGCGTTATTGCCGTTATTCTTCCGGAGTCCCTATCGTCTAAATTGACGTTAACGGTCGCTTTTGCCGTTAAATGTCATTATTTTATTATTGTTTCCGACATCATGTCAGTTTTATTATTTAATTAATTTAAAATTTCAGAAAAAAATATAATTAATTAAATAAACTCAGAAAAACAATGTAATTAATTTATAAAAAAAATAATGTAATTAATTTAAAATTCAGAAAAATAATATATTTAATTTTTAATTTTATTATCTCTTATTTTTGTTATTTTCACTTCTCCTCCTCTTTTCAAAAATAGTTTTATTAATTATTTCAAAAAATAACATAAATTAAGATTTCTTTTTGCAGCATAGGAGAGAAGATGAAGAGAGGGCGACGGTGTTGGGTTTGGTTGGCGATCTGGGCAGTGGAGCGTGGCAGGCGAAATGAGTGGCTGTAAAAGTGGCTCATTTTTTTATGTATGGACATGAAATAAAATTAATTACACTGTTTACATTATTTACATTTGACTAGGGAAAGAAAAAAAGAAAAAAAGAAGAAATAAAAGAAAGAAATAAATAGAAAGAAGAAAAGAAGAAAGGTGAAGTGAAAATAAATGAAATAAGAGATAATAAAAGAAAAAAAGAAAAAAAATATATATTATTTTTCCGTATTTTTAAATTAATTACATTGTTTTTCTGAAATTTTAAATTAATTATATTTTTTTCTGAAATTTTAAATTAATTACATTGCTTTTTATAAATTAATTATATTTTTTTATAAATTTTTTAATTAATTACATTATTTTCTGAATTTTTTAAAATAATTATATTATTTTCTGAATTTTTAAAAATAATTAGATAATAAAAGAAAAAAATAAAAAATTAATTATATTATTTTTCTGAATTTTTAAATTAATTACATTGTTTCTAAAAAAAATTAATTAATTATATTTTTTTATGAATTTTTTAATTAATTAAATAATAAAACTGACATGATATCAGAAATAATAATAAAATAATGATAGTTAACGATAAAAAGCGTCTGTTACCGTCAATTTGGATAATAGGAACTCTAGAAGGATAACGGCAATAACGCATGGGACCAAAATGAACCGAAATTGAAAAGTGAGATCAACTAAAATAAAAATAATAACCATGAGAGATAAAAATTGATAAATTACATACACTATCTATAAATCTCTATTTTTAGGATTTCTAGCCTCCAGTGTGTCGGTTTAAAGTTTACTTAAAAATCTAACTTTTCTGAAATAAATTAAAACCTTTAAAATTAACTTTTTCATGGATCACTAGAAACCTTTATAACTAGTAATCCACATGGAGAGTTTTAACTGGAGGAACTGTCATAAGAGAGCTAGAATGACGCTTTTCCTTGGTGAAGAAATTAACCCATTAATTCCTTCCTTCCTTCCTTTCTTCTCATTTCTTGATTACTCACATTTCTTCTTCCCTCAAGTAATTAACAGCAGCATCCTTCAATTAAAGCAATATTGATTAATTACTTCACATTTCCTTTAATTAAAACAAAATTCACAGTTTAATATATAAGTAGGAGTGCTAATAGCTACACTCAAAAAAATATTATAAGTTATAAAATTAATAGTGTAAAATAATAGAATTATAGGATACAAAATCAATATGAACCGTTGAACCGTTTTTACGGTGATACAATTCAGGAGCATCTACCAACCAGCAATGTTTAAACCAGCGATGTTCCTTGCAGACCAGACGTGTAAACCAACTGAATATGACTCTACTTCAGTATCAACAATCAACAGCACATAGCCGAACTCAATTTCACACCATATCCACTGATTTTTCAGCTCCGATTCAAACCGAACAGAAGCATCGTATGCCTCGCTTCGAACCCATATCTTAGTTGTTCAATTCCCTCGAGCCTCGGCTCATCAAACCCTGCTAGCTATTTAGTCATGCCTCTTATCAGCCAGATTCTCCTGTGAAAACAAAATACATTTAGGAAAATCATGTTTACCACAAAAATACTCAAGTTCTTACTAGAATGTTTAAAGAAGTTCAACGTTCGAACAGAATAAAACAGTGGCAACGCAATGACATGATCCCTTGTCCAAAACTGCATCAGTTGTCGCGACAGCAATACATGGGATTGCGCTCCAGTCCTTTTTGAAATATCATTGTCTGCCATTCTATTATTTATTTCAAAAGCTCATTGTTTGCTCAACACCCAGGATATTCGGACCCATTGATGCCAGCAAGTTCATTGTTTGATCAGTGTTGATTACCAGACCATTTCTTATAGCACCAGTTTCGCATGCAATACAATCTCACAACATCACTAGAAGCGTCAATCCTCTCAATCATTGCATGAAACTGAAATCATGATAACAAACTGCAGAAAGAACATCTGAATGAGAAATAGAAGTGAATCTGCTGCTGCTTCCTTCATTAGGTCCAGGAAATGTCTTCTCAAATGACTTCAGAGCTATTTCAATAAAAGCAACAATTTTGGAGACTCAAGAAGGCATGTCATGCACCGGGAGAGTCACATCCAGTCCGCAGAGCCATCCAAGCAGCAGGTGATTCTCCAAACGCCCTCACATCAGTCCTCACATGATCCTCAACATGGCCACTGTATCTATGCATCTGCATTTCAACGAGTACCTGTGACAGAACAGGCATTCACATTCATCCATCCCCAACAGAAGAGCGAAGCTACACCTTGTTGTTTTCCAAAATGGCACTTTGCTTGGAATTCACAATATGGTTGCGGTTCAAATAAGTGACCCTTTTGAATGTCAAAATTGCAGAATGACATTTATGGATAAGGATATTTATTTGCAGCATCTTCTGTCATTTCCACTTCATTAATAATCAAGTTCATCAATGTCACCAGTAGTCCCCACAAGAGCAAGTTCCATCCTTGAAGTGATGGAACCGATTGGAGTCCCGCACAATAATCTCCCTTTCAGTAATTGTAGATATAAATTTAGTTGCACTGTGACAGTCACCACAAACCCGCAAATTCTTAAAGATTCGAATAGGATTTTTGGGAGGGGTGCTGATAATTCCAAATGCAATTGCCAACCGCTCACTGTGGCCCATGAGAATGTACTCCTTCTCGTCCTCCTCAACATCTTGCAACACAAAGCTGAAGTCTGGAACATAACCAATGGCCTTAATTTTGGCAGTCAACTTCCGCAACTCTGCATATATTTCCTCACATTTAGCATGTGTTTGGTTCCCAGTATAGAAGACATTAACCTCATTATTTATGACAACTGAGCTCCATCCCGGGGTCTTCCTCAACCCCTTACCTCTGGCCAGTACTCTCACTTTATCTGCTCCTTCCCATTTTCCAACATTTGCATAAATGTTTGATAACAGAACATAGTAGCCAACATTTTCTGAATCAACTTCAAATAACTGCCCAGAAGCATACTTACCCAACTCAATATTGCCATGTATTCTGCAAGCTGCAAGAAGAGCACCCCAAACAGAAGCATCGGGCTTTATTGGCATATCTTTTATAAAATTGTATGCCATTTTCAAGCATCCAGCCCTACTAAATAAATCTACCATACAGCCATAGTGCTTCAAAGTAGGCTTAATACTATACTCTTCCTGCATCATACTAAAGCACCATTGAGCATCACTGACTAATCCTGAATGGCTACAAGCAGACAATAAAGACACGAAGGTGATAGGATCTGGCTTCACCTCCTCAGCCAACATTTCTCTAAAAAGCTTAAGTGCTTTCTCACCATGGCCATGAACTCCAAGACAAGATATTATGGCATTCCAAGGGACTGAACTTTTTCTTGGCACTTGATAGAATAAGGAAACTGCATCATCCAATTTCCCGCATTTTCCATACATGTCAATCAGACAAGTACCAACAACGGCATTAGAGTGTAGACAAGTTTTAATAGCCCATCCATGAATTCTCATACCTTGTTGCAAGGCTCCTACATGTGAATAGGCAGGTAGAATGCTTACCAAAGTCCCTTGGTTCGGGATGATATCTTTGCACGCTGCCATCATGTGGTATACTTCAATTGCCTCACTTGCTAGACCATTTTGGGCATAGCCAGTGATCAAAGTGTTCCATGAAACCACATCCTTAAGAGGAAGCCGTTCAAAGACAGTACGTGCAGAACCTGTAAGACCAAGTTTGGCATACATGTCCACGACAGCATTACCAATTATAACATCTTTCAAAAACCAACCTCTTCTCAAAATAAATCCATGAACAGATCTGCTATTTTGATGATCATTCAATTGAGGAACAGTAGAAGCCAAACTTACAAGAGTTAATAGATCAGGTTGAATTCCAGCTAGTTGCATTTTGTCAAAGAATAAGCGCGCAGTAACTGGAATTTCATTTTGCTCATATGTAGCAATTATTGAATTCCAAGACACAATATCCCTAACCACCATTTGATCAAAAACTCTTTGTGCCAGCTCCAAGCTACCAAATTTAGCATACATGTTAATCAGTGCATTGGATACAAACAAATCTAATTCTAATCCATGCTTTATCACATACAAGTGAATCAAAATCCCACTTACAGTATCACCCAACTGTGCACAAGCCGGAAGAATACTAGCAATGGTAACAGCGTCCATAGTTACGCCTATGAACCTCATCTCATCCACGACATCCAATGCCTCTGCATTATTTCCATTGTGGCAATATCCAGAAATCATTGCATTCCATGTACCTCTATCTCTAATAGCCATCCCATTAAACAATTTTCTAGCAACCCCTACAGACCCGAAGCGTGTATACATATGTATCAAAGAAGCAGCTACAAAGACATCCCACTGGAAACCTAATTTTAAAATCCAGCAATGTATCTTCTTCCCATCTACTAAATTTGCACAAGCTTTAATCACAGGAGGAAATGTGTAAAAATCAGGTCGGAGTTCAGAAGTCAACAGAAACTGATAGAAGAAATTTATAGCTTCAGAAAATAAGCGACAACGAACAAAAGCAGATACCATAGAATTCCAGGTATAAACTTCTTTCTCTTGTATGAAACTGAATGTGAGGTAAGACGAAGGAACATCACCAAGACCAGCATAAAGATTGACAAGCCTTGATGAGCAGAAGCTGTCTTTAAATCTCCCTGACACCACAATAAGCGCATGAAGGCACTTAGCATGATGCACCTTAGTGCAAGATTTGAATAGAAAATTGAGGTCAGCATTTCTGTTCCCATTTTCAAGAACATCTGACTCCAATGAAACTTGCAAAGAATTTGATGCGGCAACTGAGAAGGGCCGACAGCCTTCAAGTGATGACGAGAGTTTGAAAATATTCCTTCCCTTGCAGTTTCGCACCAATCTGAGTAACAAAACATACAAAGTAAGTAAGAAGCCCAAATACAGAAGTACCTCTTAAAACTGTCGACAAAAGCTCAACCCATATAATTTCAAAAGGTAAATAAATTGCATAAATATAGGAATGCCTTCGAAAGGAAGCTTAAACCAGAAAAGAATAAAAAATCAACTATAAGCAGGACTATATAGGGTGGGGGGTGGGGTAAGAAAACTGTATGTATGTTACTGCATCAGGGCCTAGTCCTTTCTCAATCATTTCACTAAAGATGTATATGGTATCTTCAAGGTTGTTTGCCCTACAATGCTTATCTGAACAGTGTAACAAATAGCATCAGGTCTAGTTTCTATATTCTGCATTTCTGATCAAAGAGTAGACACACAGATTGGGGCCTGCATTCGTGTTCCTAGAAGCATAGGATTCTAATGATGGCAGCATAAGAGGGAAGATCAGAGTCTTCAGCTGGCAACAGAATGAGAATGCAAGATCAGGTTGTTTCTCGAGGCAGCAGAGTGTCTTGGCTGAATCTAATGTACCTGATTGCTGCTATTGTAGTTTGGTATCCTATTAACAGAGATAGAAGGCTGCTAAGCAACTGCAGATGAGTGTAGGGAGCTCAAACCAACACAAATGATGTGGTTGCTGTTGTATCTTTTGGTAAGAGCTTTTGATAGAAAAGTTTGTTGAAGATTTATAACCTGATTGGTGGAGATGAAATCCACATGGAAAGTATAGATAGAGCCACTTTCTGCTGGTGCTGCAGCAGACTCTCCTTCTCTCTCTTGCTCTTGCAATTACTGTTCTGTGCTATAGTTATTTATATGCCTATCTTCTTCTTCTTGCTACTGCTGTCCTTAAGATGAGCCAATTACCACATCAATCCCTTCAAGCAACCGACTACAGCACATTAGGCATTAAATCACGAAAACAGTGCAGAACCAAAATCAAAACGAAAAGAAAAGAATTTCTAGTGTACAAAAAATGCCAAAAACAGACTACTTCTTAATAGAGTGCACCACATATTCACACAAAAATAATCAAACCTGATGCAGTTCAAGTAAAAGAAAATGTAGAAAACAACCACATTATGAGCTAGAAGAACGGAACTTTTTTTTTGCAAATGTGCTTGAGGACCAACAAAGCAGGCTTGGGGGACACAATCTAAATAAACCCAATTGAATCCAATCATATAATCTAACATAAGCTCCAGTAACCCTCAAATTAGTCCACCAGCTATGCATGGTCTTAACAACGAAATGACAAGATAAATCCACCCCACAACAAAGCCTAAATTATATCCATATGGTCACTTGCTTACAAATATCAATCACTACTACCGCACACACCAACAACAGAAAACAAACGCAGGTAGACAGAGACTCAACACCAACAATAATCAGTTTGAATCATCAGGATTTAGCCTGGTCGCTGAGCATTTCTCAATGGGGCGTGCAGTGTTGGTTCCACTACAATCACACCTCTAAGACTCTAATGACCCTCCAGTCACCATTCATAACACTTAGTAATCCTTCGTAATTGAGAAGGAAGTAAAAAACAAGAACAATCATTTTTCATGTAAGGACTGTCACCCATCAGAATGCCATTCAACTCAATATGCGAACTTTGATTTTGACTTAAAGCATGCGACTTATGAGCTAATAAGTACGGCCCTCAAAATCACAGGTCAATAATTGAAAACCAGTTCTTAAAGAAAGCAAATTCCCACATTAGGCAACGCAACATATTAAGAATAAGATTCAAAACATAACCGAGAATGTCACACCTGACTTTGCAGTAGAATTAAAACATCCCACAGCTTTTGAACGCATATCAATTCAGACCAGATATAACAAGAAGATGAAGTCTCAACGTTTCGGACAACAACAGAATACGGCATTGAATTGCATATCCTAAACACTAAACTGACCACAGAAAGAGCTAAGTTACCTGCAACGCCACAACTCTCCGTTTCGTAATCCTGGTTCCCCGTCCCCACTCCGTTACCTGGACCTACGACGTGGCGTAGAACGGAAGCGGTGCACTAAATTTGACGAAATCAGAGTTGGAGAAATTATAATACGTAAAAAATGAGAAATATGTGCATCTAATCTAAGAAGCGAGAAGAAGAGAGGCTGTGGAACAAGTTGGAATGTTCAATCTCTCACGGCCTTTTTTTCCTCCTCTGGCATTGATCACAACCCGGACCCAGGCACGCGTTCCTTTTAATGCCTAGAAGGACCATTGGAAGAGCACGGATCTTTTTGTCTTTGTCATTAGAAGTAATTAATACCTAGCGAAGTTTTTGAAAATGAAAAGGAATCCCTCATGTTTATTTTTATTTTATTTAGTCTTTTTCTCATTATTTCTTCTTCTTCTTTTATTTCTTTACTTTTATCACTTTTTCTTTTTCTTTTACTAATTATTATGTATACATATAAATAAGTTAAATTAAAATTAAAATTATCATCCCTTACATTTGATTTTGATGCTTTATTTCCAATTTTAGAATTCTCCATTTGTAATTAGGTGGTTAAGAATACTAATAATTTTTAAAATTGATATTTATGTTTACACTTACAAGTAGTATAATCATATTTCTCACATACACGTTTAAATTGAGATTATATTTAATTGAAGTAGAGAGAAGTGAGAGAAATTATTTTACAATTAATGTTGCTGATTTATTACTCTTGTCTTCTTAAAATCCTACTTGTGTCTATATAAAATTAGGAACAATGCTAATCTACTTATTTGCATAGGTTAACAAAACCATATATATATATATATATATGAAATGAGATAGTTGAATTATAAAGAGAAGGGTGGGAGTAGAGAAGAAGAAAAAATTCTATCGGTTCACATGTTCACCTCCAATCTTCGAGCTTTGTGGGCTTCAAACCACACCAAAACTTTGTAAATCAGCGTAGCTTGAGGATTTAGACTGATGGGATAGGGTCGATGTGTTGAAGTCGAAACATGCTATCTCCAAACTCCTACTTGTAGTTTTATTTAAGGCAGTTTAAAGGATTCGGGCGTGGAATCCGTTCTTGTGCACGGTGTGATCTTGAGATTTTGACATGTTTTATAATTTGTCCACGTAAAGTTTGGTAATAAACTTAGTATTTAGCACGATTACAAGACATTTATCCAAAGTGAAAAAATCCACTAATTTTATAGATAGATGAAAATTAAGATAAGTAAATTTGTGTCCTAGAGGGTATTTTGTATCCAATTAAAAATAGCACAATTTACTACTCTTTATTTATTTATTTAGCAAAACCTTATATATATACTAGAATTTTTTCCTCGCATTGCCGATCTAGTGATAATAATGTTAAAAATTTCACCCCACATTGCGAGCGAGTTAATTTTTTTTTTTTAATAATTAAAATTTATGGACAGAAAGTTCGTCGATATATATATTATGTTATCTTATATACTCACATTTAGACGAGAAGAATGATTAATTTTATAAGAATTAGTTGGACCAAATTTATAAACACGGGAAGAAAATATAATATCTCATAAAAGAAGAATGATCAATTGGATTTTTTTTATGAACACACGACATAAAATTGATTATTAAGCAAAATACACACCTAACACTTGGTATATAACAAACTCTAATTATTAAACTTTAAGTACTTTTTTATGATTTAATACCCAAATTTATACTTGCTAACCACTCAATTTTGAAACAATATATAGAAAATAACACTTGCGTAATAAAAAAAATGCATTTTCTATTAATATATAAGAATTAAGTTTTTTCTCTTTTCTCTTTTTTCATTAAACTAATCAATCGGATCAATAACATCTCATTCACCAATGGAAAATACAAATAACAATATATAGAATAAGAAATGAGGTAGCGCCTCTCACAAAAATTCTCATCGAAATGGAAGTTTTACACTTTACATATTCTCATTTCTAATTCTTCTTTTTCCTACTGCGACTTACTGTGCATGGTTCTGGCTAATAATTCAAAGAATATGAAACCATAACAACAACAACAAAAACGAAAAACCCTGTCACTTCCTTCATGCGTGTGATGCAAGAAAATCAACTTACAAGTTTGAAGTGATATGTGTTAAAACCCCTCCACATCTCATTCCAAAAGGAGATCTATTAATTGCTCAAGTTCGAGTGAGGAGAAGAGAGAAACTTGTTACCTCTGCGTTTTTTGGTTAGGAACATTATCTAACGCGTTATCTTTCTTTACTGAATCGGCTCCTTCTTTCTTTCCCGCTAGAATCATAGAAATCTGGAGGCCTCTACTGAAGGCTTGATTGAAGAGCAACCGAGTCTGGAACTCTGATACGAAAGGAAACCATGACAAAACTGCTATTGGCATGAAGATTAGTATTCCCATGATATACTCATATGCTCTTGCCAGCTCCTTTACTGAATCCCAGATTCCTATGCGCTTAAACAATCCTCTGCATGCTTGCCCGATCTTTGACGGACAAGAAACAAGAGAACATTGGTCAGTAAAAAAATTGCAGGTCACTGAAAATATATAATATTTTCAAAGGGAAGTAGTATCATGGAGTTTAATCAAACCCAGGGCCAGTAAATTGAAAAAAGAAGAGTTTCTAACAGCTGATTGCATAGAAATGGCAGGTTCAGGCAGCTCCTTTGTTCTTTCGGTGCAAAATATGACTTTCACATTTTGAACAGTCAACAAAACGATGATGTGTGGTTTAGGTGGAGAAAATCATGTGTTATGCAGTTTAGAAGCAACAACAGAAACAATCTTGGTTTTCTTTGGTCAGAAAACAGATAAAAAGATGTGGATTCTGGAACTTAATGGATAAAATAAGGCACATGAATAGATGTTTAGAGAATTTCACTACATCCTCTAACTACCTGAATATGCTTTGGATAGACCCAATGGACATTAACTGATTTAAAAAATATATATATATGAACAGAAAATTTCCGACAATATGTAATATAATCTCCAGAGAATGCCCCAGTAGCTGCTGAAGAATCTAGCTAATATCTAAAGCCTTATAGAAAAAAGAGGAATGAACTTACAAGGAGAAGGGCCCATCCAGTAGGCAAAAAAGCAAGGATGGAAGCAAAAATGTCATCAATTGAGAGGTTGCAAACCACAACTAAGACAGTCATGACAGACAAGAAGCCAAGGAATAGAAGTGCCTTTAGAATCCTGAACATGAGCTGGACGTCCGGCCGGAATTTTCGTCGCCCCATTGATACCATCTGACAACAATAATGAAAACATGCAGAAGCAATGAGCCAGGTTGATATGCATCTCAGATCAAAACAAGAGGAAAATTGAACTAACGTATAAGATCACCAAAAGGCACAGATAGGGAAAGTAGAAGGCCTGAGTCACTACGAGTAACACAACTTCGATATTTAAGTTTGATTGACAAACCTTTAAGACGATTAGAGCAATGATCATAACCACCCAAGAGAGTCCATAAACCTACAATAAACAAGCATTGAAGTTTTGTCACAAAAGCTGTGATGGAGTTGAAATCAAGCTCACTATCATGGGCAAAAAGAATAAACAAAAAATTCAAATTCCATGTTACCAGCAAACTTTTGTGGTGTTGAGCTATATCAAGGTGGTAGACGATGCCATACTGGTAGATGAAGAAACGAGATGCGATCATTATTTCAAGCATAAGTCCCCTTATACTGGTGGATCTGAGATGTTCTTGTTCTCCATCCCACCATGATTCCCAACTTTTATCAGGTGCGATTCCTATGCCACCACGATTACCCATCCACCTTTTCCAATCAGTCCAATCATCCACTGTTTTTTGCCAGTCAAAACCAGATGGATTGAATACAAAAGGAGCAAACAACCAAGACCCAACCAGGAACCACATGGAAAATGTGATGAAAAAATAAAGACTTGAACTCCGATAAGATTTCCCATAGGCTTCATATAAGACCAGCAATATGACCAGCTCTAATCCCTTCACAAAGTGACTACGTGAGTATAGCCTGTAATTTTCAGCAAACTTTGCATGGAAAACAACAAATCCACGGCCAGTAGCTCGGTATTTAGAGCCACCATGTAAAATTGTTCTCCCATAATAATGTGCTTTAGTTCCAAGCTGGAAAGTAAAGAATACAGAGGCCAGCTGCAACAGCATAGTGATAAGATCACCTAGAGCAGTGCGAAACCCTTTCTCCAAGCCAATTTCCATAACCATGGGGAGCACTAGTAACAATCCCAGCTGAAAAACAGACTGAGTAGCCAAAGCCTGCTCAAGGGCCTTGTTCTCATTTATGCTAGGGCTTGTAAGAATCTCCTTTTCTAATCCACTCATTACCATGTATAAGCGTCCATATAAGAACACATATACAGTAAGTACAGTTACCTGAAATAACGAGAACCAAATCATTATACATCCCTTTTCATGGAGTACAAGCAGGTTTTCAGTGGAAGAATATGTCAGAAATATTGAAGGAAATAGCATTCTCACTTCATAACATTCTCTACACTTGCCAATTATATGATATCCTATTCCTGTGGCTAAACTGATTTTACAGAAACAACAACCATCCACCAAGAATGTAAGCTTTTGTAGGCAGCATCACTCAGTCCTAGAACAAAAACTATCTAGAGTAAAATGGATACTGCCTACAGTAATCAGGGAGTCGCTATTAAGTTTTCCACAAGAAAAAAGAAAACAGACCAGTGTAACATACCATGCTACTAAAATAGAAACCGACTGTGGTGAAATAGAAGGACAGCATTCTATAGAAGTCAAACCGACGCCCAAGTCGATACACATCACGGCTAAGTGTCTGTTCTCCATTTCCATTTGCAACTTTTGCCTCAAACTGTGAAATTTGGTTCATTCCAACATCACGGCCCTTTCCAACTTGGATGTATTCATGGTGTGTTACATATCCTCCTCGTAGAGTTGAATTGAAGCCTGAAAATAACGACATGATTAATCATCTCTCAAAACCAATAGGCCAGTATTTTTTTTCAGACAACAAAAATTACCAGAAAATATGTCCTCGCTTAAATTTATTATTTTTGAAGCTTTGCTAATGCCACCCCTCGTTATGTGGAAGATTCTGTCAAATATATCAGGATGACCATAATGGAATCGCACCCTGTAATGTTACAATGAACATTTAGTAGATATTAAATAGTTGGAGTGTAACGTGTGATTGTTTGAACAAAAGATCATAATTCAAAAGGAACTAGCATGTAGCACCAATAATAGTGGTATTTGTGAACCATTATAGTTGGTGACAGCTAATATTCTTTTATCATCATCTGAACTCGGAATTCCAAATGACACCTACTATAAAGAAATTAGAAAGAAGTTTAACAGAGTGCATTTAAGGACTAGGCTAAGTGGCACATGCATGCAGCTAGCCCAATATCATACTAAGGTATGTCATGCTGATCTTGTTGAACAACAATCAGACAAAATAAGCAGATAGACGAACCATAAAGCTTGAAAAAAGCAAACTACCACTAAAGTTATAAAGGGATATGACTACAAAGATACAAACATCTTCTCCTAGAGATCAACATTGAATTTACTGTTCCCCTAACAGCAGGCATCCAGCCTTACCATTAATTCTCCTCAAGGTAAGGAGGTAATACTGACCTAAATCAATTTCACATAAGTTTCTTATGCAGGCATTTTAGATACAAGACATTATGGCTGACTCAAAAGGATGAACAAATGGATAAATTCGGCAGAGTCCATTTAACCGTTTCTGTAGCTAAGGGGTGACATACTCTTATTTCAATTATCAACTTCCAAAGTTTTAACCTTTTTACATGAGAATCCATGAAACATGCCATGAGAATGAAGTCTCCTTCTCACGCCTATAGAATGCAGTATTATAGAAGAAAGCTTTAATGGTGATGGAAACTGCCTTTATTCTGAAGTTAGCAAACAAGGGAAAGGAAAACACAATGAACCAGTTGCTTTATTTCCTAAGAATTACGAATTTAATCCAAGTCCTAGTGCTAGTCAATGTACAATTGCAAAGATAAGTAATGCTGAAACAGATCCAAAGAGTGCTTAGGTTACATGATCCTCATAAGAAGATTCAATGGGTAAGAGAAATTTCCATAAACGTGTCCTTTTAAGGGTTTCCTTGTATTCTTCTTTTTGTTTCTTATTCGTAATGTACATCTAGAATAATCAGTCAAGTCTTTCAAAAATCATGTTTCAATAGCAAAAACTAAGGAAAGATTAAAGTAATCAAAATATAATTCTCAATCGCTATAAGAATTTCAAGATTACATTTAGAACGACATACAAAAGTTTGATTAAGTGGCATACCTTAAAGGATTAGCCAAAACACGTTGGCCAATAGTCACAAAGCTAGTCTCCTGATTTGACATGAACCAAGCAAGCGATGAAACACTGTCAAATGAAAGACAAATAATAAGTACACAAACACATACTGATAAAAGCACAGTGCTCCTTTGTGTGCTACTCATAAAATCTCATGCAAGATTTGAACGTTGAACATAATTCTCAAAATGACCTTCCAGTAAATATATGCTCTCTCAGACCCAAAATAGTAGGAGTTCGCCGTCTTCTGCTCAAACTAATAGGATTCCACCGTCTTTTCTCCTTCTTAAGTTCCTCCAGCACATTTCTCATTTTAAAAGCTTCTTCAAAGTAATTATCCTGCAAAAAAGGGTAATTATCATGCACATATTGACATATAAGTAGAAAATAAAAGCACAACAATGAAGGGGAAATAAAGAACCTGATTCATGTCAATAGTCTGCAGTGCCTCTCCACGAGTAAAAATTATAGCATGATTTTGATTTTCAGGCTTCCCTTCACCAATTTCTGTAGGAGGACCTGGAAGCTTTATTCGGTAGATTTCCTGGCATCAAAGAAGTACTCCATATTAGAAGATCTCGTGGTATGGGGTAAACATTTCCAAAAAACTAACAAGACGGGAATAAACTATTCATGATCTTCGTGCAAGAACTGGTGACACCCATGGTACAGATGACTGTCCTGATATCGAGGGGATTGGTTATGTTTTGCATGGTTTTAGGGTTAGGCGTTGGAGTTTACGATCTTAGGATTGATTTAGCATATGCTGCAGATGGAATTAGGTTGAACATCAGGGATTAAACAAAGGAGTGCAATAGGATAAATAAAAATAAATTTGGAATGTAAGGGAGATAAATGCTGGTGATTGACATATTAAGGGTGAAAGTGGCACAGTGCTGATTTACAGGAAGCAAAGGGAGATTAAAAAGTGGTGATGATAATGGTGATTGAAGTTGAGGGGAAATGAATAAACAACAACTGGATAACATATTAATATAGTAAAGGCAATAAACACTGTAATTCAATCTACAATTATAAGAATCTTTTTATTTACAAAAAAATAATAATAATTGAACAAGCCTTACATATTCACTAGCACTATCAATCTATTTTTCAAACAATCTTGACTCAGTGGCATGCCTACAGTCTGACCAGACACTGGACCAATTAATATTTGATTTAAAGCATCACACACCTAAGACTTTGGATATGTACAGAACAACTATTATGTCACTGCACCATCATTAGGATAGCTAATAGTTCACACATGAATACAAGTGGAATTCTTAGAAATCATGGGACAAAGTGAGTTGCGAAAACAGATTCTCAGGATTACCTTGTTTGTTTGTTCTTATGAATGTCAAATTCCTGGGATAGTTTCCAATTACCAACACATCCAACTTTCCCTCATAAGGAGGAAAATGAATCCTTAGCCTTTTAGGTTAAGCAAGAGAATGAAAAACTCCCTAATCACCTTTACACTTCCTTTTAACAAAAAACAAATTACCAAATCAAGCAAAATGGTCAAAAATCTAATAACCAACTGATCCATTAATTTGAAAATTTATGTTCTGGGAGAGTGTGGCCTAACTTTAAATTACTTATTATTACAAAAATGCTTGATGTAACTAAAATTCCATAATTTGTTAGACAAACTAATGTGGCAGGTAATCAGCGGTATTTCTTTTCTTTCCAGTTTAATTCACTTTGTCACGTCATAACTAATCACTACTTGTTAACCAAATCTTTCTGCTATTTTTTGTATGTACAGCATTACTGTTTTCAAATTATTTTACATATCATTTGAGTTGAAATATGTTATTATGATTAGATTATCTCATGAGGCATACGACATACCCATGTAACACTAGTAAGAATAGACTTATTTTTAATAATAGTAGATAAATAAATAAATAAAATTGAAGTAAAAACTTTACCTGCAATCCTATAAGATTCACAAGAAATATATCAAACACAAAATGCTACATTCTGACTTCTACCGTCCATGTAACATTTTAAAATTCACTATGAATTACTTTCCTACATATCACTTCCTTAGAAAACTGGTTCCAGGCAGAAAACAAGATTCAAGAACTGAATGTCACCTAAGTGCAGATTCAAACAAGATAAATCTCTTCAGCGAAAACAATTCACGTTAAACAAGGAATTAGTAGCTCATACCTCATCATACTTGTCAACCCCTTTGACTAGAACAGAGAAATATGACTTCACAGATTTTCCATTCACTGTTTCCTCCCGTTCATCAATGTATGCAACACGTAGTGAGGGATTCCTATATAGGCCTTTTTAAGTTAAGGAACCCAACTTCTACACTAAAATGGAGATCTAACACCATAGGCATTAAAAAATAATCAGTTAACCAAAAATGAAAAAAAAAATTACTTACTTTATCATGAGATTTAGAATATTATTGTAACAACTTCGGTCGCGAGGATCAGTGGATTTTTTCTGGATCCCATAAACCTGACAAGAAACAACATACGTGAACTTCAAATCAGCCAGAGCTTGGGCATGATCAAGGAAAGCCTTCTGATCCTGCTCACTTAATTCCATGGCACGGAAGTCACTCATTAAAGCTACAGAGGAAACAAAATCACTATCAGTTTATTAAATGAAAAAAAGAACCTTTAAATTCCAACTGAATCACAATCTGATGTTCAGAGTTGTTATGCGGTATCTATTGAGAAATAACTAACCAGCGTCTCCTGAGAATTCCAGTGAGCACTGAAGAACTAGAGCCTGCTGGTAGTACATCATTCCTCTAACTGGAAGAAATTAATAGATAAGATATAGCTTAGTAAAGATCCAGAATAAGGCTAATGCAAGACAGCATGTAAAAACCATGCCAATCCAAACCTGTTCTAGCAAGAGTCTGCCCTCTGTATGATACCCAGTGACGAGCTAGTTCCATCTTTTCTTTTGTAGAGTCTTTAACTTTAAGATCATTTAAGCGTTCCTCAAAATTTTTCCATTCATCTATTATGCAGTCATTTGTGCATAGGGTAAGTGCAGAAACACCAGAGGCAAAAGAGAAGCGTAATGCAGTAATAATAGATTACCGCGATATATAGTCTTCAGGTAGAACAAAATTGTTATTCCGTCTTCATTCTCTTTGTTAAGGTCCTCCTC
This sequence comes from Viola odorata, assembly GCA_963691705.1. Classification (NCBI taxonomy): domain Eukaryota; kingdom Viridiplantae; phylum Streptophyta; class Magnoliopsida; order Malpighiales; family Violaceae; genus Viola; species Viola odorata. Next base: position 65,396,904 of record OY829539.1, read on the forward strand.
GGAATAAAGAACATCTTCTTTGTAGTATGGAGTCAAAACACTAACAATACCACAGAAAATACTTAATGCTGGACTAGCAAAATTGAAAAAAGCTAGTCATCTATTTTGTTTAGGGTAACTTTATTCACATTTATTCAGTAAGCAGCCATGAATATGATATTGAAGATCTCAAATTCCTGAGTTATGAGATGGAAGCACACAAAATCCAGTATAACTAGCCATCTTTGTCGTCGATAATCAAGTGGCAAACAACTTTAACAAATGCAGGTGACAAGCAATATGGTCAATTCAAAAGAGAATTACCATGGCACTCAATCCTCCTGAATAATTTAGCAATGCTACCACAACTTCATCTTTCACTTGAAAGTGGCGAGACAATTTACAATAGATGTGAATTAATAGTTTTCACATGCCCTCATGTGGGCTAGACATTATTACTCATATGTTTTGTTTTCACATATTTGCAAAATTGGTGTCTAAAATTAAATAATGTGAAATGTAAATTATGAATTATGAATTATAACATACTTAAAAAACGAAATCCATGGAGTGCAGTAGTCAATTTTCTTTGCCGAAGACTACGAATAAGCAAACAGCAAACTTGCCTCTACAACCTTAAACCTTGTTTTGATTAGTTCCACTTGCAGTATATTTATTGATGTACACTACCCTTTAAATTAGTTTATTTATGTTCTCCCCATCTACGACCAAGTTACCATTTTCCCACTACCCTTTACAATTTGTTTATTGATGGATTTTAATCGCATCTTTATCATTCACAAGAGATTGTATTATAAATTAGTATTAACATACCATTTCCTCTTTCATTTTTTTGATTATTTATTTATTCTTAAAAAACATATATACAAATAGATACCTAAATTATTTCTCGTATGATTCACTATAGTATATATTATATAACAACTCCATATTGACATACCATTTCCATTATTTGTTTCTAGGAATGTGATACTCGAGGAATCCTGTGATAGTGGAACTAAGCAGCCCAAAGAGTCTCTCCATGAACAAGACTTTTTTTAGGGAAACTTTTCAGTTCCAAAATAAAAGGGCATCCTAAATTATCAAATGCATCAAAGATTTGAGTTTCTATAGTTTTACATTCTAATGAGTTAGATGGAGGTAAAGGCTGCAGAGTAGGATCCAAGTTCCCTATAATATTGATCCTAGGTGCTTTTTTTCTTTTCTATTTTTCTTTATTTTTCTTTATTTTTCTTAATTTCAGAAAATAAGAAAGGAAACATCACCACTCTTCTATATTGATTGTGGCCTATATTATCTTTACATGCTATGCTACTCATATATCTGTTATTTGAGGAAATCAAGATTCACGTATTATGTTTAACTATCAGTTATCCTAAAAATATATATGCCCTCACATATATACTCTTGTTGTTATTTCTTTAATGGGAGTATTGTATTTACTTATAAGTTGCCAAGAACGAGTGCTCTTCAAATGTAAGATAAAAAATCCACTATGGATGCTTGCAGCAATGCACTGGCATGATTCCAGTAGCTTACCTAAATGAGAGCATATCTCGAACTTTTGGAGCAGGTGGCATTTTCATAAATAAGGAATTTGCAAAGAATGTTATGCGGCGGCGAGCATCCAAGTTTGAAGGAACATTTATGGCAGATTCCTTGGTGGTTAAAAGCAAATGAAGCCTATTGACCTATGAGAAGAGTGTAACACATGAAAATTAAGAGTAACAAGGGAATTTGTACCTCAACAATTGAACAAGTATGTAAGTTCAAGCATACCTTTTCCCTAAAAGATTTGTTTTCAGTTAGACGAAGATTTATCTCCCCAAACATCTGTGGTTTCATGCTATCTCCCTCAGCTGCATTGATAGGATGCGCTCTTTCAAGAATTCTACAAAGATAGTAAAGAGAGAAATAAGAAGCAATGCAAAATACTTGGTTCAGAGGGTGCATTATAGGAAAACCATTTTCTAATTACTAGTAAGTTCAAAATTATTTTGACTTACTCATGACCACGGATCATGATATCCTTGGTGATGATTTCAATAATAGATTGAAGAAGATGGACTGTTTGAGATTTGTACAGCTCTGGGTCTTCATGATTAACCAACTGTCAACATATTAATGTGAGCTACGGACACTAAAACTGAAAATCTATCCCATGAAGTCAGTTCACTGATGAAACCAAAAAGAAAAACAAAAGGAAGATTACCAGGAGCTTCAGGAACCTCTCCAAATACTCGCTAAGCATGGGCAACCCACTCATCCGGAATTCATTCAAAAATTTATTGTGTTGCACGCTCTCGTCCACCTCATAACAAATTTCTCTGACAATCCTATCCAAACAAAAAATAAATTAAGAAACAACAAAAGAAAAAGGGAAATTAGTATGGCCATCTTGAATCTAATATATTGTTACTATTCGAACGTTTAAAAGGAAAGCTTCGTACCTTCTCTCCACATCATCTTCCAGGAGGCCATATATTATATCCCTCAATGTCTCATAGCACTCAATCACTGCAAATTGCATATATTCATCCATCTTCCTAAATAACTCAGCATCACCTCTTCCCTTGAAATCTTTTGCCATGTCCAAAGCAATAGGAATCTGTAATGGAGCAACCAAAGCAAGGAAATAACTCAGACTTCACAAGTTATGTTTTGCCCAAAGCTAAAAACAACGCCAAGCTTATACCTTGCTAGCGAGCAAAAAGGGAGGCCACTGAATAACAGATACATCATTTGAAGAATATGGTACAAGGAGCAAGTCTCGTTCACTAAACAGAGAAAAATAAAATAGAAAATCAGTTAAAACATAAAGCACTGAATGTCCTTTTCTAGAGAAGAAGCCTCACTGATTGCTGATTAGATCCTCAAGTCTCAAGGAATTAATGAATGCATTCCACATGTGCGAAAAGTTTGTGATGTTTTTCCTTAGTTGCTGCTCATCCTGAAATAGTAAGTGTTACCATAAGTAAAGACAAAAGACAAAAAGGTCCAACTTGATTGCAACCAGATCTTTGATAATTGTAAATACCATATGTTTCCTTCCAGTATCCTCGCTTGATGCTGGCACTAGATAGCGACCGAAAGCTCCAGGAACAGATGCAAAACTGGACCGCAGCATCCCAAGGGTCCTTATCTAGGAATTCCCGGAATTTCAAGACAACAGCCAATGGTTGTCAACTATTTACTTCAAGTCTGTGGAATGCTAAACATGATAAAAGCACAGAGATAATTTCATATTTACTAACCTCACCCAAATGGCTGAAGGCTCCAAGGATCCCACCAACAAGAGTAGAAAATATGGCATACCATATTTGCACATCCATAAAATAAACCTAATAAAGGAGAAGAAATCATCACAATTACATCAAACTGTCAGAGAACTAAAAATATACCATGCAGTTAAAGGGTTCCTCATCCCCAAACCTTCTTACACAGTCCACTTACCAGGATGATTGGGGCCCATATAGCAATCACAACAGCAATGTTGGAGGTACCTAAATCAGTTAAAAAAATGAGTTAGTAAAACTACATGCTCAGAGAGGAAGGAGATGCATATAACAGTCACATAAAGGATGATGAAACATTACCATTGGGAAATAATTCAGGCCACTCATAGTTACCCACATGCATATCCATAATGAGCTTCGTTGGTCCAACTAGAGGCAATATCTATTAGCAGGACACGAAAAGGGCCACTTAAAACATAATAGTCAAAATCTTAAAACAGAACCACGAGACTTTGGCATAAACAGAGATAGAACTGTAAAAAAATTGATGGTGTAACAATATGGAATTAGGTTGCCTTTTTCAGAGATCCATAAGCAATAAGGAAAGGAATGTAAATGATGTATCAGAAATGGAGATCTAGATTGTTTAATACTTATCAATGGCTTAACTGTTCTGGTGTATGTTCTTTGGAACTATATTTTGTTTCGTTTTTTTGAACTTCGGAACTATGTTTTATTAAGTGCGGGTTATGAGCTCCTAATATGTGGAAAGGTGAAAAGTAAAAAGCCATCAGTTTTCTATCATTAAATGTTAGGTACTAATCAAATTGTTTAAAAAAAGAAAAAGAAAACCTCGCCACCTTCAGAAAAACATTTGAACAACTCAGTCAAGGAATAGACTTAGGAAGGCCATAAAAATGAGTAATAGCAACAATCAAATTCTCGTGGCATCATAGTTTTTTGTGACAAAAGCGCACACTCTAAGTAAAATAGTATTTGTTTTGTGCTTGACATACACATAGCAATATCATAATTCTAAAAACAAATAAATTATAAATCTTATACAAATAAAAGATGTATAGATCAAAATACATGCAAATAAACAAAGTGTAAACTGTGTGCTCCAGTGAATGTAAAAATGAAGAAATTGAACGCATATATTCTTATGCCAAATGTATCAAATCGGGATAATTTAAAGCTTAAGGAGAAAAAAGAAAGGAAACCTCCACATAGTAGCTGAACGCCAGTTTGCAGATGAGTAACAAGATCCAAAACAATGAATACCTAAGCACGGGGAACATCATAACATTACTGATGAACAAACCATCAAAGCTAGAATTGCAGAAATGTTGTGGAATTAAGTAAATCCCTCACTAGAAAAATATAAAACAAAGACTATCTGGTTCTCTTACTTGAAAAGAGATATCACATCCTCATGCATGCCTCTTCCTACATATAGCTTTGGCTGCAGCATGGTGAAAGATACAAAGGTAATACTTAGTGGGAGAAAGAAAATGGACGAAAGAAACCTAAGCAAGAAATGGATAAGCACAAAGTCCAAGCAGGAGTAAGAATTCTAAACATGCTTACCTGTGCCCACCACATAAAAAGAGTGATAATGCGCCAGTTTGAACGTTCCATCGTCCTCCGTAATGGTGGCAGCACAAACAGAGTAGCCGACAACAAGTTGGGAATCAAGTAAATTGCAATAGCATAATTATAAAATGATTGATTCTGCCAATTCAGAGCCCAACTGCTAAAGAATTTTATGAGTGCGGAGGGATTCGGCACAGAACTGAAATAACTAATTGGCAGAACAACAGCCCATGTAGCTGCCACTACAAACTTCAGAAGGTACCGAAGCATTTGTGTGGCTTTCAAGCTCCTCCAAGCATTAAAACTAAGGACTATATCCAGAGAAGCTGCAAGAAGAAAAGTATAGATGATATAGGAGACCCAGAAAGACACTTATTTATGGCTCAACAAAAGAATAGAATATAGCATTCAGAAAATTTTAACTTTGTTAAGTGGGTTTACTAATTGCAAAACCAAACTTCTTCAGTTGGTAGAAGGACAATGTCAAAATTATAACGGCTAGGAATTTCACCCCGACCTCGTAGAAGATTGAAGAAAGACCAAGTGATGAAAATGCTCAAAACATTCTTAAAGACATCCCCATCAAAGAAAGCTGCAATAGATCCAGAAGGACTCCACGCAACAATTAACATAGCCTGAAAAACCAAGGACATAATGCGGTTGATTCCTACAAACAAAACGAGTAAAAAGACTAAACTACAGTAAGCATGCTGAGCACCTGGAAAAACAATATGAAGAATATCCACATTCGATCAAAACTTCTGTAAAGGTGCCAAAAAGTGCGAACTTCAACAAAATTAGTTTTAGGCTTCCTCTTTCCAACACTGCCTTGATTAGATCTCTGCAAAAAGTAAACAATAAAAGCACTTAAACGTGAGCCCAAATCTTTGATGAAATATATATTTGAAAATGATCATATATTTGTACATTTACATATGTACAGAGTTTTATTTTTATATAGCCTAACTTAAATGCTTAAATCCTTAAAAATATGATGGGCAGGTTCTCTATAGAGATTTGTATCACACAAGTCTCAAGTTTGAACTTTGAACAAGAAAACCGGTTTGTCAATGCTTAAGCCACCCTAGCTTCCATGATCCAGATCACGCTGTCCGGAACAATTCAACTTTTGACCATTGAACAAAGACAGCTGCCATCGTTCATCTTTTAATTTAAAATGATCAATGTACACAATTGTTTTTGAAACTGAAATGATAAAAACACAAAAAGCAATACATATTCTAAATTTACATCACCAAAAAGAACATGGGAGAAATAGTTCTAAGACATAGTACCTTTAAATGAAAGAATTGCATCAAAGAAGTTGGCATGAACCACTACTTTTTATTGACATTTATCTCTGACACCACCAATTTCAGTTTTAAGGTAAAAAAATAAAAATAAAAAATAAAACATTTGGAAGTAACCGTGATGAATTAAATTAACGATCAGCAGGCAACAGTTAATAACAAAGCAAATTTGAGATGTGTGCTTATGCATGAACGCATGCAGTATGTATACTAGAGTAAAAGAAAGATAGCATGACTAAAATGCTGCTGTGAGCTTATCGGATAAAAAGATGCTGTGACAACACGTGAGAAAGAGATCAATACCGTTTCTCCAGGTGGCACCTCATCAGAATGAATAAAAAAATCTGCTTTAGGGTCCAAGGGCCACCCTAGCTTAAAGCATCTGTCAGACCTAGAAGGATAGGAAGATTAAGATACTACCAATATGTATGCAGCACACTGGAAGAACTCACTATTGAAGAATCTCACCAGAAGTACTCATTTAGATCATCATAGTTTCTCCATTTTGAATGGCTTGCCTTGCCTCCTTTGTTTCTCCTAGCTTCCTTTATTTCATAAAATAGAATCATTTGCAGGTGCAAACAAATAAATAAACAAGCACAAGTTACAAGCAGCGGATTGAATTAAAAATACCTTGCGCAAAACCTGATAGATGGGGGTTATAACAACCTTCAGAAAGGTCTCTTCATCAGGCCCTGCAGTTTCATATGTCTCTCCAGAAACAGGATGTACATTGCTATACAGTATTCCATAAACGTCATTTGCCATCTTGTATATCAGCAAATAAAATATAAAACATTAGAGAGACTTGGTGAACCATGGACGAATCATGAAAGGTTCTAAGGCAACTAAAAAGTGATCACACAGGCAAATCCTATGCCAGAAATTCTATAGATCTAAGATATGAAGATTTCATCAGTTCCTATGACGAAAAGGTAGAAGAGATGCTGCTGCATTACCATTTCCTTATAAATCATTGTCGCTTGTACTGGATTTTCCACATTTTAGCCAAAATTGATCCCAAAAAAGAATTCAAATCATGAGCATTTAAGTTTATACTTTTAGCTATATTTACTCTACTTCAAGAGTTTGTATTTTCTTTCCAGATTCACAGAAAATTCGTTAGGTTTAGGTTTAGGTTTAGTTTTGTATTTTCACATTAACATACAATTCATGTAATTAGTTTATTAGGGTTTCTTAACAAGAAATAATTTATTGTTAGTGCTTATTCAAGTAGTATCAGGGTCTTTTTAAGCTCTAAATAAAACAAAATTAATACGCTGTTCATTAGTGGAATTAGAAGGTAATTATTTGTAGGGAGTGTCATAAAATGATGAAACTGATTGTGATGGTCAATTAGGAATTGAGTTTCGCTCTTTTAGGTTCTGGAAAAACTCATCACACTGATGATAAGATTTGTCAGATCAAGTTGCCAAGCGTACCAACGGGGCCATTTGAGGTTGTAAATTCAGATTAAAAATAAAACAATGTCTTCCTAATACCAGGAATTTACTAGGGCATTTCAAGGACCATTATCAATAGGGTAAATAAAGCTCCAAGACAGTGATTGAAAACTAAAAACAATACTTAAGAGAGTTAATCAGCAATGCAAGTGAACAGAACTTCACTACTGCAGTAGTAAAAAAAAACTACCATCAAATTAGCAAGAGAATCATTAGTAAACTTACATGATGGAAAATATAGCATAAGCATTCAGGCATGAATCTTATATTTGAAGCTTCACCCCATATAAGAAGGTAGAGTCCTATGTAGATAAGTTGTAATTGTTGCTTGTCAAAATCTAGTGAAAACCTGCAAAGACGAGAGTGATGCAGCAACAGTAAGATATCGTGCAAAGAAGCAAGCATGGTTCCATTTAGAAAACTCTAATATGTGAATGCCTTTTTCTTAAAACAAACTACTTTTGTAGAGTAAAACCCAAGCCATCCTTAGGGTAAATGACAGCTTTGCTTGGTTATAATATAACTTGACTAAAGCATAATCATTTAGAACGAGTGAGTGAAAATTATTACATCCAATGAAGTATCAGCTGATTTCCCTTGCACATAAATCTTTTTTGAATTAATCACTCTGAGAATTAGGAACTCCAATTATGATTCCCCCAGATAACATTACAGCCTTTTAACTTTCCTTAAGCACATAGACACAATTAAAATCAGATGCAAAATTAAAGATGGTAAATATGTGATTCACTTAGAAATTATTCATTCACATCATGTGAAACTATATGGCTTAATTGTTGAGTAAAACCTGAACAAAAAGTTATTTTACATTAGGGGTTAACTAACAAAATGAGGTTCAGTGGTACAACTGAACCTGGCCCTTGCTCCAAAACAAAAAAAATAAAAAATAAACGTGAGCCCAAAGTGTAAGGTGAATAAAAAATTGTAGTAAAACGTAAGAGCTTATCATTATATTTGTACATACATAGTCAATAGATATTTGACTAAGAAATATAATTCTTGAAATACCACTTACCGAAGATGTTTTTGACAACGCACATAGTTACACCAGGAATGATAATTCTTGAAAATTTTATCCATCAGTTCTTGAATGGTGCTACTACGTAGCTGCCAAAAAAGTTTCAAAGTTAATATTTGATAAGCAATGGTACAAAAATGCATACACATATGTGACTCGTTATATGCGTGCGTGCGTGCATGTTTGTGTGTGTGTGTGTGATATGCAACTTTGTGAGAGCATAATTGAGTAACAGAGTTGTAAGCTTCAAATATGATTTACCACTGTATAATCTTGGCTTGTTTTTTGTCCATCAATGTTGGCTAGTAGCAATATCAGGTGCTCTCTTTGGTTTGCCACATTTCCACGCTTAAATTCACAAAAAGAGGCAGGAGCATATTATGTATTAGAACACAGTTGACTAATTCTCTGTAGATAAGGCGGAGCATCCTTGGCTCAGTATTATACCGCATAGGGTTTTGTACATTGGAAGCTTCTATAATTTAACGTCATAGGATAAAACTATAAAACTGCCATAATTTCATCACCAAACTGACATGCATCTTTTGTTCAACTAAAATGCTGCACAAAACTTTATTAAACATCAAAGTTTAACTCCATTTTTGTGATATCTAACACATCAGTGAACTCCACCTTATAATTCACTATTCAGTATGAAACGTATGTCCAGTGCGAGAGAGAGAGAGAGAGAGAGAGAGAGAGAGAGAGAGAGGTGAGGAAAAAAGAAAAGCTTTCAACCCAAATATTTCTGCTCAAAGGATCGCATAAGGGTTAAATAAAAAATATGATAGGAAATGATATTAATGACAAGAGCAGGAAATTACTAAAAAGCCAATGCCTCATGGCACAGTGATTGAGGCATGACTAGCTTTTTTAGGAACTTTTTTCTGTTTCTATCCTCTCCTTAACTGGACAGGAAAGAGCTTTATTTGCTCGGTGGATAGTGAGAAATGGTTATCTAACTAATCGCAAGTAATGTTCGGTTGTCCTTACCCCTAACCTAAACGTGATTGAAAGATGGGAGCATCTCAAATGGATCTCGAACGACTTTTAAAGAGTGACAATACAAACAAAATGAATTCTGAGATGTCGTGGTGATCTTCACAGTGGATTAACCCCACAAATGAAGACAATATTCAAAGAGAAAATTTGGCCTGTGAAGGTATTATATATTATACTTCTAAATTTTGTAATAATGATGATGAGGATGGCAACAACAATCATCATTCATCTTAAACACGTGTATACACTATAAATGATAACAAGGAAGATTGTATTGAACAAAAAGTCCTGGAAAACTGTTTGCATGACACCTAAAAGTCTTGCGATCTTTGTCCCTCCCAAAACAAAGGAAAACCTAAATTTGAAATATATGCCTCTGTAAAACAATAAATGAGATCATAACTCAATCCTCTGTCCTCTCAGCCTCTTGAACATGTAGGAGCACATACAACTATGCTAGATATCGGGTTAACTCAAACAAAAGGACCTAGTATGTCTTGTTGGATACAATCATGCATGTCTGCAAAAAAAATATATATATATAATAAATAAACAATAAGATCGTTACCTGAAACCCAAAGATAGAGGAAAGCCAATCAAGTACATCAGTGATAGATTTGACCCTTTCCTTGGACAATTCATCATGGGTATCATTCGTCAGCTTAATACGAGGCATTGGAAGATTTTCAATATTGCGTAGAGCGTGAACTGCAGCTTTGATCTGTATTTCAAGGAATACAAATAGTGAGTTCCTTGACAGTACCAACACAATAGAACTATTAAAACTACTAAAGCATCCATTCCCTGTGTCAACCTCAGGAAATTCCATAATTGCTGGTTTGACCCCGGCAGCATTTAGGGGAAGAATGTTGTAAGGCTCGTACTGTCCACTTTTCTTCTCAACATCTTCAGCATATTTTTGTATCTAATAAAAAAATACGTGCATAAAACATCCAATGTTAAATTCTCTATGGAATTATGTACTATAAGACTTGTCCCTTGATGTGCGTGCAAAAAAATTTAAAATCGAACCTCATTGTCAATTTTTCCAGAAGGCACTACAGTTTTCAGCACGTCATATAATACTGTTGCAATGCGAAGAATCTTAGCCATCTCCTCACTTCAATATTAGCAAACAAGAAATTATAAGTGCTTGGTAAAAATCAGGTTTGGCAACAACAGTTTTACAAGTAAAATAAGTTTGCCAGAAATCAAGGCAAAGCTTACGGTTTTTTTGTATTTTGGCCCTCCTTGATATTATTCTCATAGAATTTCTTGTAATATAATTGGATTTCTCTTGGGTCACTTCTTCCCAGCTGAGGTTTGGTTGTTACTTCCTCCTACAATAAAGAAAAAGTTAAATGGTTTAAATGACGGCTTTACTGTGGCTGTGAAACAGTGGAAATATAAAGGTCCTGGCATTTCAGAAACTACAAAATGAACATAAAGGAGAAATAATTCATCAAGTCCAGCTCAATAGATGAAAAGTTTACCAACTGACAAGATTTCCTTTTGTATGAACATTAAGAAAAAATCACCTATCACTTTCATTAGAGCTTTTTTTTTCTTCCTTTTTTCAATTAATTAAAGAAATAAAGCATTATGCCAAGGAAAAATTAAAAAATAGTCAAGAGAACATCTTAACCACACTGATTATGGGCCAAAGAAATCCCTATAAATGGCCCGAAAAGACTAAAGAAGACAAAACAATTATTTTGTCTAACAAAGGACAAGAATGCTTGAGTACTCCTAAATTCTGTTCCATTTAAATGCTCTTCCAAGCTACAACTACAAACATTGCCCAACTCTACAATACAATCTAATAATATGCTAAAAGACAACTAAGGAATGGAAACTGGGAATATTATGCAAACCATACTCGATTTGAACATAAAGACTGGAAAGTTATTGAGACATCATAAAATTGTGGACAATTAAAACTGAATTTAACTTGTTGTACATGAGTCTCATTTTTATCTTTCTTCCATGGCTAGTGATTGTATTTCTTTTTCTAAGTTTTCCACTTAAACTGTAGTAGGGTCTCTTCTGTACATTTTGTTCTCTGATTAGAATGATTGAAAAATTTAAACTCATGTTCAGGTTATTGGTAAACCAAGATGAAGCTCAAACACCTCCATATGTGTAGCAAACATACTAGGGTTATTGAGGGTGGTCTTTCTTCTACTTGAATTTTAAACTCCTTTTTGGTATTTGATAAATTAAACTGCAGCTAAGCATTTTCTTTATTCATGTAAATGTTGTTACGGTGAGGGCACTCCAACCATGTGGAGAAATAGCAAAGCCTATCTGAAAGAAGACAATTCTAAACTTTACAAACAAGTAATCCTAAAACCTCATGGAATTATGCTCCTAAAATAAAAATAACATTAATGACAAGGGTTAATTGTATATCAGTGTTACATAGGAGAGATAAATGTAGTCAGTTCTACCTTCTCAAGCTTATGCAACAAAAACGTCTTAAACTGACGAACACCGCGTCCACTTGATTGTGGATCCATCCTGTGAGCCTTCTCAAAAGCATGAAAACGGCCTAAGAGGACAAAACATAGCAAGGTTACGACATGTATACAGTTCTGCTGAAAGATATGCAGCTTCTGCCAATAAAATGCATGATCTTCTTTTGCAGTAGTACAGAACAATTCACAACACATTAAACAATAGCTATCATGCATTAATCAGCATTACAAGACCAGGTGGAAAGTAGATTACAGTTATAGTTTTATGAAACAAAAGCTTTCAATCTTTTGGCTGAGGAAATAATTCAAAGCTCAAGAGAGTGTCTCGTTAAATTGGTCATAAGCAGTGTCCATCACCAAACAATTGTAATACTTTTGTCACTCAAATTTGCTGCCCACGTTAGGAATATTTCTCCAAGAAACTACACGCCCATAGTTCCAACTGTGCACCTATATTTACTATCTTGTAAAGCAACAGTCTGAATGACACAGAGTTGTCATCACAGTGTTAAATCTTCCTATTACTAAAACGGTGACAAATATGATTTTAGAACAAGATCAACAGGAAGACCTCATTAAATTGGAGCAACTTCCTGAGATGTTAACAACCCAGAGTCAAAAACAAGAAAAAACAGAACGAGAAAGGGAAAAAAATGCTTTCAAAGAGGCAACATAAACTCAAGTTTCAATTCCCACATAACTCATCCACTAAGAAACACACCGGTTCAATACTCAACCATTTTTACTATACCTGTTTTTCTTAACACATTTTGTAGTTAGTTTAATTAGAAGGGAAGGATAAAATACCCGCTGCGAACAGGATTAGTCCTAAAAGGTTTTTAATTTCTAGGAAGCAAAGCTACTACTGATGTTAGCTATTATCAAATTCAGATTTATTGGTTATATTCTTCTCATCAGTCAGCACTAGAAATGATCAAAAGAGAACAGTCTAACACTAGAAAACACAAAATATCAACAAGGATTGCATGTAAATTGTGGTCAAAACAGAATTAAAGAACTAATTTAATATCATGAAAGCTTCATATCAAGAATGTAGGTATTGAGGTTACGAAAGAGAATGGGAGAGGAGAGAAAAGGAAGTAGATAGTTACAGAGATAAGCGACTCTTGGATTATCCTGCTCCACCTCATTGGCGACACGGAGAATGGGAGCAATGCTGGCCAAAGACGACGGAACAAGCTCGCTGTCGACATCGTCCTCGTCGGGCAAATCCACCATCATAGTTTGGGCCCGGGTCATCCTCCGAGACAGCGACCGAGGCGGGCCCCCTTCCTCCTTGGTCCCGCTAGAACTCGCCATAATTCCGAATCCAGAGTCTCAATTCCGATTTGCGACGCTTCTTGTGTTTGATGCAAGTGACACAGGAAGCAAACCTGTTCCATGTTTTGGAGTGCGCGTATATATATGGAGGTAGAGCGAGAAAAGGAGAAAGGTAGAGAGAAGAGGATGATAGATGCTTTGTGTGTAGAGTGGGGCAAAGTGATTGCTCCGATGACAAGAAAGGAACCCTACTGGAAGAATTTGGGCAGATTTTGATATTGATTTTGAATTAAAAAAATTAAATTTGATCTTTCTCTTTGGTGCTTTTGCTTTTTGTCGCGTTAATTAACAATGAAGAAAACTCTTTTTAGGAGGAGAGTTTGAACTGTGAAGAGAAGGCGCTCTTTTTGAATTTTTGATTTCTGTGCAGGATCTGCTGCCAATTGTAAAGCGGCCACCTCTTCCTTTCCTTTGCTTTTTGCTATCCTCACGCCACCATTTTGTTTCTTCCACACCACCTTTGTTCTGCCAATTAGAACAATTAATTTGTAAGACGACACAATTAGTATAAAATTAATCTTTACATTCAACTATATTCCTATCATTAATTTAGTTACTTTATCTTATATTTTAATTTAATTGTAAATATATTATACTAATGTAATAGAACTTTAGTTCGAGAATTAATGACGTCAAAGAAAAAAATAGTAATCGATACTTTACTCTCCTGCACTATTAGTCAACCGTAAAAAACTCATAACCTTTCAAAATTTTGATTTTACCTCATGAACTTCTAGTTAATGCAATTAACCCTTTTTTTTAGTAAAATAATAATAAAATTGATTAAAATAATTATATTTTTTTTAGTAAATTAAAAATAAATATTATTATATATATCTGAATACTTTATAATAAAGTATTAAAATTATAAAGTATTTTAGTTTGTGAATTTCTAATTAACGCAATTAACCCCTTTTCTAAAATAATAATAAAATTGATTAATTTAATAATATTTTTTAGTAAATTAAAAATAAATATTATTATATATATTTGAATACTTTATAATTAAAATAACGAGCGACACCTGTTTACCAACGAGATTTTTCTCCTTTTTCTATTTCTAATTTTCTAAAAATTTGCCCTTTTGTTTTTCAATAGAAAATTGAAAATTATATTTACTTCGTACTAAATATAAAAAATTTCAAATTTTAAAAACTAAAAAATGTGTTTACTTCGTACTAATTTCCAATTTTTTGAAAAATGAAAACTACACTTTTGTTCCAATAACTTATTTTTTAATGAAAAAATCATATCTGTTCTAATCAAAGTAAAACAAGGTTGCTTTCCATGAAAAAATCAAGCAGATTGTTACCTAAAAATTAAAATCAAATGAACCACATAAATAGGAACATCAATCATCAAACATTTTCAGAGTGCAAGGCCAAAGCCTCCTCCTTGCCAAGAAAAAACTGAAAAAAATAGTTCACAACCGATCTCCAAATCATTTGAAAATCCCTTTAATAAACTCATTAAACTAGTAACAGTTCGCATATACGCAAATTTTAAGCCATTCACAATATCAGATTTTGCAGACACAAAAATGCGATCGACCGACTTCAATCTCTCTTCATCACAGGCAGGGCACATTCATGGCCTTCTGGTTTAGTTTTGCTAATGAAAGAGCTACATTAGGGAAAAACAGCATTGAACAAACAATTCCAATGGAGGGATAACACCCTTGGATTCAAAAAAAATAAACAGAAAATGTTACAGAAACTTATTCTACTCAAAATAAAACAAGGTTGCTTTCCATGAAAAATTCAAGCAGATTGTTACCTAAAAATTAAAAGTAATATCATGCGGCAACAGAAGCCTTTTTCTTCCCTTTCTTGGTTTCATCCAGTGGCCGATCCTGCCTTCGATGTTTGGGAGGCGAAATCAGTGACGAATCCAGGATTTATATTCAGGGGTGCGATGCCCTCGATTTTTTTTTTGAGTATTTTAAAAGAAAGGCAAGCGAGCTGAACGAAAAATTGAAAAAATGTTTAAGAGTATTTGTATTTGTCACTAAATAACAAATATTTAGATAAACTTAACAAAAATATAAGTTTGACATTTGGGGTAGCTGGGTTGGGTTAGGGATTTGGGGTGCTAATTTCTTTTGTTTCCCAGTTAAATTTTTTATTATTTTTTTATGAACATTAATGTAAAATGAGCACAATAATCACGCTAGGAAAATAAAGCATCAAATATATTTACTTGTGTTGCTACTCGATTTTTAATTTTTCATCAAAATCGTATTTCTGTTCATTTTCATTCATCTGCTATTTATTTAACTACCTCAGGTCATTTAAATTTTATTCCGTACTTTTTTCACATTTTTATCATTTTTCCGTTCGAACTCATTTCGGTTCCAAGTAAAATTTTCCGAAACCAATGATCGAACATTTTCGCTTATTAGCCGTTTATTTTTTATTATTATTTTGTTTCGCGTCATTTAGTTTTATTTCACTTAGTTTATATTTTAGCAATTTTCACATTCGAACTTTTATCGCTTACTGTGTACTAATTATTTTGCATTATTTTATTCCACACTTTAGCAATTTTGGTTCGAGTTTTTATTCATTTTTAGGTAAAATTGCTCGTACCATCGACTCGAACCGAACCAACAATATATATATTAAATTTTTTTGAAAAGTTTTTTGGGGGGGGGCAGGCACGGATCCAGCCCAGGCGAGGGTGGGCAAGCGCCCACCCTGGGCTGGATGAAAAAAAAAATCTATTGGATGCAGAAGTGCTCGATACAAATACTCTTGAGCATTTGTTCAATTTTTCGTTCAGCTCGCTTGCTTTCCCTTTAAAATACTCTAATTTTTTTTTTCGTTCAGCTCGTTATTTAGTGACGATTCAAATACTCTTAAGCATTTGTTCAATTTTTCGTTCAGCTCACTTGCTTTCCCTTTATAATACTCTAAAAAAAAAATTCGTTCACCTCGTTATTTAGTGACGGATACAAATACTCTTAAGCATTTATTCAATTTTTCGTTCAACTCGCTTGCTTTCCCTTTAAAATACTCTAAAAAAAATTTCGTTCAACTCATTATTTAGTGACGGATTCAAATACTCTTAAAAAAAAATTCGTTCAACTCGTTATTTAGTGACGGATACAAATACTCTTAAGCATTTGTTCAATTTTTCGTTCAGCTCGCTTGCTTTCCCTTTAAAATACTCTAAAAAAAAATCGTTCAGCTCGTTATTTAGTGATGGATACAAATACTCTTAAGCATTTGTTCAATTTTTCGTTCAGCTCGCTTGTTTTTCCTTTAAAATACTCTTAAAAAAAATTCGTTCAGCTAGTTATTTAGTGACGGATACAAATACTATTAAGCATTTGTTCAATTTTTCGTTCGTCTCGCTTGCTTTCTCTTTAAAATACTCTAAAAAAATAATTCGGGGGCGCTCCCCCGAACCCCCACCCCCCCTGAAAATAATTCCTGGATCCGTCCCTGGGGGCGGGGGCCGTGGCCCCCCTGGTCCCTATGAGGATCCACCCCTGGTTTCACCCAATTTCTTCCTCCCTTTATCATACTTGAAACGATATCAGCCTGCTTTATGTTTCCCTCCGCTTTAAGACTCTTAATCAAATCATCACAGCTACTCCAATCAGTTGCGCCTCCATTCTCCCAAAACTTTGCACAATATTGAATATGCATTGAGGGTCTTCCCCGCAGCTAAGAGAGCATCCAACACTTTATCATAGCTGTTGAAGTCTATGTTAGAGTTCCGCTCTAACCCAAAGTCTAACAATTTAAGGACAGCAATGGTCTTGCCCTTCTCACATAGAACAGATAGAAGACTGTCAAAATTGACATCACATTGACTATGCATTAGGAGATCAATTCCATACTCAAGTTTAGTGAACACACCACCAAGTAGAAATGCAGCGACCCTAATCTCAAAGCTCTATAACTAGGCATTCAATGTGTGTTTGTGCAGGGCAATATAACTAGGTGTTTACTCTATCACTAGTCATTCATGTGCGTGCAGAAATACAATTCAAACTTCCTCCAAAACTTCTCTTAATGCATAAATAAGATTCATACAGAGCTTAACTAGGAATAATATAGTGCAAATCAGTCTTCTCAACTCTGCTAAATTCACAACAATGCCGCTAGTGTTGAAAAAAATGTAAACTGCAGCGAACTTAGCGGTATGCCGCTAAGGACTGGTTCCTTCGTATTCCTTTGCTCGTGATGACGTTGATCATGCAATTTTCGTCTCCTTCTTCTATTTTTCATGTGTTTATCAAATTCTTTAATTATCAACGTTGATAATTGTTGTTGTATGGCTCTAGTACGTGCGCGTGTCATGGGCCCTTTGGGTACGGGCATGTCCATGCTTGTATCATCATCTTTCTCTTTGATGCTGCCTCTAGTGATTCCTCCTTCTCCTCTCTCTTTAATTGGCTAAGATTTAGAGATGATGTTAAGGATGTGGAAGATGGTGGTTGTGGTCTTGATTGGCATGACTTTGGCTTAATATATTTAGGAGTTGAGGATGTGAAGAATAGTGGTGTGGTGGAAGAACAAAAACTAGTAGTGGGGGGGGGTGAAGGCGTCGTTTGGGGCTGGTTGTGGCGGCCCAACATGGTTTGAAATAATGTCTACTTTTTATTTAATTTGTTTAAAACTCATGTGGTTTTTTTATTAAAAAATATATATCCGTTTAATTTTGCTAATATTAATTTTTAATTTTACTATTATTTTAATGTAAATTGGTTAATTACATTGACCCGATTTTTTATAACTCTCAATTTTAAGGAGTGTCCTTTTTTATTTATATTTATTGAAAGCATCGGTAATATTTTGATAAAAAGGAAATAATAATTAATAATAATAATAATTATTAATATTATATTATATAAGTCTCGATTACATTTTGAAATTTAATTGAAACAGGCTACATAATAAATATGATGGAATGGTTTGCTACTAATCTCTCTCTAAAAAGAAAAAGAAATTTTGTACTAATTTTGTAGCATGGGCTGAGAGGTCCATGGGCTTACGTTCATTGGATTCGATTTGATATTTCAATTAGACTTCACCATGTATTTAATACTTTTGCTTAGTATGGAAACTAAAGTGCACGAAAAAGAGAGGAAATTTAACGAGGGAAAGGAAAGGAGAAGAGAGGAAGGAAAATAATTTTTTATTTCCTTTGTATGGGTGCCATTTTAGGGAGAGAGAAAATGAGAGAAAAAATGATGAGTGAATTTACTTTTATATCTAATTGATTACTATTAAAAAGATGAATCTAAAAGGTTAAAATAGGAATACATGAGTTAAAATTTTAATTTCTCTTCATTTCCTCTCACTTATGGGAGTAACTATTTTTTAAGTTAGGAGGGAAGTTATGCTCAGAATGGGATGAGGGAAAAGAAGGGAAAGGGATGAAACTTTATTAAAGTTCCTCCGTATGGAAATAAAAATGAGTGATGGAAAAAGAGGGAAATGAGAGTAAATGAGGGGAAATGAAGAAAATTTTTAGAGCTTAACTTCCCTCCTAACTTAAAAAATAGTTACTCCCATAAGTAGGAGGAAATGGAGGAAAATTAAAATTTTAACTCATGTATTCTTATTTTAACCTTTTAGATTCATCTTTTTAATGGTAATCAATTAGATATAAAAGTAAATTCACTCATCATTTCTTCTCTCATTTTCTCTCTCCCTAAAATGGCACCCATACAAAGGAAATAAAAAATTATTTCCCTTCCTCTCTTCTCTTTTCCTTTCCCTCGTTAAATTTTCCCTCTTTTTCCTCGTGCCCTTTAGTTCCCATACTAAGCATTAAGCTCTAAAATTTCCCTTCCTTTACTCTCCTTTCTCTCTTTCCCTCATCCCATACTGAGCATTGGTAAACAGTTGGAGTGAATGAAGGCAAGCTCCTTTTTTCTCTTCCAGTTCTTGACACCTCCTCTGTTATGTACGAGAAAATGGTTCATGGTTGAGCTGTGTTGCCGATAAAACCTTTGTTGTCCTTTACTAACCGCCTATTGCTTCTACAAGTATCTGGTGACCGAGTAGCAGTTTGGCTCGGCATCTCCTTCTTCTCCGACGTGCTCTCTCCGTCTCGCCTCACCTTCTCACTCCGAAGCATAACATCTTCTGCGGCCTTTCTCGTTCTTTTCGCTTGATCCCCCAGTGTTTGTCCACTAAAAAGAGAAGATAGAAAGATTTTTGTTTATCTTCTTCAAAGGTCGTTAAGGCTAAGGTATGACCCTAATCCTTTGCGTCTTCAAAGTCGTTAAGTCGTTCAATTTTCATATAATTTCTCGTTTGCTTCACTCCGTTATTATATTTTTCTGTTTGGTTTGCTGGTTTTGTCACTGATTCCGGTGCCCTCATTCTTTAATTATTGATTCTGTTGACCCCTGGGTTGGTCTGTGTTTTGATTGAATGGTTGGATTGATAAGTTTTCTTGCAACCTAAAGCGCATGACTATGCATTGGTATGGTTAGGTATCATCGCCTGGTTTCAATTTGTTGTTTGATTGTGTTGATAGAAGCTCAAGAAAAACTCGTGGAAGTTTCTGTCTTGATGAGTCCAATTTGGTTGTCTTGGATTGAAACAGTATTCTTAGTGTATTTCCGATGCATTCAATTCCATTTGGTTTTCTTTGTCTAACATCATGATATGCTCTATTTTTTCTCCCTTGGAAGTCTACTTTTGAGCCTTCCTCATGGGTAGGAGCTGTTTTTGTTCTGTTAGTGAGTGGTTTATAAAATCATAAATGATATTTTTGGGTTCTCTTTTGGAGCTTTCATTTGAGTACATTGCCTAATCCAAAAAGTTACCTTCATTAGATTGGCTTGTCTAATCTTCAAACTCTGTTTTGCATGTGTTATGTAGTCCTAGAGATTTATGGAATGATGTAGTTTAGGGTTTGTCTTGCTACTGGAATGTGCAGTGTGCAGTGATGAATTGAGTTGTTTTCTTGCTCTAATCTAGGGGGTTTTATACTCTGTTCGACTAGTCTTACGACACTTTGGCTTTCAGATCTTTATTGCCTTTCAAAATTTGCAATTGCGAAACATTCTGTACAATAGTTTATATATCTATTTTACTGGAATTTTTAAATTAAGTTTAGAATAATGAGGTGTCAATTATTTTATTACATTCAACTGTGTGCTGGGAATTTTTCTTCATTCTATATAGTTAAAATACATTACAAGATTACAAGAAAATTTTGTCATTTCCTGAATTTCAGTATTAAAATTATGGAAGTAAAACAATCTGTAGGTTACCTTATGTTTTCCAGGAATTTTTTAGCTTGTTTAGGTTGGTAAGACACGTGTGAATTGTAGTGAGAGCTTTTCCAAGTATATCTGTCTACATTATGTAGGACTGAGCTGATTCTGTGTTCCTTGTAATGCATCAATTCCTGAAAGAGTGAGTGTAAAATACATTACAATGACATTTATTGGCATGCTATGTGTTCCTTGTATTGTGTATTGCGGCAAGGGCACTTTAATGGATTGAAGAACCTAATGGAACGGGCAGTAGAATGAACTTTGTTGAAGTAGTTGATTGAAAGAATGCTTATGAGCTCTTTCTGATATTCATAAGATGAACACTGAGAGGCATATTTAAGGTTTGTTTCTAGAGTTTTCTTTTGTTTGGTCTTGTCTTTCAGCTTTACCTATGGATAACACTGCAAATTTTTGTTGCTTTGCCTTCTGGTCTAATAAATTTGATATTGCAATAGTGTGTAGTATATAAGTTGCAGATTTGGGTAGTATTTATCTCTCAGTACATATTAATTTTCAAAGAAATGACATAAATTAATCTGGTAACAAATTTGTTTGAAGTGCAGAACCAGATTGCTTCTTTTTCCTCATATTTTATCTTCTGCAATTGGATATTTGTTTCATTTGTCAAATTAGAATGGATTTGCAGTTGCATATTTGTTTCATTTGTCAAGTTAGGATTAATTTACAGTTAGAGTTATAGAAAATAGGGTGTTTATGCTTTGCTGGCTTAGAGAGGTGACATGCTCTCATGTCATTTTTTATGAGTGCTTTAGGTAATGAATTTGTCAATTTGATGTTATACAATTTGCTATATATTCTTTTCAAATTTCTTGGAACAACTACAAGATTTCTTTTCAGATTTTTATGGAACAATGGGGGAGCTTTTAGCCATTTTATCATAAAGTTTCTCTTTTTAAACATGATTTTATATACTTGACGTATTTTTGTCGTTAAATACTTATTTTGTATCAACTTGTTTTAATTTTATGTACTCTTGGTTTGGTTGAATTTTTATTTTTGGATATTTTGGGGTGATGTACTATGTTAAAAGGATGTGTTTTTTTCATTCCAGTAGGCAGTAGCGGTAGTCATTGTTGATGGGTTGAGTCATGGGCAGATGAACCAGCCCATGGACCATACGTTTTTTTGCCATCTGATTTTTTTTTAAGAAAACCAAACCAAACGGGTCAGAACCGGAACCGTTCCGGTTAGAACCGAACCAAACCGTTAGTAACGGTTCAGTCCGGTTCTCTCCTTGATTTAATGAACTATTCAGGCTTCATTCTTTCAATTCTTTGCTTGCTGTTCTTAAATTTGTGATTCCAGGCAGTCAGTAAGAATAGTTCTTAATTCTCATTTCTTCAAGTCATTTTTATGCGTTTTCTAATTCATTTTTTCTAGGATTGGAATGATTGGGAACACTTTTGTATGGTGAGTTATCAGGGGACTAAGATGAGTTTCTTGGTCCCCTCCACATGAGTTACGTTTCTGCTCACAAGTTTGATAAGGGACAAGAATGAGCTTAAAACTCAACTCCCTGTTTCTAGGCGTTCCATTTTATGGTTCTTTGGGTGGTCATTCCCGTGCCAGTTCGCCATGTTTTGGTAGAGGGCAGTCACCAAAGAGGCGATTTAAAAAATGTACGTGTTCTAGTAATCAGAATGATTGGATTACTCGGGTTATTAAATTTTCACATTTCTGTGGAAAGAATGTAGAGTTATTTAGAAATGCAATTAGTTCGAGAAACAGGTCGAAGGTGGAATGTGTAAAGGAGCCTTTTGTGCAGAGCAAAGCTCTTGTGAGGTCTTTGGCTCCTTTGTGGAAAGAGGGGCTATTGGTAGTGCGGTGCTCAGTGTTTTTTGCTGTGATATCTGGGGTATGCTTATTGGTGTGGTATGGGCAAACTAAAGCAAAAAGTTACGTTGAGGCCAAGCTTTTGCCATCTGTTTGTTCGGTGCTCAGTGAGTATATTCAGCGTGAAGTTGATTTTGGTAAGGTACGAAGGGTTTCACCTTTAAGCATTACATTGGAGTCATGTTCAATTGGGCCTCACAGTGATGAATTTTCTGGTGGGGAGGTACCTACTCTGAAGCTTCGACTCTGTCCTTTTGCAAGTTTGAGTCGGGGAAAGATTGTGATTGATGCAATTTTGTCTAATCCTACTGTTGTGGTTGTGCAAAAGAAGGATTATACTTGGTTGGGGATACCCTTTTCGGAGAATGGCCTCAAAAGGCATTTATCCACAGAAGAAGGGATTGATTATCGTACCAAAACAAGGAGGTTTGCCAGGGAGGAATTAGGTGCTCAGTGGGCCAGAGAAAGGGATGAGGATGCTAAGGAAGCTGCAGAGAAGGGTTATATTGTGCCTGAAGGAGATTTTGATCGATCTGAAAATGATGCTTTGAGGAAGAACACAAAAAATTCTACAGCTTTAGCAAATTATGAGTCCTTCTCATGCATGGATGAGAAGATGCACTGGAGGGATAATCATTGCATGGACACAGGTCTTGACTATGACATGAGGCATGCTGATTTGGAGAAATCTTTCGGAGTGAAATTTCCTGGTTCTGGTCTTAAATTCTGGTCTAGAGTGATTAGAGGACCCACAAAGCACAAAATTAAGAGGAAGGCTAATGGGAGTGATATCCCTGCTGCTGGTATTGATGCCAAAAGGCGAATCCTTGGGCGTAGTGCCTCTGCAGCTGTTGCATATTTCCAATGTCTATCCAATGACAAGCTTGATGAGCCTTCTCTGTCTACTGGTGATCATGATGTTGTAAAGTTGAAAACCTTTTTGGGGGAAAGCTTGAGTGATTATAATGTGGGCTTTTCTACTGACCTAACTCATAAGGGAGATGTAACAGCTAGCAACAAGAATGGAAAACAAAATGAAATACCAGGAACTCAGCTTCTTTCAACAAACCTAAATGATCACATGCATAGTTTCAATATTATACACGATCCATTTCTCACGACTTTAGTTAAAATTAATGAAGTTAAAGAATTCAGTGAACATTTGCCATCTGTAAGAATTGTTCCTGAGGAGGCCAAAACAGACAGTGGAGACTGTGAGGGTTTAAAGGCTGATGTTGCAGACAGACATATGGGTGGTGATAAATCTCAGATTCAAAGTGATCATCCATCTGAAAGTTCGGCTTTTGAAAAACTTGAGCCTGCACGTGCTATTTACCATCTAGTTCCTAGTTGGTCCTTCAACTTTAAATCTGGCTTATTTTATTTTTCAAAAAACGCCGGTGAGCTGATGACTCATCTTCTCATCGCACCCATTCAAAAGCTGAAGGCTGGAGAGGGTCCAAAAGTTGAAGATATTGTTGCAGAACTTGTTGATGGTGTGGACACAGTGCAGGTTGATGGAGTTGAGAAGGTGCTTCCTGTTTTATTGGATTCTGTTCACTTCAAAGGTGGAACACTAATGCTCCTTGCATATGGTGATAGGGAACCAAGGTGAGAACCACTTCTAGAACATGCATTACTAGCTTTCCTTCTGAACAAAAAATCACGTATTTTTACTGGCTCAAATTTCTAATTCCCTTTTTTGTTGTTGTGTTGAATGGTTATATTCAGTGTAAGTTTTCGGTCATTTTATTATTTATACAGCTCGGTGACGATTTTGACCATCATACCATATTGTAGAGGCTAACTTTTGGCTAAAAAGAAGAAACAACTGTTAATTTATTTAATTTCATTGTTCATGGTCAATGTACACCACCATGAAGGACTGTTTTAGTTTTTATATGGAGATGTACTCATACTCCACTGTCATCAATGCGCAACACTAGTATTCTTCTAAGGTTACCAGTTTACTTTAGTAGCTTTAAGTATAACTGACTGCAAACATCAACATATCGTTTGAGTGAGTAAATCTGTAATGTAGCACGTTGTCTGATCAGAATTATGTTATTACCAATTGCGTTCTTGCTGGGAAAATGGGATATAAGTGGTTTTAAATACAACGTCTTACAGAGTTAATGTCTTTCTACATGAAAAGGTTATAAACAGATGACAAATAATTTTTGTGCAATAGGGAATTTTGCATTAATATTGATACGTAAGGCTTACTGCTGTGTGTTCAGAGAGGTGGAGAACGTCAATGGATGCGTGAAGTTCCAAAGCCATTATGGCCGTGTTCATGTTCAATTGACTGGCAACTGTAAGATGTGGAGATCAGATGCAATGTCTGAAGATGGTGGCTGGTTATCTACTGATGTTTTCGTGGACAGTGTCGAGCAGAACTGGCATGCTAATGTAAAAGTTGTCAACCTCTTTGCTCCGGTAAGGTATATGCCGATTATGATGCATAGTCAAAATTCCTAAAACCCCCTGTTCACCTTCTACCTGGCCACATTAGAATTTTTATGTGAACTGTGTCCTATTAACTTTTTACAGCTCTTTGAGAGGATTTTAGAAATTCCAATCACGTGGTCTGATGGCAGAGCCACTGGTGAGGTGCTTTTCTAACTTCAATTAAATTCCTTTCTCAAGCATTTTTGTCAATTTTTTCAGTATATAACTCAATGACTTTGACGTCTAAGATTTTATGTAGTAGCATGGTTGTTTAAAATTTTATTATGTAGTCGATCTTTGGTTTTTATTGTTTCAAGTATCGCTGTCCACTTATGATATCCTTGCTTACTTTCCTGGAAAGTCCTCTTAATTTCATACTAAGTTCATTAAATGCCCCAAAATATGTATTTTACTTGCTCCATGTATTGAAATGTGAACTTGTTGATGCCAAAAATATAGCAGCATGGAAATTCCATTTGTCAAACTTTTTCTTGTTAAAACATATGCTATATAGATGCAGAATGTTATATTATGGGCTTCCAAAAAACTGATATACATTATGCACGGAAAGGGTTTGGTAAGGTCACTGTTTTTTTATCAAGTAACAAGTTCTTGATGTTGGTAGGAATAAATCATTCTCATTGATTTTTTATACTTTGGACGTACCATTTGTGCCGTAGCAAGCATTAAGGAATCTGAGGTGTGCTTGAAGTTCTTTGGATGCTTTCTTATGAAATAAAAAGACTAAAAAAATTCCACTTGTATAGGATTTTATTTTGGTATGTGGTGTTTATAAGATTCAAACAAGATGGTAAAGGAGCACAGAATTTGCTGGATTATACATCCCCTGTACAATTTATACCATTTGAGCTGTGTATACCTTCTCCCTTTGCAGGTTCATGTGTGCATGTCACGAGGGGAATCATTTCCTAATCTTCATGGGCAGCTTGACGTCACAGGATTAGCCTTTCAAATATTTGATGCTCCATCAATGTTCTCTGTATGTCCTTGTTTGATTGTTCTTAAATTCTTACCTTTGAGTGATGTAGAACAAGTTTCGATTTTTAGCATTTGAGTGAAGTAGTCTATTTATTTGATATTTAGTTCATCAACAGTTAGGGGTGTTTTTTATAATTCCAGATTTGCTAGAAATTCTTAGGTTTAGGTTTAGGTTTAGTTTTGTATTTTCTTTAATTTTAACATCTAAGTAGCTTTTATAATTTGTTTATTTGGGTTTCCATAAATAGGAATGTTTATAGTTTAGTATTAGGAGCTTATTCTAGCAGGAATGCTACTTAAATTGTGTCTCTTTGAATACCAAATCTTGTAATGTTTTATTTCAGAGAGAGTTGATGAATTTATAAACTATTGCTTTTAGTTTCCTTTGGAATTGTGTGATGCAATTCTTCCTTCAAATGCTTAGCAGCTTAGATTACCTTTGTTCTTTATTTTCCTTCAAAGCCCTTTGCTATGCTACCCAAATTTTTGGTTTGTAGCCCTTAAACATTCTTCCATTCAATCATAGCTAGATAAAAAACCCATCTCAGCTATATCAACCGTAACCCTAAATTTATGCCCAAATATATTAAAACCCCTCCCACTTAGTAAAAGTGTCATGATCAGCATCTCATTTTACTGACCTCTTTGCGTATTGCTTCCTCTTTAGACCAATATATACTGTTATTTAGTGTCAAGCTGGTGTTTGAGTTTTATCCTTTTATGCCTGCTGAAGCAGTGTGCTTTACTAGTTCCTTAGAATCAGTTTGGGTTTTGATAGTTCAATAATTGTTGGGTTCCAAGACAGAAGAAAACGGAACTTCTTCCTTGAAGTATTATGGTTTGTTGTGTTTTGTCCCCTTGAGTAATTCAATGAAATCAATGGGGACTTTGAGATTATGAAAGACATTTTGACCTAGTCCGTATAGAGTGAACCAGAGGGAGGAGAAAGGGGTTAACCATGAACCATTCCCATTTTGGGAGACTAAAATTAGTTGTGAACCTCATGGAACCTATACCCAATGGCCATAAATTATTTCAGGATTTGGAACCCATGATTGGGGTTTTCTGGAGTCCATTTGCATGTCATATTAATCGGGTTTTCTGGAGTCCATTTGCATGTCATATTAATCTGTGTAATAGATGTTCTCTGATATCCTGTGCCCTATCTATTCTAAGTTACTGTTGATATCGCCTTTTGTTGCCATCTGTAGCATGCTGAAATGCTCTACAGAATCATTTGATAGTTATCTTCGATGTGATGCTTAAGGTGTACTCAGAGAGGGAATGCATGTTGCTGTCACTTTTGTAGAACTGGAAAACCAAATATCATTGGTAGCCTGGAAATATCGCATAGTATTTATGCATGCCCTTTTTCACAGGACATTTCTGCAGGCTTATGTTTCCGTGGCCAGCGAATATTCTTACACAATGCAAGTGGCTGGTTTGGCAATGTTCCTTTAGAATCTTCTGGGGATTTTGGAATTCATCCCGAGGAAGGAGAGTTTCATCTAATGTGCCAGGTATGGTTGACATATGACCTTCCCTTGTTCAAGAATGTTTGTCCCACTCGAGTTTGACATCATTCCTTCTTCTTTTCTGTACAAAGAAAGAAAAAACTGTTAAATGCCATTTTATTTTGAATCAAGGTTCATGCTTTAATAGTTTGCTAAAGAAGTAGCTTCCCTGGTTGCATGTAGTACGTACTTAGATGACATTGTCTTTCTTTCAATACACAGACGGTGAATTACAGAAGTCATTGTAATCAATTATATAGTGCAACTCTCCTGGAAAAAAAATCAATTTACATTGTTAGATTACAATAGTAGGCCTTATGTTAGGTTAAGTGAGAAATAACTAAAGTAACTAGTGTCGTTGTTGTCTGCTAATACTCGGTGGCATTTAAGAAATGTGTTTATTAAGTCAAATGTGGTATAAAGTGTTATTAGTTGTTAACTACTGGGTGTAGGGTGTTATTTTTTATATCCTGTAGATTATAAACTGAAATATAGTACCCTAGGATGCCAATGTTATTTCTAGAAGGTGAGGATGCATAATGTAATTCTTGTTTAAATAGAAGATGTTTTCGCAAGTTATTACCTATAATATAGTATTCCCTTGTGAAGCCAGTAGGGTTGGGCTATTGGTGAGGGGTTAGGAAGACCTTTAATAGGTCAGGGGTTCAAATCCTTGTAAACCAGAAAAAAAGGAATCCTTTGTGACTGTAGGTTTTTTTTTTAATCTTTGGTCTTATGAAAATCTGAAAACTGCACTGTGCAGAGATGATCTTTTTTTTTTATACTGACAAATTATTGTTCCATATCTTCCATTCTGAGAAACTGAATGCTCACATGCCATTGGTCTGCTACACCACAACATGTTTCCAAACATTTGGCTCTCTCCACAGTTCTGAACAGAGGAATAGACTCATTACTTGGGTATTAAATAGAGAATCGTTATGAATAACTACTTGTGGTTTTAGAAAAGCCGTTGCCTACATGGCTGCTATGCAGCTGTATTGTGCGTCATTTACGGATATGCATGCTTAGAAATCTTCCACTTGTGCTTTCTTACTAATAAAAATATGTTTAACCAGTGACGTGAGTTTTGGATTGGCTTTATTGTGTTGTGTATTTAGCCTGTGAAGGACAGGCTTTTAACTGTCATTCACTTGATAATTGGTATGTTTATTACTCAGTCCATTGTTTCATGAATTTCAGTCTATAAGACAAAAACCAGTACCAAACTGAAATCCTTACTCTGAAACATTTTTGTGCCTCGAAAATTCATTTATGCTACGGTTATCATTTTTGCAGTTTTGACTACTGGAAAAACTAAATCAAATGTAGCAAAAATGAACCAGGAAACTGAATGCTTTTATTTGGGTGGATATCATTTCTTATTTGCTGATTGACAACTGCATTTTATGTTGCAATGTGTATCTGAAATTTCTTATTGTCAAAAAGGAGCATAATCTCAATTCTTTTCATTAATGGCTGTCAAAAAAAAGTTCATCTTTTCTTATTGTCAAAGAGGAGCATAATCTCGTAGACCTTAAACTTACATCAATGGTTTTTTTTATTCTTTCCGGCATCATCTCTTATTTCATTTTATTCTTGTTCAATCAATGACATGTGGATTATCAATTTGTTCAGGTCCCCTGTGTTGAAGTAAATGCTCTGATGAAAACTTTTAAGATGAGGCCTTTATTGTTCCCAGTAAGTGTCAGTTTTTTTCTCTCTTACTAATGTAACATGAAGTTCCTTAAGTTGATTTTGCTATTTGTCTAAGCTGCTCAATTCCTACTAATCTTAACAGCAAATCTATTAGTTTGTTGTAATATACTAGCATTTCATGGAAAAAAATTAAATAGGTTCAACACATGATCACTTTGTATCTGTTTTCTTTCTTTATTGGCTTGCAGTTAGCTGGTTCTGTGACTGCTGTATTTAACTGTCAAGGACCACTTGATGCTCCTATATTTGTGGGAAGTGGAGTAGTATCAAGGAAGTTATCTCATCCAATTTCAGATGTGCCTACAACTGCTGCATCTGAAGCAATGTTGAAAAGCAAAGAGGCTGGTGCTGTGGCTGCATTCGACCGTGTTCCATTTTCCTATCTCTCTGCTAATTTCACATTCAACACCGACAATTGCGTAAGTGTCTTGGATGAGATTGGTCATGCAAATGTCTAACTAGAGTTGCAACTCTTTAATTTTCAGTACGATAAGTTTGTGAAACTTATTTCACATGTTGTAGGTTGCTGATTTGTATGGGATTAGGGCTAGCCTTGTGGATGGTGGCGAAATTCGTGGTGCAGGAAATGCTTGGATTTGCCCAGAGGTAAACTGATGAGATTCTTGAGATTCTTATATCCGCATATTCTTTCATCTCTTATACCTAAAATACTGGAAAAATACTTTATATTAGTTGGATTATATAATACCCTGCCCTTTTTTCTTTATTGATCTACCTGTACTCTTGTCATTGCCTATGTAATAATTTCTCTTTTTTTGATAAGCCAGTATAATGATATTCATCTCTAATCATATATTATGGTTCTAGGTTATGGTTTCTTTTTGGTTTTGGAGTTGCAGTTTGTGTGAGGTTAAGTTTATATCATGTATGTGACGTGTGCTCCTATCAGGTTCTCTTACATGCCAGTTACAGCAGTACCCTGTTCTCTTAACATTTCCGTGCTGATGAACTGGGAACTGTTTTTGTTGAGAGCTGATACACCGGGAACTTGTTTATTAAGTTCTTCTATTTCTCAATTCTGACCAAACAAAAAATCCTTTTCCAGTCTGATGCTGACACTTTGTCATCACAGGGTGAGGTGGATGATTCTGCAATAGATGTAAATTTCTCCGGGAATTTTTCCTTTGATAAGATCATGAATCGGTATGTTCCGGGTTACCTTCAGCTGATGCCATTAAAAATAGGGGACCTGACTGGAGAAACAAAACTTTCTGGTGCCCTTTTGAGACCGTAAGTTTTGTAGGCCTTTCCTTCTGATTCTCATCATTTCTTTTTCCCTTGATATTTTTTCGCTGTTCATTGTGCTTCAAAGTTGGTTAACAGATCGTTGTTTTTGGACATAGGAGATTTGATATCAAGTGGATTGCACCAAAAGCAGAAGGGTCATTTACTGATGCTCGAGGAGACATCATGATTTCTCATGATAATATCACGATTAATTCGTCCTCTGTTGCTTTTGAGCTGTTCTCCAAAATTCAAACGTCTTATCACGAAGAATACATTTTATGTGGCAAATTGCATGATGCAACGAATGGTATGCCGTTTACTGTTGAAGGAGTAGAGTTGGATCTGCGCATGCGTGGTTTTGAATTTTTCAGCTTGGTCTCTTATCCATTTGATTCTCCAAGACCCACACATTTGAAAGCAACAGGGAAAATAAAATTTCGAGGAAAGGTGATGAAGCCTTCTGGTGTTAATGATGAACAAGATTGTTTTTCTGAGAGCAATGTGCAAATTGTTCGGGCAGAAGGAAAGATGGAAGGTCTTGCTGGTGATGTTTCTATTTCAGGTCTGAGACTGAATCAGTTGATGCTCGCACCTCAGTTGGTTGGGAAGTTGAGCGTGTCACACAACCATATCAAGGTAGGGTACTACTTTCATATCACTTTATTCACTTCACACTATGTTGCTTACCTAGAGGAACTTGAAAAACCTGGCCATCCGTGGCTGTACATATCTTGCGTTGTAGCTGTAAATGCTGCAATTGATGGTTTTTCTAGGGTATCTATTCATGTAAAAATTTAATGTCTGAATTTGAGGGCAGATGTAATGCACATGCTGTTACAGTTTTCTCATGCACCGCGGACTGATTTCATGGACATCTCTTACTATGCACTCAGTTGGTGATGTTTCTTGTTTACAAGCACAGCTGGATGCCACAGGTAGGCCAGATGAAAGCCTTGCAATGGAACTTGTGGGTCCATTACAAACTGGCTATGACCAGAGCTCACAGAGTGGAAAGTTGTTGTCTTTCTCTCTCCAGAAAGGGCAACTAAGAGCTAGTGTGTGTTTTCGACCTCTTCAGTCTGCTACATTGGAGGTATCATGTATCCTGTGGTTTTAGACATCCATAATGTTTTCATTGTAATGAGTTGATCAATTGTGCTTTATCTTTAAACGAATCTCTTACGTTCAGGTGGTTGTTTTTCTAATTTTGAGAGCTGGTTGTAGGTGCGGAATCTGCCACTGGATGAATTGGAATTGGCTTCACTGCGAGGAAATATACAAAGGGTAAGTATTACGACTATCTTGGAATAGTCTTTCTCCACTTCATATTTGGGAATCCTGTTGAATGTCCATATGCATAGCTCTTGATTTTTTGGAAAAACACATAGAGGCTGAGAGAGCAGCAGAAAGAGAGATAGAGGAGA
Source organism: Viola odorata (assembly GCA_963691705.1). Taxonomy (NCBI): domain Eukaryota; kingdom Viridiplantae; phylum Streptophyta; class Magnoliopsida; order Malpighiales; family Violaceae; genus Viola; species Viola odorata. The sequence continues at coordinate 65,428,826 of OY829539.1, forward strand.
GAGCCTATTTTCCTTGTGCATTTAGTTGCTGGTTTTAATTTTGTGTGTTTGTTAGATGTAGGCTAACATAAAACTTACTTGGCTGTAAGAGATGAGCATTATAACTTAAACTCTTAAAAGTATAGATAATTCAGTGCCAATGCTTCAAACAACCATCAAAAATCAATTATATTCTTGCTGCAAAATGTTACTGAACTTCAAAGTGGCAAATAATTATGCATCATCATCTGTAGAAAGAGAGGGAGACAGGGAGGTTGGGAGTCCATTTCCTCAGCATTTAGCTGCTGATACGAGATTTTGATGTGCTGTATGCAACTTAACATATTAATTTCCTTGATTGTTAGAGAGAAACATTTGAATGTTTTAACAGCCAACAGAATTTAGTTAAATTGTTGTGGCAAAAGATTATGGAACATCTAAAAAGACAAGAATTTTAAAGTGATGCAGGATAACCTAGAGCTTGCCTTGGCAGGTCTGATGTTAAAGGAGATTTGTCATACTTTGGTTAATCTAAGCTTTAAGGTGAATTTAGATGGTATGATGGTTTATATAAGCTATAAAATAATTACCTGGGCATTTTCAAAGAGGGTATGACTGATGTCTTTAGTAGATTACTGCTTTTCCCACTGTGTTAGATCCCAAAGGCCGGCCTAAGTGGTACCTCAGATTTTAAAGTAGCTGCTTACTCCAAGGCTCGAACAAGAGACCTTAGAGTGCCAGCGTAAGTCTTAAACCAACTCCGTTGTGCCCACTTTGGTCCCAAACTGTGGTTTAAGGAAGCCACTATAAAAAAAAGTCACAAATAACACCAAAGCAAATATTATTTTGGTGCAAGTCAAATGATGAGTCTCAAATTTTCTATATTTGCACTAGAGAAGTTACTGCATTTGCAAAAAATCTTACATTTGTGAATAAATGGAAACATTTCCATTCATGTCAACACATTTGATCTTAGAAGTTAGAAGTTATAGCATTTCACAGTTCATAAGTTGTTACAGTAAGGCAATAGATGGAATAATATTCAATGCAAACTAACAATTGATTGTATTAGAAATAAATGTTTTAATTTCACTCAGTTTTTATCTCAATAATTTCAAATTGTAGAGCATATAAGAAGAGAGATTATCTTGAAATAGGCTAAAATATCTTATTATAGTTCTCAAATATGAATAATTATTGTTGTGAAAGTTTAATGCTATAAGAAGTTTGAGATGGGGACTGCATTGGAGTGTGTTTTGACACGATAAGGAAGAGGTAACAGCAGAAGGGGGTGCTTAGGTTCTACTAACATTATGTTCTATATCAGGGCATTTTTAGACACCAAAAATTTGTGATAATTGAAAAGAGACAAAAAAAGGTGAACTTGGCTGCTGGCTGCAGGCCTGTCACTTAAATGGAGAAGTTTCTGAACAGTACTTAGTACTACAGGACAATGGGCTAATTCTCCATTCTAATCCTGAACATCCTTTTGTTAGTACTATTGTTCAAAATATTTAAAACCACATTGTAGCAGAGATCTGCTGATTGAAATCAAAATATGCGAATTGCTTTAATGGTTGACAAATGCTAGGAAGTTCTTCAGTTTTTCCCTCCTTGGAGGTGATTGTACAAATAAATGAATATTAGATTAGATGTTCATCCGCAAAGAAGGCTAGATGAACTTTTTTCGGAAGTGGGGTGAAAATCTTCTTGTTTTAATTCTAATCCTTTGTGGTAGTTATTAGGAAGGGCATATGTAACAATCATCTTAAATAGTTAGTGTCATGTTGAGGAAAATGCAAATAATTTTTCATACACTCTGAAGGTATGTGCTCTTGTACGTCTCAATGTTTTAATATGGTTTGCTTTGATATGGTAGCTTCTCAAAAGCAGAAAACTGATATTTTGGTTTACTTTTTGTTGGCTCTTTAGACTTCAACAACTTGCCATCCTTATTTGTTTGCAGGCAGAAATTCAGCTTAATCTCCAGAAAAGAAGGGGTCACGGTGTCTTATCTGTGCTTCATCCAAAATTTAGTGGTGTGCTGGGTGAAGCCCTTGACGTGGCTGCTAGATGGAGTGGTGATGTTGTGAGTACTGTGCTGATTCAAGTTTTATGGTCCTATTCTTTCACAATTGAAAAAATTTACTGCTTCAAATATAATATGGCAAGCCTATAAAAAAATATATATATTGCAATATCTCATCTTATTGTATTTACTGGCATGTTGCTTGCATCTTATGGTTGGTTTCTACAATAAAGAAAAACTTTTTATTGAGCAATAATACTAGTGTAGGGAAACATCTATAAATATTTATTAGTTTACAGATCGGTAATTTGTATGTGAGTTCTTATAAACATTATAAGTTTCTTACTAGTGAAAAAAATGACTGAATGTAGTTTTTAACTAATTGTTATTGTAGAACTTTATTATTATTTTTTCCATTAAAAAAAATGTAGATTGATTTTAGTTAAAAAAAATGTTTTTGTTTTTGAACAATTATTATCCTTTATTCAGTAAGCATCGCCAGCAATACGTCTAAATAAATAAATGTATGATTAGTTATTAGTTTGAAGAATATTTTTGTTTTTCTAACAGAAATATTATGCCTCATGCATTATCATCCCCCAGAGATGGGCTACACGGACATACTACAGTGTTGTTATTTATCAAAAAGAAATCAGTTTGAGCTTCTTTTCTGCAAAGCAAATGTATAGTTTGAAAACAGTTCATAATAGAGTGTAAGGGTAGGTTTAATTAGCATACTTTATGTAAATCTTTGGTTTGTTAATAGGTAGGAATCATAAGTTAGTAAAATTTTGTCCTTCCTATTTATGAATATTTATTGGAGTACCTATTAGTTAATTAAGTGGTTAGTTTTCTAATCTCTGTGCTTGTTATTAGTAACATTTGTGTGTTAAGATTTACTATTAATTTCTTATTATCTACTTTCTCTATTACTTTTAGGTGTACGTATTTTTTCAAACACTGATTTTGAATTTATAAACACCTTAGTTTTTTAGGTTTAAGAAGTTTTACAAACTATAAGTCTGTAAATCGGTACCTCTGAGGATTAGCTTGTTTGGTGAATGGATATGCTCCCCATATCATTGAACAGAGTTCAATTGGATGCAAGCAGATGAACAAACATCTATAAGTTAGTGAAGTGATTGATGTTTTAGTACATGTGTTTGACCCTTAATAGAATTTGTACAGTAATAAGCATTCGTGATTAATTTGATAGCATGTGTCTTTATTTTTGTGTTAATTTTTTAAGGGGTCTTTTGGAATTAGTAAAGATGGTGTGATTTTCAAGTAACTAGATCTGTGTTTATTACATAAGAGAAGTCATAGTATAGACTTTAACAAAGCAAATGAAAGTAAGATGCTTACTGTGCACAGGGACAGTTAACTTTGCATGCGTTTTAGCTTATTCAGAAGTAAGACTAGAATCAAGAGTATTTTTGTTGTGAATTGTGAATAAGTCAATCAATTTAGCATGCATTAACCATGCTGCTAATAAACTATTATTATTTGAATTTCAGGATGAATTAGTAGTCTCACCATATATACCGTGCATTCGTCCGTTTTCAGTTACTTAGTTTTTAGGTATTGCTTCCTATTCAGTTATTCCCCTTCGGTGATTACATATATCTTGGCAGTGCTTTTCGCATATTCTAGATTATATCAGCAACCAGCAGTGACAAAATAATGCAAAAGATATCTACATGTTTTGATCTTACTGCATATAAAAACGTATCAGTGCTGTGTTAGATCAGAGTGCAAGTTGCACTTTCATAACAACAATAATTACCATATTCTCAGCATGCTATAACTCCACTAATCCTTCTTCATGCACACCCACAAACACGTCAATCTATAGATTTGTATACGTGAAAGATTGAATCAAGTTTCTTTTTGCACTGTTGTTTAGATCACTATTGAGAAAACTGTTCTGGAGCAAATCAATAGCCGCTACGAGCTTCAAGGTGAATATGTGTTGCCTGGCACCAGAGATAGAAACTTTGCAGGAAAAGGAAGGGATGACTTGCTCAAAAGAGCAATGTCTGGACATCTTGGTAGTGTCATATCTTCGATGGGAAGATGGAGAATGAGGCTTGAAGTTCCTCGAGCTGATGTTGCTGAGATGCTTCCCCTTGCAAGGCTTCTTTCCCGCAGTGCAGATCCTGCTGTTCGATCAAGATCAAAGGTTGTACTCCACTTTATCACATACATCATTATGAAGTGTATTCATGCAGATTTAAATTAGAAGATACTTCAATCTTTTCAAATAAACATCCATCATGTCAGCGTGAATTCCATACAGGACCTTTTCATTCAAAGTTTGCAGTCAGTCGGGTTGCATCCAGAAACTCTTCAAGACTTGATTCAGGTGCTGTGTTCATTAATTACCCTTTTCTGTTTATTGATTAATGATCCGTGTTTGTAACACTAAAATGCATGAAATGCAGTGAGAGTTTATTCTTCACTTCATAGTTTTAACAACTTTATGAAAAAATCAGGTAATACGAGGTCACTATGCTCCAATGAATGAAGTCATTCTTGAGGACGTAAATCTTCCAGGTCTAGGTGAACTCAGAGGTCGGTGGCATGGCTCTCTTGATGCAAGTGGTGGTGGAAATGGGGATACAATGGTATAATTTCATAAGCTTATAGATGTTCTGTTGCCAGTCTCGGGATTCTCTCTCTTACTGGTACCTTCTGGTTTGCTTTTCCAGGCAGAATTTGACTTTCACGGAGAAGATTGGGAGTGGGGAGCTTACGTTGCACAGCGTGTTTTGGCAGTCGGTGCGTACAGCAACAATGATGGTTTACGCCTTGAGAAGATGTTTATCCAAAAGGACAATGCTACATTACATGCGGATGGAACTTTATTAGGGCCAAAAACAAATCTTCATTTTGCTGTTCTGAATTTTCCTGTTAGTCTGGTTCCTACTCTGGCTCAGGTTATTGAATCTTCAGCTGCTGAGATTGTTCATTCCTTACGACAACTATTAGCTCCAATTCGGGGTGTTTTGCACATGGAAGGAGATCTCAGAGGGAATCTTGCAAAACCAGAGTGTGATGTTCAAGTTAGGCTCTTGGATGGTGCCATTGGGGGCATCGACCTTGGACGGGCAGAAATTGTTGCTTCCCTAACCCCTACTAGTCGTTTTCTATTCAATGCCAAATTTGAACCAATCATACAAAATGGCCATGTACATATTCAAGGGAGTGTCCCCGTTACACTTGTCCAAAGTACCCCGATGGAGGAAGACAATGCGGAGACGGATACAAGTGAAACAACTTGGGTTCCTGGTTTGCCGAAGGAAAGAAGCAGAGTGTCAGCTGATCAAAGTAGTGAAAAGAGTGTTTTTGGGGATAGAAATGAAGGCGGTTGGAATACTCAATTAGCAGAAGGCCTCAAAGTTTTGAACTGGAATTTCTTAGACGTTGGTGAAGTTAGGGTTGATGCTGACATCAAGGATGGAGGAATGATGTTTTTGACTGCTTTATACCCTTATGCCAAATGGCTTCATGGAACTGCCGACATTATGCTGCAGGTGTGTGGCTCTAGTGAAGACGGATTCTGTCTTTTTTCTTTTTTCTCTTTTCCAAGTTCGTAAGTAATGCTTTCTGTAAAATACCTGATTTGTAATCCCAGGTTGTAATATCTTCTCTGATGTTTTTGACATGTTTCATACTCAATAGGTCAGAGGTACAGTTGAGCAACCAGTACTTGATGGATTTGCATCATTCCACAAGGCTTCTATATCTTCACCAGTTCTTCGTAAACCACTCACAAACTTTGGTGGCACGGTGCATGTAAAATCAAATAGACTATGCATCTCTTCTTTAGAAAGCAGGGTGAGTAGAAGGGGAAAGCTCTTCATCAAAGGCAATCTGCCTCTCAAAACAAGTGAAGCATCTCTCGGTGATAAAATTGACTTGAAATGTGAAGTTCTGGAAGTAAGGGCAAAGAATATTCTGAGGCAAGTACACTTAATTTCTTATACAAGGATCTTTCTAAGTATTTTCCTTTGCTTGTCTGCAGTAAATTATTCTGTTAAATATCGGCATATGCATTTGTGTTCAATATAAATCATCAATGATTCTTCCAGAATGTATGCTGCTGCACGTTCAAGGTACTTGGTGACTGATCGTGGGAAGAAGATAGGATGTTTATTTACATCACTAGTCTGTTTTGCCCATTTGAGCAATATTCATATATTCTGTTGCCGGTCTAACTCCATCTTCACTTTGTGGTCTTTAGAGAACTAATTTTTTGTTAAACTCAGTGGTCAGGTTGACACTCAGATGCAAATAACTGGTTCAATACTGCAACCAAACATCTCTGGGAATATTAAATTGAGCCACGGAGAAGCATATCTGCCTCATGATAAGGGCAGTGGAGCTGCTCCCTTCAATAGATTGCCATCAAATCAGTCCAGGCTTCCAGGCAGGGGCGTCAATCATGCAGTTGCTTCCAGATATGTTTCAAGGTTCTTCAGTTCAGAATCTGCTGCTTCAACTACCAATTTCCCTCAACCCTCTGGTAATTTGTTATGCATTAGGTTCTGATCATTCCATGACCTGTGAAATTGTCAGGTGGTGGGTTATATTCTCAAGGAATTGAAGTAGGTCTAGATTTGAAATCTTTTAGTGTGGACTATCTGTTGTGAATTGATCCGACTTTAGGGGCTAGTAGAAAGTGTAGTACTTAGTTTATAGAAAGACATACTTTCTTGGATTTTTTACAGTTTTTCTGATGTCTGTTTTGTGCACCTGCAGCTAAATTAGCTGAAGTTGAAAAAGATCTGGAACGAGTGAATGCTAAACCAAATGTGGATATTCGCCTTAGTGATTTGAAGCTTGTTTTAGGGCCAGAGTTGAGGATAGTTTATCCTTTGATTCTCAATTTTGCTGTTAGTGGAGAGCTTGAGCTAAATGGCCAGGCTCATCCCAAGTGTATAAAACCTAAAGGTGTTCTAGCCTTTGAAAATGGTGATGTCAACCTTGTTGCAACGCAGGTGAGTGATGTCTAATCTTGTGTTTAAGTATTATCCACGTGACTTCTTTTCTCCATTCCTTTGGTTGTTACTTATTATAATAATATTAAACTTCCCAAATCAGGTGAGACTTAAGCGAGAACATCTGAACGTTGCAAAATTTGAACCTGAGAACGGATTAGATCCCATGTTAGACTTGGTTTTGGTTGGGTCAGAGTGGCAATTCAAGATTCAAAGTCGAGCTAGCAATTGGCAGGAAAAACTGGTGGTGACCTCCACACGATCTGTGGAGCAGGATGCCCTCTCACCTACTGAGGTAAAATGAGAATTGCTAGTCAAGTCCTGTATGTTCACCATTACTATGTGTTTTTACAGTGCCTAAATGACCTGTCCTTGAGAATTGAGATGTTAGTACTATAAACCTGGAAAGGTTGATCATGCATAGCACTTCTGGAGGTCTTTCATTTCATCTATCATGAGATATCCTTGTAGTATATGTTGGTGTTTCTGGTTGAAAATGTCTGCTTAATTGTTTGTTTGTTATACGCCCAATGTGTTCTGATGTTAATATCCCTATTTGTGTAGGCTGTTAGAGTCTTTGAGAGTCACTTGGCAGAGTCTATATTGGAGGGTGATGGCCAGCTTGCCTTTCAAAAGCTTGCTACTGCAACACTAGAAAAGCTCATGCCAAGAATAGAAGGGAAGGGAGAGTTTGGCCGTGCTAGGTGGAGAGTTGTCTATGCCCCACAGATTCCCAGTTTACTCTCTGTTGACTCTACAGTTGATCCTCTAAAATCTCTTGCCAATAATATTTCTTTTGGAACAGAAGTGGAGGTCAAGTTCGGAAAAAATATTCAGGTTCTCCCTATTCTACATGTTCTATTTTTCATTCCTTCAATCCAGTCCTTTAATTTTCCATATCATGTCAGAATCTGACAGTTCAAAGAACAATCGAAAAGTTTCGATGCATGGATAAAGCTCGATCATTTTATCTACGACCATGCCAAAAGATCTTCCAAACCAATTCTCGATCATTTTATCTACGACCATGCCAAAAGATCTTCCAAACCAATTATTGTTTTACTCTTTGTAGGCTTCCATGGTAAGGCAGATGAAGGACTCTGAGATGGCTATGCAGTGGACCTTTAAATATCAACTTACAAGCCGGTTGCGACTGCTTGTGCAATCTGCTCCTTCAAAACGGCTTCTTTTTGAATATTCTGCTACTTCCCAGGACTAAAATCTCTGCTACGTTGTGTGTCGCGTCGGTTGGGGCCGGTGGAGTATCCAAAGCAGCAGTTAGGGTTTGTTGTGCTTAGTGGATATATTGTACTCCCTCTGTTTTCTATTAAATGACTTTCTGAAATAGTAACATTCAGTAAAACAAACACTAAAAAGTCAAGTAAAGTGTACAGTAATATTAAGTAGGAAAATGACAGTTAATAGGAAACAGAGGGAGTAGCATGCATCTAGTCCATGTAGGTTAAATGGTTACCTTAGTATAGTTGACGAGGAGAAAAGAAAGGGTAGAATTCGTGCTCCCCATATATCTTTATTCTTTGCTCAGAGACATGAATGAGCTTGTTACTGTTAGTTTAGATTCTTCTACTGTGCAGTGTTCATAATGAAATCAAATTAGGTAATGATTTAAATTTCTGAAACCAATAGCATCGATCTTCTTTTCATTTGCTTCGCTGGAGCAGCACAACACATAGCTAGAAGTCAGAGGGCTCATACTACCTACCTAACCCTTGGCTCCGAAGGACCGTAGATCGGAAAGCGCCTTCTGAACCACCCCATTCATCCAAAAGAGAAGGGAAGGGCCTATGTATTTTCACAAGTCTTAATTTGATGGGATATGAAAATCTTTAAGAATTGCGTATTGAATCTAATGCTTAGTATGACAACCAAGTCGAAGAGGGGAAATAGAGAAAAAATAGTTAGAGAAAGGTGTGGCATAGAATGGAATGAAAAAATGTGTAACTTTCTTCATGTATGAGAACAATTTTAAATATAAGAGAAAAGAAAAGACAATGATGAGTGAATTTACTATTATGTTAATTGATGAATGTTTAAATATACACTTTAGAAGGTTAAAATAGAAATATATACAGAAATATTTTATTTTCTTTCCATTTCCTCGCAGTATGAAAGGATTTTTAAAAAAATTATAAAGGAAAAATCATCTATTTTACTCTCATTTTTACTGCCATTTTTTTCTTCTATATAAGATAAATTTTAAAAAAATCATTCTATTCTATTCCTTTCCTCCTTCCCATACTAAGCATTAGGGTTTGGATGATGGTGAACGGTTAAGAAATCTCGAAATTGAAATAAACTTGTAAGTTTAATTAAGGTTGTATTTTCATCTAATGGGTTGTTAATTGCTAGTATTACTCAAATTGGGATGGATGTAAAGATTGATTCTTTTGGATGCTTTCTTTGCATTACTTTCTTAGGGTAATTGTCAAATGATAAAGAATTCAGGGTAATTAATAACTTAATTTTAAAGCTAAGTGGCCACTAGTGAAGTTTGTCGCATTCTCGGAAAGGAATAGTTAACTTATGGAATAATATAATGTAACCATGATTTGGGCAAAAAATGTTTAAGAAGAAACATTTTTTTGTTAGCCCGTGGGCTTTTGTTTATCAACTAGATAGGAGTCTTTGCTGAATTTGGGTTGAGCTCTTAGGAAAAAACCCACGACTAAGTCTGATTAAAATGGAAACTATATACCCATATAAAAAAATTGGCAAACCATTACAAAACAATAACATCAAATCAAAAAATTCCCACATGTTTCTTGTTTTTAGACCCCTTAGGCCTAACCCTCTTCCTATTCACTGGCTGCTCAATTGCTGCAGTAGATGTAGTTCCAGCTGCAATCCCTCCATCAGTAGTTGTACTTGCACGACCATTTAAACTTGCAATTACGCCAACAATAGTTAAATTTGCATTTTCATCAATATTTGCACTAGAAATATAATCTCCAAACCCATCTAGTTGGTTGTGTGGCCCTTGCAGACAATGATTAGAGTTGCCTACTAGCTACTTGAAAATGTTGCTGGAGACGAGGAGGTGCAGACATTGTTTCTCCACTAATGGTTGATTGACTTGGCATTGAAGGTTGTGGCCTGAGATTTGCACATGTAGTAGCTGTCTTTGCATTTCCACCAAAATTTTGACTATGTCTGTTACTAGCTTCTCTTTGAGCTTCACGAATACCTCTTATCAGTTGGATTAAAACTTATTCGGTTACTTTCTTAATTAAAATTTCAGTCAAATCTGACCCACAAATATTGAGTATTAATGGAATTCTTTTGACATGCGATTAAAAAGTTTTACCAATGCCAGAACATTGAGATTATATTTACTATAAAATTTATAATATTAAATTGAATAATTTAATGATTAATATAATTTGTTATATTAGTAATTAGCATAACTATACCAAGGATTGAAACCATAACTTACGCTATAAAAATAATATGCACTAATCAATCGAACTATTAGATTATGTATAAGAATTAATATAATTTATAATCTTGAATGAATTGTTTTTAAAAAATATTATTGAGTTGTTTTTTTTTAAATCAACTAATGTATGATCAAAAGATAATTATATTTTAAAAAATTACATATATCTTACATTCTTTTAGCCACTTAAACGGTTCAAGCCAACTGAAGCGAAACTCATTTATTCAAGACTCAACTAGTTTAACGTCTAAAGAATTTTGAATGATTTAATGATTGAACCAGTAATTCGTTGACCGGGAAAGATCGTGATTAACCGTGGACGTGGAGCCAAAGAGTTCGACCGATTTGATTCCCGGTCAGGTCGTGATTAACCGCGGAGCCAAAGAGTTAATTCAAGAGTCGAGTCAAAACCCCAACAAGCAACGTCAGCAAGCAAAAAAATCCTAAAACCCCAAAGTTCGTCACTGTCGACTACTGGACTGCTTTCTGCAAAGAAGCCTGTTTCGGAAATGGCAGCCATGAAGGCGGTCTTCTCTAAGGGGCGCTGCCACTGCCGCTCTCCGTCTCTAATACTCCATCGATATCTTTCATCCGATTCCACTCCAATCCAGCCCATCTCTTACTCCCCCAAACCAAAACCCCAAGCGCCGCCTCCCGATGAGAACCAGAATCAAAATCAAGATCAAAACCAGAGTCAAAATCGAAGGAACAATGCTCAGCAACCGTCGCAAGCATTTGAAAACTCAGGAAACCAAGAGAAGCAGTCTTCTACTTGGACAAGGGAGGATTTCCGATATGTAAAGGACGCGCCAGCGGTATCGCCGGTGTCGTACACCAAACGAGTGGCGCCGCTGCCTGAGGGGAAGAGGGTCGGAGAAGGCCGGGAAATGGAGCAGGAGAGGAGGAGGATTGAGGCTGAGTATCAAGGGCAGCGGAGAGTTTTGGGAGTTTCAGGAGAAGCAGAGGAGGAGAAGAAGGTGCTGCCCTTTCCCAGATTGATCAGGCCTGAAAAGAAAGAGAAGAAACCTCTTTTTGATTTGATGGACGCTCTTAAGCAAGTCAAGGTCAGCCTTTCGTCTTCCTTCTTATTTCATAAATGCGTATGTGTATTTTCTTAAATTGTTGTTAATTCCTTCTAGTTCTTTCTAGTAATATTGCAGGCTAATGCCCTGTCTACTTTTGATGAGACTCTTGAAGCCCATGCAAGATTGGGCATCGATAAATCTCGATCAGACATGGTGCGTTCCCATCCCCTAAAAGCATTTGCATCCGTGGATTGCTTACCTTAAAAGAAAACACACATTCATTAGCTGATCCTATCACCTTTGTAAAAGTAAAACATCTGAATTTTGTGGAAAGCCACATGAATGTTATCCAGGCTCCATTGTTGTGTTTAAGTGTCTTTGTTATAATACCCGGGCTGCAGGACTGAATGCTCGATCCTACTTCTCCGGTGATGCTACATTTATTTTCTGGTCTTTGGTAGTAATGTGGCTTCACCTATATAACAAGTTAGCATCTGCAGTACTTCCACTTTTCCTTCAAAGTTCATTTTCCCTCATGCTCTCCATTTTGATGTGCAGATAGTTCGTGGTACTTTAACTTTGCCTCATGGTGGAAAAAAGGTATTTTAAAACACATTCTGGTCATGGGGTTGGGAGAGTTTTGTGACTTTTGTCTTCATACTCATATCTTAGCGTCTGATCTGATAACCCATCCTTCTTAGGCTCTCAGATTGGCTGTCTTCGCTGAAGGAGCAGATGCAGAGGAAGCTAGAGCTGCTGGAGCTGATGTTGTTGGAGGTCTTGAACTTATTGATCAAATTGCAAGTAAGTTATTACCATTATTTTTTCTTGTAATGCATAGTATCAAAAGTATGGTTACAATTTTTTCATTTGTTTTTTTGTTTCAAACTGATGATTACTTCTAAAAGGATCAATATGACAGTTGTATGCTCCTTTTTTTATTTCTCTTCTCCAGTCCCAACCTCAGCCCTTAGGGTTTGATCTTTTCACGATATTACTTTCTTTTCTAAAGCAGACTTGAATATTTTCTTGTAAGAAATTTTAAATGCAGCCCTTTAGTTTAAGAGTTGTGTTTCCTTGCTAAAATTTTGATTTGGGGTCTACTCCCCTCCATATATCTGTGCAGGTGCTGGCAACATTGATGTTGACAAGTGCTTAGCAACTCCTCCAATGCTCCTCCATCTTGTCAAGGTTATTGAACTTGAAAAAAGATAACTGTTTATTAACTTAAAATGATGGTATTTCAACTGAGAAAAGTTTCTTGTTTCATTGTTTAGATAGCACGGATCCTTCGTCCTCGTGGATTGATGCCAGATAAAAAAGTGAGTTTGTCATTTTCCTCGTCTTTAATTGATTCAATTGACATAATTATTTATTCATTTTTTCCCATTACTGTACTCAATTGTACTAATATCTTGCACAGGATGGTACAATGATTACTGATGTTAGTAAGTCAGTAAATATAGAAAAAAAGGGGAATCAGATTAAGTTTAAAATGGACAAAGGATCAATTGTGCATGTGGGACTTGGGCAGGTATTGTAATCTGATACAAGACATGGTTCTTTAATTTAAGGGGTTGTTAAGAAACTCTGAGTCAGTGGGCTTTTCTCTATCCACAGTTGAGTTTCTCGGAAGAGTCTTTGCGGGAGAATGTTGGGGCATTTATGAACGCTCTTCTGCAAGCAAAGCCGGCAGGACTAAAGAAGAGTAAGTATCCTCTTTGTGGTTTTGTAACATGAGGTGTTATTTGTTTACTTGTTCAGTAGCGTTTATCAACTAATCAGATGTCTGCCATACCGTTTCACAGTCTTTTTATGAACATCATTTTACAATTTTTCATGCTTTTGGAAGTAAATAATGAGATTAAATAAGAATAGGTTTCACGGACTCCCTATTTGTCTCTCATCACCACCTGATTAGTTGTAATGTAATATTTGATACTTTAGATTGAGTACAAAAATTCTACATATTAAGTTTTTATTTGATTGCTCCAAAAAGTGTCTGATGATAATCGCATCAGTTCCTTTGTTGATGGGTTGCAAGTATTGACCCAACATCCAATGAAGTTGACACCTCATGGCATCTTTTGAGAAGTTACTCACTGGTGATTACTATTATCCTGGTGGTTTGCATTGATTTGGCAATGCTGCGTAAATGCAACAAAAATTTAGTTTTGCATAATTTCATGAGCAAATGATGTTGTGCTTCTAATTTCCAACTTGCAGAGACTCAACTTGTTTGCTCATTCTTAGCCTGTCTAATATTTTGTTTTGGTATGGCATGGTTGTAACAGTTTTCTAAGTGAGGATTTTATTTTTTTTGGTCTTTTTCCTTTATTTGTTTCAAACAAATAATGACAAATATGGTATTGTAGTGTTTGGCCACAAAGCTTTTAGTCATTTAACAAATATTCTCTCCTGCCTTCTTGCAGCTTCTAAATATGCTGGTTATGTGAACTCCTTCCACATATGCAGCACGGTAAGCTGATAGACCTTTTTCTATTTATGTTTGGGTGCTTGTTGATACTTACAATGTCTTGAGGATAATGGGAAGCTTTTCATGTGCATGTGATGTGGGGGTTTGAAAAGCCTGTTCTTTTGGAACTTTAGTTTTATTCCAAGAGTCTTTGTGGTTGTGATTTTGCACTTTGGTTTTAGACACTTTTGCTTTAAACCTACTGTTTTTGTGCTTGTAGTTTGCAATGTAACTTCCAAAGAGACATATTTCTGTAATACAGAATTTAAAAGAGTTAAAAAAATATCTAAACATGTATTGTGCTTTGATTTCCAAAGGGGTTGATGTTATTCAATAGAACTTAGAAATTTACTTGGATGATAGTTTATAAAAGGAGCGGCTGCTGGTTGGGTGGTTCTCTATTTGTGGATCATTGAACTCCAAAATGGAACCAACTATTGCAAGTAAAAGTGGAATATAAGAAGCTTCTAGTATTGCTGGGAAATTTCCGTTGGGAGGGGAGTTACAAAGATAAACTTTTCTTGAAATATGGATTTCCTTTCTAGGTGACTGTAGATTCCATAGCTTTTGACCAACTGTAAACAAGCATAACTCATGTTGTTGGTGCTTTATCAATTATAATGAGTCACTAACAATTATTCCCTACTGTCATTAGTTGCTTATACTCTAGGACAATTTCACCATGTTGTGAGTCAATGCACCGTGCTATCTTTTGAACTGATTCAGATCATTTTCTTGAGATTCTAAGGTTGATAGAGTGCTAGTGGACATCTTTGAAACTAAAAATGGATACTTGCAAGGAATATTGAAGTTTAGAAAGCTGGAAAGTATTGGCTTTTCTTTTATACATAAGAATAGAATAAGTATCTTCATTATTGTTTTTAGGTTTGGTTTAGGTTTTGTATTTAATTATTAATGAAAAACACATCTATGATCTAACAATTTTTATCATCATATACGTAGAAAGCAATACCAGTTTGATCTGCACTGGACTTCCTTTTCCTATGTTCAATCTGTAATGTTAAATGTAGTCGGTGATGTACCTCTGGAAAGTAATTATAAGATGAAAAACAAAAAGAAAATATCAACATGCAAAAGTAAATTAGTTTCGTCAAGTACTAAGGTAGTTACTGTTGTTTTGTGTGCTATATCTATCACCCTTCCATGTTTCTGTTTTAACGAATGCAGCCATGGATGTTTAGTTATTATTTCATTTCAATTGGTGTTAAGAGAATCACTGTGGTGTGCAGATGGGAGCAGGATTCCCTGTTTCAATACAGTCACTATCCAAAGCAGTAGATCACTACAACAAAGTGCAGCTTAAATGATCTGGTGCCCCTCTCTTACGTCGGTAATGTGGAACACACTCTGTGGCTTGGATTAGCATCTGAGTGTTAGTTTTTTTGGGTACATCTAGTTCTAGTTAGAGTGTCGCTAGCTTCTGGTGGTATGGGCTTTCCGAGTTTCGAGCCGATTCTTGAGGCTATGTATCCGTTCTTTTATCTTCTCTTGTTCTTTTTTTCCCCTTCCTTGAAGAAGAAACAGTCAACCTTTCAATGGTGAAATTTACCAAATGCGTTATATAGTGTTTTAATATCTGGCATTTCATGATTAGTGGTCGCTGTAATTTTCAACAGCTGATTTTATTGGTCATTAAAACATTTCCTTCTTATAATTAGTATTATTATTAGAAGCAAAATCTTAAATGGCGGAAGAATTGGCAGCAACGTAGCATCTTCTTCATGAGATTTGCAGGACAATACAAAACAATGAGGTCATTCTAGTTAGGGGTGGTGGTGATTCAGGTGCCAACCCGACTCAAATAAGTATTGATCTTTATCCGACCCGCTAAATCAACGGGTCAATATGATCTGATCTAATTAACTTGTTTAAAGTTAAAATTTTAATATATGTTTGTGTCATCATTGTTGAGAAATAACTAACACTATATAAATAATCAAATGTGGAGTCACCAGTCATCTATACTTAACAAAAAACGTTATGTGTGATGGTGTGAAATTTTGGGTTCAAGGAAGCTTCGCCCGATCTAGAAGTTGGTTTTTACTTGGATCCTCAATAGGAGTTAAGGACCCAGATTGCACTTATCATTGTCCTCACTTAGAATTGGGGAGCGAGGCTGCATATGATATGTCATCTTGTCACTAACAATACTTCGATTAAGATTTGTGTTTATTTTCTTCATGTTGTACAAGAGCCAAGCACCAAGGTAGAGAGATACGAGGTTTTGCATGTTTTCAAGATAGTACGGACCACCAGTGCCAACTTCCTCTTTATATTTAGGGGCGACACGTTTGGTGCTTGTAGTGGTCTCGATGTCTAACTAGGTACTTACAATGGTGTGTTTAACTGTAAATTGTGGATTGCTCATTCTTTGACTAATAAAGTTAGGAGTGAATAAAAATCGAACTAAACTGAAAATCGACCGAACTAGGGCAGTCGGTTTTATCCAATTCGGTTCAAGTTTTTTTTTATAAAATCGTATGGGGCGAACCAAACACACATGATTTGGTCTGATTTTCTTTTTAAAAAAACCAAAAATTGAACTGAAAATTCGAATCAAGCCGTTTATATATAATTAAATAAACTACAAAGTTCTTAAAAGTATATATATATGCATTGAAGGGACCTACATGTTAGACTATTTCAAGTTAATGCTAAATTAGTCCATCACTTCAAACCAATGTGGTTCATGAACTCCACATTGTCGAGTTACAACCCCCAAACCCTTTTGAGATGACAAGCATACCAATAATAATCATTCTCACACTTTAGTGATGAACATGACACCCTTTTGAGAAGGCAAGTGTACCTTTGCACCAATGCCGCATTTGACATCATCTATGGTCCAAAAATACCGCTACCATTTTCCAATAAACCCGTACATACATTAACAATCGCGAATAAGAAACATTCACAACGTAAGAATATTCGGCCATTCACAACCATAATTATCAGAATAATCAAATAATACATAACAAAAGAATTACCATCCCACTGTAGTGCTTCCCATTCCACAGGATAACCCTAAAATGATACACTTGCACACCCCAAAGAAGATCAAGGAATTGGTGGGCAACAAATAATACTACAACAAAAATAATCTACTCACCTCCACTAGAGCAAGCTAAAACTTGCTAACAAGCGCATAGGACTCAAGTACGCCACCACACAATCCTAGCCAAGTGATATACATGAAATATACAAACAACTATTATCCATTTAAGCATCCAATTGATCACACAATTTCACACAACAATATCACATATCCATTCTCAACTCACAACCCAATCAATGTAAAACAACACTTTTCATACGAACAACTCAACTCTCCTTTCTTTTCTCTAGATTTGAGCACCAACCACTCAACACACGAACAAGGTCTCTCTCATTTAATATATTTCCAGCAGAGAATAACAAGAGGAGAAAGGTTTGGTCTCTAAGTGAGACTAAACTATTTATATGGAAGTAGAGTGATGTGTCATGCTACTATGAGCTATGTTTGAAGACAAGGTATAATTAAATTAGTTGATTCTACTCACATAAAATATTTTAATTTTAACCCTTCATACTTATTCTTCAACATTTCTATCCTTATTGGTGACATGAACTCGAGTACTTGACTCGAGTTACTAACATAATAACTACGAATCATCTACGATTTCAACTAATTTAAATTTTTTTCTCTATTTTTTTCATTAATTTTTTTAGTTTTTATTGAAATGGACTCTACAATATTTGTTATATTTTCTCTTCCATTTTCAAATTTTTTAGAAATTTTTTTGCAAATTTTCTCAATTTGAACACTTCTAGTAAAATATTGAAAATAAATTATGATATTTAGCCATAAAATGTAACATATATAATAGAGTATAATATATTGAAAAAAAAACTAGTTTAATTTTTTCTTACTAATTGTTATTGAATTTTTGAAATTTTTTCATTGTATTTTATTTCCCATTTTATTATTTTTCGCAAACTTTTACTGTTTTATTTTATTTTTTAATTAGTTCATGAATTTTAGGAACCCATAATTGATTTTTGTTTTTATCGTGGCATATATATAGTTGTTTACCCCATTCATCATAAATTTATGGCATAGTTGTAATATTGCAGAAGTAGTTTAATTATTTTTGTCCAGATAAATCTATCCTGCCTGTGTCCCGATCCCGTGTAATTAGAAAGCAGGAGGAAGACAACTCCTTCAACATCTTCCCCATCTCTCCACACAAAATCACAACACACACCACACCAGATCAACACAATCACAACCACAAATTCACTTCGTTCGTTCGGGAAGAAGCAATGTCGTCGGCAGCTTTAGGATATTCAAGCTCCTGGTCACTCGCTCTTGTCAAGATCTCTCCTTACACGTGGTCCGCCATCGGCATCGCCATCGCCATCGGCGTCTCCGTCCTCGGAGCCGCCTGGTACTACTTCTGCTACCATATTATTTTTTTCATCTATTGAAGGACGCGCTTGTCAATTTTGAGTTTCAGTGATTAGGTTGAATTGTAATTTATGCATTTTGATTTTCGATAGGGGGATTTATATCACTGGGAGTAGTTTGATTGGTGCTGCTATCAAGGCTCCACGTATCACTTCTAAAAACCTCATCAGGTAGCCACCTTAAACCGATTTCTTTTGAAGTTTTAATTGTTTTGTCGTATTAATCTCATCGGTAACTGTAGGCATAAGATTTCTGATTGCTAGTGTAGATGCTGATTGTGCTTGAGTATGGAGTGTTGAGTTTAGATGATTTGAAAGAAAAAAGTTCAGGGTAACTGGTGATGAATAATTCTGGAACAAACAACAGAGTTTTGTTCTTCCTTTCATGTGCGTGTGTATCGCTAATGGGAGTTCTGGATCGTGTTGGTGGAGATGACATTTTTGCATGCTCCGATACACACTACTTACCAGAATTGATTAAATACTGATTATGTTAACTCACTGAGAAAAGGAACTTGGAATTTAGAAGGAAACAGTAATATGCTAAGCAAAAGCATTCATTGTTGATTGGTTTTAGTGTAATGGAATACAAGTAGGCTGTCAAAGAGTAATTTGGTTAATTGCTTGTGTTTTCCAGTGTTATCTTTTGTGAGGCAGTTGCTATATATGGTGTTATCGTCGCCATTATTCTGCAAACAAAGCTGGAGAGTGTCCCTTCATCACAGATATATCATCCTGAGTCTCTTAGAGCTGGATATTCAATTTTTGCTTCTGGGATTATTGTTGGCTTTGCAAACCTTGTTTGTGGGTTAGTAGCTTCATACCCTTCTTATAATGCCTTATGCTGAACTCTTTCAATAAACATGCTTTATCTTCTGTGGCGTATGTTTGATACTGTATTCTGGTTTCTTGTTTTGGCAACAGTCTATGTGTTGGGATAATCGGTAGCAGTTGTGCTCTGTCTGATGCACAAAACTCATCGCTCTTTGTGAAGATTCTTGTGATTGAGATCTTCGGTAGTGCCCTCGGTTTGTTTGGAGTGATTGTGGGAATCATCATGTCTGCTCAAGCAACATGGCCAGCAAAAGGAGCATGATTTGCTCTTATATTCGGGTTGCGGAAAACTGGTAATAATGGAGCGCAAAGCATTTTATGTACCCCAGAGAAACCATGTATTGTATTCTTTTAATGGTTCTTGTTAGGCTTGTAAAACTGGCGTGGACGTATAATTTTTGTTACTGTTACTAGTCTTAGATTTCATTTGTCCAATTGGAAATAAGATCTTGGGCGGAAGAAGTATCGGTTGAATTATTCATAGTGGTGTTTTGGTAGACAAATGTTGTATTCATTTGCGGCGAGTTGTTTTGATTTGTGGAAACCTCTTGATTAACAATTTTCTTACAGAGTTAAAGAAAAAAGTCGATTCTGATCTGTTAGGTAAACTAGTAATATGTTCTGCTTTGTAGGTATAATCCAGTCTCTCTTCTTCTGTAAATGGAAGCCAGGAGCGAATATTGCAACATGCATGTGACTGGTTCGACTAGTTTTTTTTCTTGGCAGAGCCTTCTTCATTCACCCCAGAATTATGTAGAAACACTGGTAGATAAGTTTCCTTCAAGTATTGGAAATAGTATTGTTTGATTCAATTGATATCATCATTATTCAACTCTGACAATTATTGAACTCAATTTGTACAAATATCAATTATTTTCGTTATTATTTTTATGTTATCAATGGAAAACCTATATTTATTTATAAGTAGAAATAAAATTGAGCTTAAACTTGTTCATTCACTTTTATTGATTCAAGCAGATATAGACGTGCTTCCAACCGTGAGAGTTGGATTAGAATTTCCAGCCTTGAGACTTAAATACTTGGATTTGGACTTTGGATTTCTGTTGAAGTGTTTGATTTGGTTTTTTGCGCCAACCCCTTATCAAATGAATTCTTTGGCTATTTATACGCAAATTAAACATGAGAAGTTAGGGGAAGTTGTCAAAAGTTATAAAACTTCCAACAACTCCCTACTAATGAATTTATTAAAATTAATTAATTTAACATTTAATTTTAACTTGAATTTGAGTTTTGATATTTAATTAATAATTTTAATTATAAAAAAATCAATGTATATAAAGTGCCATTGTAAGTGTAAAAAGAATAAATTAATCTTGAAATTTTGAATTGGGTGTTGGAGTAATTTGTAGGAATTTTCTAGAATCTTAGACTTGCAATTTCTATTAGTTATTTGCGCTCTTGAGTACTATTTTATATACAAATTAAAATTACTCTAGTTCTTTTTATTTTTTGTTGTTGAGTGTTTATCATTACTTCCTTATTCACACAAATTTAATAGATCACAATATTGTCAAGATGTGGTGTGATGGGATTCATTCGCTTAGCCTGCCACTTGCTTATGAATCACCTATCCCATGCTCATGACAGTCTATGATTCTTGTTTGCCTTTCAAAATCTTCTAGAATCAGCTAAACAATTTTGGTAGTGCTGCAGTTGTTAAATGGAACAACTGGGAAATGATTGATCTACTATTTTAAATTTGATGGTGATATCTTTTTCCTGATATTTCTTTGTTGCAGATTCATTGTGCTTATAATTTATGGGATGGGCTTTCGTTGTTAAACAGGCCCATGTACTATTCAAAAATCATCTACGCAGTAATAGAAAAAACAAAACCCAAAAAATCCCTCAGATGCTTTGCACACAGATTTCGACATCTGAAGGATTTGCGTCTTTAGCAGTTTCAGGTTGGTTTTACTTTCTGCTGGGTCTTCAAGTGATCCAAATAAAACCTCTCTTTTTCTCCTTTTGAACTTTTTATTGTTTCGCATTTGTTTATTATGGAGTTTGGATGCATTGAAGTGGACGGGTGCTAATTGAATGAATTCTAAAGGTATGTTGGTTTATTCTTTGTTAGCACTTAATAATCATAATCATTGACCTGCTTTCTGAATTTGGACCAGATTGTTACAATTAGTAAGCATTTGTGGCTAGAATGATATGAGGGTGTAAATCCCTAGTTGTTGCTACATTATCTCCTTTCTTTACTCTTAGTATTTATATGTGATGATGTTGTATGACTGTTTTTGTTTCATTTCTGAAAAAGCTACAGTGGTATGCCTCCTTGAATTGCATTGCTCAAAGTAATCTAACTGTAAATCCTGTTTCTTAAAATGAGCGTAAAAACCGTGGTAAAAGGTAGAAAAAACAATGTAGAGATGTCTATCGTTTGTTTTGTTGCTGAATTAGCATTTTGTCTGTTTCAGTTTCTCCATGGGAACTCGCCATATTGTTCAATTTTACACTTCTCAGCAGCTACGAGTTATGTTGATGCTCGTCATTGGCTTTGGATTTTATGTGCGGAATTCTTCATGTTCAAGTGAGGTTAGTACATCTTATACCTGGATTTTGGTAATACTGTTTTTGATTTTTCAGTCCACTGGAACTGACTGTTACATTAAATGCTCTTTGGCTTATGCATATGTGCGCTTCTAATCTCTACTGGTACCCAGCCTGCGTGGGTGTTTCCTTACGATATATGGTAGTAATTGTTCAGACATCAATATGGACTGAAAAGGTTATGTTAGTCAAATGGAAGTAATTGTTCAGACATCAATATGGACCCAAGATTGCCATGCAACATCTTCTCTTTTCTTGAATCATTTCTAAAACCTACCTTGTTTAGATTTCAAAAGGGCGAGTTATTCATGTGTTCTAATTTAAATATAAGTAAATGTCATCTCCCTATATGCATTTCGTTCTACTGTCTCTTCTGTCTAGTATAATCTATTTCCAAGATAAACTACTATGATCTCCATTGGTGTCTACTTACAGCAAGATAAATCAGAATTTATTTTGGAATACTTAAAAGCACATATATTTACCGTGGATGATACTTCATGCCACACAAGTTCTAGAATCTAGGTAGCTAACTTACTAGAAACGAAGAGTAGATTGCAACTCATAGTTATTGCATCCAAAAGGCTGATGCAAATGGTTAACTGTTTCACTTAGCCTTCACTCATTATGCTCCCGTTTATGTTTGGGAAAAGGTATGTGGAAACATCCCTTTCAGCTCTTCTGCCGAAATTTCTAGCTCTCAAGTCTCAATTTACTGATTGAAAACCCAATACTTTTCCCATGCATGTAGAAAAATTGTTCCTTGCAACTTATAGACTTTTGTCACTGCTTCAGTTATCGTTATATGCAAGAATTATGGTGTGTGCTCCACTTTGAATTGGGCTTATCATTCAAAAAATTAAGAAACTGACTTGCAACAGTTAGTATTGTGACATTTGTCAGTGATTTTCAGGCGGCAAGATCCAAGTTGGCTCATGATTCACAAACCTCGAATACTTGCGCCTCTTCTAGTTTGAAGACTTATGTTATGAAACCTTATTTTGACAAATATGAAATGTTCCTTGACACTAATTTTGAAGAGTTCATAGCAGAGGAACTTCTTCATGGCACATGCAAAGAGCTGCCTGAAAATCTGGATCCTCTCTTATCACTGTCAATTACGCAGCGTCAGTTGATTGGTGAAGGTTCTCATCGGCATCTCTCATCAACTGTTAGATTTAACTTGAAGCCAGAATCTCAGCTTCATTCTCACTTTTGTCAGATTATAGCAATTGAGAAATTGCCATATGGAGTCTTTGCTGATCCATTTGAGCTCCAACATCTCCTTGAGCGCGGTGGTACTACATTTCTTTTTGTTTTCAATATTTTTCTTTCTACGTTCTCAACCTTGGCTTCGTCTTCTTTCACTGTTTCTTGGGTTTAATTCAACCTGCTTATTGCAGCATATTCTGATGTAGCTGTTTTTGGGGATACAAATTTGGAATTGCCTTCAGTTCGTTCAAATCGGTCTGTTGTTGAGATTCACATGAATGCTGGCATTGGTCACTTGTTAGGGGACATGAATCAACTGCAAATCAGCATAGACCTTCCTTTACATGCTAGATACCCGGTAAGTGAACATGAGAATGAATGAAATGGGAAACTAGACATTAATGTTATCATAAAACATGGTTTCTTGCTGTCTATTGGAAAAGAAACACTGTTCTCACAACTTTCTACTACATTTGCAGCCCTTAAACGACAGTGGGTATTCGATCGTGGACTTTTCTGCACCTGGCTTATTCATGCACTGCGGCATTGAGGGTACCTCAGGCAACCACAGCTGCTTATTTCGGCCAACCATTGATGTTGATGAATCCAAAACTCACTCAGTTTTGTGGGCAATACCTTCTGGAATTAGGGCACATACTGGTTCTGTATCTGTTGTTACATTCGTCGCTGCGTTAATATCAACTCTTCTGATTGTGTTGGCCTCGATTTTTTGGTCCGATTGTGAACTACACAGCAATTCAAAACAATTGTAGTTTTCTCAAATGCAACAGTGTTAATTTATGTGGATATGACCATCCCCGGTTACTGTAGCAAGCTACCCTACATCAACTGCAATATTGCAGTTAAGTTCTACAATTATCTTTGATGAAAGTAAGAGAGTTGGTTTTGTTGGCATTCTAATAAGTTTATGGAGACGTAATGTGCAAAGAAATGTAT
The DNA here is from genome assembly GCA_963691705.1 of Viola odorata. NCBI lineage: Eukaryota > Viridiplantae > Streptophyta > Magnoliopsida > Malpighiales > Violaceae > Viola > Viola odorata. The sequence continues at coordinate 65,452,845 of OY829539.1, forward strand.
TTCCCTCGTGGAAAGGTGCATGCCGTGATTAAATTGGCGGGAAGTGAACTGTTTCCCTATCCAAGAATGTCATGAAGGGTACATTGTGATGGATTGAAAACTTTCTGATAAAATCAGACTCAATCTTGAAAACTTGAAAACACTGGAACAGAGAGACGACACAGAATAAACTACACAAATGGTCACCAGCGGAGGCGTCACTGGTGTGACAAACAGCTCTGGTAAGGAACGTTTTGGGAAGGGCCTAACACAAATATCCAAGTGTATGTATATAACTATAACAACAAACATAAAACAAATTAATGAATTGCACGCCAAATTGGAGGACTTACCACTACATAGTCAGATCCTACAAAATACGAGCATATGGAACTTTTGCGAACGATGCGAAACCAAAGAATTGTTGTTACATTTATTACTAGAGAAAAAGGACAATTACACAAGGCACAACACACTGTTGGAAACCCAAGACGCCAGAATACAGAAAAGAGAAAGATGAAACAACAGTATGTTCTTATATACCACACAACATGTATATACCACCTCTGACTGGGAGAAGCAAACCACCTCAGTCAACCATGTAGTCTGAAATGAAATATAACAGAGAAATTTGCAAAGACATATCACTGTCTTTGTTACCATGTAACACTTGGAATTGCTCAAGGGTCAAATCAAAGAAAACATTCACGGCTCAGGCTGCAAGTACTATCACCACTATGAGGATCACAATCCCAAAGATCACCAAGAGCAAGCAAGTCTGCATTAGACGCATAAAGGTAATTATGTTTCGAAGGACACTGACACTAAAAAGTATATTAATTTCATTTATCACAGTTTGTCAGATGAGTTTCCAGTCACTGCAATGGACATAATATATAACAAACAAACGAACTAGAGAGCCATATATTACCAGGGATGAATTGGATTTTTGGGTCTTAGCGGCTTTCACAAGTTGGGTTTTCCCCTGTGCTGTTGCAACCTGGGCATTGTCAATATGGGAGCCAATATCATCTGCAACACATTAAAGAGCAACAAGATTAATACACAGATAAAACGAATAGCAATGTTGTATGATCAACTAACCCTCAGTAAGAACGACAGTAAAAGACAAGATATAGACTTACCAATCATAGTTCCTTGCTCATGTACGAGCACTGCAAGATCTTTGAAAATCTCATTCACCTCTCCAATTTGCTGCTGAATTTCTTGTATTCCCTGCTCTCTTTCCTCAATAATTGCTTCATTGAAGGCAATCTCATTGTCCAATAGGAGGACCTCTTGTCTGAAGCAAAATCACTTAAAAGTATTAAAGGGTGCAAAAACTTTTACTAAAAAAAAAAGAAGTACAAAACCGATTCTAAGTGAAGAAATGACATCATCAGCTGCAGGAATCTTTTCCAGGGCACATATAGAATACACTCTGGAGCCAATTCAACAGAACACAAATTTGGAAGAAATGTTCCAAGTTCTAACCTCGCTGAAAATTGTAAACTTTTATGAGGTTGTAGTACTATAAGGAAGTGGCTGAATGGACACTTGAACAATTAAAATGTCTCTTTGATTGCCAAACGAAAGGAGACGATCATTTCCCAACCCTACCTACAGTAAACCCCTATACAGTACTTTTCAAACAAAACCCCTCAGTACATGCTATCCGAGAACGTCCTCACAGATTTTTGGGTCAATGAAATAATTATTGAAAAGAAACCCTTACATTGAGACCTAAAACCAACTGCTTTAAAGATCATGAAATCTGCATTTAGAATCTACAGTGCCAAGGGACAGGTTACAGTAGAACACCTTCCCACAAAGAGCTCACCTTCTTGATTCTACAAGAACAGCGCGTTGTTCTGGAGTCTTGTCATAACTGATGTCTACCTCACTGGCTGTATAACTGCAGGACAGAAACAATAAATGTGAGTTGCCAGCAAACATTCTATTTGCAACTAAAAGACTACAAAAACATATCCATTAACACAAGCGTGAAATTTAAGGCCTCCTCAAACAATCACCTTGAAGGGAGTACAGCTTGGGGAACTAATGGAGTATAAGCTGTTTCCCGTTCAGCTGCAAGCCGTTGCGCCTTTTGAAATTCCTTCAAAACTGCTTGAAAGTCTTTTGCAAGTTTAGCATCAGCAATCTTTTTACTTTGCTGTAGCAACAATCCCAGGCATCAAAGGAAGCACGACATCAGTAACCCCATATAGATTAACTCATTGAGGTAAAAATAGAAACCAATCAATAACAGCAAACAGACTTACACTAACTCCAGCATGATGATCAGTATCACTAGCTTGTTTAAGTCTATTAGAAGTATCTTTCACCAATTGCCCAATATGTTGCCGCGTCTTGTGCCTATCGGGAAACAAAATTCAGTTAAAAAACAATGAAGAACAAGGATCCAGTATGCTTATGGATTTCATGAAATCATCTATATAATTCACAGCCATGCCGCGATAACAATACAACAATTGCAGTTTATAAGCCATGTGACTCACAAATTCAGCAATTCAATCCCGATAAAATAGCAACTAAGCAAACTAATAACAATAAAATCCATAATTCTCAACAAAATTGAACAATGGGAATGGAATGAAACGACATGGCAAAAAACCCAAAACGGCAGAAACGAAAAGGAATTGGGACTCACAACTTCTCGCGAAGCTCAGGGGTGTCCTTAGGGGTGCCAAGGGTGTTAACGAGGCGTTGAAAGGTAGAAACGGCAGTGTTGATCTGGAAGATTCCGGAGGCGACCGCTTGCGTGGCATCTTGCTTGCCGTTGATCAGGTCCCTCCTTGATGCACCGAAAGGCCTCCCGGCTTCCAGATCTTGAAAGCTCATTTCTTTAGTCAATTAATTAATCTATGATGATTGATTAATCAATTACTCGAGAAAATCAAAAACCCTTTTCTGATTTCTATATCTGCAACAAGAAAACAAACGCGCTGTCGCTATCTCGAGAAAGGGGATGGAATTGGGGAGCGTTTGGATACTGGAATGAAGCTAACCGCAGGTCGGAGAAGGATTGAGCTAAGCACTCGGCGTGATTTCAGGAGGAAGAGAGAAGAAGAAGTTCGATGGTATTTTTTTTTTTTCAGAGGAAGATGGGGGGAAAAGAATGACGTACTGATGATTGGGTTTTTTGCCCTTTTGTATTTTATTTTTATTTTGTGGAGTGGTCGTTGGTGCCGTGGTGGTGGCCGGTGGGTGATTTTGAATATGCTGTAGCGGCACGTCCATGTGGACGCGAAAGCCGACACGTGTATGGCTATTATTTGTCAGAAGAATAAAAGAAAATAGATTCTACTCTTATGATGGAGTATGATGTTTTTGTGCATTCTTCTACATGGTGGCATTTTAATTACAACCTTAGACTCCTTTCAACTTGATTGATTACTTGTTACCTCTTGAATAAATTATTTTTTTATTAAAATAATGAAATATATTGAAACAAAACGTTTATTAACATTGTTTTATTGTTTATAATCTGATGACAACAATTATCTCTTATAAATAAGTTATCTAAACACTGTTTTTAGTTAAATAAATGACATTTATTAAAAAAATCAGTAGAGAAATTTTGTGTAAATTTAGTCCGAATTAAATCAGTAACAACTCGATACATCTTATTAAAAAAAATGACCTTACAAAATTATACTCCCTCTGTCAAATAATAACTGACGTTTAGCCCCAAAACCGTTGTTTGTTAATAATTGACGTCTTTATTGTTTGCGTTGTTATCCTCTGTGTATTTACAAATTTGTCCCTCGAATAACGCGTCGTTTTAGTGAAAAAACTACATGTCACGAAATTTAAAGAAAACAAAAGTCAAAAACTGGGCTCAACAGTAGCCTGTGTCAAAGCTCAACATTGACAAAAGCTCGCGGGCCAACGGACAAGATTGATAAAAGTTGGGCTCAACAGTAGCCTGCGTCAAACTTCTTAATTTTCGTAAATCGTAGGCTCGCGTTAAATAAAATTTGACCGGAGGGAGTACTATAATTTTACTTTTAAAATTAATTTATAAAGAAAAAGAAAGCAAAATCAATATCTTCTCCGCAGAAAGCAAAATCAATATCTTCTCCGCATCCTCATCTCCCTGCTTCTTCTCCGCCAAGACTGCCACCTCCTCCCCTACGATCGGCGTTGCTTCCTTCAATAACAGCAACACCACCGATTCTGCTCTTCCTCCTCCACCTCCCTGCCGCCTACTTCCCCTCTCCCACCACAATCACCCTCTCCCCCATCATCATTGTCTCATCTTCCTATTAGTCTAAAAAATTAATTAAATCTCACCGTGACAACAATTCAATTTCACTGATTGTTTCCTTTCATTGTTATTGTTTATTAATTCCATCTTGAGATTCAAGAACTAAATGTCAATTGATGAATTCTTGTTTTTTATCAATAATGTGATAAAGAATAATGAATGGGATAAGGACAGCATGTATGCTTCTTGGCATTGCGAGATATACACAGCGGAGGAAGATGGAAGGGGTATAGATTTATTTATTTTCAAAAAATAAATTGTAAGGTTAAAGAACTTGATAAATAATTAAGTATAATGATGTCATATTTTAAACCTGTGTCGAATTGTTATCGGTTTGGTCCACCATTTTACGTGATGGACTAAGTCTAGTAAAAAAATGAAAATTCTCTATAAGAAGATCACGAATTGTGTAGGTCCAAATAGAAAAATTAGGAAACAATACAAAGGTTTTGGGTTTAGTACTTTTAAAACATACAAAATATGGAGTATAGTGAAACAAATGGAAAAAAGATATAAAACAACGCTAAACTTTAATGTTTTAATTAATCGTAACCCTTAATTTTTATTTTATTTAATTACATAAAACAACCCTGAACTTTAATCTCTGTAGTGGCGAGCTGACGTGGTAAAGTTTCAGAGGTTGACGTGGCACATAACGTCGGTCAACGGGGCTACGTCAGATTTCTGTAACGGTAGGGAGGTGATTGAATAATAACCACGACGATCAGGGCGTAATTAAACAAAAAAAAAACTAAGGGTTGCAATTAATCAAAATATTAAAATTAAGAGTTGTTTTATGTATTTTTGACTGAAACAAATAGGAAACTCAAATCACATTTTTATTTTTATTACCGAAAAAAATGTGACATTGAGAAATAAAAAACAATATTTTACAAATATTGATTAACTAATCTCAATGCAGGTTGGACATAAACATTTTATATAATCAACATTTTCAAAAAAATTAACAATAATGTTGGTCAGAAAAGTAATCGATAATATCAATGTTATAATCATTTTCGATATTTAAATATAATGAATTATAGACATAATTAGGAGTAATAGGTTTATTTGATATAATATCCATTATGCTATTAATTCGCAAGTTTTGTGTATAATTATTTCCTATATATAAACATCTTATTCTATTGTGTATAGTTATTGAATGGCAAATTATTTCTCAGGAAATATAACTTAAATTATAGTATTTAATTTATAAAAAAAAAAACTGTAAATATCTTCATTACTTGCATCCCACTTCCATCCGCTGTTTGGCGTAAATCTCCCTCGCATACCACGTGCCACCACTGCCGTCCCAAACACCGCGCCTGTCTTCAAACTCCCTCCTCCTCCTCTAAAAATCCAATCAACAAACCAACCGAACGCGTTTCTCCCTTACCGGCCGCCATTCACGAATTCATCAGTCTCTCATCTCGGCTCGCCATGTCGGTCAGTAATACTCACATCTTTCTCCCTCCCTAGACATATGTATCCTGCAGTTGTAATTGTATTATTCCGTGCAAAATGAGATTAGTTGATTGCTCGTTTACCTAATATCCATTGTAGATCTTCTCCACTTCCTTTTCTGCTTCTGTTATCTCATTTTCTCTTGCAATCCATTGGTTTTTAAATGCAAGATCTGTATGTTAACTTTTTTTTTGCATTTAACTGTCGCAGCTATCAAAAACTGTCAAAGTGAGTAATGTTTCGCTGAAAGCTACACAGCGAGACCTCAAGGAGTTCTTCTCGTTTTCCGGCGATATTCAATATGTTGAGATGCGGAGGTTTTGTTGTTTTCCTCTCTTTTTTCTTCTTCTCCTTCTTCTTTGAACATTCTTGATTACTCACTCTATGTTGTGTTTGTTGTATGGTAATGGTTGTGCAGTGACACTGAGCATTCTCAAATTGCTTACGTTACCTTCAAAGATTCTCAAGGACCTGAAACTGCTGTTCTGCTTTCAGTGAGTAGAATTTCGATGTTTTCTGTCTTCTGGTTCTTTCCTTCTTCACTTTTTTTTTTTTGATCTTTGGTTAATACTCTTTTATTGGAATTGGCTTGTGTAAACACACCATGTTTTCTTTTTCAAAACAGCTCGCTTGCAAGTAATAAGCCACATTCATCATAGTATGCTATTCAATAAAACAATCTCTCACAAACATTTTATATTCTTCTCACCCATGATATTTGGAGGGAAAGAAACTTGTCAATCAAAAGAATAAGCTTATATCCCAAAAGAAAAAGGAAAAAGATTAACAAGTTACTGTTTGCATTTCTAAATTACCTTTCTTAGAGATTCCCGTCCCACCACATCTGTATCTTCCTTAGGAGGAAGATTACAAAAGTTTTCACATCCACAATCCTTTATAACTAGTGGCTATGCTCGAGAAGATACATGAAGATGCTATCCTTATCCGGCAGACTCAAATAGGTTGGAGAATTAGGTCTGTGAGAAGAGTTGGTGCACCAAATTTCTTTTAGCGGCTTTTCTTTACACATCTCCAGAGTTGCCTTTCACTCCCTTGCTATGAAATTAGTTGCATATAAGTGTAGGTCTACACATGAAGATGTTGGTTGTAGAAACCACCTGGGGTCATAATGGGCAATTGAAAGGATTTTTAGGCTCATGAATGGTGTATTTGGAATTTGTGAAACTCACCAGTATTGGGAGAAGCAATTGATCTTCTGATGTTGCACCATTTACTGGCAGAGATGTGTTTGTTCTTCTTTACTGGTGCACTGTAGTTGGTCATACGTAAGTATGAAAATGTATTCTTATTATTCAGGTCGTTTGATTTAGCATCATCAGTCTCAATGGAAGAAGTGTCTTAAAAAGAGGTACACTGCCTCACGCAGTTCTGATTACTTCTCTTCTATTGACAGACATAAAAGAAAAATGATCGCAGCTAGCAATTTATCTATCTTAAGCTCATCTAAAATAAGATCTTTAATGTAAAAGAAAGAGACTCGACTACTTTTATTTCTACGCATCCTACGTTCTAAAGCTATCAGAAAAGGTTGTGAGATAACAAGACCCTATAGCTTCTTTTTCTTGTGGAAAGGCTTACTTTCTTGGAGTTTAGGGAAAAGTCATCACCCTGAGATTTGCAGCTCTCGCAGTGATTTAGCAAATGATTGGCACCTGCCTCTTCCTTCTTGCACATATCATGGCTAGCTGTTAAAACAAAGCCACTCATACATATAGTTTTTTCCGTGAAAATGTTTAGGAATGCACTTGAAAATGAAAATGAAGAAGTCAGAGTATGCTACATAGAGAATTGAACCTGCATGTGTGTTTTCAGACCCTGTTGGTAGAATGTAACAATATAAATTTATGTGGACAAACTCAAATATCATATGATTGTTTGTTCTGTTGATCCACTGGTGGAGTGCAATACCTATCAGTTGAAGATCTGAGGATTGATTCCCTTGGTTGACTTTTTTAAGTTTTTTCTTCAAGCCAATTTAGTGATGCACAAGAATAGTACGTGTTCAGCTAAAATTCAAAACCATTGCTGTGATTTCCTAATTCATTCTGGATCTCTATGAACTGGAGGAGAATTCCTGATAACCTAGTTACTGACGTTCAAGACTTGTCATTTTGCTTATTTTACCTGAACATGTTGATTAAGGATTTAACTACAATATAATCTATTGTGATTTGGAAAACCGTTAAAAACCATAATGTTTAGTTCGGTTGCAATTTGATGTTTAAGAAAGTTTTATTTAAAGGCAATTAGTTTGCTTTAGTTCTCTTGAATGAAGTACCATTCAAATCCTTGCTTGAGTAGCTTGACTACACTTGGCCCTGCATGATATCTTTTAAGTCTCAAGGAATTCTTATTTTTAGCTCTTAAAGTATTGGTGTTTCATCTGTTGTCCCGAAACCCTTTAGGCTTTTTAGTCTTTTGGATGCAATTTTTATGTTATTAGTTTGGACATTATGGTGTTAATAACAATGATACTAGTTAGACTTTCGAAACTTTCTTCCTATGTTCATTCATATCCAAGATCTAATATACTCAAAAGGAAAGAGAGAATCAGGTACATAAGTTCTTGGATGTCAATATAGCTATGTGCTCGAATTTGCTTTACTGAAGTTTTAGAATCACATGTTCATGTTCATATCATTTCCTCTCTTTTATCTCATCACTGATTGCATCACATTCTGACGTCAAAACACGTATATCCTCATGATGATTTATGATTTTTTTTTTTTTATATATGTACGGTCTCTTTTTTTGTGCTGCACAATCATTTGAAGTTGTATGCTGTCCCAGGGAGCAACAATAGTTGATCTTTCTGTCAGCATAACGTTGGATCCTGACTACCAACTTCCACCTGATGCTTTAGAACCCCCAGTAAGATTTTTTTATCGGTATTACTGTTCTCTACATGCAACACCTTGTTGAGATGATGACACCATTATGCTGAATCTCTATAGGCAACAGAAAACAAAGCTCCTGAATCTGCTTTCCGCAAGGCAGAGGATATGGTTAGCGGCATGCTTGCCAAGGGCTTCATCTTGGGAAAAGATGCAGTGAACAAAGCAAAGACCTTCGATGAGAAGCACCAGTTGACTTCCTCAGCCTCAGCTAAAGTTTCTTCTCTTGACAAGAAAATAGGGTTGACTGAGAAGATTACTGTTGGCACCACTATTGTGGGTGACAAAGTCCGGGAAGTGGATCAGAAATTTCAGGTTTCTGAGAAAACCAAATCAGCATTTGCAGCTGCTGAACAAAAAGTTAGCAACGCAGGATCTGCTATAATGAACAATCGGTATGTTTTTACTGGAGCTGCTTGGGTAACGGGTGCTTTCAACAAGGTGGCAAAGGCAGCTGGGGAAGTTGGTCAGAAAGCTAGAGAAAAGGCTGGGATGGCTGAAGATGAGCAAAAGAGAAAAATGGTTGATGACTATGCGCAGATTCACTTATCAGAGTCTCCGAAAGCATCTTCTGCAAGTGACCATCAGCCTTCCAGGCCTGCCCCAGTTCAAGGTCTGGTCCTATGATTTGGTACTGTAAAATTTGCAATTTGAACTTGTATTCTATTGTCACTTTATTACTTGCAAAAGTTTAGCATCAAGTAGTAGTGAATGTAGGACAGTTACGCTGTACCATTCGGTTGATGTGATTGAACGTAATGGTTTGGTTTTTGTTTGCCCCTTCTTAAAAAGATCAATATACTGAATGTTCACAATGCTACCTTGTTTATGTTGTTTCTGGGTCATTTCTTGGCGTGGTTCTTACCCGTTCGTCCCTTTCACATCTTTGCCAAATTATGACAAAGATAGGGGACGCTCTTCCCACTTTCCTTCTTGCTTTCCCCTCTGCACTTTCACTTTCACTTTCACTCCAGTCTGGACTATGAAATTAGTGATGATTGCACTTGGAACAGACAAAAGGAGGGCTTGCATTTTCTTGTGTTTAGTGGAAGGAAGATGCAGCCCTAGTGGACAATCAAAATCGTGAATATTGATTGATTTCCATGTGCAATTTCCGAGTTGTTATTTGGAGGGAAGATGTTTTCAAGTTTTTTTGTTGACGTATGAAAATGATGAGCTGTGTTCTTTGATCAAACTCGAACCGAGAGTACAGCTTTGTGCTAAGAGCATGGTTCTAAGTAACGGTTACCACTTACCACTAATGTAACGATTGTGTTCTTCGTGTGTTTATATTTTCAAAATGTAACGTTTCTAAAAGTTGTACTTAGAAAAAATGGGCTCAACAAAAATGATAGGGGCTATGATATTAAATTTATTGGGCCGCATTTGTTTCTTTTTTGAATTCCATCTATCTTGCTTTCTAATGGAATTCAAAATTTCCGATTATTAAAAAAAATTGGTGGTATGTTTCCAAAGGTTTTTCGGATTTCCAGAGTTGTACGTGTGAGTACAACTTCGCTTCCAGAAATCCCAGTATGCATGTGTAACGTTGGACACGTGTCGTGGCGTCACCATCGCGATTTGGAATCATAACTGTTGATGCGCATTTTCTGTCGGATAATTCAAGGAGAGCAGGAGCTCATTGGTTGTGACGAGTTTTTCCGTGACAGCACCTACAGTTACGCTAACGTGACACGCATTAACTACTCAGAAATTCCCACGTCACATGTTTTCGATCTCGAAGTTCATATATTTCCACTTCGAGAGGGATAGTTAACGAGTGTCGTAAAACTCTGACCGGTCATCTATTTAAGAATGGAACGGAGGGTTCAAGAGTTTGAGGTTCAGACTAGAACTGAAACCGAAACAAAGTCAAACTGAAATTTTCTAACTTAAAAAAACAATTGAACATTAACAAAAAAAAAAAAAAACTTATACAATTTCCCACTTCTCCTTGTGAATTTGAGTGAATGGTATAACCTTTAAATTAGTCGTTAGAAATTATAAGTTAAAAATAAGGTCCGAGGGTTTTACTTTTCCTTTCCTCCTTTTCGAACAATATATTAATTTCGAGACTGAAACCTCTTAAGATTTTAAATGAGAAAAATAATAATTTTATAATTAATAATATAATGTTTTCACAGCATCAATCCATTTTTTTCTAAGAAGATAGAATACAAAAATTATATAGTACTGCAATGAAATAAGTGAATACATTTGTAATTTACCAATCTGTTTAATATTTTAAGTAAACACATTTGTAATTGATAATGATAGAAACAGGGAGAGGGCAATTATGTAATATGATATCTGGGTCCTTAACGAGTTGGACCGTGGTAGATATATGATCTGAGTGGTTCTGTTCCGTGAATGGTTGATCTGTGAGTCTATCTTGTTTCTTCTAAGGATGCCTGAAAAGAACGTTAGGGGGTCTCTCTAGCTCATTTTTGCCTCTGTCATGACAGTACTTATTAGAAAATAAAGATCATGGAGAGAGACTTCTCTCCTTTCCCCGTGTATTTTAGGAGATAAAAAGATGTCTCCTTGCTCTCTGCACCTTCTCTCCTTTTATAGAGGTCTCACCGGTACAAAGACGATGCAGCAAGTTAAATATAAAAATATTTTTGGAGTATTTATTAATATTATCAATAATTACTAACAAAAGCTTTTAATTATAAGAAATTGTAATTCTGTTGATAAGTGTATATTTTTTAAGGTAACAATAATGATCCACAAGCATAGCAAAAATAGTTATTCTTTTTGTTTTTCTGCTAACATGTTTTCTGTGTTTCTTTTGAATATAAGATTAATGTTTTCCCATTAACATTTTCAAACTCGGTAAAGAGATGAGTCTAATGGTATAGCCATCTCCGATCATTATTTACAACCCCTTAGACCGGTAAAAGTGTGATCAAAATTAATCATAATCTACGTAATACTTACATGCATGACAATTTAGCAAACGTGGAGACTCTCAGCATTAGATCAAGTCTGGATAAGTAATAATAAAATTAAAATAAACAAATACAATTGACCATATACGGGACCTGTTTCAACTACCACATTTTGTAAGGGAAAAAGGAGATTGATATATTATTTTCCTAAAATCTCTCAGCTTATTAATAAAATTTAAAATTTAAAATTTTAAAAGCTTGAAACATCAGCAAATTTAATTTATTGGAATCATATTCGTAATCAATAATGGGGTACTCTCTCACTTATCTATATTTCACACTAAAAAACGAACAAAACGTAGACAAAATTACAACATTATTAGAGCATATCTTAATCTTAATGTACAAGCCAAGCTTTTTTCCACATAGACCAATTCAATCCTCAGCAAGAAAAGAGAGGAACATCCCTATCAACAAAGAAAAGAAAAGGGTTGGGTGTGAAGCAGTGGTGGCACAATAAGTGCTGAATGAAAAAACCATTACTACTGCAGAGTGCAGAGTGCAGAGTGCAGAGTACATTTCCCAGCTGGCTTTCTTCTTCTCTAACCGCAATTCGAGAAAGCAGCTGTAACGGTCTTACTGTCCAGCTGGATCCCAATCCCATCCCACCCATAATCCCTAAAAAATATATTTATATTTTTATATATATAAAAAAAATAACACTAGTAGATACTCAATTCACTTTTTTATTTATCTAAATTAATTATTTCCTTTCCAACGCGGATGTCCTTGCAATTTTAACGTCTATGTGCACAACGAAAAATAGCATAACGGAAGAAAAACAATACCACGCGCGCGTGACAGAGAGACGAGGAACAAGGAAAAACAGCGGATTAAAAATCGGCGATTTTCCTGTGAGATCGAGATTTCATCTCTTGCTGCAAGTTCCTCACGCTCCGAATCCCCAAAACATCGCCTCTGCCCCGAATCTCATTCACTCCGCTGATCTCATCTATAATCTCGCTCGACGAATCTGCAGATTTATTTATGTTTTTTTTTAAAACAAAGTAGCAAAATCAGTTAAACAAACAGGAATTTTAAAAATTAATAAATTAAAAAAGCAAGCGAAGCAAAAGCATTCAAGCAGCAGCAGCAGCATTATACCTAACCGGCTAGAGATTCGCTTGAATCCATTGAATTGAGACAAATCTGGAACACCAAAAGCATAAAAACAAATCGGTGAGGGTGTAATTATTGATTATTTCGAGATGCATTACAATAGAGAGAAGCTTACTAAGTAATAATTGACATACCTGTTTGGGTGGGATGATGGGAGACGAGGTAGAGGACGAGGAAGCAGGAGAGAGTGAGGAGAGGAACGAGGTGGATAAGCTTCTCGGCGTTTGTCAGTGAGAAGGGCATCGGTGATAGGGAAGAGGAGCTAGTTGAAGCGGAGGAGAAACGGCGGGGTTTGGTGGCTTTGTTGTCTTGGTCGTCGTCGTCGTCGATATCGTCGGTGGTGTGGCGGTACAGTGAAGGAGACGGCAAGTCGTTGGTTAGGAGAGTGTTGTTGTCGATTTTGTGGGCTCCATGGATGTGGAGCTTGGGAGCTGGGGAGCCTAGAGACTGTCTTTGCATTTTGAGGGAGAAAGAGAGAATGGAGTGAGCGAGATGATCAGTGCATCCGTTGGATTAGGTCTGTGTCGCTTTTTAAGACTTGTTTTCAGTATTGTTGATTTATCTGTGCTTTTATTATTATTATTTTCCTCAAATTTATTAAGTTTTTTTGACATTAAAAAAAAAACCAACTCTATCACTTCACAATCTATACTTTAAACTTGCAATTTAAATCAATTTCCTTGATTTTTTAACAAAGTTGTAACTAGCCAATAATTTTTCAAACATATTCCGTCGCTTTTTCGCATAATCGCATTTATGCCTTTGGCTCGTAAAGGTTTGATGCGTTGCGTTTGGGAGAGTAGGAGTTGCTGCCATGACCTGTGCGATTCGTGGTGAATTTGATAAAAAAGAGACGGTAGTGGGAACAGGCCAGCAGAAACTAAAAAAAGGAAAGTGGTGGGCCTGATGCAGGTTATGACTCCCTCATCCCTGTGAATGTGATTGTGGGCCTCAATCATCGCCAGGGTTCGGGCCCATGCCACATGACGTGTGGGTAATTCGTTTGCCACAATCTCTTATCCTTTTTTCTGCTTCTTTTTTTTTCTTTTCTTAAATATAATATGGTATCTGGAACAATTTTCGGGTCAGATTAATCATAGTCCACTGTATTATAGCTCAAAGGTCGGTCTAAATGGTATTTAAGAAATTTTTAAAGCAGCGGCTTACTCCAAGGTTTGAACACTTGACCTTAAATTGTCAATGTGAGTCATAAACCAACTCAGTTGCACCAAATCCTTTTTTCTTCTTCCGTATTATACATTACCCGACCCTTAATGTTTGTCGAAAGGATTGTTTTAATTTTTTTTTTGTCAAGACTTATTATTTTAATTCTTAACTTTTCTTTTGGTTTTATCTAATCTCTAATATTATTTCCACTTATCGTTTTTAACTTCATAGTGACAAAAACTTCGAAGAGAAATAAACTCCGTTAACTTTTAATTTTGTATTAATTTTCTTATACATACCAACATGCCATTAAAATGAAAAAGGAAAAAAAAACTAAATTAAATATTTGGACCTTAGCCATAAATCAATTTCAATAAAAAAATCAAATAATACTTAATAAATTAAGAAAAATTAATAAATATTTCTCCTGTTCTTTCGTTTTCTCTTTATTTTTCTTTTCTCCATTTTTTTGGCTTTCTCCTTCCTTAATTCCTACGCTTCATATTTGCTCTCTATCATCATCCTAACTTTCCACCACTCTCCACTCGCTTCCCTTCCACCTCCACCATTTTCCCTCTCTTTCACCCTTATCCATAAAATCCCTAATTTGCTACTTAGGTATTTCTTTACAATCATCATACACAAGTACATACTCTAACAACTCCTCTCTCTCCATCATTGTCAAAAACGCTTCATTTGACACAAAGTAGTAATCTTTTACCATCACCGCGAAATATAAACTCATTGCTCTACTAGTTGCCGTCACCACGAAATATAAACTCTCTTTTCTCGCAATTTCCTGATCATAACATCTTTCCCAACGCCGCTCGGCCTGCTTATAACAAATCAAAGAGTTAGGAGGACGGATAACACAGTTAGTACTGAAGGAGGAGCCGAATGTGGATTCGAGGGCACGGCGCAATTCAGGCTTGGTGGCCTTGTCGATGACTGGAATGAGGTTTCTTGGCTTCTAGATATCACTCATCTTGCAAGATGCAGTGAAGAAACATTTTTGGTTGGAGCGGAGAAACGATGAGAATGAAAAATGGGTTTAGGGCTTAAGGAAGAGGACTGGTGGTGCGGGAGAGAGAGAGCAGCAAAATCCGGAGAATGCGAGGGATGCTGGAGAGGAGAATTTGTGCGGACGATGATGCAGAGGAAGTTGGGTTTGCAGATCCAAAGAAAGAAAAAAAAATTGGGAAAAAGTTACATTATAGTAACGTCAGACCCCAACTTTAGCTACTTAATTTATGTTTTGTTACTCATATCTGCCCGCTACTTATCTGCTGTTAGTTAAATGGGATAGTTGCTCTCACGAAAAAAGTCATGATTAGGGTTGTTCAACGGTTTTGCATAACCGAACTTCCGAAATTTTAAAACCAGAATTTCGCTTGTTCGGTTTCGAAATTTTGGAATTTAAAAGTTTGGTTTCGTAAATTTCAAAATCGAACTTTTATACGGAACGGAACGGAAATTGGTAAGAAAAGTTCGGTTAACCGAAATAACCGAATTTTTCTTACCAATATATAAGGTCATATAAATATGTATGACTTTGTGAAGCCGATTGATTGCCCTTTGGTGATGTTGCTTGCTCATCTTTGTTTCTGTCATGACAGCACCTATTAAAAAATAAAGATCATGGAGAGAGAGAGTCTCTCTCTTCCTTCGTGTATTTTAGGAGATAAAAAGATATCCTCTTGTTCTCTGCACTTTCTCTTCTTTTATAGGAGGTCTCGGCGGTGTTGAGACGGTGCAGTGAGTTAATATGGTTAAAGTGGGTCAAGCTCATGCCAACACGAGCTGGCCGATAGCTTGCGGCCCAGATCTACTAGCTGGTAGTGAAATTTAAGGAAAATTGAGTAACATTTTACCTCTTTTTTCTTATCTAAATAAATCATATTTTAACTTATATATTTTGAAATTTTAGCCCCGAATCCGGCTCAACTTGTACAATAAATATATCTATTTATGATTTAGACAAAAAATAAAAATAAAATGTACTACAAAATCCTGGGAGAGAGAGGGCATATACGTATAAAAGTTATTTCAAGTGGTTAAACAATTCAAATAAATAACAAAATATTTATATAAAATTGAAAAAATGTTACAAAAATATTTATATAAAATTAGAAAAAATGTAACAAATATGTTACTGGACAATGAAAAAATGGTTTAATTTTTTTTGGAATTAATTTTGAATCGTTGCCATTTTTTTGAGTTGACATATCGGTTGGGGTTTCAATAATTTGTCAGGATAAAAAAGGCACTCTGTATGATCGTAAAATAGACTACGAATAATGTTATATGAGTGAGTGAATAGTATTGAACCTCTTCTTTTTTTATCAAAAATAGTATTGGTTGTATTACTCATTTTCGATATATTGGTTATGTATATGAGAAGTACCGAGTCTATCACTCGTTTTAGATACTCCCTCTGGTCCGAAATGTATGACTTCCTCGCATCCTAATATTCAGTAGGGAACGCATATCGAGGAGGCCGGATGAGGTACTATTTGACCCCAAAAAATTCCATATTTTTTTTCGAACATACGTTAATCCTTAACGTACTTCCGAAAAAAAATTCGGGACAAAATTGTCTCAAATAGTGATTGTTCCGGCCGTCTTAAGATACGTTCCGGAACAGTAAAAACAAATGCTAAAACGTCATACATTTCGAACCGGAGGGAGTATATTGGTTATATGTATAAAGATATATAAGTTATTTCAAATGATTAAAAAATTTAAATAAATAGAAAATGTGGACGAAAAATGCAGTATCAAATATGTTATGGGCGCTAACACAATGAAAAAACTTGTTTTGAATTATTACCATTTTTATGAATTTACAGATCGGTAAAGGTTTTAATTATTCGCTCGAATTGATAAAAATATACTTTATATAATTTTAAAATAGATTATAATAATATGACGTGAGTGTGTAATAAATAATATGGTGTGTGAATAAAGTATAAATAATTAAATAGTGTTGAATCGTGAATTGAGTTGGAAAAAAAGCTAAACAATTAGACATATTTGGTGAAGAATTCGACAAATCACCTGTTACTGTGTGTGTTACATGTATGTGTGTCAGCTAGCTCGGATCTCCAGTGAAAACAAGCACACATTGCACGTAATCATTTTATAATAATGCTGGGACTGGTTGATATACAATTTGAGAAAGAACTCGGAAGGTACTACTTGTCGTTTTCTTTCTTTCTTTCTTATATAGATGTGAAATTTCACTTTCAATTTATAATATAAAATGCAGATAAAAAATATAAATTAGTTGAAATATTAATCACTACTACTATATTTTAATTCTCGTTCAAATTATGTTTTATAACAACTACTCCCTCCGTCCTTCAATGAATGTCGTCTACTACTATATTTTAATTCTCGTTCAAATTATGTTTTATAACAACTACTCCCTCCGTCCTTCAATGAATGTCGTTTTAGCTTTTGCTTTTACTGTTTCGACATGTATCTTAAAACGGCCGGCAGACGACCTATTTGAGACAATTTTGCTTGAATATTTTATCTTTTAATAATATACAACGCAGTACACAGTGTCATTGAAGTAATTATTTGCTTGAATATTTTATCTTTTATTATAAGTAATTAATTCGAGACACAAAAGTCAACATGAATAAATAAAAAATTAATTATGCATGTGACCGGTAGAAATAAGGATTAATTATTAATTCTCAAATCTCAATATTGCATAGCCTTGGTAAATATATGAGGTTATAAGTTTATCTCTATTAATCTCTTTCGGTAGAAGCTTAATTTTATTATTTATATTCCGTTTCAAATTAAATAATATTTTTGAAGTTTTATATAAATTAAGAAAAATAATTATTATTACTTTTTTAGGTTGATTTTTACAGATTATAAAATTATATAAATTATAAAATGTCTTGGGAAAGTCTATACTCTCAGTCAAGCCTCACATAAGGTTGTGTAAAAAAACCGAATTCGAAAAACTGAGTTGAACCAATCATAAACCGAACCAAAAAATGGTTATCGGAACTGGAAAAAAATGAGATTTGTCAGATCTGTATTGGATATCTAAATAGGAGAAGCATAGAATACTCGATTAATTTGAACTGAACTGATCTGAAAATAAATTTATTTCAACATGATTAATTAATACGACTGATCATAAAAATTAGAAGAGTCGGATCCGACCGTGAACACCCCTCACATTTCTACTTTAGTGGCGGTACGTTCTCCTACTTCCTCGGTTCTCACCCAGGCCAGCCTTCCTTGTGTGATACCTATGGCTATGATCTATCCTTTTATCAATTTAGTGATCTTTTAAAGTTTCTATATATCTAATTTACATTTTCAATGCTTTACTTCTACGACGATATCCATCTTACTATCCAAAAATTACTTATAACGTCATTTCGATTTTTAACAATAAAAAAACAATCTCAATCATTAAGATCCACTCAACCTCCATCTTCTTGAGACCAAGTAAGTACATTTAATATAATCATGACTTCTGGTTAGATTGAAATAAATTCGTAATTAACTAAAAAACGATACACTATGTTAGTATAAATACACTAAAATATACTTTGGCAAGACATTTTTATGATATATTGATATTTTTTTTGAGAAAAAAGTAACTTATTTATACTTAATTAAAATCTCGAATTTAAATTTAGAGGATTAAGAGTTGATAAATTCCTTATTAATTTGCACTACAGGTAGTAATTACTCGTTATTACCACTAGTAATGGTAATTACCGTATAAATGTATTGTTTAACCACGATTACCACTACATAGTTCTCCTCACAACCCTACAGATCCACCAACGTATCACTCCTCCCATTAAAAAATGCAAATTCACTCCATTCCCATTCTCTTCCTCATCTTCGTCTCCTTTCTCAATGTAAGTAACCCCTGTCCTTCTCCACTTCTCCGCACCGTACTTGGTCTTCTTTTTTAAAAAGGAATCGATAGATGTTAGTTGATGCGTACATTTCATTATAGTCCTAACATTTACAGTATCGTTTTCAAACGATCTTAATTTTGAGCTTTTGTTGTTTAAGGATAGAGTTTATATAATTTTAAAGAAAAAGTGTTAGTGTCTGCTCAATGTATGCCTGAACACTTTATTACCATTAGATAAAAAATAGTCCACACATACTTTCTTTCCTTTTTCATGTGGTTCTCTTATCTTACGATATAAATATTATTTACGTAGTATTTGGACACTATTACTGTCTAATAACTATAATTTTAGTTTAAAATATTGCAATATAAAACCTATAGTTTTTTAAATTTGCAATTTTAATATTTTTACTGCTTAAAAAATTCATAAAAATGGTAAATTTAAAATATGCAATTTTGAGAGGATATGTCTTGTAAGGAACAAAAGAATTCTGACAGTATTCATTTTTACCACAGGTGCAAATGTTTCCTGGTAATCAATTCCATAAACTTGAGTATACCCGTTAGCCACAAGCCCGGCTTTATACTTCATAGTAAAGACTCATTTACAACCTACAATGTTGTACTCTTTAGGTTTGTCCACCACCTTCCAAATTTTATTCTTTTTCAGGGCTCTCATTTCCTCCTCCATTGCATCCCTCCACTCCTTTTGTACTAAAACTTAAGAGACATGGTTAGGTATACTAATACTCGTGAAAAAGTAATAAATATGAGAGTTCTACTTTATTAAAATAACTAAAAATTAAAAAATATATATATTAAATTTTTTTAACTGTTTTTCTCTTGTCTTATGTACTATCGCATTTTTTTATTTTTAATCCAAATTTCATATATATTTTTAATACTTTACTATTTATTTTAATTTTTTAATTATTATAAAAGTTAAAATTATAATTTTTAGGTAGTGCTCTCTTAAAAACTACTCCCTCTAGTTTTTTTAACTGACGCTTTGACTTTGGGCACACATATTAAGTAGGCCGGATGATTCACTGTTTGACCCAAAAGAAATTTGTACTTTTTTTCGAACGTACATCCGAGAAAAATTAAGGGGCAAAATTGTCTTAAATAATGAGTCATCCGACCTCCTTAATATTCGTGCACAAAGTTAAAGCGTCAGTTAAAAAAAACTGGAGGGAGTATATATGGTTAAAGTGGAATAGTTTGAAATTGTAGGCTTGTTTATTATGTAGTTCCATTTTTTAATTCAATTAGTATTTTTTTAATTAATTATGATGTGGGGGTAATGTAGGTTAATTTTGGCACTATCAGTGGATCACTGCCCGGTGAGAGCAGCATCTCTAATTCGGTATTGGAACAAAGAGATCCAAAACGATTTGCCCAAATCAGATTTCCTGCTCTCCAAATCATCCCCATTGTCCGCCGTCGATGCCGCCGCATTCACCAAGCTCGTCGCCCAGAACGCGCTTTCCACCCACTTGACTCTAACTTCGTCGTCTACCAAGATAGGAACTTCACCAACTATGGCACTAAGCGCGACGGCGGCGGCCTCGACTCCTTCGAGAGCTACTCCGAGCACAGGTTTATCATCACCAACTCGTTCAGCCGATACGGCCGAGACGCTGCCGGACACGACGAGAAGTTCACGAGCTACGCCACGCAGGCGATCCTCGTCGTCGACGACAGCTTCAACACCTATGGTACCGGAGCCATCGGTGGGACCGGCGAGTTCATATCGTACAACGATCAGACCAATGCCGCGAATCTCCACTTCAATAATTACGCCGATGACGCCCATGGAAAGGCCAATAATTTCGCATCTTACACGAAAGAGACGAATGTTGGACGCGAAGAGTTTCGGAGCTATGGGAAGAACGGAAACAGAGCTCCGAATGTATTCACGAGTTATGGGCAAAGTTCGAATGTGATTGGGTCGAGTTTTGTTAATTACGGAGAAACTGGAAATGGAGCGAATGATACTTTCACTTCCTATGGATTTACCGGGAATGTACCGGAGAATACTTTTAGAAACTACGGCGACGGTGGGAATTCTGCCGTTGACAGTTTTACCAGTTATAGAGACCAATCTAATGTGGGTGATGATTCTTTTGATTCTTATGGAAAGAATACGAATTCCACGAAAGTGAATTTCGAGAATTATGGGAAAACCGGGAGTGATACTTTTTCTGGATATGGTAAAGGTGGAATTGATCCGGCAATTGGGTTCAAAACTTATGGAAATAACGCTACTTTTAAAGACTATGCCAAACACGGTGTTGTTTTTTTCTGGTCTATCTAATGATGCTGAATCTAAGGTCAGTGGCAGCTTCGTAAATAAGTGGGTTGAGCCGGGTAAATTCTTCCGTGAATCAATGCTCAAGAATGGGACAATCATGCCGATGCCGGACATTAGAGATAAAATGCCGAAAAGGTCGTTTCTCCCCCGGACTATTACCTCCAAATTACCCTTCTCCACCTCCAAACTCGGTCAAGTGAAGGAAATTTTCCACGCGAGTGAGAATTCAACGATGGAGCGCATTATTCTCGATGCGCTCCACGATTGCGAGCGAGTCCCCAGCCCTGGAGAGACGAAACGGTGCGTCGGGTCTGTTGAGGATATGATTGATTTTGCCACGTCGGTGTTGGGGCGGAATGTGGCGGTGCGGACGACGGCGAATGTGTATGGGTCAAAGAAGGAGATCATGGTGGGAAGAGTTAACGGGATCAACAGTGGGAGAGTCACCAAGTCAGTCTCCTGTCATCAGAGTTTGTACCCTTACCTACTCTATTACTGCCACTCTGTGCCTAAAGTTCGGGTTTACGAAGCGGATATCATGGATCCGAATACCAAGGCCGTGATCAACAACGGTGTTGCCATCTGTCATATAGACACGTCTTCATGGAGCCCTACCCATGGTGCTTTCTTGGCACTCGGGTCGGGTCCAGGCCAGATTGAGGTTCGCCACTGGATTTATCAGAATGACATGACTTGGACAATTGCTGATGCTTGACAGCTTCAGTAATGTGGTTTTTGTTTAATTGCAATAACCATGGACCCAAGTGAAATTAACTAAATCTTATCTCAATATCCTTTATTTAATTACCCACTCAATTTCCTTCCCATACTAAATCAACCGGGAATTTGTCTCACCATCTAACAAGTTTTTTTAATTTTTTTTCCACAGTTTCTAATTTTTCAATCCCAATCAACAACAAATCTTTTTTTGTGTGTGTAAAAACAACAAATGAATTACTGTAAGTCACAAAACAAATGTATATTGCTAGTCTTTTTTGTTTATTTTTTTCTCATTTTTTTTTTATCATCATAAAAAACCTAATATATGCCCATGAAAAACCAATTCCGATCATATCTTTATAATTTTGTTGTTAATCAGGACTGAAAAAATAGATCTTTGTTAGATGGTGAGACAAATTTACCCGTGATTTAATATGATGGAAAATTGAGAAATTTTATGTTAGAAGATTCATAATTTCACAAACACAAAGATTTATAGTAATTTCTTACCTCTAATGTATAGCTTTATTTGTAAGATTTCTTACATTCACTATATGAGTTTATAGTTCACCTAAAAATCTAATTTTTTTAAAGTCTCAAGCTAACAATCTTTATAATTAATTTTACCAAAGCTCACTAAAAACCCAAATAAGTTTTTTACGGAGGTTCGAACTTAAACCTTTCATAAACTTTTTACATTAAGCATAAGCTTAACCTATCACAAACTTAATTCAAATGCTAGATTAAATCATATGTCCACTTACAAAAAAAAAAAATTATGACTCACTTAACCTATCACAAACTTAATTCAAATGCTAGATTAAATCATATATCCACTTACAAAGAAGACATTACCTTTAACTAAAAAAGAATTATGACTCTTCCACAAACACACAAAAAATACTTTTATCGACGGGCAAAACCGTTGATAACAGATGTTGGATACGACCTTTAATCCAAGAAGAATTATGACTGATAATGGGTGTTGGACACTACCTTTAATCCAATAACCAAAGAAGAATTATGACTGATAAGAGATGCTTAGATCGACGAACAAAAATGACTGATAATGGGTGTTGGACACTACCTTATACTCCCTCCGTTCCATTATAACTGTTATTTTTCTACGGATTGTTACTATTTGGGGTATTTGTCATTTTATTTTTTTTGAAACATATATTTTGTGCAAATGATAATTTTTTTTTTTGAATCAATTCAATCTGATGATAGTGTGGTAATTTCAGTAGAAATTAGAAAAATAAATAAAACAATGAGGAATAAAATAAGTCCGTAAATCAACGACTTACGCTTTTCTACTATTCTAAAAAGTCAATTAATTAGGAACGGAGGAAGTACTATTCTAGACTCCAAAATCGGCCACAACAACTAGTCGGGTCCGTGACCGGTGCACCGCTCGACACAGGGTGGTACACCCGTTGCTATATTAGGGGTGCGCTTTACCCAATCAATGCACCGCCTGATGAATCGCTCAGACTATGAAAAATTGATTTAATCATTTTTTGAATATCAAAAAATACATTCTAAAAAATACCATTTTATGCACTAATTTTTAGGTTAATAAGTAACTTAAATTGGACTTTAAATTGAAATATATATAACAATAATTCCGGGTTTGGCGCGCCAGGGGTCCCTAACGTTATTATTTTCATTTTAGTTGGTTCCTAACGGCGAAATTGGGACCACGAAGTCCAAACGTTACCTCAGTTAGCACCCCGGGATCCCTATTGTCATAACGGAGCTTAACACCGTTAACTATCAATATTTTAATATTATTTTGAAAAAAAGTATATGACATTGGTCCCACTAGTCAGATTTTTCTGACTTTTTTATTTTCTTATTATCTAAAATAATTAAATTAATTTAAAAATTAAGAAAAATATGTAAAAATCAAAAAAAGGAAAAAATCCTAAACAATGTAAGAAAAATAGAAAAATAATTAAATTAATTTCAAAATCCAGAAAAATTTATAAAAATGTAAAAATGTAAAAAATACAAAAAAATGTAAAAATTCCTAAAAAACGTAAAAAATAAGAAAAAAATTAAATTAATTTGAAAATCAAGAAAAATATATATAAAAATCCAAAAAAATGTAAAAATTCCAAAAAAAAATGTAAAAATTCATAAAAATAATTGCGTTTTTTAGATAAAAAATTCAGAAAAATAAGTAAAAAATGTAAAAAATCAGAAAAAAATTAAATTACTTTGAAAATCCAGAAAAATATATAAAAAATCCAAAAAAATGTAAAAAATACAAAACAATGTAAAAATTCCAAAAACAAAACGTAAAAATTCATAAAAATAATTACGTTTTTTTATGATTTTTTAAATATTTTTTATTTTTACATATTTTTATTGATTTTTAAATTAATTTAATTATTTTTATGAGTTTTTAAATTTTTTAGGATTTTTTAAATTTTTTAGGGATTTTTTATATATTTTTCTTGATTTTCAAATTAATTTAATTATTTTTCTGATTTTTTACATTTTTTAGGAATTTTTACATTTTTAGGATTTTTTACGTTTTTAAATGATTTTTTACATTTTTTACATTTTTTTCTTGATTTTGAAATTAATTTAATTAATTTTCTGATTTTTTACATTTTTTAGGATTTTTAAATTAATTTAATTATTTTAGATGATAAGAAAATAAAAAAGTCAGAAAAATCTGACTAGTGGGACCCAATGTCATATACTTTTTTTCAAAATAATATTAAAATATTGAGAGTTAACGGTGTTAAGTTCCGTTATGATAATAGGGACCCCGGGGTGCTAACTGAGGTAACGTTTGGACTTCGTGGTCCCAATTTCGCCGTTAGGGACCAACTAAAATGAAAATAATAACGTTAGGGACCTCTGGCGCGCCAAACCCCAATAATTCCTAGTATTTAATCATTTAAATAATCTTAAAGTGTTCTTTTTTTTTACCTGAAATAAAGTGTGGCATAACAACATTTCAATAATTACGAACAAAATATATATTACGTGTTAATTGAGAAAAAAAAATGTTTATAAAGATAACGACCCGGTAAACGCCGCCGCTTGAAATTTCTGGCTAATGGTCAAACCGAAACAGGAACCCAAACCGAGATCCAGTTTCTAACTTACGCTGCACCTAAGGCAACGAGAAAATAGCCCACTTGCAAAAACACGTTCCTGTTTTGATTCTTTAACACAGACATTAACGCAAACACTATAAAAGCAAACTTTTTGAGAGGGTGTAGAGGTTTCTAGAGAAGAAGATATGGTGCTATGGGAGATCACACTTGGGGCGGCGTATTTCTTGGGTCTGAAACGGACTTACAGGCTAGCTTTGAAGATTCAGCGCAAGCTTATCAGCCCTAAGCATCCCAAGACGCGCGACTTCGCTCATAGGTACGGATTCGTTTGTTTATATATGATATTCATGTCCTGTGCTGTGATTTTGATCCATTACATCTTGGGTTTTCTCATTGGGTTTGTAGGAGAAATTGATTTTGTGCGTTTGTATTGGGCAAAATTGGTTTCTATTTTCTGATTGGCAAAGCAGGTGTTTTTATAATTTAAATGAGGATTTAGTATTGGAGGGTTGTTGATACCCGCTTCCTAATCTGTATGTTTTGAAGCGCAAATGCCTGTTCTACATGATTGATATGGTTATGTATTCGTTATTGATAGGAGGGTTACTTGGGTGAGCATTGAAATATGCATGCTTGTAAGTGTGTGGTGTTGTTTTGAACAATATTTCATAGCTCTTTTTCCTCTAATTTTTTATTCGATCTGTTTTGGGAAGATATCATTTGTTATTAAGATGTTAGAAGGACTAGAAAGTTTTCCAATGAGAATTCCACATAGTTTTGATGTTGCTTAAATTCTAAAGTATGAAAAAAATGGTAATTGATGTGAGAACTGGGAACTATACCCTCTCCGTGGATGGTCTTTTCTCGTAACTCTGTCATTGAATGGGTCTGTGAGAAGCTTATTTTATTTCTTGGCTTTTCATGAAGCTGAGTGTCATACGGATTGTACCTTCCAATAGACAAGTGCACATTTTGTTCTATTCTCGCATATGTTAGATGATCATCTTAGTACTAGACTAGAGGTGGGTTACTGCTGGTTTTGTATAGGGAACACATCAAAGGAACATGTGATCCTGTAGAATCATTAATTCATTATCTCATCTCATTGAAGGATATTGGTATGTAAACCGTGCAGAGCTGACATATAGAACAATATTGGGTTCTGAGGATTTTTGTAAACTTTGTTCATTTCCTGTTTGGTTTTCAAGGTTTTGGTTTTCTCTTCTCAAGTCCTGATACCTCAAAATGCAGTAAACTTTAATGCACAAAAAAAGTTATGTTGAAGGCAATCATATTTGTGATATAAATTACTGGGTTTCTATTGTATAAGGTTGTACAATATTCATGACAGAGGATTGTTGGAATTGCATTGAATACCTTATCACAT
This sequence comes from Viola odorata, assembly GCA_963691705.1. Taxonomy (NCBI): domain Eukaryota; kingdom Viridiplantae; phylum Streptophyta; class Magnoliopsida; order Malpighiales; family Violaceae; genus Viola; species Viola odorata. Next base: position 65,479,138 of record OY829539.1, read on the forward strand.
GAAGTCAGTGCTCACTGAGACATTTGGGTGCCTAAATTCCTAGATTAGTTTGTTTTTTTCAGTGTGATCCGGTTATTGTGAGCCTACCAGAGTCCATTCTTGTCACCAGTTAGTTTTGTATGCATTTTTCTACTTTTAGCTTTGCATCTATTAGTGCTTGGTGCTACCGTCACTGCTAAATCTCACATTTCTTCTGTTACTAGTATGTTGGAGATAATATGGCATTAGTTAGGATATATATTCACTGCTATAATCAGTCATTGGCTCATGTTATTAGGGATTGACACAACTCATTGTCCTTTTCTAACTTGCTAGACGAACGCGCAATGTCTTTGATGTCGTACTAAGGGTTCATCATAACATACAGCAGAGGGACATTGAGGTTGGTCGAAATGTTGGTAACTGGATTCTGAGATGGCTGGATAAAATGAAACCGTCTGCTCAAATCCGTGGTCCCCCACCGCAACTTACAGGTGGTAGCTCAAATATGAACATTACAAAGCAGGGAAGCAACACTCCCCAGCTTAAGTCTCCTGGGAGCACCCCAACTTCCAGAAACCAGGAATCTGATAGGCATCTTTTCACAGCTGCAAGAAATGCCTGGTCTAGACCTCTCCCTACCATTTCAATAATTATGCGGCCACCAAAACCTGTTGGGCCTACTACACAGTACAGGCGATTTTGCTCCTTGGGACCTGGAATATCAGGGCCAAACTCCAAATTCGGAGCAAGTGGGATTGAAGGAGTTGTTAGGAAGGACATTCTGCAGTATATTCGGCAGAATTGATATCGGCTGATAGTTTCTCTTGAATGTGGAGACTGAATTTATTACTGCAGTTTACTCTGTCTAACTGATATTGGCAGATATTTTCTACTTTGTTGCATCTGGAGACTTCTTTTTGGCATTACAACCATGGAAGATGGTGGTTGAGGTGTAATTTGTATCTGGACATTAATTTTCCCCCCTCATTTTCTGGCCGTTGTACATCCCTTTAAGCCTCTTTACTTACAATTTTCTGACGTTTGATGTGTCATAAATGTTTTCCTTGTTCTAGTTCAAATGGAAAATATGAGATGTTTTGGCCTTTAATAAGCTAAAAGATGTTATTTCTGTTGAATGGTTTGAACTGTAGTTCTAGAGACTGCTGCATTTCTGCCAAGAGTTGAAGCGAGATCCTAGCTAGGTAGCAGTGAGGGTTTAGCAGGAAAATGCCAGCGAAGCTTTTCTAGATTTTTTGTTATCTGAAACAATTGGAACATAAGTCTGGTTTTGGATTAATTTCAATTTACCTGATTGATTCCATAAATCAAACTCCTTTCTCTCTTTGGTTGGTATTTGAAAACTACTATTTATTTTTATTTTATTTTTTATGAGATTAATACTTGAGTGTTTTTGTTTGAATGCCAAATGTCTTGTTATTATCATCGTTTTACGCCTATTTTATGATGATGATACTGCTGATTATTGGGTTTTCCGCTCCTTTTTACAGATTATGTTGCCGAGAAGCGAAACATTCTTTAGGAGCTGAAATCGCCAAGTTGAGAGCTGTTTTGAATCAGAAGCTGAAGTTGTTAGAATGAGCCAACTGTCTTCTCTTTTTAGAAGAATTATGTCCAGTCAGCTTAAAGTCTCATAGTCAGAGAATCTCCTATTTTGTTAGGAGGAGATTAAAACAATTTATCTAGTTAGATTTTATTTCTTTTTGAAATTTGAATTATGGGGTTGATTGCTAATATATAGCAACCAACTTACACTAGGAAAATGATCATCTCTTTCCCCGGAATATTGGCTTTTCTTCTTGGATTTTGGCAGCAGCAGCATTGCCTTAGGAACCACTGTTTGGTTTCTTTGTTTTAATTAATTAAATTCCTTTTATGCTTATAATCTCTTTTATTTATTTATTATGATGATGCTTGGCTAAACTCTATTTTCCTTGTAAGGATTCATTGTCATGAATAATTGATTGTGAGATCTAATTGCGTCCAATAAATTACAACTTATATCTCTGTTTGTTTTGATTAAATGTCAAGTTAATCTTATTCCTTTTGAAGTCTGATCATCTACAAATAGGATTTGGTTAAATACAGTCTTCTCTTGATATTTTGGAGTCTACATTGTAAAGAGAGATGCGAAGGCAACTATCTGATTGACGGATCGGAATAGAAAACAAATAGAGTCAGGTTTATAGGATTTTTATCCCAGACTTGGGATCGGTCTCTCCCTGTGAATTATCAATCGTTTGATTAAATCCTATAGAGTGTCTCTTAGGATTGTCAAACTGGTTAGGGACTTCTAATAGAGTGTCTCTTTATTAGTCTTGTTTAGGAGGAGAGCAGGAGATTTAGGTGAACACCTGGTCTCTATAGCCACCTATAAGTTAGTTCTTGAAAACACTTGAATCTATGATCAATCAATTTAATTCATGTGCTTCGTCGAATCCTTACTGGGAATTTTACCACATTTGAACACACACACATATCACATTTTCTTTACTGTTTCATGTTATTTTTGTTTCTTAAACAATTACAACACAACAATCAATATTGGTATTTACCACCTGTTACTCGTCTTGTCATTTACAAGGAAATTTAATTGTCCACCGAATCCCTGAGGACGAACCTTTTACCACTAGCTACTGTTCTTATTTGCATGAGCTTTGGTGAATTGAATTCATTTATTTTTTACGGTTTTGGCAACCATCAAATTTTGGCGCCGTTGCCGGGATTCATCGGTACTAATTATGCTTCTTTGTGTATGACCAGATCTTCTAATTCAGAATTGTTTCCGTACAAGCCAGAAATTACCAGCAGACGCAACATCAACAACAAAGGGACTCTCTTCCAAACCTAGGAGAGAGCACATCTGCACCTAGATGACCGGTGCAACAGAGGTAAGGTTAAGCTCCATAGATAATAAAATCAATGCAGTAATTTTTCGTCTCGCTTCTATTGCAGAGCAGATGAAACAATCCACATATGGATATGGAGCGCCCGATTCCCAATCACATCCTTGGGCGAATACACACAGCTACAATCAAGGATGGAAGCAGCCCCCAAACTTCAACTGGGCTCCACAATATCAACAACATCAGTTCCACCCACAAGATACCATGCCTATACCTCCTGTTCAGCAGCAGTTGTTTCAACCAACTCAACCGAACCAACCGCCACCACAACAGTCACAAGAACCACCCCTGAACCTCCAAAATTTCGTGCCTAGACCTACTGCTCCACAGACACCAGCCCCACAACAGCCCCTACTATCCACTGGAACCCCAATGGAAGACATGTTCAAACAGTTCATGCAAGTTACGCAAGCTAACATGCAATCCACTCAAGCTAGTATCGCGAAACTTGTCCAATCAAACCAAGCAATGCAGAAGGAGATAGCAACATTGACCAACCAGAAACAGGAGCAAGTAAGGCTGCCATCGAGTACTATGGACAACCCTATACACAATGTCTGCGCTATGACATTGAGGAGTGGAGCAGAAATTCTAGACAGAACGGTCCTTGCCCCAGGCCTGGGGAAGAAGCCTTCAGCAGTGCTTGTCCCAGACCAGCCCGAACCAAAGACAGAAATAATATCTGAAAAACCAGCACAGGTAAATCCTACTCCAGAACCAGTACTGCCCAAGAAGGTACAGTTGGTAATCCCTCTTCCCTTCCCTTACAGGTCTGAAAAGGCCAAGAAGGTAAATGATGAAAAAGCTATTTTAGATATTTTTCGTAAAGTAGCTATTAATGTTCCTCTTCTTGATATAATTGCTCAAGTTCCTAAATATGCCAAATTTTTAAAAGAATTATGTACTAACAAGAAAAAGCGTGCAGGCATAGAAAGGATCAACTTGAATGAGAATGTATCTGCAGTTTTTCAGAAGAAGTTGCCCAACAAATGCAAGGATGGAGGGACGTTTGCAATTCCTTGCAAGATTGGAGAGAAGTGCATAGAGAAAGCACTATGTGATCTTGGCGCTGGGATTAATGTTTTGTCATTAACTGTTTTTAAAACTTTAAATATTGGTAAACTGAAGGAAACAAAAGTTGTAATTCAATTAGCAGATAGATCAGTTATATTCCCTATTGGTGTTATTGAGGATGTGTTAGTACAGGTTGATAACTTTGTCTTTCCAGCTGACTTCTATGTTGTAGATATGGACAACGAGCATTCAACAAAATCTACAGAGGTGCTACTTGGAAGACCCTTCTTAAGGACAGTAAGGGCGAAGATTGATGTGGCAGGAGGGAGTTTAACATTGAAATTCTGTGATGAAATTATTAAATTCAATATGTATGATGTCATGAAATTTCCAAATGACATGCATAGTGTGAATTGCATAGATGTTATTGATCCTAATGCTGATAATATTGAGAAATTAAATGCTACTAATCCTTTGGTGCATGTTCTTGGTAGAAACATTGATAATCCGAAAAAGGTAGAAAATGAGAAAGTTTTGAAAATCAGCAAGGAGATTAAAGAAACTGTGTTTGAACTTGAAGTTTCTAATTCCTATGATAAACTTTCTGATGATGTTAAAGTACCGGGAATTCATAATAAATTTCTCCCTTCGTTTTTGCAGGCACCAAAGATCGAGCTGAAAACCTTGCAAGGAGAATCGAAGGAAGAAAGGCTTGCGAGGGTACTAAAGGGGTACAATGAGGCTGTTGAATGGAGAATAGCCGACATCAAGAGGACTTCTCCTTCCATCTGTGGGGCAATGTATAGCCCACAAACTACCTGAAACACAGGAGAAAGTGTCTAGTCCGAGACCATAAATCGGAACGCTTCATGGGAGGCAACCCATGTGTTTTTCATTTTTTCATTTTTTTTTCATTTAATTTAATTTAATTTAATATTTACATTTTATTTTTTATTTTTATTTTTATTTTTATTTTTATTATTTTCTTCTTCCCTGTAAATAAAATTTTCGTGGAACTGATGGAGCTGATGTTTTAATTTTGTGTGTTTTTGCAGGAGAACGAGTGCTGGGAGAATTAATTTGAAGCTTGGGTTTGGAATTTAAATCCATGGCGGTTTGAAGGAATTATAACCCAAAATAGCTTTATGGGCTTGTGTCACTTAAGCCCATTTAACCAACACTTTGCCGTTCACCCTCCTTCTCCCAAAATCAAAATTACCAAAATTAATTCATTCATCTTCTTCCTCAACCCGAAACCCTGGGATTTGTTTGAATGCCAAATGTCTTGTTATCATCGTTTTACGCCTATTTTATGATGATGATACTGCTGATTATTGGGTTTTTCGCTCCTTTTTACAGATTATGTTGCCGAGAAGCGAAACATTCTTTAGGAGCTGAAATCGCCAAGTTGAGAGCTGTTTTGAATCAGAAGCTGAAATTGTTAGAATGAGCCAGCTGTCTTCTCTTTTTAGAAGAATTATGTCCAGTCAGCTTAAAGTCTCATAGTCAGAGAATCTCCTATTTTGTTAGGAGGAGATTAAAACAATTTATCTAGTTAGATTTTATTTCTTTTTGAAATTTGAATTATGGGGTTGATTGCTAATATATAGCAACCAACTTACACTAGGAAAAGGATCATCTCTTTCCCCGGAATATTGGCTTTTCTTCTTGGATTTTGGCAGCAACAACATTGCCTTAGGAACCACTGTTTGGTTTCTTTGTTTTAATTAATTAAATTCCTTTTATGCTTATAATCTCTTTTATTTATTTATTATGATGATGCTTGGCTAAACTCTATTTTCCTTATAAGGATTCATTGCCATGAATAATTGATTGTGAGATCTAATTGCGCCCAATAAATTACAACTTATATCTCTGTTTGTTTTGATTAAATGTCAAGTTAATCTTATTCCTTTTGAAGTCTGATCATCTACAAATAGGATTTGGTTAAATACAGTCTTCTCTTGATACTTTGGAGTCTACATTGTAAAGAGAGATGCGAAGGCAACTATCTGATTGACGGATCGGAATAGAAAACAAATAGAGTCAGGTTTATAGGATTTTTATCCCAGACTTGGGATCGGTCTCTCTCTGTGAATTATCAATCGTTTGATTAAATCCTATAGAGTGTCTCTTAGGATTGTCAAACTGGTTAGGGACTTCTAATAGAGTGTCTCTTTATTAGTCTTGTTTATGAGGAGAGCAGGAGATTTAGGTGAACACCTGGTCTCTATAGCCACCTATAAGTTAGTTCTTGAAAACACTTGAATCTATGATCAATCAATTTAATTCATGTGCTTCGTCGAATCCTTACTGGGAATTTTACCACATTTGAACACACACACATATCACATTTTCTTTACTGTTTTATGTTATTTCTGTTTCTTAAACAATTACAACACAACAATAAATATTGGTATTTACCACCTGTTACTCGTCTTGTCATTTACAAGGAAATTTAATTGTCCACCGAATCCCTGAGGACGAACCTTTTACCACTAGCTACTGTTCTTATTTGCATGAGCTTTGGTGAATTGAATTCATTTATTTTTTACGGTTTCGGCAACCATCAGTTTTTCATAATTATATTGTCCTATATAAAACTCATTATTTGGGGGAAAAAACTGGTTTGTCATAAATAAAATTTATAAAATAAAATGTGTAATATTCTTTAAAAAATAATTTAGATAAGGGCACTCTAAATTTAATTTATTATTTTTTTTGTCATTTTTAAAATACAAAACAATATAATAAAAATATTAATATCTGATGTGGAAATAAATAATTATGGTATAAAAATAATAATTCTTTTAAACGATACGAGAAGAGCTAGTATTATTTTTGGGTCGGGCCGTATAACTCAATTGAGTGATGAAAACCAAAAAAAAAGAAAAAAAGAAAGCTATAGTGTTGAAAAAAAGAAAATATAAAGCTCAAGTTTTATATTCTTCCGCAACTCGCGAGGGGTTTAGTTTCGCTCTCTCTCTCGTCGAATACGTCGTCTTCTCCACTTAGCTGAATCTCTGCCGAAAAATCCATCAAATCCAGGTCAGAGTTGGTAAACTTGATTTTATGTTCATCTCACCTGTTTTTATTTGTGAATCCTTTTCCCCAATTCCCCCCAACTTTTATCTGGTTCACCATTTCCTAACGTGCGATGAAAATCTCGGGTCGCCGCGGGGTGTTGTGACCTGGATACATTTAGGGCACCCGTAATTTTGATCTTAATTGATGCGTGAACACTTTTAGAAGCTTGACATTAGCTGATGTTAGATATTTGATCATAAGTACTAATTCGTTATAAGCATTCCTACTGCAGTGCTGCGCAACTCCTGTGTGATTCCTGATGTTTTGATTTCCCTTTTGCTGTTTTAGTATAGGTACTTATAGATGCTGATGTTATTGTCTTTTGCTTTTATAGGAATTATAAACATTTGGCATGGAATTAGCAGACAAGGCTGTTGGGTTTCTCTTGTCGTTAATCAGCATATCTATCTTCACTTATTACACATTCTGGGTCATCATATTGGTAAGTACATTTGCCATTCATTAGTGTCTCTTTTCCTTTCGAATTGCCCGTGCTTAGAATAAGATTGCCCCAAACTATTTAATCTACTCCTAAACATTATGTTGTGGGTTTGGGGTCATATCCGTTTGCCTTTGATCAGCATCCGTTATTTTCAAACTAAGTTGTAATGTGTTTAGTTGTGGTTTTTCAGCCATTTGTTGATAGCGATCACTTTATCCACCAGTATTTCCTTCCGCAAGAATATGCCATACTTATACCTGTGTTCGCTGGCGTTGCACTTCTCTGCTTCTTATGCATGTTTATTGGGTTCGTGATGGTTAAGGCCAAAAAGAAGAAGGCGTAATGCAAAGAGCGATCTAATGCATTTTACAATTTCACACAGTAGGTATTGAGTTCTTGTAGTCTTTTCCTTTTTCATGTTAGAATGGTCTTTTTGAAAGAATTTTGTTCTGCCGCCTCATCCATGTAATTTCCTTTGTTGATTGAGCCAAGTCTCCTGAACGTGTTACTAACAATATATTCAATGAACTATGCGCTTTAGTCTGTGACACTGAAATATACACTTGTGCTGTGACAATGTAGTTCAATTATACGATTCTAGTGACATGTTGTGGTGTTCTGAACTTCTGCTAGTATGCCTGCATTATGATTTTGTATTCTTCTCTGGCTAAACTCATATCGATTTAGACTGCTGAAGCAGCGATTTTGCTTCTCAAACTTCAGAGCTCCACACCTTGAATGTCTCCGTACGAGCTTACTTTTGCTCTTTGTAGGATAACTAACAGTATTTGTCATTCCATTGGTGCTGCGTATTTGTGGTTTCAGAGTGACTTTGGATGCTCATGTGTAACAAACTTTCTTTTAGATCATCTTGGATGCACTCTTTTGTGTGTTTAATACTTTTACATTAATACTTTTACATGACCGCATATTCGTTATACTTACTAAACAGTCAAAATCGATTGAAAAAAAAGAAACCATGTGATACAAGTGGAGCAAACGTGAGAAGAGTTGCTTAGCTTTGAATGTTTGAAGTCGCCAAATATATTGCTTGTTGCTGCTTAGTTTTCACATACTGATAATTGAAAGTAGATTGGAGGGTGGCTGATTGCGTTTTTCTCTTCATGCTGCTAAATTTCTCATCTATCAAGTAATGCCTCTGCAAAGTATCAATTGTCAGCCACAATTGCCATCCAAACACTTAAAGTTTTTATCAAAATGGCTGTTAAGAGTCAAATTTTTTTTAAATCTTTCACTTTGGTCCTTGTAATTCAAAATCATCCGGAAAATTAATTGAAAAATCGTACAATATGAACTTTTTTAGGCAATGTTCGATGCTATGCCATAACAAATTCTCCGGCAACATATGCAAGAATAGAGGTGAGCATGATCCACTGACACTAAGCTTCCACGAAAATGACCACAAAGCTCAATCTGCTCGCACTTTGTTTTGAACTAAACCATTGCTTGAACAATCTATCAGAAAATCTAAGATTTTTTTAATTTTTCCTTTTTTAAGTTAAGAAAAAATGAAAAGTGGGGTAATTTCGAAAAAACTAAATCCATATTCCAAAAAAATGAACATCATATTAAACAAAATAAGTATGAAGGGAAAATCAAAATAATTACCAGAAAAATGAAAATAAATTCAACTCATAATTCAAGTCCAGGAATTATCAAAAGCAGCGGAAGTGATGGCCTGTGAGAATTCCTCAAAACTGATCCTTCCATCCCCATCCGTATCCGCTTCCTTGATCATCCCCGTCAACTCCTCCGCCGTCAGCGCATGCCCTAATTTCGCCATCGAATGCGCCAGCTCTGCCGCCGTTATGAACCCATTCCCATCCCTATCAAACATCCTGAACAGCTGCTTAAGCTGATCGGGGCTGTACGGGGACTTCTCAGGCAGCAATTCCGGCGACACCAGCGCCATGAACTCCGAGAACTCCACCAATCCGTTGCTGTTAGTGTCGGCCTTTTGGATGAGCGCCTCGAGCTGATCTGGGCTGGGCTTCAGCCCAAGAGATCGCAAGAGTGAGCCCAACTCAAGCTGGGTCAGGCTGCCGTCGTTGTTCCGATCGAACTGACGGAATATTTCTCGCAATTCCGCGATTTGATCGTCGTCTAGCTTCACAGCCTTCATTGCCGGCTCTTTATCATTGCTCATATTATATTAAATAATACTAAAATTAAACTAGAAACGCAAGAATTAAATCTCAACTGTCGATAACTCGATATTTCTATGGAAGAAGAGAAGAAGAGAATGTGAGATGTACGGGAATTTGGGTGTTTGGTGCTATCATAATCATCGGTCGATCGATCGATACTGAAATTTGTTTATGATTTGATTTCTTGGATTTTCTGGAAATGAATCTTAAGAATACTGATGGGATTCAGGGGACTGAGTTTGGGGATCCGGATTACAAGTGATAAAAACCCAATTAATCGGATCCGGCGAGGGAGCGTGGAGAGGTTCAAAGAATTAAATGAAATCAAATCAAACAAAATTATGGGCCATGACCAGGTGAGCACGTACGCCACGTAGTAGTATATTGACTTTTGGTTTTTCTTTAAAGGATTATTGATCAACTGCTGCTGGAAAATCGACGCTCACAAATATTTTTTATTAGGGGTTTGTTTTTATCATATGAGAAGAGAGGGCGGCGTCAACTCGTCATTGGTCCGCGTCTTGTTTGCCGGTTGCCTTGGTGTCACCGTTCTTTTGACACTTAATGCCTTGGTATACGTATGTATTGTATAACACTAAATTCTAAATTATACTAATAATTTATTATTAATTATTGTTAGCATTTTGGTTATATGGGACCTATGTCACACTTTATATCCTTTTTAAAGAATGTTTTTTTATGTATAAAATAAATTTTAAACTTGATTAGATTTAAATCATTTTTTAGCATGTTTAGAGAGTAAAAATTATCGAGATTAATGTAGAGATTACAATTTACAGCGACAGAAGATAATGTCCCGGTACGAAAGGTAGTTGAAAATGAGGTTGATCGGACTACAGATATCGTCAATGCTTATGAGAAGTTACATATAGAAAACCACCGCTTAACAATAACATAATACTCCTATGGTTGATCAAAATGAATCAAGCACTAAAGAACCTTGGCCTGATCAAATGTTTAATAAGCTCAGCAAAAGTAATCATATACGAAGAACTGGTGAAGACTGGAACCACAGTTTATCGAGTCCAAGTGCCGATGCCTAGGAACTTTTGAAGGTGGAGTTTACACATCATTGCTTATAGTTTACAGTCTACCAGATACCAACACATGACTAAAAAATTATCTCCACCATTATCCTTCTTTTGATATTAGAGAGCACAAGTAAGAAGAGATACAGTATGTGTGTTGTATATTCACTCTATAGATAGCACATTTAGTACATTATGAACTGTGTACCTGACTACAGATTTAGAAGAGGACTTCCTTCTCTAGCAAGAATAAAAAGCCCACCATCTCCCCTTGAGATTCGAAAATCCTCATCAAGGTAGGTCACAAGAAGCCAGGAGCTCGATCTGTTGCCGCCTGGAATAGGAAGCTTCAAGGGCGGCTGCCCTGATATTGTTCTTGAAATAGTTGCCACTGCCTCTTGAAGAGGATTGAGAGATTGTTGAATAGGTGACAAACTGATTTTCTGGCCAAAAATATCAACACTTTCAGGGAGATCAACGTTGGACTTTATCTCTGGAGGTTGTAGGGTACCTTCCTTAAATTCAACCTGCACATATAAAAATTAGACTAGTAAGGTCTCGGAACGCATTCGACTAAACAAAGTCTTTCAAGGCAGCTCACTGATTCTCAAAGTGTTCCCAAAGTTGGCATTTCCAAAGGAATAAACATGCACAAAAACACAAGCTTAAAGGTAGCAATCGTTAATTTTTCTCCTTTACACACCTATACAATATAATTACTAGCCACAACTCTACTTATTTGTTGTTTCACCATCAAAGACTCCCTACTTATACAGTTTTAAGGAGTACCTGTATTCTTGAAGGACTTCGAACTTCAAAAGTTGCAGATGCACTGAAAGACAATGTAGCAAACGGGCTTGACAATGTGGTCTGGTTCACGATGGACAGATTGCCAGTATCAATTGCTTGGGATATACTTTTCACTTTTAACAAAGGTGTTGCACCAAGCGCTAGAAGTGGCAACAGCTCGGAAAATGCAGTATACCTACCAATTCAAAATTCAAATTTTAAAAAGCTAGATCACAATTAAAATGCAAATGAGAAAAACAACATAAAGTTTCTGCCAATTCAATACAATGCTTCCCATATAGTTCCCTTTCCATACACACAAATGAAATTCAAGTTTTGTCTGCCAGCATATAATCCAGCACAAGATGAATACCTATCCCAACAATTGCAGTTTGCCAGACAGAAAGCTGAACATTTTATATAAAGATGTCCAATCATGTAGAAAATACAGTTCATATTTTAACATTTGTGTATACTGTAACTTGGTTAAGTGTTCTTGCCTGGTTAATGGATTCTAGGTTTTTACACCTACAGTCAGACTGCAAATTTAACAGTTCACAAAAATCATAAACAATTCGGCATGGCTACACTCCTCTAACTCTATCATTGCTCTCAATAAAGGGAAGTTTCTTCTTATCTAATTCCATTATCCTTATCCAACAGGGATCTCTCTACTCATATGATGTTAACACTCTTCTACGGGAATTCTGTAGAGTGTAGATTTCTACCATATCCCCGCTCTTCATCACTTGTTTTAGAAAAACAACAGTATGTAACTCTGGATCATCCCAAACAATGACCATGGTTTCTATAGGTTTGGTATAAATAGAAGACAGTTAGGCAAACTCTGGAAACAACTAACAAATAGTAGGATAGGAACGCAACAACAACCATAATTCTTTAAGTTGAAGGGTCTTATACTGGTCATTATTATGACAAAAGATGATAGATTCTATTATCAAACTAGCATGGATGCACAATTCTGGATGTGCTAAATAGATGAAGATTGACAACATTAACAAGACCTCAGTGAAACCAGTTTATGAAACTATTAACCAGAACAACACTCAGAATCAATTCAACTTGGAGTGCGCAATCTTCCAGCAAATAAACAAACTCAAGCTCGCCTTTAAGGCATGAAGGGGCCAGATATGCCATCATATATTGTTAAAGACCTTTAACAACTACTGTCAGAATTACAAATGTATTTAGAAACAACATTGAACTAGTAGATCCAAATTATGAGCAGAAAAATAAGAACTAACAAGTAATAATAAAAGATGGTAGATCCTATTATGAAACTAGCATGGATGCACAATTCTGGATGTGGTAAACACATGAAGATTGGCAGCATTTACAAGACCTTAGTGAAACCAGATTTTATGCAACTACTAACCAGAACTACACTGGGAATCAATTAAACCTGGGCAGGTTAATCTTCCAGCAAATAACAACTGTTAGACTATTTAGGAATTAGAAACAACGTTGAACTAATAAATCCAAATTATGAACCGAAATCCCAATAATACCACTACAATTTTGTTCCTCTAAACTAAAATACATCATAAATCAAGTTAGGAGTTAGGAGGTATGGATGTCTTACTGCTAAGCACTGAAATTTCGATTATAAAGTCCATAGAACCAAAAGACAAAAACAGTAAACCATATGCTGATGAGACGCACCTATAGCTGCATTATCTTATCACCCTTGCGTTTGTACTTAGCCAATGATTATAAATCTAGAAAGCACACACATAAACTTAGTTAAGAGCAATGAACTTACACTAAAATCCAGTTTCCATCAAGCAACCCAGTTGCCTCCACAGGTGCTGGAGTCGGGTTCAGTGCCTCCAATTGATTAACCAACTCGGAAACCTCAGCCCTTACTTCCGCGCTGGCCCGAAACCCAAACTCCATCCCGTAAACCGTATCCACCAAAGCCCTCTTCAACTCCTCAAGTCTCCCATCCTTCACGTCCACCTCCACCTCCAGCCCCGCACTCTCCACAGCAGCCGGTGTACCATTTCCGCCGCCAACATACTCTTCCTCCCACTCATCTTCGTTTGTCGGAGGATCGGCATCCGGAGCTTTCGGGTAATCCGGTTCAGGAGTAGGTTCGGCCTTCTCGCCCCACTCGTCTGTAATATTTATCTGAGCGGGGTTGGGTTCAGAATCCGAGTCCGGTGTGGTGTCGGAAAGTGAGGAGCGGGTGAGAAGAGGGGAAGGGGATGTTGGGTTTCTGAGAAGAAAGGGTTTAAGGGTTTTGTTGGTGAAAGCAAGAGTAGAAGGAGATTTGGAGGTGGAGAGGGGGGATCGAGGACTGGTGTGGGTTGTGGAGAAGAAGAGGGAAGAAGATTGGGAGGTGGAGATAAGGGCCATTTCTACACACGAGGAGATTGTGTATTGAATGAAAACTTTAGCAATGGGGTTACTGGTTGGTAGCTGCTAGGAGCTTGGCCTGCTGAGAATCCACCTGAGGCGGAAAATTAAAGGCAGAATGAAAAAAATGCCACCAAATCCAATGAGTTTGTTTCTATTCAAGAAAAGAATCAATCTCAAAGAGAAAAAATCTCCTCTTTTTTTTGGCCTTTTAAAATCAAATCTCTCTTGCTTTTATTCTCAAATGAAAATATGACTTTTTAATTCAATTATTTTGCATTAAATTCATTTGAATCATTTAGTATTTGTGATAAAACACAAACTATATAAAAGGTAATTAATGAAATTTTTAAACTTTAGCCCTATATATAGTATTATTAATATTAGCAACAAAAAAACACCGTTAAATTTGGCAATAGATGTTATAATTTTATTAATTTATGTTTATATTACTATGTGTTTATATCATTAGAGTCAATTTATATAATAGAATGTCATATTTATGAGAATGTATTTGTAAATTCTGGTAGTAAAATTACCAATAAAAACTCAAACTCAATTTTGAATCCCACATTCGCTTATTAAAAAAATAAAAATGTCATACAGTTATCTACTCATTTAGGTATCGTCTGATTAGTTAGAATAAAATGTCAATATTAAAAGAGAGAATATCCCTAATATAATTCTTACTTTTTTTTCAAAACCTTTACAATTAGGAAATTGTTTACAGATCAATTCTAATACTTTTTATTTATTCATTTATATAGGAAGATGAGATTCGAATAGTACTCGTCTCTCAAAAATAGGGATGGTAGTGGATTGGATAATAATGAATATCCATACCAACCATATCCATTAATTATCCATTTATAATATCCATTGGTAAATGGAATAAATATGGATATGAATATTTATTATCCACGGTAAATGGTATGGATATGGTTTTGTATGTTTAATTATTCATATTATCCATTATATATATATATACTCTAAACTGAAATATTATGTTTAATTCTATACTTTAGTACTAGTACATGTATTTAGTCACTTTAAATTTTGTATCGTAAAATGTAAAGATTTATCATACTAAAATATCATCATAATATTAGGTTATTATTTATAAATTGGTAAATAAAAATATTACTTTAAAAAAAATCAAAACCGGTGTGTTTAACATAAAATGGTGTCGTTTTAGACAAAATAATTCCAAACAAATTCATGAAGTTGAAGGGCACTAGGGTAGAGGAGACCATTCCAACAACAACAAAATCAGTAAACCACTCTCTCGCAGTCGCCGCCGCATACCTCTCGTAGCTCTCTCTCGCACCTCTCTCTTGCAGTCGTTGCTTACCTCTCCGACCGCCGCCAACAACAACAAAACCACCTACCTCGCAGTCGCCGCCTCCTTTTCTCTCTCTCTCGCCATCTCGGCTAGCTTGGGTGATTGCTTCTTTCTATTCTAGTGTAGTTAATTTGGAGATTTCGTAATACAAAGGGGTTAAATCAAAAATGGGTCCCTGCAGTCTAATTGATTGTCTTATTTCAGCCCTCTGTGTTATTTTTGATTTAAAACCTCCCTCCACTTAAGTCGAATGATTTATTTCATCCCTCCGCCTAACGCCATCCACTTTTTCCGTCCGTTTACTTACGTGTCGTGCCACGTCAATGACCACGCCACTAACTGCTGACGTGTCACGCCACGCTGGTAGAAACCAACCGGGTCGAGCTCGAAATGGGTCGTGAAATGGGCTGCCCCATTTCACGTGAAACGACGCCGTTTCATTCTTTTCTTTTCTTCTACATCGCTTCATCTTTCCATTCCCTTCAATATAACAATCCCTTTTTCTTTTTCAATTAAACCTTCTTCTCCTCTCTGCACTCAATTCACTCTTACCTTCTGCAAAATCAAACCACCAAACCAATTAATTAATTTTAATTCTAATTTCACACCTTTTTCTTTCTTTATTCTATGATTCTACCACATCATCTTTTCTTTTTTCTTTCTACACAACATCATTCTTTTCCTTTTATCATTCTTATTGTAATTTTATTGGAAGTTCCCGAAGGACCTTACTCTCTTTCAAGAATTTCTCGTATATAGTTTCAAATGCACTGAATACAGTAACAAGAAATTAGAGCAAAAAAAAAAACAGCTTTGTCACAAAACCATGAGCTGCTGAAATCCTAACAGCGGATGTGGAGACACCGGAGACAGCTGGGGGAAATCAAACCCCCACAACGCCGTCCAGTTTGACGGCGTCAACGGAATATCCTCCTCTTCTTCCCTCTTCACCGCAACTTTTTTCACTCCCCTCTCCTCCTCCTGCACCATCATTACTCTCTTCCGCTTAAGCTCACCTCCCTTGTCAGCGCGCGCGTCACACTTTCCAACTTCTAATGGGAAGTTCACAATTGCTTTGGAACCCCGCAGCTTGAACGTCGCTCTGTCGTAGGCCTTCGCCGCCTCTATAGCGGTGTTGAATGTCCCCAACCAAATCCGACATCCCTTCCGAGTCGGGTCACGGATCTCCGCCGCGAATTTCCCCCACGGCCGGTTCCGCACTCCTCTGTAGTGCTTCTTCGCTTCTTCCCCAACCCGTACAGATTGTACGGAAACTCTCTATTGTTGCTGCCACCGCTGCTGCTATTGCTGTTGCTGGTGGTTAGGGTTGCTGAATTCGATCCATTCAGTTTTTTTGGGAAGCAAAATTTCCAATTACGTTGTCCGATTTATGGTCATGGTGGTTGAGGATTTTTGATTGGCTATGGGTGTGATGCAGAGAGAGAAATTTGCAGAGATTTGAAGGAGATTGGGAAATTGGATTTGGAAAATTTGAGATTTTGAAATTGAAATTAAAGGTTGGGTGTGAAATTAGAATTAAAATTAATTAATTGGTTTGGTGGTTTGATTTTGCAAAGGGTAAGAGTGAATTGAGTGCAGAGAGGAAAAGAAGGTTTAATTGAAAAAGAAAAAGGGATTGTTATATGAAGGGAATGGAAAGATGAAGCGACGTAGAAGAAAAGAAAAGAATGAAACGGCGTCGTTTCACGTGAAATGGGGCAGCCCATTTCGTGACCCGTTTCGAGCTCGACTCGGTTGGTTTCTACCAACGTGGCGTGACACGTCAGCAGTCAGTGGCGTGACACGTCAGCAGTCAGTGGCGTGGCGCGACACGTAAGCAAACGGACGGAAAAAGTGGATAGCGTTAGACGGAGGGATGAAATAAATCATTCGACTTAAGTGGAGGGAGATTTTAAATCAAAAATAACATAGAGGGCTGAAATAAGACAATCAATTAGACTACAAGAACCCATTTTTGATTTACCCTAATATTAAGAGACAACCAATAAATTTTATGTCCAATGACTATAGTTTGAAAAAAACAAAGGAACAGGATACTAGTAAAGCACATTGAAAATATTCTTTGTTAATTTTCCTAGGAATAAACTATACAAAGAGTAAAGCTATAAGTACTAATATTTTCTCAAACTTTTTAATTTAATATTTACACATTTTATTCTCACATGTTTGTTGATTAAATTAACAAAAAGAGAAGAATAAATCATTTCTCAGCGTTCTAGTTAGTAAATAAACTTAGCATGTCTTTTGTATTATTCTTATGTAAATCAAATCAAATCAAGAAAGAAGGAGTTAAGGGAAAAAAGAGAGAAATCTAGAAATATCACAAGAGTTGGAATATAGATAAGGAGTAAGTGAATCATAGTAGGATTAAACATCTAATTATAAAAAGAGAGAAGTTTAACTTTTTTAGTAGGGGTGTATACGGGTCGCGTCTGGATGAAAAATATGGAATACGATCTATAATATTTTCATCAATTAATTAAGGGTAAAGTACACATAAAAAATCTTTATAGTTTACAAAATATTTTACTTAAACCCCTGTAATTTCAAAGTTTGCAATATCGACCCTATAGTTTCAAGTATAATCGTGCTCTATAGGATGATAAGATTAGATCACTTACATTTAGAGCTTCAAAATTATCATTGAATAATACTTTAGTTAATTACTTATACTTATGCAATGCATAATACATTAATACAATTTAAATTAAAAGCATAAAACTTTAAACAATTAGTAATTTTTAATTTTATGACAATTGACATGATTCTCTCTTACGACAATATTTTTTTTTTATTAAGTAAAATGTTGAACAATAAATATATATCCACGATATGTTAACTATATCAATGGTTAAATTATTAATAATTAATGGTCTTACTTTATACATATTAACTATATAAATGGCTATTACAATTTACAATAATATATTACTAGTATGTGCCATATTAATTATATAAATGACTATTAAAATTTTATTTCTTAGTTCTTACTACGGAGAAAATATTTTCCCCTCATAATAATTCTCATATAACTTTCTTAATAAAATTTTGTATTAAAAATATATAAAAGAAAAAATGAGGAATTTTAATATAGTTTAGAAGGAAAAAAGAAAGAGGAGGAGTTAAGTTTAGAAGGAAAAAGGAAGAAGGAAAAAAGAAAGAGGAGGAGTTAAGTTTAGAAGGAAAAAGGAAAGCGGGAACCAAGAGGATTTGAACCTCTCCCTTTGAATATATGATAAGTGAGGAGTTAACCATTAAACCAAATGGAAACTTTGATATCATTGTGCATATATATACATATTTCCGGTTCTATCGGTTCTCCGGGCCGGTTCCTAGGTATTGGAGGTTGGAGAATCGGACCGAATCGGAACTATCCGGTCCGGTTCGGGTAAAAAAAAAAGAACCTGACTAAATCGGTGATTCCAGTCCCGTTTTCAAGTCGGTCTGGTTCTTGTACACCCTTACTTTTTAGTAGTTAAAAAATTCAACCAAATGGGGAAAAAATATATATGAAAATTTAAGGGACAATGCAACAAATATGAAAGAGTTCACTTCACTAAAAAAATTTAAAAAAATAGATAAGAAATATTTTAAAAATATTAAAAAGAAAATTTCAACTATGTCTTAGATCCTAGCTATTATATTTGTTATGTTTTTTTCCTAAATTTCAAAAACAATTGCTATTATTTACTATTTTATTTAAAAATATAAATATATAACGTTTATTTTATGCAGTTTACCCGTTAATTAATTGTTGGGTTGTGTGTTGGGTCACAAACGGATTGGCTGGTCCCGGATAAATTAAACGAATATGCTGCTGCAATATGGAATATGGATTATGAGAAAGTGAAAATATTAAACATAAACATAATCTAAACATATTTAGTACCAATAAACTTCTACTCGCTTCGTTAATTAAGATTAAACTATTCATACAAATAATTAAATCTATAACCTCTCGATGACGAGAGTGTCAAACCGCGCACTAGCTACATGTCCATGCTAATCTATTTTTTCATACGAAGTCACTTTTCTATAAAAAAATTAGGCTCCATTTTCTTCTTTTGGACTTATGCATAGAGAAAAAAAAGATGCCATGGACGAAATTCCTGTTAGACTGGTTTGGACAAAACTGTAGAAGCAAGATTGACGGCTGTGATTCATTGACTCCATCTTTGACTTTTAGCTATCAGCCTCCGTTCCTTCCCCGTCCTACGATCCTCTCCCTGTAGTGATCTAGTCACTCTACTTTCTTATTCTTCTAGACCCTACCAAAACCAAAACAAACAAAACCTAACTTTCCACCTAAATCACAAGGACACAAAGATGGCAAGACGACGCAAAATCAGCCATGTGATTGGGCGCGTGTCATACACTTCCAGGAACTGAAGAGATGGATTGATTTTTAATGGATGGAAAGAAAAAGGTTTGACTTTGGGTTTATTTGTTTTAAAAAAAGAAAGCATTGAGTAACGCATGGGAATAGGAGGAATATGGTCCACGTGTTCAAAATCAATACAACGCAGTAATTGGCACTTGATCGGTTTTCTTGATCTGTCAAAAAAACCCTAACAGTGAAGTTACTCTTTTAACCCGTACGGGTGAAACTAATAAATTTCCAATTTATTACAAAGGGAAAAAAAGAGCAGATTCTAGTGAGAGAAACAAGACGTAACTCTTTCTTCAAGCCATGAAGAGAAGAAATAGGTGAGAGAGAGAAAAAAAGAGAAGATTTTGGAGTTTCAAACCTTCCACTTATTGCTATGCCCATGGTACATTTAATTACTCACTCTCACCCTCTCTCTATATATCTTTTTATTTATGATGATATCTGTTGAAATTTGGTTCTTGGGTTAATTTATTTTCTCCTCTCCCAAATCTTTCTCTCATGGTGTTTTTTTCCCTTCTTGGTTGACTGAAACGCATGGTATTTGAGATTTTAGGTATACAGCAATCTTGGTGTATATTTGCAGGGTGGGATTTTGAAGTTTTCTTGTTTTGTTTTCTCTTCTTTTGTGAATCCCCAAACACAATTATTTTGATTCTTTTTTCTTGTGTTTGTTGCATTAGCAATGTTTTTCAAGTGTGAGGTGAAGTGAAGGGAAGAAGCAGAGTTTTTCAAAATCAAATTAAATAGAGGATCAGAAAAACAAACTATTAAGATGTTTGGGGATTGCCAAGTGATGACGAACATGGGAGTAGGAGGGAATGTGGTTTCTTCAGAAAATCTATTCTCATCACCAATCGGAAACCCTAACTTCAACTTCTTGCCAAACATACCCTTCCATCCTTTCTCTTCCATCATCCCTGTAAGTACTAGCTACTCTCTCTAGCTTTCATTTCCATGCAGTAATGTGTTGGGTTGGGTTGTAATTTTTTTCTTTTTTTGTTTGTTCAGAAAGAAGAGAATGGGCTGATGATTAGGCCGGGGAAAGAGGAGATGATGGACAGCGGCTCCGGCAGCGAACAAGTTGAAGAGAAGTCCGGCAATGACCAAGAAAGTACTGATCAACAAGAGCAACAACATACAAAGAAGAAACGCTACCATCGCCACACTGCTCGCCAGATCCAAGAAATGGAAGCGTATGTGATTTTAATCTTTTATCTTTAATTTCCTTCTCTTATGTTTTTTTTTGGAAAAAAATATATACAAAAAATTAAAAAAGAAGTCTTAATCACATGCAAATTAATTACTTAAAGTTATTTTTTATCATTTTTAGTGGTCATAAGATGTAATATTGAGAGGAGGAAATGTTTGTTTTGCAGCTTGTTTAAGGAATGTCCACACCCAGATGACAAGCAAAGGATGAAACTTAGCACAGATCTTGGCTTAAAGCCACGCCAAGTCAAATTCTGGTTCCAAAATCGTCGCACCCAAATGAAGGTAAAAGAAAAGACTCAACTCAAGACTTAAAGACCTCTTACTTTGTAAAAAACACCGGAGCTGTGAACTCATCCATGTTTTCTCACAGTGACCTTTCACTTTCACATTAACCCTAAATTGCCCCATGTCTTAAAGAAAGCCGTTGAGCTGAGCTTCTCCTCACCACATACAACACATTGGTTAAAAAAAAATCCCATTTCCCAAGAAAACGCGTCCATCAAGTTTTTACTACTAACCCTATAAACTCATCATGAGCTTATCTAACACCTTTGTCTTCAATTGGTTTTGCATTAATAACATTTTGGGTCTTCTCTACTTCCTAGCTAGAGTCACCGCTTGAAGCTTATACTTGTGTGTGTATATATATATTCTGTAATTTATAATGTATATATCCATAAATAATATATTAATAAAGTTTTTTTTTTGCTGTGGGGTGTGTAATTAACACCCTCTACCGGCATTTGTGCTTCCCAGAGGGAGCACAACTTTAATGCCTGTTTGTGACTTCTAGCGTTTACAACTGATAAAAGTTAACATGTCCACTTTTGTTTTCTTGTGTGGGGGCAAAAATTATTAATACAAATACTTTTTAATTTATTCAAATCTAGTAGTACTACTGCTTAATTTGACATTGTTGTTTGTTTAAAAATTCATAAGGCACAACAAGACCGGGCCGATAACATCATACTTAGAGCAGAGAATGAGAGCCTCAAGAATGATAATTACCGTCTACAAGCTGAGTTGCGCAATCTTGTCTGCCCTAATTGCGGTGGCCCGGCCATTCTTGGTGCCATTCCCTTTGAAGAACTTCGGCTTGAAAATGCACGTCTTAGAGAAGAGGTACCTACATATACGTAATTTTAGTAACCTTAAGATAAGACTATCTCTAGCTAGCCAATGTTTATTTACTACTAATTATCTATAATTGTGATGTTGTTGTACAGTTAGAGCGCATGTGCTGCATTGCTTCACGGTACACTGGCCGGCCTATCCAAACAATGGCACCACCTCCGTCACTCATGCCTCCTTCCTTGGATTTAGACATGGGCATGTACTCTTCTAGGCAGTTTCCAGGTGATCCTATGGGAAGTTGCGGTGGCGATATGATGCCCCCATTGATGCCTATGTTGCCGGACCCTTCTTCATTTCCTGATTCAACTCACATGCTAATGGAAGAGGAGAAACCTCTAGCCATGGACCTCGCATTATCATCCATGGATGAACTTGTTAAGATGTGCCAGGCAGGTGAATCTCTTTGGATCAGGAACAGCGAGACCGGAAGAGAAACCCTTAATCATGAAGAACACAGCAGAATGTTCCCTAATTGGCCTTTGAATCTGAAGCAGCGATCAAGTGACTTTAGAGCTGAAGCCACACGCGATAGCGCAATGGTTATCATGAACAGCATTAACCTGGTTGATGCGTTCCTTGATGCAGTAAGTTTCTTACAAATTGAATGATATATATAATTTTAAATATTCATATTATGATAACAAGTTTACCATCACTTGCTTCAATTCTTTTTTGTGTTAGAATAAATGGATGGAGCTGTTTCCTTCAATTGTTACAAGAGCAAGAGCTGTTCAGGTTATAGCACAGGGTGTTTCTGGTGGTGCAAATGGTTCCCTTTACCTCATGTATGCAGAATTACAAGTTCTGTCCCCATTGGTGCCTACCAGGGAAGCATATTTTCTCCGTTTCTGTCAGCAAAACGGGGAGGAAGGAACTTGGGCAATTGTTGATTTCCCAATTGATACCTTCCATGAAAACATTCATCAGCAGCAGCAGCAGCAGCAATCCTTCCCCTCATACACAAGGCGACCTTCCGGTTGTATCATTCAAGATATGCCCAATGGTTACTCAAGGGTACGTAGGTGTTCATTTAGAACTTTAAATGGTACACCGCGTAACCTCAAACTTTCAAAGTTTTCTTAATCAGGATACTCTGATTTGAAAATCTTGAACGTTCAGATAACGCGGTATAACTTTTTAGAATCTTTGTTGTTGATTTTTTTTCTTCTGTATATTGATTCTACCTCTTATATACATTTGTAAAGGTGACATGGATAGAACACGCAGAGATTGAGGAGAAACCTGTGCATCAGATATTTAGTCATTTTGTGTGCACTGGGATGGCATTTGGAGCTCATCGCTGGTTAGCATTCTTGCAGCGACAATGCGAGCGAGTTGCTAGTCTCATGGCTAGAAACATCTCTGACCTTGGAGGTTCTCTTAACTGAATTAATTAATAATTAACCTTTCTTAATTCTTTCTTTCTTCTTATAAATATAACACATTATTCTCGAATTTGAGCAGTGATACCTTCTCCGGAAGCACGGAAGAACTTGATGAGACTTGCACAAAGAATGATCAGAACATTTAGCACCAACATCAGCACTTCTGGTGGCCAGTCATGGACCGCCTTATCAGATTCTGCTGAAGACACTGTAAGAATCACCACAAGGAAAATCACTGAGCCTGGCCAACCAAATGGAGTTATTCTCTGTGGAGTGTCCACCACATGGCTTCCCTACCAACACTACCAAATCTTTGATCTCCTCAGGGATGAACATCGCAGATCTCAGGTTGATCTACTAATTAATTGATCCTTAATTACTTGGATTAGTATCTTTATAAAAAGTATTAATTAGTTAATTAACCTATATGCCTTTGATGATCATTAATAAATTTCAGCTCGAAGTTCTTTCTAATGGGAATGCTTTACAAGAGGTTGCTCACATTGCCAATGGCTCTCATCCAGGGAACTGCATTTCGCTTCTTCGCATCAATGTAAAGCTTCCACTAATTATTATTATTAATAGAGTAATACTATACATACTAATAAATTCTCTGGAATTTTCATACCGAACTGATGTAGCAAAATCTGAATTGTGTAAAATTCACACCATTTATATTTTGCTATACGAGTTAGTATTAAAATTTTGTTGGAGTTGTTAGTAAAATATTTTTCTAGCTCATCATAACACAAGTGTTCATATTATATATGTTACTTTAGGTTGCAAGCAACTCATCCCAGCATGTAGAGCTGATGCTACAAGAGAGCTGCACTGATCAATCCGGGAGCCTGGTTGTCTACTCCAGCGTGGATGTGGATTCCATCCAGCTGGCAATGAACGGAGAGGACCTCTCGCGCATTCCGCTCCTTCCTCTAGGGTTTTCCATAGTCCCTGCTGATCATCACCATCATCAACAATCCATCGTCTCCGCGGATGAAGATAACAAGAACAATCCCATCCCATCTTTGGAAGACGGAAGTAGCCACTTTAGTTCCGCCGGCTGTTTGCTCACCGTGGGGCTTCAAGTTCTGGCCAGCACAATCCCAACCGCAAAGCTCAACCTCTCCACTGTCTCCGCGATCAACAACCATCTCTGCAACACCGTGCATCAAATCAGCGATGCTCTTGCCGCCACCACCACCGTGAACACCCACCCTACAACCACCACGACCACCAGTAGCAATGGCAATGGTAATGGTAATGTCTCTTGCAATGAGGCTAGTCCTTCTGCCCCTAAGCAGTGAAGGGGATTAGAGTTTTCCACGTGCAAATTACCCATAGTCTCCCCCCAAACTCTCTCTAGCTAGGCTTAACCTAATGGCAGTCTGGTAAATTCTGTGGTTGAGGCCACGGGATGTTTTTGTCTGTCCCAAAATGTTCTTTTTTTCTTGAATTGGCTTTCGTGGTTTTGAAGAGTAGGGGAGATTTTGGGTAATTATAGCAGGAATGTCATAGAATAAAATAAAGTAATTATATATTAATTAGTGTTAATTAAGTAGTGAATTTGGTAAATTAATTATTATAGTAGCATGCTGGCTGGAGACTGTTTTGTTTGCAAGTTTGGTGGTGGTTAGTTGGTTGGTTGGTAGGTGGGTTCGCATTTAAGCATTTAATAGAGTGAGTTAGTAAAGGAGTCAAGAGCGCACCAAGAAGAAGAGATGGCCCTTGCTTTGTGGTAAGGCACCCTTCCCTTAAGGACATGGGTCCTGACCAGTCAGCAAGGGTGGTGGTTCGGGTATTGACTTCTGCTTTTGTCAGTGTTCTTTTGTTTCTCCAATTTAATGCCACGATTCAATTCCTTTTCTTTCTTTTGTACGAAGAATTAAGAAAACTTGTTAGTTTGGAGTTTGTGGTAATACTTTCGTTGTATTATATGACTATCTTTCAGTTATCAGTACCTCTTTTCTCTTGATCCTTTTTTTTGTTTAATGTTGTGAA
Organism: Viola odorata; assembly: GCA_963691705.1. Taxonomy (NCBI): domain Eukaryota; kingdom Viridiplantae; phylum Streptophyta; class Magnoliopsida; order Malpighiales; family Violaceae; genus Viola; species Viola odorata. The sequence continues at coordinate 65,504,454 of OY829539.1, forward strand.
AATTATTAAATGCTAATCTATTTGTTAAACTTGCGTTTTTATGGCAAGCTAGCTAAAAGAAGAAAAAAGGGCCTTCGTAGCGATATGTAAACTAACGAGAAGTGAAATAGATGTCTTTCAAACTCTAACATAATAGGTGCGGATTAATTATTTCAATTGGTTATATTCGTTTATATAAAAAAATTAAAATAGTGCTAGTTATAGATCAGCAGATCTTGTTGCTTGCAACAAACTTCAATGTTTGGACGCCCATCGAAGCTTCAAAGTCACGATTGAAGATCGATTTGGAAGTAATGGAGGAGAAAACGCACACGTAGGAGTCTTCCAATTGACATAATTTTGTGTTAATTTGACGGAAATAAAAATGGTACGAAGATGTTTGACAAGGGAGACAGAGTTGATTTGGTCATTAAAGCGGTTTCGCAATTAGCTCCATAAACAAATGGTTTCGCAAGATGTTGCATTGAGGCTATGTTTGGTTTCGTTATTACTGTGGTGTTGTGCGCTGAGTTTTTATATAATAATAATGTTAATAATATTAATGTCACTACCTCTCGTTACCAGCATTTGTTAATGTCAACATGTAAAATTATAAAGGGGAGAAATATATAATATAGTACGTGGCTCTTCCATGAATTTTGATCTAGCTTCTCCCTTGAATTTAATGCAAACCTAGATGAAACGTTAGGATGCAATTATAGTTAAATTCAATTGTGATTCTAATTAATTTCTCGTTACACTTTAACCATCTTTGACTATTTTTAACCAACATTTTAAACTAAAAAGTTACTTAACTACTTTTGTTAGATGCAACTCAGTAATTTTTTATCAGTGATTTATTTTTGGTCCACGTACTATCCTTCGCAATTTTTTATCAGTGAGTCTGTCTGGTTTTTAAAACTATCCAACCAGCTGGGTCAACATCACCATCAAAACAACGTCGTTTTAAGGAGGGGGAAAAATAATACCATCAAAACGACGTCGTTTTTAAGTAAAAAAAGAAAATAAAAAGATTGTTGATTGGTTCAATCCAGATTGACTCTTATTGGCAAACCGAAAAATACCATATCTATTATTATAAAAATTTACCGGTTCAATCTGATTCAATTATCTAGGACTGAACAATTTGATGTGTGAACGGTTCAAACGATTTAATAAGTCAATTTAGTCGAACCCGATCGGTTTTCAAATCCTAATATTTCTGGTTTGCTGTCTGGTTCAGTTTTTAAAACTATGATCCATTGTGGGTTACTGTACTATCGATAGAGTTTGGTATATTTTGTAATAACCAAATAAACAAAAGAAACAAAATCTAGTTTCAAAATTAATTTCATCAAGACGACGCCGAAGTGGACTGGCATAATCCAAATTGGGCTTCTTACTGGTTAGGAAAAAATAGGGTAAGGAGAATACTTGGGCTTGTTGCTGTCCAAAAACAAATATACTTTGGGCTCTTAGCTTTTTGTAGTTGGACTATGATATTTTTTAGAAAAAAAATAAAAAAATAAAAAAATAAAAATATGGGACCACGATTCCAAAACCATGAAAATGTTTTTTTGTGGGTCCGTAGTGCATACGGAGAAAGCAATGAAGGCAAGGGATAAGGCTTTTCCTTTTCTTCTCGTACATACAATGATAGCTCATAAGTTTAATAAAAACTATTCCCTATGAAATTTTTTATTTGACTCTTTGTTGTTTTTGTTACTGGAGTAATTATTTAACTTTTTGATTTTTAACCTACTTTTCGTTACTGTAGCAAAAAGACAAGTAAAAAATTCCGAAAGAAGTATTTAAAAGGGCAGGGGATGCTGACGTGTGCACCTCCCCCATCAAGATTCGAATATTAATTAATGTTTAATTAATTAATAATTAATGTGAACGTAAGAAGGAGAGAAATGAATAAACAAAAGGTAAAACCGACAAGGTGACAAAATGAGGAATCTTCGTGTTAGAATGGAACCTTGCAAAATCCCATAATCCAATGGAATGGCCTCTCGTTTAGTGCCTAATTATCCCAAGGGCAAATTACAGAAAAAGGGTTTGAGGTGTTAAATATTTGTTGACTCCTAATCATGTTAGTTAAAGGATTCGATCAATATGTTCGAATCTCATCTCTATTTATAAAAAAAAAAACTTTAATTTAGAGGTGAGAGTGTAGAATCAGTTACATAAATTAGTTATCAATACAAGCTGATTTTTGCGAAAAAAAACTAAAAAATCGAACCAATAATTTTTTATTTAAAGGATAGTAAGAGCGGGAGAATCAATCGCATCAATTAACCATCCTAAGAGACCAAATTAGACTTAGGTATAATTAAGTATAAAAGGAGAACGTAATCCTAAGCCATCTTAAATGTGAAAGAAAACTACAAGTGTGGCTGAGACATCCAACGTAAAGTGTAAAGTGACGAGTGAAGTGGCAAAATAAGAGTCCAAAAAGACGCAAAAAGAAATGAAAAGGAGCATAAAAGTTGGGCTTTGCTTTTCCTTTTTTGGGGATGATGTTACGTGGTACCTTCCACGACCATAGAGCAAAAACTAACATAACTTTACACATTAAAATTCTTGTATGAGCATATAGAGCAAAAAGACAATTGATCCAATAAGGGAGGGAAAAAAAATACACATAAAAATTGTAATTATAAAACATATTATGAGTTCGATTCATAATACAGATAAAAATATTAAAAAAGATACCATATGGTTATCTCCTATTATTATTGGTTATTTATTGATAACTAAAGTATCAATAAAGATTTAGATTCATATTTAAACCTGACATCCGTTTATAATGTTTTTTTGGGGTCAATAGGCATATAAATTATTAATTATTTTACTGGTGGTAAAGATACTAATTAAGACTCGAACTCATGTCCGAATCTCACACCGACTATCAAAAAAAATCTCTTACTATACTTCAAATATTTTTTTAATATTATTTTAAGGTTACATTATTTGACACTAGGGTCAAATACAATTTTAGTAATTAAAACTTGGAAACTTAATTTGGTCGTGGGTGGCTCAAACATTTTAAGTTGTTCCCATTTCCTTGCTATTTCCATCGCATCCGCCTCTTTTCTAGATGCGTAGGTCATAATGGAAGACTGTTTTAGTAAACCTAATTTCTCACATGTGGACCGTCATGTTATTCTTGTAATTATTATTATTAAGTTCCTTTTTTTTTCTTATTAATTTCTTTACCCCTGCTTTGAGATATTTTGACGTAGAAATGTCATTGTCAACCTTTTTTGTTTTTTTTTATTTTTTTAAATATAAGATGAATTTGATTAAATCTAACAACATGTACAAAAGACACGATAGCCTCAAAACATTCCCATGAACAAACATAATTTCCTAAATAAAAAATCAGAACAAATTGGCCCAACTTAAAGGCCAGACATTCATAATCCGTTCACAAAACAAGAGAAGGATACAAAATCCAAACCAAACCCATACCCAAAAAGATAGGATAAAAACTTGTAACACACAAAAGCTAGAAAGGATCGGAGAAGACGAAGCAGAGGCGGCGTGGACGAGGACCGAGAGAGCATCGATGGAGAGGAAGATGACCCGGGGAACGGTTGTTGGATGCATCTCTTGTACTTTTCCAGCCCAGATTTGCAGATCATTAAAACTTCTCTCGTTCTTTTTTAAAGGAAAGATAGAGAGGTAGAGAAACGAAGAAGAAAACTAAGGGAATAAAACTGAAAATTATAAAAAGGGGGAGGGGCTGCCGCCGATGTGAAGTCGGCAAGAGCCACAGTGAGCTTTGTTGTTGCTGTTGTGGGTGTGATTTTCTTGGCTATGCTTTAGAAAGTTATGATCAACGAAATCAGTTTTTCAGTACTGGTCGTGTGGTTGGATCTGGTTTTGGGTAGAGAGAAGGAGGTTTTGGGTCTAATTTTTATTCTTTTAAAAGAATATTATTTTTGAGTCAAACATTTTTATTCCTTGTAATTAACAGCTAATTGTGATTTGCTAGCTACCAAATTTTCATGAAAAAATTATAATTAAATTGATCTTGGTCAAGGAATATGATTTGTTGACGCAAATTTTGATGACACGCCTTATATACGTTTAGGTAGTATGATAATCCTAACTTAAGTTGTCAGAAAATTAAAATTTAAGTACTTCAAACAAAAAATAAAATTTACTAGTGCTTTAATTACATTTAGAAGAAGATACAGTTGTCGTAAAAATATTTTTCTTTTCTTTTGTAGTTATCAAATTACAGTTTTTAATATAAAATATACTTCACTTCTAGTTTCAAACTCATGGCTTGGCTTGCACTCCAATTGTTTCCCCATTTTACTTGTCTAAATTTGATCTGACTATGAAAAGCGACTCTTTTAATACGATTTTATTTATTTCTTAAAGCATTTGTTTGAAGTTGTGTTGAATGTATATAATTTTTTTTGTATGTATATAAACTTACACTACCACTGCAAGTAATGTGAAATAAAGCAACGCTAGTTTGTAAGAAAATGAAATTTTCGTCTGCATCAGTGATGATGCGATCATGGACCCCTCACACCTTAAGGTCGAGGATATTGAGCCTAAGGAGCCAATCACACGAAGTCAAATAAAAAAGCTAGCCCTTTGGTTCAAGCATGAGATATGCAAAAATCAGCCAAGAGTCGAGGAATGGATCATAATGGTGCTCGCGCACCATATCGGGAATATATCGGGAAATAGGTAAACTATCGAGAGCCTATCGAGAGGCATAAGCGAAGCCAGCACCAACCCTACATCCCTTGTGCAAGCTACCGGGAGGTTATCGGGAGACACACAGGTTATCGGGAGCCATAGGCGAGACCAACACCAACCCTAAGTCCTTCATGCAAGCTAACAGGAATCTATCAGGAAATAGGCAAACTATCGGGAGCCTATCGGGAGGCATAAGCGAAGCCAACGCCAACCCTAAGCCCTTCGTGCAAGCTAACGAGAATCTATAAGGAATAGGCAAACTATCGGGAGAAGCCCGGGCCATCCATCGCATGAGGAATCCTCGCACCAACCCTGTGAGGTATGTGCCGAAGTTAAAGAGAAATTTAATCTCGCTTGGAAGATTGAATTCTCACGGGTATAGTTACTCTGCGAGAAATAGATTGATGAACGTTAACAAAAGCGCAATTGTAATCATAAGGGGAAGCTTACTTCTAACAATATTTACCGATGGGTTGGGACTGTGGTCAAAAGTGAGGTACAAGGTACCCGGAAAAGATTGAATAATTGTGATGATTAGATAGAATTACCTAGGATAAAAGTTAACTTTGTAGTGTTGACTAGTGATAAAACGAACTCGACTTTTACTCAGATTGTATGAAGAAAAGTGATTGCCCCAAGTGTGTGGGTCCCACTCAAATATGGTTATTTGTTTTAGTTTGATTGAAAAAAAAGAAGAGAGGGTTAGGCGGTGTGTTACGTCAAGAAGTAACTGTATTGAATTGGGTTTTCTAACCTAATTAAAAATGTGGTCTTGTACCATATAAGTATACGGTGGATGCGGAACAGAAGCAGAGGACAGAGAAGTTTGGAGTTGTCCTAATTATTTGAGAATTAGTGCAGCGTGATTGAGGTCGGGCAAAAGTAAATGTTGTTTCAAATTTTAGATCTATCATGGGACATGGATTAGTGGTTCGGTTTTAACGAATTCTTGATGGACTATTTCTTATTTTAAGCTTTATAAGGTGAAACAGTATTAATTGTTGTTGGGTTATGATTGAGGATATTTTCTAAATACTGATTTTTTTGTTCTTTTTTGATTGAATTGGTTGTAATAATGATGTATGTCGGATAATTCTTATAGTTGAAATTAAAGTTTTATTTTATTGTGTACATTGATCATCATATAGTATTACAGTGAATTGATATTGACTTGTTGGGTATAGGGATTTTGTGCAAACAAACAACCATTGCCAAGATTACTCGGCCCAATAACCCATTTCAGCAACTGGATAGTTGGTGATGAGATACAACCGAGGAAACTCACTCGCCAACGCCAAACTCTTGCATCATTTTGAATGCCAAATATTAACAGTGTTGCCCCTTCCAATTTTCACTGTCATCCTCTCGTTCCTAAAGGATGAATCGAGTTTGTAACCACCATAAATGCTCTTTTCAGCATACACAATTCTCAACTAAGACTTTGTATCTTCAAAAATCTAAATTTGACGCATATTCATATACTTAAATCTAAATTGTGATATTAAAAATACTTTTTTTTAATATTTTTTGATATTAAATGCTCTTTTTATTTTTATTTTTATTTTTTTTACATTTGAGAGTTAATTTGGTGGTATAGGAAAATTAGTTGAGAAATTTGGGGGAAAAAAATTAGATCAGTCTAATAACTTCCATAACCGACGTTTTCAATCCGAAAGAAAGGAAAAGAAAACTCCTTCATTTCCAAGTTTGGCTGCATGCAGCCAAGTGGGAAGGTATATTTAATAATTTTATTATTTTTATACAGAATTTTTAGTTTTATTTTATTTTATAATATAATCATACAGTGCAAAGGGTATCGTCATGAATGAATGAATATTTATATGTAGATTACCTAACTATGCAACAAGATTCCAAACATGAATGCTGGTGTTGGAGTTGACGGCCATTGCTCCAAGATTGGATAAAACAAGGTGGAAAGAATGAGAGAGTTAATTAACCACAAGGTCCACACCACTAATTATAGGTTTAAATGACAAATATTAGTTCGTGTGAGTTCAGCTCGTTAATTAGTGCTAAAATGTTTCAAATAAATAATTACTTTATATATACATAGTGATTGAATCAACAATTTCTCATTTAAATGATGAGAATATCGAACTGTATATAACAACTACCTATCAATATACTCGAACGCTAATATATACATTCACTCCTAAATTTGTACTAAAATAAAACACTAGTATTAAACATCGTTTAGATTAATAAATATGCAACTTAAGATTATTATGGCGTTGATTTAATTTTTATTAATTGACACATAATTAAGTTATTTATTTTATTTTAAAAAATGAATACATATCATAATAATAAAGCAAAGGTCAATGGCAAGTTTGAAGAAGAAAAAGAAGGTTTTCGACTTGATTGATTGGAATTATTGAATAATTCCAATGGAGCCGATAATGACCCGTAATTAATACAAACTCTTTTTTTGGGCTAATTAATTCAACATCCTATTTGAATTTGACTATTTCAATGAAGCAGTCAACGTCCATGTGCGAATTAGATAAAACACCTTAACACCATACTGCCGCCAAATGCACATATGGCAAAACAAGAGAATTTATACAGCAAATATTATCATTTTTGAGACGTGACCATCCAGTACGTACTTATCTTTTGAGACGTGAATAATACGTAGGACTTGTTCAGCAGACGATGTTGTCACTTCTTAACTTCAAATCTTAGGTTGCGTTTGAGAGTCGAGATTACAGTTGTTAAATGTTGCACTTGCAGGCAATTTGGTGAGAATAGACGTGCCAGCGCCGCAAGCTACATGAAAACCACGTTGCCTGCACTGTACTCATGAGGTGTCAATCACGTATTATTTGCAATTATACCCTCATTTCCGCATTGGATGTATAGAATATTTTATACATGTCCATCGGCAATTAAAATTATTATGATTTATGATTTTTATACATAAATAGTGTAGACAAAACAATCGGAGAAAATACTTCTAAATCACATGCTCGTTATTTAACTAAAATCATTCTGGTTATGAATTTTGTAAATATAGTACATTATGTGGTTATTCTTTAAGAACTTTTAGTAAACTTATAAATATAGAATTATCTACGGATTGTTAGTAACACTTTCACAATGTTTCTTTAATTTTTAACTATGACAAACAAATTTTAAAAGTGGAATAATCTTTTGACATAAATGGACGTCGTACTGTTCCGGCATGCATTTCAAAAAAACCGGATGACTCTCTATTTGACCCCAAAAAATTTCGTACTTATTTTTTGAACGTACGCTAATCCTTAACGTACGCCCGAGAAAAAATTCGGAGTAAAATTGTCTCAAATAGTGAGTCATTCAGCCTCCTTAATATGCGTGATAATAGTAAAAGCGTCAGTTATTTATGAGCTGAGCTGAGGTTGAGGTTTGAAGCTGAAGACCAGTGTAAAACGTTGACTATGTTTTTGTCCATGCAGCCGAGCCGCCAAAGCCCATAGAACTTCTAGAGCTTTGGTTTCGTTGTGGCTGACTGTTGAAAATTAATCATTAGGCCAACCTCCGCGTAACAAAAAGACCCAATCGTCTTTCGTCTTCATCGGAGAAACTTTCCTCCCTTTTCAGTTTTCACACAATTAAAGTTAATAATCTCGAGGCAAAAAATAAATAAAATACTTAAAAATATAAACGTAATTTTATTCTAACATTATCTAACTTTTAATTGATGGCTTTATTAACCTGATCGTTTTCATTTTCAAAACTTGAATTATGTTAAACAAATCACAATTTTAATTATTTATACTCTGCGTTTCTGATAATAATATTATTGCTCTTTTTGTTTTTTTAAAATATAGTTTTAGAGAATTAAAAGATGTAAAATTACAATTTTTGAGAATATTTTTAATATTAAATATTTATTTTTTATTAAAAAAATTAAACATAAATCACTAAAAAAATTATAAAATAATATTTAATTTAGAACTATTTTTTTTCCTCTTTTCATAAACCACGTTTAAAAAGGAAGGGAGTAGTATTATTATAAAGAGTAGTAGTAATAAAAAGAGCAAAGCTTTTACTTTTCCCATCCCCTCACGGAAATATAGGAAACATTAACAATCTACTAGTACCGGATACCGAAACAACCAGTTTCTGGGTAATTTTATTTATTTATTTGGCCAGTGACTCTCGTGAGACTGAGAGAGCGATAACCCAAAAGGTGGGCCCAGTTTGTAACCGCCAGCTTAATCCCTCCTGGCACCACCCACAGTAATACGCACAACGCCTACACTCTAGCTCCATCTTCGCGCCACGTGTACATCACGGTACAGCGATCTCTCACGTGTCGAGCTCCCATCGCTTTCTGAGTCGCTCCTGGTCATTTACGGAAAGCATATCTAGAAGGACGAATTTGACCTTTGTTTTGTGACCAATGGGACAAACAAGGTGTGGACAGAAACGCCCTCTTCGGAAAAGTAGACTAAGTAATCAGAAGGTTGGTGAATAGGTTACTGTACAACTACAAACTAGAAAGTCAGCAGCCATTAGAAGGGAAGGGAAAAAAAAGGTACTAACGGCTACGATTTCAGATCCTGTATGTTGTTGTCTATGTTCTGGCCGTTAAAAAAAGGTGATAGGGATAGATGGACGGTTAGATTTAGTGTCTTAACACAAATTCGCTCTACTCATTATTACACCCAGCCACTTTCTTTCCTCTGACCGAAGCGGCGAAAACAGAACTACTACTACTATTCTTCGGAAACACCGTCTATTGAATTTACTCCAATGCCCTTCATAGCCCGTCATGCTGTGATTTAATATAATATGTTGTAAAGGCAGTAGCAAAAGTTAGGAAGATGGACCAAGTCCTTGGGGCGGGGCAAGATGGTAAAAGCAGAAGAAAAGAAGGAAAGATTCCAAGGGAAGCGAAACGCGTATTGGCCGGCTTTGCGTTTGGTTGAACCACCTAACAACAACCACACCGCACCACACCACTTTCCTTCATAACTCCTCTCTCTTTCCTTCAATTTCTTTCCTTTTTCCAATTTGCATTACTCTAATTCCCACTACTATAAAACTATAAATTGTCCGCTTTAAGGTCTTTTTCGGTTTCCTAAGCCATTCCCTCAACCTCTCTCATCTACTATTCCTTCTCCTTTTTCCTTCCTCTCTCCTCGCTCCACCTTCCGCCGGCAAACCGCTTGTTTGTCCGGCGTGCAATCTCCGTTCTTCGCCGAGAACCCGCGCTTTCGCCGTTTCCCATTCTTTCCCGCGTGATTTCCGTTTCTCATCGGAAAAAACGCCTTCGGATCTCGGAATTCGTGCCGCTCTAGGAGAATGTGGCTTTTTAGCTTGTCATTGACGGCTTTCTGTTGAAATTTGGTGGCTGAGATCGTGATCTAGGGTTTGATTTTCTACTCTTTTTTTTCTGAGATTTGGGGTTTTGGTTCCGGCTAAAACTTGAACAAAAACGGAGGCTCGCAGGGACCGAATACGGAATGAAATGGTATGTGTGTGATTCCGAACATATATAGATTTTTTCCGGTGTCTGTAATTTGAATAATATTTGTTAGTGAGGATCAGATCTCAGGCATTGTTTTGACATGCAACGGTGCCTTGAATTTGTGCTTTCCTTTCGTAATCGTCCATATTTCTATTTCTTGGCAGTGGTTTTTAGTTTTATCTGTGTAGCTTCACATTTCAGGCTCTTGAATTGTTGAAATTGGTTTTCTGTAGTCATAAAAAAGGTATCATGTTTGTCGACTATTAAATGTTCATACCAGGCAGCTTCTCATCATTATCATACTTAATATTACATCCTTTCTGCTTATTGGCCTGAAAACTCTCAAGGAGGCTATCTTGTTTATTTTTATTAACTCGTGTTGTTTGGTTGTGATTCGCGAATAAGGTTCATGCATAGGATGATTCCATCAAGTAGTTTACCTTTGTTATTTGGTATTCAAGGTTTTGTTTTCTTTCGCAGTAAAATTTGCGAATGAAGTGTGTACACGTGTTTTTGGTTGAACTTCTACTTTGACCACCGGGCTTTTATAAATTAGGATAAGCTTGAGAGGTTTGAGTTGAAAAATGACTGCATCCAAAGAGTTTGATGTGGTCATAGAGTCACTTGGGTCAATCACTGCTTTTAAGACGGAAACATTTTATGGAATTTAATGATATATTGACTCCAAATTCAACATGGGTCCAGTGAACCCTCATTCCTTTGCTTCCGTTGTTGTATGATTGATGAACAGTCATGCATGGTTGACTAAGTGGCATTCTGTCCCTATGAAGTAGGAAATATTCCAGTTGGAATCGGTTATTCTTGGGGGCATGCATTTATTTGCTCAAATGCAAATATAATTTGTTGAAATATCATATTTTTGTACTCGTCATGTTTGTTTTTGCAAAAAAATTCAAAACTGTTGAGAAGGTCCATTTATTTAAGTGAACTGGCGTGCCTCACATGATGTGGTAATGATCATAATCTGTTCAGACTTGTGGGTTCCTTTGAAATTGAATTTCTCGTGTCAGTTCTTGTTTGCTCGGGAATGGATGATTGAAATGTTCCATTCATTTTTTTAAGATGGAGTTATTGGTTTGGCTCGTACTTGTTTCATTGCTGCCCATATATTTTATACTTATGCTTACATATCTAGGCACTTCAGACTAATTCATTATGTGAGAGATGCGAGTGGGAAAGAATCTAGTTTCTTTTGTGGCAGAGATTGATATGGACTTGATCATTCATGGTTCAATTGTTGTGAAGTGAGGTATACAAGCGGTTGATAATTAGATCCTCCTGTGTTATTGTGGTTCCTGGATGAAAACCTATTGTTGTGATCGAAGCTAATTAACCAGTTTTATTATGTTTCTTCATGAAGACAGAAAGTTTTATGGACTGTTGCTTGCTTCTTTTTTCAATGGGTATGCTATTATTGTCCCTAAGAAACTTAGACAAGTAGGTTTCAAAGAATCGTACATGGAAAACTGTCTAACAGAAATGGTGTGGTTTATTACTATTATTTTGAGGTTTTGAAATTGTTGAAGTCTCATCATATTTCTGTATAACATGCATTTCTATCTGATCTCATTTATAATGTTGACTTGTTTTTCCAATAGGTGGAAGGAAGGGTTTGTTTGTCAAAAGAGGCTAGAAATGGGCTGGAATTTCTGAAGCGTAAAAGACTTCAGCGGGTGAAATCAGAAACAGTCACTGAGGCTGCAAGAAGCCATAACATGATGAGTAGAAGTGGAGGAGATGCCTTGCGGGATTCAGCATCTTGTGGTGTCAGGGTACATAGTTATGCAGATTCTTCTCCTCCATCCAACGGTGCTCCTAGTGGGAAGGATGCCTTTTCCAAGAGAAAGGTGGATAAGTTTGACACAAGTGATTTAGAATGGACTGAGAAAATTCCAGAATGCCCTGTGTATTCTCCAACAAAGGAAGACTTTGAGGATCCTTTGGTATATTTACAGAAAATAGCCCCTGAAGCTTCAAGATATGGTAACAAATCCCCTTGCTGAGAAAACCTGCAACTTAGTGTTCAAAATTGCTTAATCTGGTCTATTTTTGTAGCAAAGTGATCTTTATAGCTAAACTTGTTGCCAAAATCTTATTTTATGAGAATTCGTGTTTTTTGTGGTTCATCAATTATTGTAAACCATAACAGTTGGTATACGTATTCCAAAATATATAACAGGAAATATCTGGTAACCCTCACATTCCTTTTTTTTCTCCAGTCTGCTCTACACTGAGTTCCATCTATGTCTTAGATTAATTTCCTTGTGCTGAGATTGATTTTGCACTGTAATATGTAGGCTGCACTCTTCTAGTGCTGTTTGCCATCCAATAATGAATGAACACTGTTGTTGTTCTGTTTTTCTAAAATTGTTGTTGAATTGAACATGTTTCTTGTGGAAGATTTCCATTTTTGAATGCTCAAGTGAATGAGATTAGAGTTCTAGACATTGCTAAGTTTACTTATCCACTGCTTCATAGAATAGGATGATGAGGAAGAATTGACACCCATCCTCTTTTTCTGTTTCTCTCCTTGTCATTGGTGCTTGGCTTTAAGAGAAAATTCTTTCACCTTTAGCGTCGCAAAACATGTATGTGAAAATAGTGCCTAATTTGTCAGTGTAATTGGTTGGTGACAAAAATATAACCAAATTGTTAAAATTGAAAGATGGTATTTGTGTTTTTTTTTCCTAAAAAAACTAGGGGCCTAAGTTAGTTCCCCGCTTGCTTTACACCTCCTGAGCAACAACTAAATGGCCCTTTATTATTCGGGAAAGTAGGAGCTTTCCTCAAGTGAAAAATTTATGATATTATTAAAGTGGAAGTTCCGTTGCTTTCTTTTTCATTCGCACATTTTTGGGCATCCTTTTTTGTCAAGTTTCTTAATGCAATTTTGGCTCTCTGTTTTTTCTGTTGAAATTGCAGGTATATGCAAGATTGTTTCCCCTGTGAGTTCATCTGTACCTGCCGGGGTGGTATTGATGAAGGAGAAGCCAGGATTCAAGTTCACAACTAGAGTACAACCCCTTCGTCTTGCTGAATGGGATACAGATGATAGAGTCACTTTTTTTATGAGTGGAAGGTCAGTTTTCTTACTTCTAATGATTTGAATTCTTCACAATTCTTCACATGAATGTTCTCTTTTATAATACAAGTTGAACTTTTCAGAAACTATACGTTTCGTGATTTCGAGAAAATGGCGAACAAGGTTTTTGCTCGTAGATACTGTAGTGCGAGTTGTCTTCCTGCATCCTACATGGAAAAAGAATTTTGGAATGAAATTGCTTGTGGGAAGATGGAAACAGTTGAATATGCATGCGATGTTGATGGTAGTGCATTCTCATCATCTCCCAGTGACTTACTTGGAAATAGCAAATGGAATTTGAAGGTGTTCATTTCGCTTTAGTCTTTTGTCATTTCTGTTTTTCTTTTTTAGGCAGAGGTTTATCCATATTTTTTTCTTTTTCTCGAGGGCAATGCCTATTTTGGTTTTAGCACCGGTGAAAATAATTTGAGGTAGTAGGGTTGCACGGTTATTGTAATTTGATTGTGGTGCACCTCTATGTCTGTGATGCTGTTTTGGAGATAATCTATTGATCAATCAAATGGAAGGTTGCTTACATGATAACACATACTCGGAGACCCAGTGGTAACTAGCAGATTAGCAAAAAGTTGGGATAATGTGTGGAATGCTGAGGGGTTTGAGTGTTACCCATTCAGCATGAATCACAGCCTTGGTAGATCAGTGTGGCATGGGATTGGGCTGTGCCCTTAGGTACCTTGGGCTTTGTTCAGGGGATTCAATGCTCTGGGAAGCAATGGACTTTGCAGATTAGGGTGGATTTCATGGCCTGGGTAGTTGCATTGCAGACATTTGTTTTTTCAATCTCTTAAAGTGATGTTTCTACAGGGTAGCATGGAGATATGGGGGTCTGTTTTTCACTGCTCTGTCTTTTACATCCCTGTTAATAGAGTTACTATTTTAATTAAATCAATTCCTTTTACTGCTGAGTTTGGAGAAAATCCTTCTTTTATTCATGAACTACTTCAATTACTTACTATGCTTCACATTTGCAATCTCAGAATCTGTCACGACTTCCAAAGTCCATCCTGCGTCTACTGGAAACTGCAATTCCGGTAAGTAGAGAACAAAGGATTGTTGTCATTTACATTTCTTTTCGTTCACCAGCCCTCATTGACTTAAATTTCACTCATTCCAGGGGGTAACCGATCCGATGCTTTACATTGGAATGCTGTTTAGTATGTTTGCTTGGCATGTAGAAGATCACTATCTGTATAGGTATACCATGCATATTACTTTTATTGAGTTTGACCGTATTTCATGTTCTCTTTCATATGCTAGGTAACGTTTCATTATTTTGTTCTAGGTTTTGATTCTCTAATTTTTGTGGCAGTATTAACTACCACCATTGTGGGGCATCAAAAACTTGGTATGGAATTCCCGGTCATGCAGCTTTAAAATTTGAAAAGGTGGTCAGGGAACATGTGTATACACGTGATATTCTTTCAACTGACGGGGAGGATGGAGCTTTTGATGTACTCTTGGGGAAGACAACTGTATTTCCTCCAAACATATTGCTGGAACATGATGTGCCTGTCTACAAGGCTGTGCAAAAGCCTGGGGAGTTTGTAATTACCTTTCCTAGAGCTTATCATGCAGGATTTAGCCATGGTAAAATGTTTTCTTTTTTCAGAAGGCAGCTGTTTCAATACTCATAATTAGATGTTTTCTGATAAAATCTTCCAGCTGCAACTTGTAATTTTTGTGGAACTATTGCATTTATGTTTGACCTTTCTGATAAAATGTACAGGCTTTAACTGTGGTGAGGCTGTGAACTTTGCAATTGGTGATTGGTTTCCCTTAGGAGCAGTTGCCAGTCGGCGTTATGCACTTCTCAACAGGGTGCCTCTGCTTCCTCACGAAGAACTTCTGTGCAAAGAAGCTATGCTTCTATATACTAGTCTAGAACTTGAAGATTCAGATTATTCTTCTGCAGACTTGGTGAGTCATCACTGGATTAAGGTTTCTTTTGTGAACCTGATGCGTTTCCAGCATCAAGCTCGCTGGTCTCTAATGAAGTCAAAGGCATGCACTGGTCTATTGCCAAATACCAGTGGGACCATTCTATGCAGCATATGTAAACGTGACTGCTATATAGCTTTCATTAACTGCAGTTGTTCACTACATCCTGTGTGCCTTCGCCATGGTATGATTTACTCTATTTCTGTTCTAGTCAAACTTAAGTTTTTTCTCTCTATTTGTTGATTCTTGATTTTCTTTTTCTCCTTTCTTTGATTGCCATATCCAGATTTTGACTCTTCTGTCTCATGTGGGAGAAGTCGAACTCTGTTTCTTAGGAAAGATGTATCAGAAATGGAAGATGCAGCCAAGAAGTTTGAGAATGAAGCTGCAATACTAAAGGAGATCAAACAGCAAGGAAAAAATGGCAATGATTTGTATTCATATCCATCACCAACTAAGTTCCATAGCAATTTAGATGATACATACTCTCCTTATTGTGAGGTAAACTTCGAGTTCAATGCTGAGGCTGCAGCAGCAACTGAAGGTCATAGACAAGAGCTTGGCCACGCTACATGTGGTATGAAAATCTTAAGAGATGAAGTCTCAGAAGCTTCTGTTTGTTGTGCTGCACTTACTCTTAGTTCTTTTGGGGGGATAACTGAAAGCTCTGCTGCTGTAAATAAAGTAAGACCTAGTTTTATGATGTTCAATTTCCTTTCCTCATTCATTAATTTTTGGTATTCCTACTTCAGGCATTAGATGAGGAGTGTTTAAATTAGTATTATACATGCATTTGAAGCTCATACTCTTTATATTGGTATCTTTCACAGGCAAAGGGGCACGTTGACTCTGATTTAGGGTCTCTTGATTCTAAAATATCCTACACCTCTCATTCATCCTCCTTGTCCTGTGTGTCTCACGATGAATACCCAAACGCCCATGCTTTTGGATCGCATTTGAATTGTAGTATGGATCAAGACAGTGATGATTCTGATTCAGAGATATTTAGGGTTAAGCGCCGTTCTTCTCTAAAAGTGGAAAAAAGAGTCGTGAATGCTGTCGCGTCTTCTAGGAATAATGAACACCAGGTATAATTTTTTGCTATTTGCTCTCTGTTGTATCTTCTGACCATAGTTTTTATTTTGCTTAGGCTGCATAGGTTTGATAATGATGTTGGTGATGATCTTACTTAGGTTTTTGGGTCTGAGTTCCAAATTTTCAACCCAAAAATCATATTGTAAACTATTCAGAGCCAGAGACAAAAATCAGTTCAGTAATTAGAGAACAAAAATTTAACCAATAGGTGGTTGATGAGTGGTGTGACATTTTCATCCCTTAAGCAAGAGTTCATTGACTCAATCCTGATGTATAGAGTAATTACATGTTGGGAGCACTTTACCCCTTGATGGGCCAATCTGGTGGGCCCAATGTGGTTCATACCTAAAAAAGAACTATACACAATTTCTGTAATGCATTGTTAACAAACTGAAGGGGAGTACATTCACTTTATTAAGAATATTGGAGATATATTGCTTTTTCTTGATGTGATGGGGAATATTCCTATGGGTCCACTAAAACCTCTATCCTGATTGAAGATTGTGGAGGGAAGGTGTTATTTTCCACCCGTCATTTTTTCCCCAGCCAAACACAAGGAGATAGAGTTCCATTCTTTCATAGTAGGGAGTACCACCGAACTATCCTTGTTAAAATAGTATCTTTTTTGCGGATCTGATGTCTTGTTATATTTGGATTAAGTTAGGAGCTT
The DNA here is from genome assembly GCA_963691705.1 of Viola odorata. NCBI lineage: Eukaryota > Viridiplantae > Streptophyta > Magnoliopsida > Malpighiales > Violaceae > Viola > Viola odorata. Next base: position 65,521,467 of record OY829539.1, read on the forward strand.
TTTTCCTTTTGTGCTAGTTATCGTTCAAGCACATGAATCAGATAAGATAAGTTTTTTTGCCATCTAATTTTGACCATAATAATTAGGCAAGTCATTGCATGTGGTTAGGTCCTTTTTAGCGTTAAGGTAAGTTATTGGTTTTCAGTGAAGCACTCCTTTTCACATAAACTTCTGCATTTGGAACTTGAAAGTGAATGTATCTGGATCCATAAGGTGTTGGCAGAATTAGTAGTAACACGTGTAGCAATAGAAGTGGTTCTGTTGATCCAGTCAGGTGTTTCGTTCCCTGTCTTAGCTAAACAGATCAATCAAGGAAGCTTCTAGATGCATCACAACCTATAAATTGTGTAAATCCTGGCATTTCTTTCCAACCAAGCACATGATTGCTATGACTCTGATATTGTTGGGTTCTTGAGGCATTCATGAATCTTATTGCCAAATCTTGTAGGGTGAGATTCTGTAAGATTTACTCAATGGACCTCACATAGTCTTTATCAAGTAACATCTTTTTGCATTAACTTTTTTTACCTGAAACCTTGCACGTGCATATGTACCCCTTTTTTTTGTTGGTAGATGTTTATGCGTGTGTACCTTTACTGTAAGTAAAAATCTTATGCGATCTTGAAGTCTTGCTATTAAAAGGATGGGGTTTGCTCACGTTTTTTCAATTAATTGAACAGGGACTAAAGCGATTGAAGAAGCTCCAACCTGAAGGAAGATGTGGGCAGACGATTACATCTGAGTATTCTAGAGTTGAAGAAGCAACTCGTAGTTCTACATCAACTTCAAATTACAAAGAAGCTACAGAGAATGCGTCGAGGGATAAGTTTTCCAGGAGAAATGCTATCCCTATCTCTATCAAGATCAAGAAGTTTGCTAGCGAGGAAGGGATGAGTAGACAGCGAGAACACAGAGTGGATAGGTCCCAACATGAGTCGGGGAAGCAAGAAGCACCCAGTAAACAACAAGAGCACCACAGAGTGAATGGGGTCCTGCAAGACTTTGGAAAGCCTATGAGGGAACCACCACCACCAATAGAGATTGGGCAAAAGCGACTTAAAGTACGAGGGCCGTCATTTCTAGGGCCAGAGAGCAGGTTAGACTAACTTCTGATCACACGAGTAAATGAGAAAACTGGTTGGCCTTCATTTGGAGCATGATCTAGAGCCTGACCTGCTAGCTTTTTTTTCTTCTCTAATGACGGGGTTCTAACAACACAAAATCGAGAAAGGATTTGATTCTGGGAGCAGCGGTAAAAAATTAACCAAGTTTAGGAGAAAATTTGTATTCTTTGTGCAGGCCTTGAATTCGGGCGCTGCGCACCAATGCCACGATTCTTCTGGTTCTCAGGCCGGAGTGTTTTTCCAGTCTTTGGCAGGAGAACCTTCCTGCAGCTGATTTTTTTTTTCTTTTTACATTAGTGAAGTTAATTCTTGTAAGGGGGAAAGTGAGGTTTAATTCCCACTGTTTCCTTTTAATTGTCAATCTGCTGCGTCCCTTTTGTTCTTTAATTCTTTTTTTATTTGTAGTTATGGACTACTTGAATAAATACAGATTTATGCCTTTTTTTCTCGTCGATAATCGAAAATTAGTTCCATCAATGTCAGGAGAGCAATGTGCAAATCTAGTTCTCATCTTGTTAACTCTAATTTAGGGATTTCCGGTCAGAAAAACAGAAAATGGTGAAAGCCCAATCATCGTGATAGATTCAAGCATGATTTCACTATTACGCCTATGGGCTTTTCCAATAGTTAACCAACCCACATGGGCAAATGCTCTAATTCAACTTCTCCTAAAAGTATGCATCAACAATAGAGTTTTCCACCCAAAATGCAAAAGTATCCTACCCTACAATTCTCAATGCAAAGTAAAAAATCAGTAGATCCGATTAATTGACAACACACAATGACTTACCGCAAAAAGGTGATGCTAGTAGGAATTTGTGTATCCCTCACTCAAATCAAATCAAACCAACTTACTCCTCCGTTCCGAAAAGCCGCTCGCTTAAGGTAAATATATACGGATCAAAAAATTCTTTATCCTAAATCTGCTTTATATTGACTAATCGAAAAAAATAAATAAGTGTGACACGGATTGAGTTAAAGTTTAATACATAGACATTTTTCCAAAATAGGACAATTTTATAATTTAAAATTTACATTCTTATTTATATGGTGAAAGAACAAAAGAAAAGTTAAATAAAACTAATTACTACTACTTCTGTTTCGTAACCATGTCGTCGTTTAATGCCCATGCATTGCCAAGTGGTAAAAGAGATTTGCTATTTTACGGGGCTGGTTAGTTAGGATCAGTTCCTTCATGCATTGCCAAGTAGATTCGCTCTCATTATTTTTTTCTCGTCTCTGCACACAATTGTTGCTGAAAAGAGAGGATTGAAGATCTACCATCACCAGCAACAATTTTGATAGATCACGGACACCACAAGAAGCATGAACATTTTGAAGAAAAAAAGAGAGAAGAGAGGGGACTTATTTAGTGTTAGGCCCCCAAAATAATGGGTTTATATTCCCTATTATCAAAACAACCATTTATTGTCACATTATAATTAAAATATCAATTAGTTTGTTGCACGTATAATCTCTTATCTTAATCAAGAAATCGTTAATTTAATTCTGAAACATAAAGTAATCGAAAGTAAAAAATATTGTATTTTTTATTCAGTTGACCCCGTCCGAACAAGATTAGTCTTTAACTAATTTAAAGACCATTCTTCTACAACAACAAAAGAAAACTAGTTTAAAGAAGACCACTCACATCACTTGTGATCTTAATTAATGTGAAGGGCATTTTGTAATTAATTGCATTATCTATAAAGACTGCAAATTTCCTATTTAAGGGACTATATGACATACTACGTGCTCATTAATCTATACATTGAAAAAGGTTTTTATTTAATCGTATGGCTTTCAAATTTGTTGATGAATAGTATATACATACTGTTTGAGGAGTGAGTCATAAGCAAACTTTAAGCCACTGATATATATTTTTTAATTTAATTTGGTAGAAACAGCTCATATTTCAATGTCATATGGTATGCAAATAGAGATGAGAATAGTATGTTTATGACGTTACATAATAAATTGATTTGATTCCATAATGGGGCGGGTAGTATAGTAAGTATAGTGATATAGGAGTATGTTTCGATGTGCATAGGAGAAAGAGCAAAGTATCATTCATTGAAATGCATTTATGATATGCTGCCCTCTTCTTTTCTTGCAATTGATGAGAAATACCCCATATTCCTATCCTAGCTACCCCATTTATGTTCATGCTTCCTGCTTTCTTAATCCATTCTTCTTCTTTTCGATCTCTTACACATTTTCGAGCCAGATTAATCAATATTTTACTATTTTAAAACTCGAATATCGATTTAAGTAGTCTTTTAAAGATACTAAAATAGCCGCTACGTAATTCAAAGTTTGAATACGAAACTTTGAAGTACTCACGTGGGTCCTCAACCAACTTCACCCCGTCTCTTTTAATTTCTACTTGTCTTATAAATTTTTATTTTTATATATACATATTACTACATATTTAATCAACCATCCCATCTCTTGGTAGTCCCATCCATCCCATATGGTTTTATGATAGTGAAATGGTGACTGGAATTTTCGATATATACATATATCGAAAATATAAATATAAATAATTGACATGAACACTGCAGCTATGGAGATCTGGTACCATCACTTGTTTCAACTATTCAAATGAATTGTAAAAATCAAGTTCCAGCTATTCCTTTATTGGAAATTTGAGTTGTACCATTTTTTCACATGGTAGCTATAGCAACCTATTTTGTTTCTTTGACTGTATAAATCCAACATCGCCTCACTTCTTGTTAGAAAACAATTTTCTTTAAAAAAAAGTTTTTTAAAAAAACCCAATTCTTGCTGTCTCTCTAACAAATGCAATGCAACTTTTTGTCACCTGATTTTACGCATAACCTAAAGACAAAACTCATATTCACTGAGGAGTTTCTTTTAAATAACTGAGCTATTGCGTTTTATAATTGGTTGAAATAATTTAGACTAATTGCAGTTGTATTGGTTTTGAATAAATAAATATTTCAAATCAACAATGCACAATGAGTAAATTATGTCTCTGGTATACTGAGTGCACGTCCTGTTAACTAGACGGGTCGGCTCGGACTTCTAAATGAACGGGTCTGGGTAGCCAAATTTCAGGCCTGCCTCGCTAATGTAAAAGGATCGGGCTTAGGCTCTCCGATTTTTGACCCGACTCGTGTCAGATAATAATTCGTTATATATATATATATAAATATATAATCTGATTTGATAACTTCTAATTTCTAAATAAATAAATTGTAGAGCTGTGATATGAGTTTTTATTATCAATATCATGCACTTTTTAGATTCAAGGATTATCCCGTTGAATTTGATACTTTCTTATTTTGTTTTGTCTCATGAGTCGGTTATGAATTTTAGGGAGAATAACAACATACTTGCCATTATTGGTTAAGTATCAATTGAGATTGTAAGGTTAAAATACTCAGTTTATTATTTTGATTTAATATCTCTAGTTAATATACAAATATGGTTATTTTCTCTAATTACATAAAATTAAATGGGTCAGACCGTTAGGCCCGCGGACAGCCTGTTTAGTAAGAGGGCCGGGCTTGGGTCATATAAAAATTAGCATTCTTAAGGTCCGGTCCGGCCCACCTTAATTTTTAGAGGATTTAGCGAAATTAGGCTCAGGTCCGGCCCGACTCATCCAATTAGCAAGTCTAAGTGCACCCGACTGAAAATATTTCATAATTAAAACCACATCACATTATTTCAGTTCGAGAGTTACAAGTGAAATTCTAATTGACATGATTAAAATCAAGAATGTAATACCCACTTAGTTGAATGCAACATCAACTTGATTTTAATTAAGTTAATTAGAATTCCACTTATTACGGTAACATTACGCCAAACTGTTAGGCATTGTTATTTTTGGTTAGATCATGCTAGTCATTAAGTGTTCCTTGCTTAGAGAATAAAATGATCGTACATTGTTACTAACCTTAGAAATGCATAGAAAAAATGCATCAAGAAAAACCTAACATAGCTTTTTTCTTATAAAACAAGCACCACAAGATAATGGACATATTAGTCGGTTTTTCTTTCACATACTCATAGTAACGAAACGGGGGTAGAAGTAAATGTGTAATTTGCTTTCGTCTATATGTCTGGTTTACTGTTTTTACTGTCTACATGTTACCTACATAAGCACCAGAGAAGGATTTCGGCGTAGAAATTATTTCTTAAACTAGAGATTTTGTTTTACTTTATATAATTCAATTTAGTAAAATAGATTCAACAAGCACTTAAGTTAAGCACTTATAGTGTTCTACTTCTCAATTCGACTCGAGTAGGAGATTCTAAACACCATATTGTCGTACATCTCAACAAGAATGACATCCGTTTGGTTAAGTAACAAATAATGGGTAGTCTTGAATTTCTCGATAGTACATTAAAACTACGGAAAAAACTTGGGTATATCATGATATACCTACATTATGATCTAAGATGATGACACGTGTCCAAAATAATGCTAAAATATCACTATTTTTACCATTTTTGGACGCGTATCATCATTCTACATCATGATGTACCCAGGTTTTATTCTTAAAACTACCCTCGATAGTGGATATATCATTAACCAGATACACTCGGGACATAAAACACGTCATTAATTGTGGAATCTTTTAGACTTATACCAATAACAAAATGCCCGGATTGCGTTGAAGCCCAACATGCGTTTTGTAAAAGATGTGGACTGTCGAAATAAATTTGGGTTAAACTTGAGTATTTATGGGGCACAGTAAATATGAGGTTTTTTGGACATTGGATTTTGAGTTTGAGGAGAGAGAGCTCCATTGATACTAATAAGTAAATGAATAAAGAAATAAGTAATGGGGAGAAGAAGAAGAAGAAGAAGAAGAAGAAGCTTGGCATTTGTGACTGTGATGAACACAAGATAGGTGAGGTCTGACAAGTGTGTCGTCCGCCCTCTCCTCTCGATAACCGATAACTGTGTTGTAGACGTAGTACTGTAGTAGTAGAAGAAGTAGAAGCGCGAAAAGACAAAATTAACCATTGGCGCAAAGCTAAGTAAGAGCAAAACAAGAGAGACGACCTGCGATCAATGACAGGTATATTTGACTTTTTATTTACTTTTTATCTCTAAAATTCTAATTCTTTCAAATTTGGGGGAGGAGAGGACAATTCTTAATTCTTATATATACCCTAGGCCCATCTGGCCCACCCATTAAGAAGAGAGAAAAATCATAAATGGAAAAAAAGAAAAATAATGATAAGATAATGATGATGGGGTCAAAAGTTAAACAGAGAACAATTATGTAGCTTTGACCTCCAACAGTAAAGACTCGTCAACTCCACCACCATTTTTTTATCATTCCAATTTTACTTTAATTAAACACCGATTTTTTACTCGAATAAATTTAGTCTTTTATTGAAAAAGATTGAAAAACTTAAAAGTTCAACAATAATAATTTATCATTAAACGAAAAATCACTCGTTTAACATTTAAATGCAAATTTTTATGAGTATTATATTAGGGATACTCGAATATTGCTATAACATTTTAGAACTAAATATGGAACTAAAATTCGGGTATTGGTCTTTACTCGCTCTACTGCTATCCCTACATGTTAAAGGAAAAGGAAATTTAAGAAAAGAAAAGAAAAGAAAAGGAGGTTTTGAAAAGAGTTTTTCTTTTCTTTTCACTTGTGTGTGTTGTGTAACTGTGTTCGTGGGTGGGTTAAAAAGGTTGAGTATGAGTTGTTGAGGGACAAATGCACACGTTAAAGTTTACACTAAAAATCTTTGTTTACACTAAAAATCTTTCCCTTTTCTCCTCCCAAGAAAACAATAGCAAAAAAAAAGAAAAAAAAAAGTAGAGTAGAGAAAAAAAAATCACCTTCCCCTCCGTTTTCCTTTTAACTGAGATAAGTCTCGTTTAATTTATGTTGAATAAAAAAAATAGTAATTTTCTCAACATAATTTTTTTTTATTCTCAAGATTCGAACTTAGTACGGTTGAATTAAAATCAAAACTTAGTTACCTTTTCTTTTGTGTATTGTTTTTTTTTTCAGGCTTTTTTCCCTCACCCTAATAAGTCAGTAGTTTACCCTACTTCCCACGTCCACAAAAAACAAGAAAGACACTACCTTCTCTCTCTATCCCTATCTCCATCTCTCTCTCCCTCTCCCTCTCCCTCTCTCATCCCATAGCCCCTTCAAGTGTCATTTTCTCACATATACTTCACCCAAAAGAAACAACCATTCACTTCTTATACCCTTGTCATTTCTATTCTCTCTCCCTTCTCTCCTCCTCCTCCTCCTCTTAATCTTCTCCATTCTCTGCAACTACTTCCATCCTCCTCCAACCTTCATAATTCATCCAAATTAACCAAAATCACTTTCTTCCCCTCTACCATACCAAAACCAAAACCAAAACCAAGTCGTTGCACTCCAACAAGAGCAACTCTAGTAGTATAACAACCAACAAAGGAGTGGGGAAGAAGATCAAGTAAAGGCCAAGAACAAGAAAGAGCAGATAAGAAAATCAAGAAATCAAGAAAAACAAGAAAATCAAGAAGGGATGGAGCTGTTCCCTGCTCAACCAGATTTATCCCTTCAAATCAGCCCCACCAAACAGCAAAACCCAAATCTACACTACCATGGCGAAGAACCACCACCACCACAACAGCAGATGAAGATGAAGAAGACAATATGGGGTTTTGGAAGAGAGCTCTTGACTCAAGAAACTACCCTTCCTCCTCCACGCTCAATGCCGACCGCCAAACACGACTCTAACAACAACAACAACAACTCCTCCTTCGACCTTTCCCTATCCAATCCAACCAGATTATTACCTGCAAACAACAACAACGGATCGTCTTAATCCTCTTCACCACTCCAGCAACAACCACTTCCACCACCACCACCATCTTCTCCACAGCTCCGTCGCGGCAACAAGCACCAGCACCAACA